>JAVFHQ010000009.1:0-692219 GCA_035135055.1 Oleoguttula mirabilis | reverse complement strand
CTTTAGATATAGCGTACTATATAATAGCTAAGGTAATATACTCTTCGATCTAGCTAGTTATAATAGGCGTAGTTTCTATATATATAAAAATATATATATAATTTTATAATACTAAAACTTTAATAGAGGTAAAAAGAATAATAATATAGTTACTATATAGTTATAATAATACTTTAACTTATTAATATAATATAAAGAGAGCGTTAGTAGTATAGGAAAGAGCAAATAGGTAAAGTTAAATAGGTAAACTATAGTGGCGCTTTAGCTAACCCCGCGTTACTACCAAATTTCAAACAGGTAAATAATATCCGTTAGGGTTCTATAGCTAGCCGACGTTACCTTCGCGAACGCCTAACGTTAGGTAGCCGCGCCGGTCTGAATATCGGCGAAGAGCACTTCATCCTCGCCCTAAGTGTAAAAGAGGATAGCATAGCGTTGGATCTTGTTGCCGCAGCGCTCGATCACCTTAAGCGTTCCTGGCCGGGAAGGTGGAAGGCGGTCTTCGACAGCCGCATCGTGATGAAGGAGATGCGATATCTGAGAGAAGGGACAAGACAAAAGAATGGTGAGATCAGGCGCCGTGAACAAGGCTGGGTGTAGCGGCTACGCGGGGAGGCTCAGCAGCCTTCGTCCGCCAGGTCAGCTGAACGCCGTAGCTGACGACGTTCGCCTATGAACGCATGCCAATAGTGTACGAATGCTTGCGAGTTGCTAGCTTCGTGGACGACGAAGTGCTTCTCGGGAATAGAGTTCACTTCGGCAGCTCACGTGACTCATGAGGCACCGGATATTGGCCGACAGTCAGCCGCCTTTGCCCTTCCTTCGTGCGTCACCTCGTAGACTACCCTACCACGTAAACCCACCATACCCACTAAGTTCCATACCGCATACTATCAGCCATGGCCACCGTTCAAAGCGCACCATCTGCGATGATACCTGGCAATTCGCCAACCGCTGCCAACGTCGCCATACCCCGAGACTCGCCGCAGAGTGTCAACATCCTCCTCACCTCCTTCGCTGGCTTAGGCCTGCCACGCACCCTCTCACTGCCTGTCAGCGGCTCGGCACCAATCAGCGATGTCGTGCACACCATCTTGGACCGCCTCCCGCGCATCGATCACCGACTCATCATCACCACCACCTCCAACAAGCAGCTACTACTTGCAGACGATGCGCCAGTATCAACGTTGCTCACCACACCGAAGGATACGTTTCTCCCGCTCAGGCTTAGCGCGCGACTATGCGGCGGCAAGGGCGGATTCGGCTCACAGCTCCGCGCAGCCGGCGGGCGCATGAGCAGCCGCAAGAACAGGCAGAATCAGGAGAACGTCAACGGCTCGAACCGAAACCTTGACGGCCGCCGTCTGCGCACGGTGGATGAGGCCAAGAAGTTGGCGGAGTACCTAGCCATCAAGCCGGAGATGGCCAAGCGCGAGAAAGAGGAGCGGAAGAAGCGCTGGGAGGCCGTTGTCGCAGCAGCGGAGAAGCGCGAGGAGGAGGTCAGGAGTGGGAAGACGGGTGTGAATCAGGGCAGGCTTGACGCAGAGTATGTCGAGAGCAAGGAATTGGCCGAAGAGAAGACGAGGGAGGCGGTGCTGAAGGCGATGAGGGAGGGCATGACTGGCGTGGACCGCACTGGTTCGGAGAGCTCGGCAGAGGCAGAAGATGACGAAAGCGAAGAGGGTGATGAGCTGGGAAGCTCAGCTTCGAGCGAGGATGCGGTCGCGAGCGCGGGTAATGCCGGCGGCAAGGCGTTCTTTGGCTGGGATGAGGAAGAGGATGAAGACGATGATGAGGGGGAGGGAGAGGGAGAGGGAGAGGAGCCCGCCACTGCCCCGCCGGCCTATGAAGGTAAAGGCAAGGCCAGGGCTGCATTAGCATGAGAGGTTGCGCCTGAAGCTTCCCTTTCCGTGCTTCTTGAGCGAGGCGCTACGGCGTCTAATCGGTGCTGGTACAGGGTCAAGTCTAGTCCTTGCAAACTACGTTGTCTGCAGTGTGCAGGCGGTCGGTCTCGTATTGCTATTGTTGAGTATCGCACGACTCAGTGATTGCCGCGGCAACTGGACATCTGCTAGATCCTGACTCCCGTCTTAAGCCACTGTAGGCTCCGTACTCTCTTAGAAGTGTTCTGAGTGGCTCCCGCTACAGCAAAGAGTTGCTGTTTTCGTTTCAGCAAGGGGTTGCTAGGCATCAACTGCCCTTCTGAGGCAGCAATGGGGGTTGTGTCACATTTGTGCAGGAGCTGCCTGTTGGAGGAACACAAGTCGCGCTGTATATAATCTCCGCGACTAAATCATCGGCAGATGCCAGCATGGACGACAATACCACTGCACCAGCAACAGACCCTCCCCCAGACGAGGCGTTGTCGGCTCTTCCGCCCTTCTATCGCTGGCCGCCATCCATTCCAGCCGCCTGTTGGGGATCTATACTCACCATTGGCAAAGTCGCGGAGAAGACGTATCACCACATCCAGCGCTCCACTCGCCTCCTCGCCCTCGCACCAGCTCCTGCAGCTCGCGATGAACAGTTGGTGGCAGCGGTAGCCGAAGTCAGCGCAACAGAGGAGGAGATTGGAAATCTGCTGTCCAAAATCTCAGCCAAGCTCGAAAAGCTCTCGGCGAAATTGAATCGCCAAGTCAACGAGCTGGAGAGTACCATTACGGGTCGGGAGGAGTGGTATTTTTCTGGTGACTTCACCGGTACGCCTTCGCACCCAGCCTTTGACAGGCCTACATTTAAATGAATGTGGCTAACGCTGTTCAGCATTGACTTACGGCGAGCTAGACAAGTCGTTGGAGAGACAATCACCGCAAAACGCAGAGCGCTTTGGCTCCCGCCTGCGTGACCTCGTCCTCGGCTTTGATTCATCCTCGCGGCCAGCAGACGAAGGAGGCGTCCATGATCTGTACAAGATGTTCATACAGAAGGTCTCGCGGGCCGTGCAGGCTTTACGTCCACTAGGCGCCGACGGCACCTTCCAAGCTTTCCACGTCCTGATTGCCATCGGGATACAACGTCCTTTCTGCTCCGCCGACCATGTGTTCCACGCACTCTCGGGTGTCTTGCGCTCGCTTGGCCAACCCAATTTTGCGTTTGCTGCCGAGGTGCCCAATCTGGTGACTACCGACGAGCCACTCGAATGGCAGAGCCCGGCTTTCTGGGGATTTGCGGCAGCAAGACGCGTCACCTAGACCGCATACCTTAAAACAAATCGCGGCGGCCGCGGCTGTGGGTCCACGCCTTGGTACAACTCTTGCATGCGGAAACGGGTCCTTGAGGTCTTGGCCCCCCTGCAAGCAAGGGCGTTGGCAGAGGTGACGGCTAAAGTTCACTTGATTGCCCGCCCAAGGCTGCCGGCCGAGCTAGTAGAACTTGTGCTCGACACAGCGTTGGATGCCGAGGAATTGCCGCACGACACCTGCGTTTGGGACGCAATAAGCAGGCCGGCGCTTTATTCAGTGCCCGACTGGGAGGCCTGGTCAGACATCCCGATGGGTACTTGGATGCTCAACCCTGTTTACCGATGTGGGACGGTCACGGAGACGGAAACTTCGTGAGATGGAAAGGTTGGTGGTATGTTTCGAGGGTCCGTCCACTTTCGTGGCTGCCGCAAGTCCTTGAGGACATCGTTGTGTTTCTGAGCCTCCGCCGTCTTCCGAAAATATTCAAGGCTGTCCATAGCCTATGATCGCATGATCCTACGATGTTCGCTTGATCGGACTCAATAAGTAGTAGTGCGGATAAGCTTGAGAAGCAATTCTACCGCTGGATAGCACCTAATGCAGTGCAAGCACGTCACAAATGGAAGCCAGCGAAGATGGCTACCACCCACGGACGGTGCTCGGAGCCATCTAGCATGTTGAGCGGATCGTCGAAGGTTAGATCGCCCATGATACCGAACGCCGTGAAGTCGTACATGTTGACCAGATTGAAATGCTCATTCGGATTTCGCGTGGCTTTCTTGTGCGAACCCTCCAGCAGCTTGTTTACATAGATCAAGGAGAGCGGCTTCTGCAGCTTGAGCTCACGGCTTGCCAAGGCGGTTGCGAAGCTCCTTGTCTGCCTTGAATGTGCCTCATCATCGGCGTTGATGATGTCTGTTGCGCGGTCGCCGTCCGTTGGAGGAACTAAGGATCTTTGACATGTGTATGTCGACCCCGTTCTCTTGTGGCCGTAGATGTCTTTCCACACTATAAACCGACAGTTCGTCTGATGTTACGCGGGCAACTTCGCCATACTGAAGGTGAGGTTGAACGACCCGCTCGATTATTAGCCATTCAGGGCACGCCGCACCCGTGGCAGACAGCTCACTGCAGCGTGTTTTGGCCCCGGAAAGTTGGTGGAGAGAATCGAACGATAGATTCTAGACGTAGATGGACATCGGGTAGACCAATGGAGGGGGTTTATAGAAATACGATGCCTCCTGTGTCGTGCGACAAATATTGCGTCTGGAAGGCTCGAAAGCACGGCTGGAGGGCACGTTGATGCCAGACTCGGACTTAACGCCGTGAAGTTAACGGCGGGTATAACGGCGGGACTAGAGCTTGGCCCAATGGCACGTGATGACGACAGCGCCCCTCATTATTACTCCTGGGACCTGACGACCTACCTCCTGTGCTCCTACCTTACTTTCACGGTTTCACCACCTCCGGCTAGCACTCTGGCCGATCGGCCAGAAGAGAATTCAGTCGCGCACTTGCGACTAGCCTAAGCTTAAGGTCGCTCTTCGCCATGCTAGGAGGTATGATATTATGTCAATGGCATCATGCCAGCGGCTCAGTGTCCTAGACGGATCGACGGCATTTCAGCGCGATTGCCACATTGAGGTCGTTGGCTGCTCATTGGCTGGCCAATGGGAGGTAGCGGTGGGTGCTTGCGTTGCACGAGGTACGGATGTATCACACCCATCAAACAGAGACGACGCCTACGAAAGCGCACATGTCCTTTTCGTCATTGTGCTTTTCTACTTCATCAGCTCGTCGTCCCACTGGTCGCTGTGAATCCATCATTCAGTTCAACCAGCGATGGCATTTCTCGTCGGCCTCCTCCTACTAGCCTTTGCCACATGCTCAGTTGCGCAGTCTATCGGAAATTCAGGAGTCTCTGGTGGCAATGGCAGCAGAGGAGGGATTGGGGACGGTGCTCATCCAGTTCAACATGCTCAGGCATTCGTCACTGATGCGCAGATACCAACGTCGCCGAACACGACAAGACAACTTGCGCAAGGGCCTGCTCCAGGTTTGTCTCGCTTGAACACCACAACGGGGTGCGATCAACGAAACGTAGTCATCAACTCTTCACCGGACGGCGCAAGGCAGGAAATGCTCGGGTTTGGCCATGCCTGGACCGACTCGACCGTCGACGTCTTCAATAGCCTGGAGCCTGCAGTGCTCGATCAGGTCCTGGAAGATCTTTTCGGTCAGAGTGGCAACAACATGGGCTTCATGAGGCATACCATTGGCTCCAGCGACTTGAGTGGAGGCCAATACTCTTACGACGACAATGGCCCGAGCTTCAACGAGGGCGAGCCCGACCCAGACCTGGCAAACTTCGGTTTGGGGTCGTATGGCACCGCCATGGCGCAGATGATCGCTCGAATGGGCCGCTACAAAGGCGATGTCTTTCTTTTCGGCGCGCCATGGTCCTACCCGGGCTGGATGAAGGATAATGACCTGCTCATCGCGCCGGTCGTAACCACTGATGGCAACCAATACATCTGGCTCAACAATACATTGAACATCCAGTACATCCCACAGGTCATTGAGTACTTCACCAAGTACATCGATACCTTCCTGCAGTATGGCGTCAGTATCAACGGCCTGTCACTGATGTAAGTACATCCCAAGTTCCGAGACACGAGATCGGCTCTGACTTTCTGCTGCAGGAACGAGCCGCTGAACTATCAAGGTGGGCAAGCTCGAGTGAACATCGGTGGATTAAAGCTGACGATTCCATAGGCGGCTATCCAACGATGTGGCTCGATCCGGCGGACGAAGCGGCTATTCTCAATCAAGGCCTTGGCGAGGCTTTGCACGACCGTGGCGCCATTTCCCTTGCCTACGATCACAATACTGATCAGCCAGTGTACCCGTATCGGGTCAAGCAAGGCGCCAAGGATCTCGTGGACGCCGTTGCCTGGCATTGCTACCAGACTCCCGTAGCGAACTACTCCGTGATGGATGACTTCAACCACGCATTTCCCGGGACCCTCCAGTTCATGACCGAATGTTCCAACTACCTTCCGTCTGGCGTCAACTTCGAGGTTGCGCAGAACTTCATACCACCAGTTCAGCACGGCGCTTCCGGAGCCGCCATGTGGGTCATGGCAACAGACCCAGACTTCGGCCCTCATTCGCCGTACGGTGGTTGCGCTGGCTGTCTTGGCTCGATCATCGTCAACTCCAGCACCATCTACACCAAGACGAACGACTACTATATGATCGGCCAGTTCTCTCGCTTCGTCAGGCGTGGCGCTGTCAACTTCCAGGTGCTGCAGGGCAACGAAGGCAGTGCACTGACGAGCAATCAGTTCTACGTCATGGCGGTGCAGAACCCAGATCTTTCCTGGGCCGTCATCTTCATGAACAACTACGGCAGCGATCAGGATGTGGTCTTATCGTTCTCGGGGCAGAGCGGGCAGTTCTGGGAAGGGACGGTACCGAACAGCACAGTCACGACCTGGCTTATACCGTCTGAGCAAGTCTTGCGACAGACGAATGGGACACAAGCAGCCTCGATGGTGCCACCGTATCCCTTCAAGAATGGAAGTGTGCCGCATGCCACTGGCTCTGGATCCGCTAGCTCTGTCACTGGAACAGGGACATCAGTGTTGGCGTGCAGTGTCACTACACCCGCCACGTCTTCGAGCAGTAGCTCTACGAGTGCGACTGTCATTCCGGTACCAGACACGACACATACAATTGCCACCGGCACTGCATCATGACGAGGGATGGCGTGCACGGACGACGGGCGGAGGTGATGCGTCGAAGTCTCGATTGGCGACCAGGCCGCCTCTCGATGTAATTGTGCTGATGTATTAACATATAGCGTTTATTCCCATGACACACTGTTATCGATTAGTACGCACGGGACTACATCTTCGCAGCTCCTTGCTGTGCCGGTCAAAGATGCAGCCGCGAGCAGTGGACGCAGTGTGCCAGGTTGGTTGACTGAAGTGCCGTATCGCCGGCGAGCATCCACCAAATCTCACGTTCTTCAGCTCATCTTGAGTCGCGGATGGAGTCGCGAGCTTGAGCTTGGCGGCCGTGGGACTGGTAGAGCCGGGACGCCTGATCATCACCGACGGAAGCCTTACGGGATGGCAATCCTGATCAGGTCTCGACGACTCCAAAGCCAGAAATGAGGTGCTATCTCGTCGGAGCCAGGCAGCTTAGGGGACACCAAATGCCGTTCTATTCCTCTTCAGGCGGCTCATACCTTCCATCCCTCTCATATTGCCTCACAAGCCTCTGTAATTCCGCAGCGTCCTGCTCACCCTCTTCGCTCACGTCCTCCCAATCACGGTCATTCTTGACTTTGAGTCTGCAGCGGCCCATGCTGCCTTTTCCGCCAAAGCCTGCGAAGTCGAGCGTCCACTCCAGCGGCAGCATACCTTTCGGCGCTCCATCTGGCGAGTCTTCCGCATCATCTGACACCCAACTGTAGCCCGCCTTCAGAATGACATACGCCTGGATGGTGAAGTAGCCCCATCCATAGCGTTTTATCTGGTACGGAGGCCTTTGGCGTATCACCTTGTTCGGTCTGAATGTTGGGTGCTGGGCGCCGTCAGCGCGACCTTATACTGATGACGGCCTTCCCGACACCTCATCGACGTTGCGCGACTTACAAGTAAGATCTGTACTTCCTCCACAATGTCCGTACGGCTGGGTTTCACGAAGAATGTCCACTCGTGTACATTCGTGTCCTCTCGGTCGTCGGCGAGTTGGTGGCGATTCCCAATATAGCAGGTGAAGGTCTGAATCGTCCCTTCACCACCGTGTCCTTGTTCATCCCCACGTTTTTCTGCTTCTCGCTCCCGCCAGGTGAGAGGGTACTTGCCAGCTAGCCGCTCCGACCGTGCAACATCAAGTACAGCGGCAGTCTGTGTTCGACACATGGGGCATTTGGCCTCGACACCACTGACTGGGTTGAAGTCTGCCGGCTCTTCATCGACATCGACGATTGTCATTTGCGAAGTGACGGATACATCAGCCCAGTGTGCCATACAGGACTCGCAAAGGGCATGGTTACATCGAGTCAAGACTGGTCGATGAAGCAGCAGCTGGCATACCGGGCAGAGGTCGTCTTCTTCGATGTTTTCATCTTGAGTTGCCAGGTTATTGGAATGTGAAACGTCGTTGCTTTGGTGGTTGGTGTTCGACGCTGACTCTGTCACAGCCAAGTCGCCACTGCCATCCTCAAGGTGGTGCCTCATCCACCTGCGCGTCCGTGCAGACCGTCGTGGCGTGGTGCTCGAGTTCCGTACCTCGGAGCTCATCTTGGCAGCAAGGTGTTCAACAGGATGAGTGCGGAGATGCGTGGGCAAGGAGTTGTTATATGCTCTGGTAGCAGGCAGCAGTGAGCACTGGCCCTCCGAATGAGCACTCAGCACTGTGACGTTGAGTACCACGACTTACTGGAGCTACGCTGGTAGAGTGGGGCCATACAGATTCGCATCTTCATCCTCACTCCCTAATCCTCTTCCGCTCGCACCTCCATTTGCACGAGTCTGTACAAACCCTTTCGCATCTGTTCATACGCTGACCGAAGAACTTCTATTGCATCAAAGCTCTACGATTGGCTTCTTGGCGTCGATTGCACAGTCAACCTACGAACAATCCATAAGACTACATGTATTCCCGCCCAAGGTTGCGTCAAGCAGCGCCTGCTCCCTCGGGTAGCATTCATCTACAGCCCCGCCGCTCCGTCGAGGGATTGCAGTCCCGTGCAGTCCTCCGCGAGTGCGAAGACTAAGACAACGACATTACTTCCTGAGCGCTTGCAGCGGTCTCATGATGCTAGTTGCTTCCCGGTCAGGCGCAAGCCAGTCTCATTCGTGAACTGGACTAGATCTTGCAGATGCAGATCTGCTGCTGCTAAAGGCTGGCGTCGGCAAGGCGCCATCCCGGAGACCGTTTAGTATGGCTCGTGCTTGCTGCTGGTGGTAGTCTGACATTTCTTCTGGCAAGCCCGCGTCGGCCTCGAAACTCGACCTTGGCAGAGTCGGTGGAATACTGACCGAACGCTCGCGGGCATTGCGATCGCTTGAGCGCGCGTCGTCATCGTCATTGTCAGGACCTCTGCTAGCGCTGCGTGAGTGTCGGTCTCCCCCAGGTGATGCCGCCTTCGCCTGGGCAGTCTGGTCGGCGGCTGTTGTTGAGGTGCCTGTGCCAGGCGCCATGTCGCCGTGTCCTTCTGCGCCGTCTTCGTCTACTCGCCGGCCGGGTTCCATGCCGTCAGGTGATGATGCATGAGAAGATTCTTGCCGAGTGAGGTCCCCTCTCCCGGAATGAGCGCCTCGAGTACGTGCTGACTTGCGATTCGGAAGTCGCAGGGATCTCTCTCTTTTGGCGGGCACCACAGTTGGTGCATCGCCATTGAGATCTTGTGGCTTCGGTTCACGTCCCATAACTCTTTCGTGGCGGTCAAGATGACCTCATACTGCGAGTCCTCGGTCAACTGCTCTTCTGCGTAACGAAGGTCGGCGCCTGGTTCGAGCAACTGCACTGTCACGTCGAGGTGATCGGCGGCTTTACTCATCTCAACAAGAGCCGTGGCAAGAACATGGCGTATGCCGTTGGTCTCCTTGACCTCGTATCCCCGCTCAGTCAACTCGTTATCCCTCCAGGCGTCCACGAATGTCATTGGCCACTTTTCCACACCACGGCGGATTTTGCCTGTCGACGTGTACAGAGCTGTATGCTCTGGAAGCTTCTTCCTGCTGCTGAAGATCTCAAACCGCAGCTGATTCGACTCGTCGGCGTCGAGACAGAGTTTGATGGGAATGACATTTGCTTGCTGCTCCCTACTCGGCAACAACTCGAATAGTAGAGATAGCTGGTGAGGCACCAACCTGATGGATGGATCCCACTTGTCCGGCTCTGTTCTGTCCAGTAGAGGCTCGGGGTGCTTCTTTCCATCTTCTTCGTCAAATCGGTATCCAGTCGCCTCTTTGTGCTCGTACGTCCACTCCTCGCTTCGACTAGGGTAGAAGTAGATCTCGCTCGGTAGCTGATCTGGCTCGTTCTCCAGATACAGTTGAAGAGCTCCATGAGCTACTGGATACTTCTCGTTGCTTTGGTAGTACTTGATCTTGCGAGATTGCTGGAGTTGCTGGAGGAAGTGGTGGTTTTGCTCGTTGCGCCTTCGCCGGTCAAGGTGGCGCCACGCCGCTGCATCCAGATGTTAGTTTACGAGCAGAGCTGGCGGACTGAGGGCGGCGTATGCTACGCAACATATAGGTAGACTTACCTTCACTTTTGTTCCCTCCAAGTGCTCTACCACAATCTTCTTCTCCGGAGGAAGCCATGACTGGAATGCCGTCTCCACCACGGCCCTGACATGTGTTAGTAGATTCCCGTTCATGACGAACATAGCTTGCGACAGGACTGACTCAGTGATGGTTATGGTGAGGGGTGGTAAAACGGCTTGGGCGCCGATCAACGCATTGCCCTTCTCGTCGCGCAGCACCTGTAGTAAGTCGTCTAGGACGACCTTTTGTTCGAATTCCGGCACAGCAAAGCCTGTGATAGGTATATCATCGATAATGACGGTCTGGGGATCTGTACCGGGAAGCACATGCTGCGCTGCGATCTTCGCCACCCCGGAGCCAAGGTCTATATCTGCTCGAATCCTGGCGAAAGTGGCGACTTCCAGATCAGCGCTCATTGCGTTCCGTTGCACAAGTGCAATTGCTGGAAGTTGGCACTAATAAAGAGGCAACTTGATCAACCAAACAATAGGCTTTCTGAGAACTAGCAGACCTCGTATCTCAATAGAATGACCCTTTTATGACAACGGCTAGAGCGAAGTATGGCAGCACGCAGAAGGGATATCAGTGAGGGGAGCACTGGAAAGCACACTGCTGAGATCTTAAGATACTACGTTGCCCTGGTGTGATCCACAACGTGCAGGCTTCCGCTTCCACCTTCCATAGGAGCCAACGCGCATTTGCGGCTTTATGCATAAGGATGATCTGTCTTGGGTGATGTTGGCATTGTGCAGTAAGCTGGAAGATTATGTCGCTTCTTAACCGGCGCGGAAAGGTTATAGTCGCTGGTCTAAGCCTAGGCCCGAGGCGAGGGTTGTTGGGCTCATAGCGATAGTAGTGGTCGAATAGTCGCATGTTTGTACGACTACCATATCCAAAGGCATCGTGTTTGAGATCGGTCCCAAACGGATTAATTGCGCGTCTGAAGGCTACGCACAGCATGCACGGCGAGAAGGTCCAAGTCCATGGTTTTTCCGCGGAGCTCATCCTGCTCGAATCGAGGGAATGTAGAGCTCCAGAGAGTGTGGCACCCGTGCGTATGTTAGCTGCGCGCGAGGGTTGGGCATCATTTGGCATCTGAGCCACACAGAGTGCGGAGAACTTTCCCAAGTGGCTGTTTGGTGATGTCGACCCGGCAAGTCGGATGGGGTTATGTCGCCGTCTCCACGAAGGCGTGCAGTCGGAGAAGAGAGGATTGTTCTAATGTTGGAATAGGACATCGATGGACAGATCTTTACTTTGTATCCTTCAGCTTTCTAAATCAGCATTGAGGGTGTCGTAGATGGTACAAGGGTAGGGTGCCGCTCGTTATACATTCGCTACAGCTACTACTGTACTACAATACGGCCATCAACACCACTTACTTATACTACCCTTTCAGTGATGAGAACCTCCAGCTTAGGCTTGACGAACCACCCACTTTCCGTCCCCCACTCACTACCAGGGGTCGCCGAGAAGTCATACTGTCGCAACAGGTGCGGCAGCAGCTTCGATAGCTCTAATAGCGAAATATTCTTGCCGATACACGTTCTGGCGCCCGCACCAAACTGTGAAGACATTGTCAGTGGTACATCAGCTCAGAGTGGTCAGGGATGCTTACCGCGAGGGAGTGCTTTTCCAGCATCGTGACCTGCTCACTAGGGCCCAACCAGCGCTCGGGCTTGAACTCGTGCACGTCTTCGCCCCAGATGCTCTTGTCGTTGTGCAAAACCCAAGGGTTTATCCCCACCGTAGTCTGTTCGCAGACACACCCGTTAGCGTCAATAGTTCTCGCTGAGTGTAGATATGAGAAGATGGCACACTCACGCCAGCAGGAAAGTATCGGCCAGCGAGTTTGGCTCCGCCTTCGGGCACTACCCTCGAGAGAATCGTTCCGACGGCTGCGTGCATGCGCAAGGCTTCTTTAATGACGGCTTGTAGGTATGACAGTTTCTGACCCTCTTGGAAGGTGACAATGCTACTAATTGCGCCCTCCTGGACTGCTGTATCAATCTCCTCGCGGAGCTGCTTCATGCAGCGCGGGTTCTTCATCAGGAAGTAGATGACGGCGCTTAAACTGATCCCGGTCGTGTCAGAGCCGGCGCCAATGTTCATACCTATCACGTTGTTCGTTCCTTTTTGGTCCATCTTTCCGGCCTTGTTGGACTCGATGCATTTTGCAAGGAAGTCCTCGCGATCCGTAGCAGCTTCACCCTTCATCCTAGCGCCGATTTCTCTCCCGATGACCTGTTGGATGGTCTTCCAGTGGCTGGGAAGCGAGAGCTTGGTGGAGATCCAGAGCCACCAGGGATGGAACTCGGGCAACAAACCTATCTTGCTTGAGTATCTGACGTTGCCGAAATCAATGGCGTCGAGCAGGCCATCTTTGTCGAAACCAGCGTCGAGTAGGCCGAAAGACCGGCCGAGCGTAATCTCGCCAATGACGTCGAAAGCGTAGAACTGCATCCAAGTGAAAAGGTCAAATGACTGCCGGTGACTAGCGAATCCAGCCAGCTTTTCCATGAATTGAGCGTTGACCTTGTTCACGAATGGCTCATAAGAGACCAAGGCGCTCATGGCGTACATATGGGCAACGGCCCTGCGTCCAGCGGCGTGCTTTGCATTGTCGGTCTCGGAAAATATATCCTTGTGGTTGACCATAGGACCACCGAAAGGCGTGTAGTAATCCGATTTGGTGAAGTGCGAGCCGACACCGTAAATGGGACGGAGTGCAGAAGGATCGCTGAGACTGAAACGATTGGGCGCAATCCGCACGATCGGACCTGATGATGGCGACAGTCAGCCTTGTCAGCATGGCAGAATTGTCAGTTTGGGTGGCTAGGCATTACCATGTTGCTCGTGTAGTGCGATGTTTACGCTTTCGAAATGGCCTTGGTGGACACGGTACAGCTCCCACCAACGCGTGAAGCGCGCCAGAAACGGGCCCGGGACATCACGCAACGGGTCTGACAGAAGCTTGTATAGGCGCTGCAAAAGGAGCAGAGCGCAGACCCCGGCGGCGATGTATGCAGAGGACCGCGCCAGGCCGTGTAGCCCATCATCGGACTGGACAAGCATGTCAGTGTGGGGGAGGAGCGCTGCGTGGGTAATTCGAGGCCCGATTTGGTTGCGTTTGATGCTTCAGTTGCAGGCCCAAGGTGGTGGCATATATAGGGCTCCTATACAACCCACCGTGTGAGGTTCGACTCCGAAGCATCACCAGTAATTCTCTCGGCAGCTAGAACGTCCATCTTCCAGGCGCAGATCACTACCCTCTACTATCTAGCAGCAACGATTCAGAGTCTACAGGCGTGATGCAAGATACCCGTCCGCGGAAGCGGAATGTCTAGGGACCCGTTCTTGAAACGTTCAAACATCTCCGCAGTGGCACGCTGTTCAGTGTCGCACGTGATTCTAAAATCGTATGTATCTAGACATTCCGCGGCGCGCGGCTCCCGAGCTCGGGTGGCGGATCCGTCGTCGTGCCGTGGGCGAGGTAGCAAGGTTTACATGCGGGGTAAGAGGTAGGGATGAAGTAGGCACTAAGGCAGGCTGTAGGGCTTTGGGCCTTCGGCAGTCAACACGTTTGGTGTGCTTCGGCCTGGTCGCTACTCATATCCGAGAGTTTGTCAACCACTCCAACTCTTGCTAGCAGTAGGATCGGATGTGATTTGGACCGGTGCGAAGTGCTTCTTGGCATGAGTCTCTTTCTGTCTGATGGGCGGGTGTGAATATTTCGGCGAACTGATAACATGAACGGCTTCAACTCCTCCACCGCAGCATCGTCACACTCATCTTCCCAAAACTGCACTCACCTTTCCCATCCCACTCGCTCTCCTCGATGCCAACCTTCTCCGATCCCTCGGTGTTAACAACGTCCCAGCTCGCACCAGTCACGACGTACTTCTTCACGCCGCCTTCTTTGGGCCGGACGCCATCCAGCTCGATCCCGAAGCTCTGCGTTTGGTGCACGTTGACGACTGCCATGCTCACCCACCCATCGTCGCTGATCGTCGCGGAAACGTCCAGCCATGGAGTATCAACCGCGGCCTTCATCCACTTGGGCTCCGTCACGCCATCGTACGAGCCGGAGCTCACATGCGTGGCGACTGTCCAGCCTCGCATGTACTTGCAGAAGAGCAGCAGAGGCCACCAAGTCGTCTGCTTCATTAGACCATCCTTGTGTGTCATCAATGGAGAGATTACATTGACGCTCTGCGCAATATTCGCCATGCCGACGTACTTGCTCTGCCGAACGAACACGTTGAGCCAGACAGCGACTGCCAGTGCATCCGAGAGCGTGTACCGCTCCTCGGCACCTATGTCGCCCGGCGCGCGCTTCGGATCCCAGACATTCCATTCGTCAAAGCATATGGTCTGCCTCGGCACTGTTGGTGGAACGTTGTTCTCGATGCGGGCCAGATCGATGAGCGATGCACAGATTTCGATCGCTCGCTCGGCAGACCGTGGAGCTACAGCGTTCTTGACCGGGTCGTCGCAGGCCGTGTATATGTGAATGCTGTGCATGTCGATCAAGTTGGCAGTGGTGTCGCCACCCAGTGTGTGCTGGTCAAACTTGATACACTCTTTCAGTACGTAGTGGTCCCAGCTGGAATGGCCAGTTTCGCCACACAAGATGAGTATGACAGACGGGTCCAGGAGCTTAAGTGCCTTGGCCCATTGGTAGGCTTTCTTGGCGTAGTCCTCTTTTGTCATCTGCTCGGTGTCAGTGGCACAACACGTCGTGACCACGGTGCAAGAGAATGGAAGAGGCGAACCTGCTCAACTTGCCACGGACCCCAACACTCGTTACCCAGCGCCCAGTACTTGACATTGTAAGGTTTCTCACGACCGTGCTCTCGGCGCAGATTGGCATAGTATGTATCCTGCGTCGAGTTACAGTACTCTAGCCAACCCAGCGCTGCTTGCAATCAGTCCCGAGCATGTTGCACATCGTATCTGACAAGCCTACCTTCATCGAGTGTACCTGCTAACCAGTCAACAAAGGTGACCGGGCAGAGCTTCATCAGACGAAGGGCGCACCAGTGCCGAAGTTCAGGGCGAAGTATGGCTCGGTGCCTACAACCTCACACCACTTCATGAACTCGTTAGTGCCAAACTCATTTGTCTCCACGCCCAGCCATGCCAGCTCCGGCCGCCGTGGTCGCTTCTCACGCGGACCGACACCATCGAGCCAGTGGTAAGTGGCGACGAAGTTGCCTCCCGGATACCGTACGACTGGAACGTTCAGCTCCTGCATGGCTTCGATAACATCTATGCGAAAGCCGTTCTCATCGATCAGATCCTTGTTTGGGTTCTCGGGGTCGTACAGCCCGCCGTAGATGCAGCGGCCCATGTGCTCTGTGAATCCGCCATAGATGTTGTCGTCGATCTTGCTAAGCTTGTGAGTAGGGTACACGGAGATGCTGGCCTGTTCACCATCTGCGAGCTTGGTGAAAGTCGTCATGCTGGCTGTGCAGTAAGGGGATAATGCCTGGGAGATGAACTGGCTTGTGAAAACTTTCCTATGCAGTTTCTACTAGCAATGAAGGAGCACATCGCAACACAGTCTGCTCTGCGTTCTCGCAGCGCACGACCACTCCGTGGTTCGAAGCCGATCAGCCTTGTGGGTCTTCAAGCCAGCTGACAGCGCTTTCGATAGACGGTGGGTATCGAGCGCCAGATATCGAGAGCAAGCTTTGACGGAATCTGCATAGCCACTGCTCTGGCGACAGGGGACCCGATGAGTGGTGGAATATCTGAAGCCGGCAGTTGCGACGGAGACAATTCTCCCGCAAGAAGGCTTTGACTAAGTGCGAATCGGTCGAATCAGCTGGTTCGGGAGCGACTAGTCACGTGATCGCGCGGGAGTCATGGTGTCCCCCCGCTTTCCAACGGCCTTAACAACGACCCACATCAACATCAACACTGATTGCCAACACGGTCATATGTGGATGTGATATACCATTTAGCAGCGTGTGGTTGGAACGCACCAATGAGCAAGCGCACCAACCGGTTGCAAGTTCAACAAGAGCCTATCCCGACTCATATCGAAGTGAAGTCATATCCCCGGCCGGGGTCGCTTGGGGATCTCCGCATGTCGCATGGGGGCCCGAGCGCACGCGAACGCCACGCAGTATAGCATGCAGGTGCTGGAGCTTGCCGATAGTCCCACAAGAGCCATTACGGATAGGCGGCCGGAAGCTCACGACAGTATAAGAGTCCTCGTGCGCCTGCACGAGGCGGACACGGTAGATCGCACCCTTCCACTCGCCCCCTTCCACCTACTACGCCCTCGTGCTTGCCCGCAAGCATGGCGCTTCCACCCAAGTGGTATCAGTTCCTCGTCGCCGTCTTCGCCTCCATAGGCTCCATCTTATATGGTTATGACCTCGGTGTGATTGCCGAGGCTATTGCCTCCGAGAACTTCATCAACACGTTCAAACCTACTGCCGCCGAGACTGGTGCCGTGGTCTCTGTTTTCACGGGCGGTGCGTTCTTCGGCGCCGCCTTTGCTGGGCCTCTGGGCGATATCCTAGGTCGACGGATGACCATTTTGGTTGGAGCTTTGATCTTCCTAGTTGGCGGCGGCCTACAGACTGGCGCGCAGAACCTGAGCTTCCTCTATGCTGGCAGATGTATGCAACTCCAGCCTTTGCTTCTTAGACACAGCCACTAATCTGCGGATAGGCATCGCTGGTCTTGGTGTTGGCTTCCTGGTCATGATTATCCCCCTCTATCAAGCCGAGCTTGCGCATCCCGACATTCGTGGCCGAGTCACTGCGCTTCAGCAGTTCATGCTGGGTATCGGTGCGCTCGTGGCCAGTTGGGCGGCGTACGGCGCCTACATAGGATTTGCACCCACGAGCAGCAAGCAATGGCGCGTGCCGTTGGGAATCCAGCTTATCCCTGCTGGATTCCTAGCGATGCTGATCTTGCTCTTCCCCGAGTCTCCTAGGTATGCTTGGTGGCAATCTCATGTGACTCGAGGAGGTACTGACCTGCATGCAGATGGCTCATCGACCACGGCCGACAGGAAGAAGGTCTCCGCACCCTCGCGAGGCTACACGCGAACGGCAATGAGAACGACCCTTGGGTTGTCGCGGAATACAATCAGATTCGGGACATGATCGCTTACGAGCACGAGCATGAAGCCAAGTCCTACACCGAGCTCTTCACGAACAAATCCTCATTCCGGCGTCTCTTTTTGGTGTGTGCCATCCAGGCCTCCGTACAGATGACCGGCGTGTCTGCCATTCAATACTACAGCCCCACCATATACGCTCAGATTGGCATCTCAACCAACGAGACACTGAAGTACCAGGGCATTAACTCGGTCATTGCCCTGATGGCACAATTCTTCTGTATCCTGTTCATCGACTGGACTGGACGCCGCTGGGCCATGATTGGGGGCAATCTCGGCAACTGTCTCACCTTCATCATCGCTACAGCGCTGCTTGCCCAGTTTCCACCAGGCACCTCACACAATCTTGGCGCAGAGTGGGGATTCATCATCATGACTTGGGTCTACAACTTCAGCTTTAGCTGCACCAACGGGCCATTGTCCTGTGAGTAATGGAGTGCGGGATTTAGTGGAATCGCGGATGCTAATTATTGCATAGGGATTGTGCCTGCGGAGGTCTTCGACACTCGCACCCGTTCCAAGGGTGTCAGCATTGGCGTGATGGTCAGCTTTGCCTTCAACACCCTGATCGGCCAAGTCACTCCGATTGCCATAGACGCCATCGGCTGGAAGTACTACTTGGTCTTCGTCGTGTGCAACTTCACCAACGCCATCTTCTTCTGGGCATTCCAGCCGGAGACTGCCAAGAGACCGCTTGAGGAGATGAACTACCTCTTCACCAACGCGCCGCTGTTCGTTCCTACGATGAACATGAAAGACTTTGAGAACCATGACCTTGAGAACAGGGTGGCAGACGTGGAGGGGAAGGGTAGTGTTGCATCTCATGTGGAGTTGTAGCGAAGGTGGGAGCTAGCGCAGATGTTGTTGGACACCCGACATACCGTACCCATCATACAGCTATGTACGTCCTCAATACAAACAATAATCAGTCAGGTCTTCGCAATCCGAAGCACGCGGAGCTCTCATCTCAAAGTCTCTGCGCTCAGGTGTCATGATATTTGCACGGGTGCAATAGTTTGGAGTACAGGATGTTGCTACAGACACAACAGCATGAGCGCTGTTCGGAGTAGGTACATGCAACGCTTTACTTTCACGAATAAGCAACTATGCTGCTATGCCTCGCCTTGATCATATCCGCTGCTTTCTCCGCAATCGCGTAGACAGTGTTACACAGGTGTGTTGCCGGGATGATGGGCATAATGCTGGCATCCACCACGCTCAAGTGCTTCACTCCGTAGACCAAAAGCTCCGGGCTCACCACACCACCATACTCCAGCGGCATCATCGGACACGCGCAGCTCGGATGAGCAAAAGTCGGTGTCAACAGCGCAGCCTTGAAGATCGCCAGTATCTCTTCTGTGCTCGTGTAGTTGGCACCCGGAACGATCTCGACAGGACCGAGCTTGGACATTGTTGGCGTTTCGTAGAAGCGCCGTGTGAAGTTGAGCATAGCGACCGAGAGGAGACCATCGATCGGATTCCCAAGCGTGTTGTAGTCGACCACTGGTAAGCCCGTGGGGTCTGAAGCATTCAAGCTAATCGTGCCGCGGGAGAGTGGCTTTTCCATCGCATTCGTTGCGTACATTGAAAGGCATTTCGTACATCGCACTATCCATTCCATTGAGGCGTTGAACAAGGATGGCATGCTGTTTGGCATAGCCGACCTTCGAGGTCGCATCGTACAAAGCAGGCAGGTACTGGCTGGTGTTCTGCGCGGCAAGCATGCTGACAATATGGTCTGCTTCGGGTGAGATGGTACGCAAGCTGAGGAAGGCAGCACTGTTGCCGTGCGCTTGTACCCAGGCTCCAGTACGATTGCCGAGGTAGAGATCTTCTTGCTCTTGGAGATACGTGGCGTTCGTGGAAAGGAGCTGCGGGTTGGGGTAGGTGTCGTTCGTCAGATTCCAAGTCATGTACCTGGCAATGGACGTTAGCAACCGAGTCACTTCTCTTGAGGGATGACCGACAGCGTGACTTACGCCATCGGGTGGTCTTGGAAATTCATGCCCTGCATAGCGAGAGTGAGAAAATTAGCACATGTCTCTCACGGGGGGCTTATGCGACGCTTTCATACCACTCCTGGCAGGTCGTACACCACATCGATGCCCGCAGCCTGAAGCATAGCAGCTGGGCCCACGCCGCTCAGTTGTAGGACGTTCGCCGAAAAGATGGGGCCAGCAGCCACAACGACTTCTCGCTTGGCATACACAGACACGCTTGTGTTGTCGTTCCGACTAGTCATCAGAATGCCAGACGCTGTCTTGCCGTCGAATAGGATTTTGTTGACCTTAGTGGCGGTGACCAGGTGCAGATTCGTCCGGTTTACAGCAGGGTCGTAGTACGCGGTTCTTGCATCGCTTCGAGTCTCCGTCGTTGGGTCCTCCGAGTTCGGCACCCAGAAGACGCCAACACCAGATCCATCGCTACCTGTGACAGAACGACGTGGTCAGTCGGTGTCTGGGGAAGAGATTCATACTGCCCACCGTCGACAGGGTAGTCAATCCCCTTGCCACCGTCCAGCTCGGACCAAGCACTGAAGAAATAAGGCACTTCCGGCCATTCCCAGGGCGCAAGACTTGCATGAACTGGACCAGCTGTGCCCCAGACCGAAGTGTCCCACGTATAGTTGTATTTCGCGGCGATCTCAGGCGTCGGTGGAGTGAAGTTTGTAGCTTTGATGAAATAGGGAAGCATGCCGTCCTGTAGAGTGCACAGTGTCATCAGTTCACAGCTCAGACATAGTCTAGGATTCGGGCGTGGCTTACCCAGCCCCAACCAGGATTGCCCATTCTGAAATCGCGGGTCAGCAACGAGCCCTCGTGAGAGGGAACAATCAGTGAAACCTACTCTTCCCACGCATTGTAGTCCGCAGCGCTAGCGCGGTCAAAGAACATGCCGTTCACCACGCTGCCACCACCGACCGTCGCTGCTGTCAACACTGGATACGGCTCGTTGTTCAGGTGCACCAACGGCGTCGAGGTGATGTTGTAGAGGTCTCTGTAGTTGTTGAAGTTCGCTTCGTACGGGATGAGCACGCTGTAGTCGTTGTCGAGGTAGCCGTACTCCACGACCAGCACGGTCACGTTCGGGTCTTCGGTCAAGCGGTTGGCTACTGTCAGCCCGCTGGTCCCTCCTCCGACCACGATGTAGTCGTACGTGCTGTTGGCATGATTTGCGGCCTCGCGTCGACTGTATCCGCCAATGGCTGGCAAGGCACTCGCATGTTGCAGGAAAGAGAGGCACGCAACGGCGGCCCAGGCAATCGCCATGGCTGTAGGAAGATGAAGCAAGAAAGAAAAGAAGTCGCCAGACCTGCGGCCTGAAGTAGGGAACAATTCAGGTGCAACATTGAATGGAGCGCTAGAGCCAGGTTGGGCGCCGGTGCGAGTGCCGATGATTTTCTGCAGGCCTCTCGCGACAGACTCCGCGCTTCATAAGGATCAAACACCTGGCTGCCCCGGTACTAGGCCGGTAACGGATGCTGTGTGGCTAGCAATATCGCGTAGAACCGACCTGGAGGTTGGCATAGGTCGCGTTCAGAGCTATGTACACCTGAGTGGGATGTCCGGGGCTCGAAGTATGCGGCAGTGGGATGGCACCGGGTTCGGAACATATAGGTACTTAGCCTGATCACACCAACGCCCTTAGCCGGTGAGGTTTTCTGGTTGACCTGCAGTTTGCAGAGCGGTCTCTCCGACTCTCTCGAAGGACCACAGCCTACAGGTCCACAGGGGACTGTGGTCGCTGCGCCGCTGCGGGCGGCCGACACGGGACCGTCGGGAAGAAGATTGACCTGCATCATTAGCTCGCGCTGGTTGTCGAAGCGAGCAGGTGAGTTCGTTCTGACAACGACGCAACAAACCTCGGCAACTGAGGTCGTCCGCGAAGGCCACCGCACCAGTCGCGAGGAAGCGATCGCAAATGCTCATCTCATTGTATCTGGGTATCGGAGGCTCTTGAAACAGCAAAATTCCACACCCAGACCCACACCCAGACAGGCAGACGCACAGCGCAAGCGCCCAGATCGAACGCCGTGTCCAGCACAGCACAGCCGTGAAGCCACATCATGATACATATTCATCGTCACACACAAAACGCAAAGCACAACCAGCAACCACCTCGCTCGCTCGCACGAACGCTAGGTCAGCGGCCGCTTAGCAGATTTCTCCCGCCTACTCCGACTCCTCTCCCTCCCCCGCTCAACCTCCCACGACTGGTCGCCGCGATCCTCACTGCCAGGCTTCCCACTCTGCTCACTCGATCGTCTGGCACAGCGCTCCTAGTGCTGCTGCACAGACGAGCCGTATGGTTGCTGTTGTGGCGGGTAGCCCGTGCCGCCGTTGGGCACAAAGCTGCCATAGCCGTCGGACCCGGCGGCAGTAGGCCCTGTGTTCGTGGCGCCGTACCATGTACTGCGTCTGCCGTCCGCTGCGAAACCTGCGCGAGGATAGCTGCCGATTGGTGGGCCGGTATTGTAATTGGGTTCGTAGCCTTGCGCACTTGGCGGTTGGCGGGGTGGTATTGGATAGCTACGGGCGCCTGAATAGTCGTCTTCGTTGTTGTTGTTGTTGTTGTTGCTGCTGCTGGACATGCCGTTGGTGCCTGATCGATCCGTAGGTCGACGAATGTGATACCGGCGTCCTGTCTCTTCATCTGAGTCGCCAGCATACCGATCTCTCGCGCCTGGTGGGTAGCCTGAGTGTAGGTTCGAAGAGTATTCCGAGCTCGGAGTGCCGCCGACGTCCATAGGCTCACTGCGCGCAAACATGTTCCGCGGTGGCGGTGACCGTCGTCCCCCTTTGGGCATACTGCCATTCATGCCATTCATCCCAGTATTGAACATCGCAGGTGGCGGTCCTTGATTTACGGATGCACGATGGCTCTTCTGCGACGGGATGTTCACCGGATCGCTCGGAATGCTGCTGTACGTGGCCTGCGTAGGCACGTTCGAGCTCGATCGGGAGTTCCGTCGTTTAGGCGGAGCCTCGGGCCTGTAGCTCATCGGTGGCCGGTTGTCCCGCTCACGTTCATTCTCTCCGCTGTACACCTTGCCCATACCTTCCTTGGAGGAGTAGGGCTTGCGTTCCCGCTCTCTTGGCATTGACGGCTGGCCAAGCAGATCGTCATCATCTATGGCGTTCGAAAAGGACGTCTGCGCGTACGGCTTCCTTTCGCGTTCGGTGAACGAGCTCTGCTGTGGTGGCGCTGACGCAGGTGGCGGTGGCGGCATAGAAGACACACCTCGCAGTTGGACGAGGATTGGCTCGTGGTTCAAACTCGCTTCAATCCTTTGCCCGGCTTGCAGACTGCCTGAGGCGGGAAGCAAGCGTCGTGACAACTCCTTCGGAAACCGCTCGCTCTTGTTGTCAGCATTCGAGATCGGCATGTTCATAACAGCTTTAGCCAGTCGCTCGAACTCTTTATCCGGATGCGCTTGGATCAAGCAGGTCATCAGTTGCTCAAATCCACTCGGAGTAAGCCCAGGCACAGTCGGTGTCTCGTGGTTTTGCGTCTGCACGAGATGATGCTGGCATAGTAGCTTCTGGTAGATTTTCGATAATGAAAGGCTCGAAAGCTTGCCGCCGAAGATAACGTCCCACGGATAGCACTCGTCCGGAACTTTGGCTTCGTTAAAGAAACGAAGCATCTTGGCCGGTGTGACCACAAGGCTGCCCTTTGGTTGGTAGTCATCGATAAGGTGTAGAGCCAATCCGCGCAAGAACTGGCTCAGGCGTATCGTAGGGTTTCCATTGTCGAACAGTGGCTGCCAGATTTTCTCCAGCGTGGTAGCCTCTGCCACATCCGAGAGTATTCTTGGCGGTCTTGCCCGGCTTCGCGAGGACGGCACCTCATAGTGATCCGACTCCGACCCTCTGCTGTCCCGCCTGAACGGCCGTGACTGATCACTCGCCATGCTGCCAGATCCACTGCCCCTTCGCCGCCGCATGTCTTCATCCGATGCGGTGTCCTTTCGTCTCCCAGAGGTAGTGTCGCTCCGCTTCAGCCCACCCGATCCGTCCATCTGGGCCGGCCTTGGCGTTTCCCGACTCCGCGTGCTGGCGTTGCTTGTCTTGCTGCATTTGCTGTACACACTGTCTTGGTCTGACTGCAATGGCTCGGGAGAAGGTGAGCTGTAGATGACATCGTCCGTCTTTCCGCGCCTGCCTGGTGACGGTGGCGTGTACCTATGCGGTATAGATTCCGTCGAGCTTTGCGTTGGCGAGCCCGTGACGGGCTGGGCTGGTGCTGGCGGAGGCGGCGCGAAATGTGTTTGCTGCGGCTGCACGGGTGCAGTCGGCGTAGCACCCGCAATAGCAGTGGTCTGGAGATTCCTGATGACCTGCTCGGTGACTTGCCGGATAAGCTCCGGGTCGAGCTGGGTCTGCGCTACAGGCGAGTGATCGAAGGCATTGTTGACGGCATCACTGATGGGCTGCGGCTGATACATGGTTGGCTCCGCCCTCGACGTCGCTCGTGAGCGCGAGGTATTGGATCGCTTCACGCCCATTGGGCCATCCTGCTGTACTGGGATCGACGGCGATTGAACGACAAACTGCTCCTGGAAGGGCTGTACCTTGCGCAGGCCGGGCTTGGGGTCAGGAGGCAGAGGTGGTGACGGTGACCGCCGGCCATCCATCGCGCCAGTCTAATGTCCAGCGTGCTAAGACGTGATGTAGTGATATGGTGGTCGAGTAGTGGCGGTGTGTGAAGGCACAACAATCAATCGCTCCTTCTATCGCAGTGCATACAGTAGTAGTAGGTAGGCGCATATGCTAGCGCATCTGCCAGACAAAACCTAGACTTTCCAGAACAAGCAGTTGTGGAGACAATCGAGGTCGATTGGCACGGTAAGTGTGTAATCGCGGTCGCCTTCTTGTAACATTCGTGACTGCCTCGGCCTTGTGCGACGCTGATAAACTGCTGCAGGTACGATGCCGTCAGTCGCATGTATTCTATCGCACAGAGGAGCAGGAAAGCTGGGTGTTGCTGGTCGCACAGTAGTCTTTCCCTCGGACGAGAGTGCGAGAAGTGGGTCCGAACGTTTACTGGCGGTACGTCATGCTCCGAGCGGAAGGGCAGTCCCGCCCGTGCCGGTGAATGCAACGGCGCCGAGGTTGGTTCAAAAAGCAGACATACATATCATCATGACAGATGTCCAACTGTAGAACAGCATTGACAGATGTCCAACGGCAAAACAGCATCGACGGTGATCATTAAATAGGCTGGGGTACAGTGCAGAGCCGCCGGCCGGGCCTTGGAAGGTGGAAGTACGGTAGGAGCCTCGAGGTGTTTCTGTTGGGCTTCTCGAGCATCAAACACACCCTTGGCCTGCCTTGTCCACGACAGCCCACGCTCTAGGTGCAAGGTTGCGCAGCAGGCGGCGCAGATGAAGGAGGAAGTAGCAGGTACACCGGTCTCATCATTCCCCCGTCCTACGCCCCGTACACACCATCGTGCACGCCATGCGGCTCTGCGATAGCTACGTATCGTGTGGCGTGGTCACCATCGTTCATTCCAATCCCATGACCCAACTTAACTTTTATATACCGGTGAAGGTATAGGTGCTCAAGCAGGTGCATTCGATATACGTCGTGTTCCTTCTCGGGCCACCAGTAGTGAGTGACTAGACAGTCTGACAGAACTCCTCCTTCGGATCACTCAAGATCGGACTGAACTTGACCGCCGAGACTCAGAGTGCCGGAGTGCTCCGATACATCATACACGACCGAAGAGAGTTTCGGATCTGCTTCTAAGCTGGGCCCGATCTGTGCCGGTCATCATCCCGCAGCTGGCGATGATTGGCGGGTGATTCCACTCGAGGGCGAAACATGCGCTGTGGGGCTCGATGAAACGTCAAGGGTCCAGGTTTAGTACATGTGTGCTAGGAGGTACACGCGCTGAGTCGGAAGAAGTCACGAGACTGTCACTGCAGGATGGCTGGAATTATGCTCGCATCCCGAATACATCCACGGTATAGCAGCTCGACTGCGTGTGCCGTTGTTGTGCTGTATATGTGCAGCTGTGCCGTGGCATCGCGCGCCGCCTACAACACCTGAGCCCGGGCACGCGCCATCCTCCGCACCCAACCCGGCGCATCCCTGTCCGTGAGCTGCACTCCGACGACGCCAGCGTGTCAGACGTCTCAGGTTGTCGCAAATCATTGCGACAACGGATCACCTTCTGTCACGCCTCTCAGACCCGGCCCCAACCAGCCTGCTACACACGGCAGTCGTGGCCTGCGAGGCCTCCCTCTCCCACAGGTAACCTCAACATCCTCCGCCCTTCGCCCAAGCCGGCCACCACTGCTCTGCTGCTGGCCCACATAGCCGCCGGTGTCAGCTGTCTGGGAAGAAGTGCCTGCGTGGTTTGCTGCGAGGCTTGTAATACGGGAGTGAAGAAGGATGATGAGCATGGACTCGTGATCCTAGGCCCGGGACATCCTTTGTCACATTGAAGCCTGCGGTGTGGCTGTTCTCGCGCCCGTCACGAACAATAAGCCCTTTGAGGCCGGACGGACATACCCCACGCCACTCGCTACAATGACCACACTCGCTTCCCGAGCACCATACCCGGCACCGGTCTTCTCGAGTAACATGCCGGCCACGCACTACCGTGTCCCGGCGTCCGCAGCACTGGGCGGCCACCACGCTGCTGCCGGCGTCTTTACCAGCCCGACTGAGTCGGAGTTTTCCGAGTCGTACAAAGACAGCGCTCGCGACAGTGTACAGGAATGGGACGAGTCGCGTGTAGGAGATTGGCTACGGAGTATCAGCTGCGGGCAGTATGTGGAGCTTTTCAGGCGGAACAACATCAATGGTGAGAACTTGATGGACATGGACCAGGCCACGCTGAAGGAAATGGGCATAAAGAAGGTTGGAGACCGGGTGAGGATTGGTGCACAGGCAAAGGTGTTTAGGAACAATGTGTATAAACGGACGAGTAAGCGGACCATCAACAGGGTAGGTGCAGGCTTGGATGCGGAGAGGCAAGGCTCGACTGACCACTTTCTCCAGCATTCTCTGGCCATGCTTGATGGCAACACACAGCTCACGCCGCCATCATCAGGGTCACCACGACCACTGCACTCTGCAAGGTCAGGTGGCGCGACCCGTGCCGAGAAGCGATTGTCACGACAGCTCAACGGTGCAGACATTAGCCACGCATATCAACTGGGCACAAAGTCTGCATCACGCCCAGGCTCACCCTTGATAGACCAGGAAAACAGGACTGGTCGGCTCGCAAGGCCTCATGTGCCAAGCCCGATGGAGACCGCTCGGAAAGACCAGGGCCCAACTTACTTCACGCAGCCTCCCAACTCTGCGAGGTCAGGCGGCAGTGCGCGTGGCACGCCCTTAGAAACGCCGCAAACAGCACGCTTCGCAGGTCATGTGAAGTCGTCGCCATCGCTGGACAACCTCAACTCCAGCATTGTGGGTGCGTTGCCTAGTGACAAACCCCTGATAAAGGTCATATTCGAGAACGGCAGGTCTTCCGTGGTCAACATTGACGGCTTCCGCACTGCCGAGGATATAATACGAGCGACTCTCCGGAAGGGCGCACTCAACGAGAACCACTTTCGCTCATACTGCTTCTACGTACTCGACGGAACAGATCCGAACCCAACGTATTGTCGGAGGTTGGGAGAAGCGGAGCTGTGCAAGCTCTGCGGTGATCGTAATCGAAGCGAGCGTGGCCGGCTGATCTTGCGGAAGATACATACAGCGGAGCCGGAAGGCGAGCAGTTACGGACCGCGGCACGAATAGCGGAGCAACAGCTTCCCGAGCCGCCTGCGATCGAGGTGCAGCCGAAGACCAAGTCGAGAAGTCACCTGAAGATCGAGAAGCTCACTGGCGAGCCTCTGGCTGCCGTCAGCTATCCGATGTCGCCCGCAAGCCAAGCGGAGCGGAGAGACTACTTCGACGAGAGCATGAACTCCATTTCACGGAATACCAGTCAGGCGTCGAGTGCTTCCGCTCGAGCGCGGAAGCTGAAGGACTTCTACGGTGCTCGTCCGCCTACGGAACTCATCACTCAGGATCTTACTTCCTACTTCCCAGAGGTAGCAAAGTCGGACATGGATAAGACCATCCGCATGTCAACACGTCGAAGTCAGCGGCTGAGCCGGGCGGTCAGCAGACTGAGCACGGTCAGCAACTTCAGTGTCGCTAGCGGCATGAGGGATGCACCGCCTATCCCGAGCATAGCGGATCATTGGTCGAAGGAGACTGGTGGGGTCCGAACACCTGGGCTTAGGCCGCTCAGTGTCGTGCGCCTCGGTCGGCCAGACTCGTATCGAGAGTCGATCGCTGGTAGTGTACTGGAATCTCTGGACGAAGAGTCACCGCTGGAACCGAACAGGAGGAGCTATGTCTCGTTCGGTGCCGAGAGCGGGTCGGACCCTAGCAATAGCAACCTGGCCATCACCGATCCAGCGGGGAACACGGTCATGCAGTCGTACTTTGATGACAGCCACAGTAGTCCTGGGAATACGGTCGGTGCCTCTGATGCTGGGAGTGGCAGTCTCAACTCCCGACTGTCGCAGTTCATTGCCGAAGATGGCGAGGAGCTTGATGAAGAGCTCATGCAGCACCTCGAGAAAGACAGCTGGGACGATCTGAAGTACATGAAGGGCGCCATGATCGGGCAAGGTTCCTTCGGCACCGTCTTCCTCGCCCTGCACGCTGTGACGGCTGAGCTAATGGCCGTGAAGCAAGTTGAGATGCCTTCGAACCAGAGCACGGCCATGGATGCAAAGAAGAACCACATGGTCGAAGCCCTCAAACTGGAGATCAGCCTGCTCCGGGACCTGCAGCACCCAAACATCGTGCGCTACCTCGGCTCAAACAGCGATGAGACGCACCTCAACATTTTCCTCGAATACGTCGCCGGCGGCTCCGTGGCGACCATGCTCGTCAACTACGGCTCGCTGCCCGAAGGCCTGATCGCGAATTTCGTGCGCCAGATCTTGCAAGGGCTGAACTACCTGCACATGAAGGACATCATCCACCGCGACATCAAGGGCGCCAACATCCTCGTCGACAACATGGGCACGGTCAAGATCTCCGACTTCGGCATCTCGAAGCGCGTCGAGGCGACAACCATCATGCACACGCAGACCCCCCTCAAGCGCGGCGGCCCGCGCGTCTCCCTGCAAGGGTCCGTCTTCTGGATGGCGCCCGAGGTCGTGCGGCAGACGGCTTACACCAAGAAGGCCGACATCTGGTCGTTGGGCTGTCTCATTGTGGAGATGTTCACGGGCTCGCATCCGCATCCGAATTGCACGCAGCTGCAGGCCATCTTCAAGATTGGCGGCGCGAGCACGAATGCGGTCGCCGCGCGGCCGGACATGCCCGAGGTGGCGAGCGAGGAGGCGCGGGAGTTCCTGGCGCGGACGTTTGAGATTGAGCATGAGCGGCGGCCGTCGGCGGAGGAATTGATGGGGTATGCGTTTTGTGCCGTCAAGGCTTGATTGACGTGAAGGGTTGTATGACGCGGTATGATCTGTTGGAATGGCATATATGTAGGTGGTGGGGAGAGGGAGGTTATGATGGGAAGGTTTGTAATGTGGTAATGAGACGCCATTCTTACTCAGTCGTGGACCACGAGAACGCACCTACCTACCTTGCGTCAAGCTTGGCACGTGTGAAATTGTGTTCTCTTGACGGGAGGAGCCGCTAGTGGCTCGTACCTTCCTCGTTACCAACACTTGGATTGCTACTCGCCAGCTCAAATCTACTGCCAGATCAGACATCGCTTCGCACTCTAGCTCACTGACGCGCCCCTGATAGCACAACCACAACATGGCAGACCACGAGAAAATGACCGCCGCCATCATCACCGACGGCCAACAAGCTCCGTGCTATCTCCTCCATTTGCCACCGGAGATACGCCTTGCGATATATTCTCACCTCCACAGCGGGCCGTTTGTTTGCCAGGCAGATATTCTTGATGCGGCCTTCACCTCCCGGCAGGACGATGGACCATGGCTCGTGCGTAAGCCCGACAATGGCTGGCTAGCACTGTTGCGCACCTGCAAGATCATCTACGCCGAGGCGAATCCCATCTTCGAGGACAGCCTGGTGCTATCCCTAGGCGTCGAGGACGGAAAGGCGCCATATCTCAATGACGAGCAGCTCACCTGTGTGGGCGAGCTCCGCGACTGGACGGCGCTCAAGTGAGTCAAGAAGATGCAGATTGCAGTGTGGAAGCTCTATTCGGATAACGACGACGTGGCACTATCTCGCCTCCAGGCGTTGCTGAAGCATATAGACTACGGCCGAGCTTTGAAGCAGCTGGTGATCGAGTTCGACGTTCTGGGAGATGAGCAGACGCCTGGCAAGCTGTGCGAAGTGCTGCAAGGGATCAAGTGTCCGGGCAGGATCAGCATATTGGCCTGCAAGCAGTCGAAGAGGATCGTCGGACTTCACAGTCTTGAGGAGCTGGCACGGACGATAGGAGGGTAGCTCTCCTCGAAACCTTACATACCTGTGCCTTTGCTGACCGAGTCCAGCACCTTTGATTCCGCGGTGATGGCGGAGAAGAACGGTGTTGACTGGCTTACGTCGGGTACCTATGACTGAAGCGAGGCAAAAGCAGAGCAGCGCATCATTACCTTTAAGTGGGCGTCGCAGTTCATGGATGCAGTAGACTTGGGCTGGAGGAAGAGGCAAAGCCACGCTGCGCGGGTCTGGTCACGTGCAAGCCGTTCATCTAGGGACACAAGGTAGTCTATGCTTTGTGTAATACGAGTGAGGGCGGTTTGCGCAGCATGTGACAATCAGCCCAGCTCACTTTCTAGCCGAAAATGAGCCTTGGAGGCGGCCTTGTCACGCTTGGCTGTGACGGCTTCACCCTTCCGACTTTCACGCTTTCTACCTCAACCCTTCCGAGTCAGCGAACTCCACGAAGTAGCATACACCGACAGCAACCCTGAGCTACCACCGGCATATATGAACAGCTGTAGCCCGCGCGAACCCTGCTCCTCATCGGCGTCACGACATGGCTTCGCACACTGCAGCCGCCCAGCGGCCACCACCATGCTACCTGCTGAATCTGCCTCCGGAGATGCGACTGAAATCTACAGCCACCTATGCGACGATAGAGACACGGTACACCTGGACGTCCTGGAAAACATATCCTTGGTTACCGGATACCATGCAGATCCCCTCAATAACGAAGAGAGTCAAGCCGTCCAAGGCGTCGGCCTGCTACAAACATGCAGAGCCATCCACGAAGAATTCAGGCCGCTGCTCTACAAGTCCATCATTTTCAGCCTCGATGTCGAGGACGGCGAGACGCTCATTTTCGACAATCGTGAGGTTCTCGACCTCGGTAGCGTTTCAGGCTGTCAATTCCTCCGGCACGCCCAGAACGTCCAGCTGTCCATCCACCGGTATGACATGAACGCGGTTACCAGCACACTAGTGCAGCGGATTGAGGCTGTGCTTGCGGCCATGGAAAGCGGCCAGCACCTGAAGAAGCTGGCGATTCACTTGCATATCAACGTCTACGATGGGCCGCTGGATGCGGAGCCGCTCTGCCGCGCCTTGGAAGGTATCAAATGCGGTGGGCATGTGACGGTGGGGTGTGGCGTTAGAAGGTCGAGTTTATCGTACGTGAGAGCGGGAAAGATCGCGGCGAGGCTCGGAGGGTGAGCTGTGCGTGTACGTTGCAGGTCTGGATCGCAGGCTGACAAATTTCTGTAGGAGACTGGTTGGAGTGTAAGCGGCGAGGGGTGGCTTCTGGCTCTCGGCAGCAAAAGGTGCATCTTGAATGGCTGGTGGCAACGACAGTGGCTTAGCAGTAGGAACGAGCGGGACATTTGAGCAAGGTGCGTAAGCGGCTGTTACGAACCCCGTCTTGCTCCCTCAATCCTTCTAGGGCTGCTGTCGTAGAACAACGCCGGAAGAAGGTGATCCAACAGCAAGGCGCAAAGGCGTGGGAAGGAGGCAGAGTAGCGGCCAAGCCGCGAGACGGAGTGGGACATTCTAGCAAGCTGTATAAGTGGGTCTCACAGCTTCATCTTGCTCTCCAGATCGTTCCATCTACCCTCCCTGAGCGGATCGATCTTCCTCAGCTCCTCCAACCAACCTTTTCTCTCCGCCGTCGTGACCTTCTGATTCCCAGCCTCCACCTCCATCTCCAAGTACCGCATCGAGTACTCCAGCAGAGCCTGGTAAATGTACTTGCAATCCTCCGCCCCGTCCAGCATCTCGCGGATACTCTCAATCTCCTGCTCCAGATATCGTACCCTGTCTCCGTGGGTACACGGCTCCAAGATCGACACTGAATGCTTGTTTCCGGTATCGAGCGTCGACATGAGGTACTGGTGGTAGAACCACAGACTCTGATCGTACGGGTCCGTGTACAACGCCGTGGTGATCAGCTCGAACTCGGCGTCGAACAACTTCCTGCGGTCCTCACTACTGGCTTGCCTCTCGACGAGTAGTCGCGGGATCAATCGACCCCGATTATGCCACGCGGAGAAATTACTCAGGTTCGCGCGTATCATCTTGGTCGTGTACTCGAACTCGGGCTCCACCAAACTCACATCCCCACCACTTAGACCCTCCAGCGCAGCGACAGCCGTCCGTCGGTAGCCCCAGCCATGGAAATTCCGGCTGTCCATCCCGAGCATCTTAGTTACGAGCCCCATCTCCCCCTGCCATAGTGTGACAGCGCTGGAGGTGGGCAGGTGCTGGGTGGCGGTGGCGAGCAGCCAGGCGCGGTGGTTCCAGATCCAGTAGCATTTCGGGTACTGTTTGAGCAGGGGGAGCAGAAAGGCCAGGTCCTCGGTCAGGAGGAGGGCGATTTGGTGTTGGGCCGGGGTTTGGTTGGCCAGGCGGGCGGCAGTTAGGTCTGCGGCGTCGATATCGTCATCTGGCTGGGTCCGAGTGGGTTCTTTCGCGATGGCGTCCTGCAGGACGAGGCGGCGATGGTTCCATATCGTGTAGTACTCCGGGTTCTGCGCGAGGAGCGTCGAGGTCGCTTGGAGCGTGGTGGCGGAGTAGTCTTTCACGCGGATCTTGCCAGCGCGTTAGCCGGGTACATCCGAAAGGCACGATGGCTCCTTCCTTACTCTGTCGATGACTTCCGCCTCGGCCGCCTTGTAGCGCTCAATCTGCCTCCGCTCCTTCTCCTTCGCCTGCTCGCTCTTGTCGACGAGCGTGCCGGAAACGCGGGGGATGCCGTGCTGGGGCCCACGTCAACTTCCACTTCACCTCGTCCCTTCCACCCTCTCAATCACCCTTCACTTACACTTGCCATGCTTCGTCGGCTTTCCGGCTGGCATGTGACGGCGCGGTGTAGGTGAAAGGAAAGTGAGCAGCAGCATCTCGAGATGGAGAAGCGACGCTGGTCGCGTGACGCAGCCCACCGACGCCGCTTCTTTTGCTCAATGCCCGTGATTGAAGAGGCGTCAACACTATTGATCGTGCACTCGTGCACCGTGCTATGGACATACTAACGAGGCAGTACTACTAACCAGCAGTTTCGGAGTCGCAGCGTTTGCGGCCATACTCATCACGCCCTGCATCCGCGTGCTGCAATTAACTCCCAGCCGGTACCGTGAGCAGTCGGCCTCGTCAGAGGCACAATCGAGTCTGGATGCACTGGACACTCGCATGACGGCCTCCGATGGGTTTGCTGCAGTCTTCTAGTTTCCGCCACCACCACCCTGCGCGCCTCGACCACGGCGTAGCTTGGCTTGTTGAGCATGTCCGCCTCTCCCGGCAGCGACGACGAGCTCGAGCAGGTGTCCCTGGGCCCAAAGCGCGAGAATCGCACGAAAATATGTCCCACCTTGGATCTCCTGGCTCACGGACAGGCAGCCCGCACCGTGACGAGCGCAGACGTCCCGGCTCACGGACGCTCCACCCAATCACTGAATAGCACCAGCGGCTCCGGGGAAGAGCATCTGAGCCTGCCATGGCTACGAGTGCAAGGGCACACGGTCAAATTGGTGTCCGAGACTTTGCCGAAGGCTCAGCAGACGGTCACCGTCCAAGGAAAGCAGCTTCACTCGCTCCACTACTCCTCCGCATCTCCGAGGATGCAGAGCCCATCGACACCGCGGCCGCAGACCACCAAGCCGTGCGCAGCGCTCAGGGTACCGATGGTGACCATGGTCGAGACGGGGAGTTTGACTATACGAGAACGCCTCGCTCCTACACCACTACCGACTGTGGCAAGACATGCCAATGCTGTCTTGGAAGACGCGCCTGGCATGCGCACGAGCTATCCAACCGCCGTGGCAGCAGTAGTGGAGCTGCCTGGGCCGCCATTTCTAACCTGGACGGACCGAGCGATGCAGCAGAACCTGCCAGGGAGCACAGCGGTAGCGGGAAACCTATCGCTGAAGACGAGCACGCCGATGGCGGACACCATGGCGCCGTCGCAGGACATGCGGGAGTCAAGGACGACGCTAAAGACGAAGCAACTGTCCCATCGCCGTCAGACAGCCTCCCGCTCATTGTCGAGGAGCAGCCAGGCTCAGGAAGCGAGAGAGGTGACGAGAAAAGACGTCCCAATCACGAGGCCTCGCCTAACCGTGCAAAGAGCCCTGCCAGATTACGCGCATTCTGGCACAAGACCGTCCGGGCTTGGGACGACAAAACATTCGCAGCCCGGAAGGGGTTCACCAACGCTTCAAACAGGATATCAGAGCGCTGGAAGAACACCCACGTCTTCAACAAGAGCGAGAAACCGAGCAACCGACCTAGCGCAAAATCAGTCGAGCACTCCCGACAGTCTCGGGGCGCCGATACAAGAATCGAAGAGCTGCGAGGTAGATCACTCCACAGGGATAGTTCCGCACAGTCCTTCATCTCTACGCGATCGGCAGTCTCTGCCCGCTCGAATGCCTCTGCCCGAACCCACGCGACCGGGCATTCAAACGCAGGCACCGCAAAGACGCACCGAACCTGTAATTCCAGCGTCGACGGTCGAACCCACGAGCAAATGGTCAAGAAGTTCGGATTTTGCAAATGCTGCAGGGAGGGACTCCACACCGTATCAACAGACCCATACGGACAGATCGTTGGCTGGCACAAAAAGTACTACCGCCCCGGAGGTGGCTACACAGACTCTCGGCGGCGCGCGAAATGGGTGCCGCTCTACGGGCCGGGGAAAGGCACGATACACCTGTCCGCAGCTCCGAATTACAGTGCCTCCGACACGCATCTCCCTAGAGACTCCGCAACTGCGAGTTCCAGATTCTCCAGCACGCACGCCCCAAGGGACTTCGCCGCTGGGACTCCCAGCGCCTCCGGTACCCACCTCCCGACAGACTTCCGAGACTCGTACTCCATGTACACCTGGTCCCAATGCCCCGCGCACTCCAGGTCCAATCCGCAGGGTCACCGATCTGATGACATCGGGCAAGGACAACATGTCCGCAGCGGTAACGGCTTCGCCGGGTACCCGGCCCGTCACGTCGAGGGCATCGCCACCACTGGCAGGCACAACAGCGATAACAGCGGTGGTCCCAATGGCCGCCGTGTCGTACCCGGCGCTCGCGACGGACCAGGGATGTTGCCCACCACCACAGAGCGCGCTGAATTTTACAATGCTAAGCACCACAAGTCTAACCTGCAGCTTCCGAGGGCTGGGCGCAGTAGACGAGATGGTTCCCCTAATACCGTCGCTTGAGAGCGCGGTGGGGTATAGTCCGGTGTCGTCTGTGCCGTGCGGGAATCTCTTTAGTGGCAGTGAGGGTGAGGAGGGCTATGAGACGCCAATGACGAGTCCGGAGGCTTCGCCGGTGGAGTTGGGGCTTATTGCATCGTCTAAGGCCGGGGCGGTGGACAGCCCAGTGTCGCCAATACGGTGCGGCAATGCCTTTGAGAATAGTGACGCTGGTGATGGCTATGAAACGCCGATGACGAGCCCAGAGTCCTTGCCGGACAAGCTGAGGCCTACAGGATGCCATGCACTGCGCTGGGATCCTGTGTTGTCCCAGCTAGATGGCACAGTGGGGAACCCTGCAGAGGAGCTCTCTGATGAGGGGCGTCATGGCTGTGGTGCTGCAGGCATTCGAGCCACTCCCGAGGTCGCCATCGAGTCGACGTTGCTGCTACTGGAAGAGAGTGAGAATGCCATGTCCGACCTCGACTCACCGTGTCCAAAGGGGAAACGGGACACGGCAACTTTCGCACTGCCAGACCTTGAGGATGAAACTCCACTGGGGACAGCAAGCCCAGCCAAAGGCGCAATGGCCTTCCCATTCCCACAGCACTCGGCTCTCAGATCCCCACCATGGTCACCCTCCAAGCAAAGACAGCCAAGCGCTCTGCTTCAGCATTGCCAACGGAACTCGTCACCACGTCATCGGCGCTTGATGAGCGGTGTCTTGCAGACGCCTGACCGTTTCATCACGAGCCGACCAAGCACGCCTGCGAAGCAAGCTCTCCTCGTGTCGCGAGCAACGGAGAAGCCGAGCCGACTGCAGAAGCGGTCGCGCATGCGAGCAACGGACGTTGATCCTTTTGCGCCTGCTCCGCGACGCAGCATACGCATGGCGGAGCAGTTTGCTACGCTGAGAGGTCCCTCTACAGTGTCGCGGCCTGTTGGTCGGACAGGGACCCTGCTAGATGATGGCCGCGACAGTCAACGTACAGCCAGCGAGGGTGCCGTTTGGCATGTTGGCGGCACGCTGGTGACCGAAGGTGTTGCGAGCATCACCAACGGGCGAGGCGGCCGGGTGACGAGTGGGACCAGCGCGCCGCATTACACTGCCGACTTCCTGCGCAAGACGTCGGCGACGGAGGACGAGGCGAAGCAAGGGCGCCGGCTAGCGCTGGCTATGGACATTGACCCGTCGGCGAAAGTCCTGGCCTACCGCACGCCTTCCCCGTCCAGGTCGCCCGGCAGCAGCAATGCAAGCCCACATACCCCAAATGGTGGGAGAATTTGGCGCGATAGCGGCTGGCAGCACCAAGGCCCCGTCACGCCCACGAAGCCGCCGCCAAAAACGGCCAAGGAGATCCCTACCATTCCTTTCCGCGTGCTGGATGCCCCCGCGCTGCGGGATGACTACTACTGCTCGCTGCTGGCCTACTCCGCGACGGTGCAGTGTCTGGCTATCGGCCTGGGCCCGCATGTCTACCTGTGGTCGGATACGCGTGGCGCGGCGCACACCAGCATCCCGGACTCGCTGACAGCGCCCTTTGCATCGCACGTGACCTCCATCTCGTTCAGCTCGACGGAAGGCGGGAGTGCTGTTCTCGCCATCGGCCGCGCGGATGGGCGTATCACGCTGTGGAGCCCGCTGGATCGCGATCCGCGGTTTGACAGTGAGCAGCCGGCGCCAGTGTCGTGTGTGCTGTTCCGCCCGAATTCTGTTCGTCGTGCATCGGTGCGCGATCTGTGCACGAGTGTCGCCACCGAGGAACTTCTGGTTGGCGACGAGGCGGGCAATGTCTACTTCTACTCTGTCGAGTGGCCGGATCAGGAGCAACGGGACCTTTTCGACTGGCACGGCAGTATGACCTTACTCGCCCGCGTCAGCTGTCATAGCCAGCAGGTCTGCGGTCTTGCGTGGAGTCCGGATGGCGAGTACTTCGCCACGGGCGGTAATGACAACCAGCTCTACCTCTTTAAGACGAGGGTGATACTGAAGCCGGCGACGACGAGAGCTCGTGGCGACAGTGGCAATGCACGAACGGCAGCCATCAATGTCCGGAGCGGGAGCAATGTCTCGAGCAACACCATCGCTGGGCAAGGCGAGGTGCTCATCGTGACGCCGGGCCAGCATAGGCATGTCTTCGCGATGAATGCCGCCGTCAAGGCCATTGCTTTCGCGCCGTGGCAGCCGTCTCTGCTTGCGGCTGGGGGAGGCAGCAATGACCGCTGCATCCACTTCTTCCACACCTCATCTGGCGCCAGTCTCGCGACGATCGACTGCCATGCGCAAGTCACATCGCTCACCTGGTCCGAAAAGCGCCGCGAGATCGCCGCGACGTTCGGCTTCGCGCAGCCGGAACATGCATTTCGCGTCGCGGTCTTTACGTGGCCCGGTTGCAGGATGGTGGTCGGGATACCCTGGTGGGGGGAGGAGAGGGCCTTGTTTGCTGTCGCTTACCCGCGCGGCCCGAGTGGCGGGGTGGATGGGAACCGGGATGGGGGCAGAGTTGATGCGGAGGGCAGGCCGTGGTATGGGCGTCGGACGAGGGAGGAGGGGTGCTTGGTTGTGGCGACGAGTGATGCGAGTATCAAGTTCCATGAGATTTGGGCGGAGCGGAGGGGTGGTGGGGGCAGGAGGGAGGCGTTGGTGAGGGGGGTGTTGGGGGGGAGTCAGATTTTGGAGGGGGAGTGCTCGTTTGAGGGGGAGGCGGCTGGGGTTATTCGGTAGGTGGGTGGAGGGTGGAGGGTGGAAGGGACGTTGGATTGCAGTGGACCTAAGCTGGAAGTTGGTTTGGCGAAGCATGCCTGGGTTGGCTGTCTGCGCCGTTACTCGGCTGCATGGTTGTTCGCCGCCATCTGTGGTTTCACGCTCGTCCTCTTACCTATGACGACCTGAGATAGGGCATCAATTCTCTTGCGTTACTGACAGGCAAGAAAGCATGCAACCGGTTTGTAGGCGAGCGACTTTTCTAGACTGTCACTAGCCTTGGGACCCAGCAATACGAGAAATGCAACGCTAAGCAATCAGCAGACGGCATAGCAACGAAGGGAAAGGCAAAGAAGAGTTGGGTGGCTGTCGAAGGAAAGGCTTGGGTACCTGCCGTTGTGCTCACGCCTGTCGGCAACTTCCGTCAAAGCGGCCTCCGGCTTGCAGAGTCTCTCCGTTTCCTCCTCCACCTCATCTTTCTATCCGACTACCTCGCCACTCATAGCGTCCACAGTGCGTTGACTAGCTTGGTACCTGACACTGCTCATCAAAGACTGTGTCGGTTAGGCGCAGGCAGCGAGCTGGACGCGTTTGCTGATTTGTCACGGGCCATCATGTTGGGTGGTACATAAAGGCATGATGTACGCGCTCTTTTACATTGCACCATCTCCAAAGACGTTTCGTTGTCCTACAAAGTTCTTGCACGCTCAGTCTACTCTGCTTGCTTGCCTTCACCATGGATTTCGGCGCCATGTTCCGTGGCAAGCACAACCCGCCCAAGGACACGAACCCGTCTTTCGCCGGCCGCACCATCGTTGTCACGGGCTCGAACACCGGCGTGGGCTTCGAGGCCTCGGTCAAGTTTGTCCAGCTCGGCGCGGCGCGAGTCATCCTCGCCGTCCGCTCGATCAAGAAGGGCGAAGATGCCAGAATGCAGATCGAACAGCGGACAGGCCGCAAAGGCGTCGCCGAGGTGTGGGAGCTGGACATGCTCGACTACGGTAGCATCAAGGCCTTCGCTGCAAGGGTCGACGAGGAGGTGGAGCGCTTGGATATTGCTGTGCTGAATGCCGGGATCTTCATGGCCACCTTCCAAAAGTCGAGCTATGGCTGGGAGAAGGTGCTGCAAGTCAATGTCCTCTCGACGTCTTTGCTAGGCTTGCTACTCTTGCCCAAGCTCAAGGCAAGCAAGACAGCAGACTTCACGCCCGTCCTCGAGCTCGTCAGCTCAGGCAACCATTTCAACGTCACCACGCTTGCCACGGACCCCGACTCCGGCGCCGCTGGCCCGCTGGAGACGTACAACCACCCCGCGACATTCAACGCCATCACCCAATACAACATCTCGAAGCTCTTCCTCGAGTACGGGCACGCCGGGCTCGCCGCGCTCGCCACCTCGCCAGCGACGGGCAAGCCGGATGTCACGGTCGTCAGCATCTGCCCTGGAGCGACGAAGTCTAATCTAGCGAGGGACAATACGGCCTGGTATATGCGAGCCGCGTTGTTCATCTTCGCGCTCTTGTTCCAGCGGTCGACGGAAGAGGGCGCGCGGACGTATATCAGTGGGGCTGCGTTAGGCGAGAAGGGCCACGGGCAGTTTTGGCAGGATGACAGGATTAGCGAGTGAGTGATGCACACCATGCTACTTTTGAATTAGCCGTTGGTACTGACCCTTCCTTCTAGGCCAGCCCCGCTGTTGTCGGGCGAGAAGGGCGAGAAGTTGCAAGCTCAGGTGTGGCATGAGATTGTCGTTGCACTGCAGAAGGATGTACCGGAAGTGGATGGATTGCTCAAGGCTTCGGGCTAGTGCTGGTCATCGTATCTTCGGTATTTTCCATCAGGGCGCACGCAATGGTAGTTACAGCGCTCATGCCCGTAATAGCCTGTGCAGTACCCCATGTGATTCTCAACCAGAACACTCTCAGGCAACGACCAGCTGTCTTCGTCACAACCGCCGACTCCCCTAAGAGCACATCAAGCACCCCTCGCCTTCTGAATCATGCCCGTGATCCCCTTGATCCGATCCATGCCACTCGGACTCTTCCCATAACTCCCCTCAGCCAACTTGCCCTCCCCATCATACCAGCACCCGTCCTCCCTCGCCCGCCCATACTGCTTAGTATTCTGATTCCGCTCAATCCCCTCCCGCCACGCCCGACACACCGTCGGCGCATCAATCATGACATTGACCTCCTGGCTATGAAACCACGACTGCGTGTCCTGGTTGCCCGACCCCTGCACCGCGACCTGCTCGTCCACGATCAGCAGCTTGATATGGCACGAGCGCTGCTTGAAGTTGTTGTGGATCGGGTGGTCCTGGTCAGCGGCGGTGTAGTAGAAGATGTTGAGCAGCTGCTTTTCGGCCGCGGTGAGTTGGGTGTATAGCGTGTTGGCCGCCATTTCGTTCGTGCCGCCTTGGCCCGGTAGGAGCTCGCCGAGGTCGTTGTAGCCGAGGCAGACGTAGTAGGTCACTTCCACGCCGCGCTTGACCGCTTCGACGAGGGCGGGGAGCAGGGGCTTGGCGTTGAGGTCGGGGGTTTGGATGAAGATGTTGTGTTTCGCGTTGCGGATGAGAGAGAGGAATGTCTCGTTCTGCGGCACGAATTCCGAGTCGTTGTTGAGGTTTGCGTAGGGTTTGCGGGAGGCCATGGCCATTGGCACGGCTTCGGTGGGTGGGCATGGGATGAATGGGAAGAAGTGCAGGTTGGGCTCTCGCGCGGGTGCGGTCGCCTTCACCGACAACGATGTCGGCTTGTTCAGATGCCTACCTACGGCGTCGGCATGGGATTCGCCTTCCTGCGGGCAGAGGACAGAACGCATGCGATCGATTTCCCCAGCGATGGTGTCATCATAGTGTGGGTCGCCTGGCATGTGTTCCGGAAGGTTGGCATCGAAAGGCTTCTCTGGCAGCCTGAAGGCGCCGTTGCTCTCGAAGAGCTGCAAGAAGCTCTGCTCCTGGAACGTCGGAGGTGGCGCGGAGGCTGCTGTCGTGCCACGGTAGGGAAGGGCAGGATCCAACTTGTTGTGCCACGAGACGAGGAAGGTCTCCCAGACAGAGTCGACAATGGGCCCTTCGATGTGCGTCATCATCTCGACGTTGTCGTTGTCCTGGATGTTGTTGCTGGAGATCGTGGCAATCTGCCGGTCGACCACCATGAACTTGGAGTGGAACGTGCCCAATGGCGGACGATGGAAGTTGACAACTTGGAGATCAACGTGCGGTATTTGCTCTGGTGGCGGTAGGCCGACCGCGTCAGAAGTCCAGCTCTTTGGCGTGACATTCTGGTGGTTGTCGTAGAACTGCTTCACGTCGCCGCGGTCATACATAAGCTTGAAGACAATTCTCTCGCCACGCGCCCCAGCCCGCTTCGAGAGCTCGATGATGGCATCGTGCACAAGCGTGCTGGCGCCGGACTTCTTCCAGAAGTTAGTAGCCAGCAGCACCTCCTTCTTGGCCCGGACAATGAGGTTCGACATATGGCGCAGCTGGTCGTTCAGGGGGGCGATGATGGTCAGCGGGACGAAGCCAGTCGAGCCTGTCAATGGCGGCGAGACACAGTCGGCCAAGGCGTCGTTCCGGAGACACTGCAACAGGTCATGGTAGGCTCGGAGGAACAACTCGCTGGGCTGGGTGTTGCCGAAGTAGCCGCACTTCCTCGCCCATTCCAGGTCCTGTGGCGTCGCTGTCTCGCGCTTTGGTGGCGGCTTGGTAGTAGGCGACTTGAGGTGATGAGATGCGTAGAGCTTGTCTCCGATCTCACCTGGCGTCTTGGTCGGGTCTTGCGCATAGTACCCGCTGATGGTGTCCCCTGCGGTGCACCATTGCTGGATCTTCTGGTGGTGCTCGTCGCCCATTATTGCTGCTAGCTGCCAAGAAGCCAAGGGAGGTGCCAAGGGTGCCAAGGAGGTGAAGTGAAGGTGAATGATGAAGCACAGGACAGAAGAGCGGCGTCTTGTAGACTTGTAACTCGCTGACGGCGCGAAAGAAAGCAGGTTTGCAGCTATGCTTCCGGGAAGGTGCGGTTTGGATGAATGACGTACGTCTGACCGTCGCGTACTTACATGCACGTTCGCTTGCAGGATGGCTTACTGTACAATGATAGCAGGTAGAGTATAAGAAAGTGGCGATGTCCAGTACGATCCTGTAGCCGCCAGTGGTGTCTGACCTGCCGACGCGATCATTGTCGTACTTCCGGCAGCATCTAAGGCGTTTACGGTGGTTGTACTTGCCTTTGAAGGACACGTGCAAGCTTGAGAAGGTGGAAGCAAGTTTTTCGGCTCGGTCCAGGCCGTGCAGACCCCTCTACGGGTAGTCCCGCAGTTTCAAGGTTTCCAGCCCGCCAAGACCAGCACACACGCACGAATTCTTTCCGTTGGCACTAGCGAAAGTCGAGCTCACAACACCGCCCTGCGCACCTCGTCGACACCACACTAACCACCACCACCGTTGCAGCGTCATCTCCCACCACGATGAAGCTCAACATCTCCTTCCCGGCCAACGGGTCGCAGAAGCTGATCGAGGTCGAAGATGAGCGCAAGCTGCGCGTCTTCATGGACCGCCGCATGGGCCAGGAGGTGCCCGGCGACAGCGTCGGCGACGAGTTCAAGGGCTACATCTTCAAGATCACCGGCGGCAACGACAAGCAGGGCTTCCCGATGAAGCAGGGTGTCATGCACCCGACCCGTGTGCGCCTGCTCCTCGCCGACGGCCACAGCTGCTACCGCCCGAGACGGACCGGCGAGCGCAAGAGGAAGAGTGTCCGCGGCTGCATCGTCGGCATGGACTTGTCCGTGCTGGCGCTGGCCATTGTCAAGCAGGGCGATGCCGACATCCCCGGCGTGACGGATACCGTGCACCCCAAGCGTCTCGGTCCCAAGCGCGCGACCAAGATCCGCCGCTTCTTCGGTCTCAGCAAGGAAGACGATGTGAGTGCGCTGCCTCGAGCATGCCTCTATCTCCTCTTCGCCAGCCATTGTCCGCATGTCGGCTCTGGCTGAGTCTGAGACCACAGCATGCTAACGAAGTTCTGCCCGTTTTTAGGTCCGCAAGTTCGTCATCCGCCGTGAGGTGCAGCCGAAGAAGGAGGGCGCGAAGCCGTACACCAAGGCCCCGCGCATCCAGCGTCTCGTCACTCCCCAGCGTCTCCAGCACAAGAGGCACCGGGTCGCACTCAAGCGCCGTCATGCGGAGGCTAGCAAGGACGCTGCGGTATGTTTGAGACGGTCTACTACGTACTCATACAGTCACTAATACGCACAACAGAACGAGTACTCGCAGATCCTGCACAAGCGTGTGGCTGAGGAGAAGTCGAAGCAGGCCGAGCTGAGGAAGAGGCGTGCGTCCAGCATGCACAAGTAGAGGAGGCAGCGCAGTGGTCTACGGCGAGTGAGGAGCATCAACATGCGGCTTTTGCAGTGAGCGAGGACCGGCGACTGGAGCTCAGCGCCATGAGCATCGCAAGGGTGGCGTTGGTATCTCTGCGAGTAGCATCGATCCGGCGGTCCTAGTACGGCCGCTGGTGTATCAAAAAAGCTCGTTCACAACACGTCTCATGTGACAGCCTCCATGCCGCGTTCCGCCTTCCATTCACCGCGAAACATATTACCGCGCCACTTCGCCTGTTCTACAGTGAATCTATGCTATGTACCTCGTCGTCACTACCGTAAGAGGAATGGCGGCGGGAAAGCTGCGCTAGTTTTGAGCCGAACCACGACTGCTCTTCGCACCTCCAGATGAACGCACGCAAAAGCTTCACATTCGCATCATGACCGCTTTCACTTCTTCCACACACCTTCAATCACCGACTTTGTGGTCGCATAGCTATGGCGACCAACTCTATCAAGTTGCTGACCGGCAACAGTCATGGCCCGTTGGCTAAATTGGTCGCGGATAGGTGAGCAGGCGGAAGAGCTATGAGCGCATATCGAGGTGTATGGTGATGTGAGGGTGTGCTAACGTAGAGATATGTAGGTTGGGCATCGAGCTAGCGAAGATCATGGTGCTGCAGTACTCCAACAACGAGTCCAGCATCTCCATCGGCGAATCCGTGCGGGACGAGGATGGTGCGCCCTCCAACCAAGCCCTCGAGTCACTGCTTCAACGTCACACTGACCGTTGCATGCAGTCTTCATCCTCCAGTCCACCGAGCCCGGCAACATCAACGACCACATCATGGAGCTCCTCATCCTCATCAACGCCTGCCGCACCGCCTCGGCGCGCCGCATCACCGCCGTCCTGCCCAACTTCCCCTACGCGCGCCAGGACAAGAAGGATAAGAGTAGGGCTCCTATCACCGCCAAGCTCATGGCCAACATGCTGCAGACGGCCGGCTGCAACCATGTCATCACCATGGACCTGCATGCCAGTCAGATCCAGGGCTTCTTCAATGTGCCCGTGGATAATCTGTATGCGGAACCGAGCACGCTGCGCTGGATCCGCGAGAATCTGCCGGTGAAGGAGTGTGTCATTGTTAGTCCGGATGCGGGAGGGGCGAAGAGGTATGTGGGAGATCTCCAGGTGAAAGTGCGAGGAGCGTGCACGGCCTGACAGAAATGGCAGAGCAACATCAATAGCCGACGGCCTCGACCTCGGTTTCGCGCTCATCCACAAGGAGCGCGCGCGGCCCAACGAGGTCTCGCGCATGGTGCTGGTCGGCGACGTCAAGGGCCGCATCGCCATCATCGTCGACGACATGGCCGACACGTGCGGCACGCTGGTTAAGGCCGCCGAGGTGATCATGGAGCACGGCGCGCGCGAGGCCATCGCCATTGTGACGCACGGCATCCTCAGCGGCAATGCGTGCGAGAAGCTGAATGCGAGCAAGCTGAAGAAGCTGGTGGTGACGAATACGGTGCCGCACGAGGAGAAGAAGAAGAAGTGCGATCGGATCGAGACGATTGATATCAGTCCTACGGTGAGTTGGCGATGTGCCTGTCTTATTGTATGTGTGCGCTTGAGAACGATTGTTTGCTGACGGTTGTGGTGTTGTAGCTAGCGGAAGCGTGCCGGAGGACGCACAATGGCGAGAGCGTGTCGTTCCTGTTCAAGCACGCGCCCTTGGACTAGAATTGCAAGAGGCGCGAGAGCTGAACGAGGCCGTGTAGCAATATGCGAGCGAGGACCGGAAGATAGATACCCTGAGAATGTGCCACTAGCAAGACGGCTAGTTGTGCTCACTGCGTCCGTCATTCAACTCAGAGGGTAGGCCGGCCGCGGCTTCCAGCCTTCGTATTCTGTCCCACAGGCATGGAGCTACAGTGGCGGCGCCTCGTATGGCCCGACTGTGACTGCTTTGGAGCTCTCTCACGAGGCAACTCACAGCTCCGCCAGGACCTGCAGGCTGCCGCCTTGCAAAGTTGCGAGTCATACGAGCATCTTGTTGGGACGCCATGTGTTTCTTATGGCCTCTCTCATTTCTCGTGTGTTCCTCTCCAATATGAATATCTGATAGTAAGGGTGTCATTCGCTTCGTCCATCATTGCATCGCCTCTCCGAACGGTGACCACCATAAAGAAACAAGCTTGACATTAGCGTCATCCGCAGCAGCATTCCGGTAGAACTGGCCGAATATCTGCGCACCACACTACAAGCAACAGACGGTGATGCGGTCTCAGCGTAATTACTCGCTGCAATCGGATCCGAGTCCGAGTCCGTTCCACCAACGCCCTCTTCCGTCTGGCTCTCCGTAAGCTATGACCCGGCACCTCTGGTCCAAGCCTTTCATCAGGAGCATTCGCGCCTCGTCCGCAGGCTCGCCATCGAATGTTTCGGTAAATGGCTTCGCCGCGCTCGTGGCTCGGAAGACTGGTCCGTGCTGGGCGGTATAGAAGGGTTGCTCAGATACTTAACTCGGGCGTCAGTCACCGAGGTCGAGCTGTTCTGTACGACCGTGAAGCCGCACTGCCACTACACTGGTATTGAGGCAGGAGCGACGGAAGCTTGTGAAACGAGCTGGTGGAACTCGTCGGCACACAAGCACTTCCGGCATGCGAAGTACAGGAGCGAAGACCGCCGCCCTTTGCTACATCACTACGCCGAAATGGTACCCGCCGGCACTGCCGAGTTCGTCGAGTATTTGTGAAGAACGAGGCACTGCCGAGGCCTGATCTGAAGAGCTTTATGAAGGCGCATCCAGACATGGCACGCCAGCGACATCTCCAAGACATCGCTGGGAAGAAGACGCGGAATGTGTACGCTGCCTTGTTTACTAGTCTTCCGCGCCTGATGACACATGAGCGAGGTGTCTCAGCCTCCATGGCTTTCTCGATCCCGCTGCTGCAAGAAGCCAACACCAAGCCCGAATTACTCAACTCCTTCCTGATTTGGAGGTCCCTCGCCGTCCCGTGGGTCAGGCGGCTCCGGTCACGGAGGTGCTCGAGCAAGAAGCGTCTCGGGGTGCTTGGCCTAATACTGACCTACATTCGAGGGCATGCGGATGCGGCCAAGAAGCCCACCTGGCATCGGATGGCGTAGTGGCGTCCATTGTACGCATGTGGTCCCGGCACCCAGTTCGATACCATAATGTGCTCAGTCGCCTTCTTGGGCTCGTTGCCCATTGGCCGTCACCAAGAAACTCGCAACCTTTGTTGAGCTTACTAAGAATGTCAGACATTGGCTACGACTTCTACGCTACGGCAACATATGGATTGTCTTCGTCTTGACCTGGAAAGCGAACGATGGACCTCAAAACATACAGGCAGCAATGCCCTGTCCGACTGCTTCTTGCTCTACCACGACCGGACGCCCTCGAAATTTTACAGCGCCTCATCAAGCTAAGGCCGGAAGGCAGCTTCCTGGATCGCGCGGGACTACAGCAACGTTCTTCGAAATGCGGATGGCAGAGTCGGGACAATGACCCGACCGTGACATTACTTTATCTCTCTCGTAGCGAATCCGGCGCTCTTGAGCAAGGCCGGGGAGCGATCGAAGGTCGCAAGAAGAGTGCTTCGACCAGCCGCGAGCACTCAGATCGTGCATACTGGGCGAAGGATGCCATCCTCTGCGCCATTGCGTCTGGCTCGCTTGACCTGTACAGAGACATTTATACTATGGGCTCGAAGGTATAATGGGGATGCGTTGACGGTGAAAGAGCTTTATGCTCGACTGTGGTGCAGATTGCCGAAGGGCTGGACTTGCTGTGCGGTATCCCTGAAAGACTAAGTACGCGTACGTCGGTGACGACTGATGGAACCGTGAAGCGAGATGTAGAGAAGGGCAACGAGAGATCTGCAAGCTGTTGCTCAAGACCTGCGTGTATGGGTTGTGCAAGAGCCAAGTTTCTACGCCAAGGACTGGAGTGCTGTCCTGGGCTTGCTCAAAACGATGGTTCAGAGGCGCACTGACCGCAGCGATAAACTGCAACGTATCTCTGGCATGTCGGACGAAACCTTATACCAGGTCGTGTGGAAGGACATCGTTGACACAAGCCTTGCACTAGAGCGACTCGGCAATCAGGGGGGCCACGAACTGCTTGGATTCAATAGGGCGGGCGGACCAATGGCATGGCACATACGGGTCGTTTGATCGTCAACTCGACCAGTCAGCCGAACCCTAATTTTCGTCGATGAGCTAGCAAAGCAGCGTGAAAAGGTGTGGCAGGGTCATCGGAAGGCAGCTACAACGACAGGGAAGTGTGAGATCGGCGTGGCATCATGCTCTCGATGGGCTCACTGGTTCCCGTATGTCCCCTCACGAGGCGATGTGCTACTGGCAGAATATCTTCACGCATGCGAGAGGATCAAGATCAGCCCTGCTACCAGCCGTCAGCTACCGAAGGTCCCAGATCCAAGCCTCCCCTAAGTCGATGATCCAGTGCAACCTGCAGAGTGGAGTCCCGAGCCTGATACCGACTACTACGACGTGAACTCACGGCAACTGAGCAGCACCGCGTTGGAGTGCATGCTGAATGCATCGAACAAAAGCTCTCCTGCCTGCGGTTTGAACACTCCCTTCAAGCCGTGCACCTCGCAAACTGTGGCAGTGCAGCATCCTGGCTTCTGGGGATTCAGACAAAAAAGCCGTTGGCCCCAAAGGCTGAAGAAGCCCTCATCGTTGCAGCTTTCCGGTACCTGAACAGCAAGCGGTATCCTTCACGAAGACTACTCCCTCCCCAGCACCCGGCAATGCAAGGGTCTCTGCCTTGTACCTTGAACATGACTTCTTGGACCGCAACGACCTAGACACTACATCCGCACTAGACACACTCGAGGCACTAAAAGACATCGCACCGCCGAGTCTGCTTGTACAGTTGGCCAGAGCGGTGTTTGACGAGCTGAAGCAGCAAAGGAAAGCTGGTCGCAGTACTGAAGCTCTTAACGAGCAGCGATCGACCATGTCTCGCTAGGTACATGATCAGAGAGCTTTTGCTAGAGCGGCCTGACGATAGTTCGTGGCATCGTCACTAGTCCAACACGCAAACGCCTGTGCCCGTCCTCCAGACTTTGTTGAACATCTGCCATTCGGGAGGCAATGCACTGTCTGATAACGAGAAGGCACAGCTGGTCACACGCATAGTAGTGCCGACTCTGACCGCATCATCTGCACTAGTCGAAGGCGGATTGGGCTCTTCCTATGGAAGTTCTACACCGAGTTACCTGCCGCAAGGCTCCCAGCGGTGCCTGTCAAATTGCTCGTCTTGCCAAGCGTACTGTTCCCTTGCATTGAACTGGTGCTAGCCTCTATCCTTAAGACTTACGCAGACTTCGTCGCTCTAAGTCTGGATCCTCCGTAGCTATAGACATTACTAATATAACTTTAGGAGATCTTGATATACGTTCTAGCAACGCCGGTAAGCACTAGCTATCAAACTGGAATGCCTGGGGCATAGCCGCACCGTCACTTAGTAAGGACGCCCATTCAGACCTCATGTACCGGGCTCGGAACTCTAAGATCGCCGACGGTGTTACCACTACTCAAATGCAATGGCACATGCTCAAGCAAGCGGATGTCATCATCAGGGCGGGCGATCTCAATTTCACAGTATGGTCTTTCTTCCAGGCTAAGCTTGAACCGCAGCTACGGCACAAAGAGTACATACAGCGGCATTGGTACGAGTCTTGCCGGCCTGTCATTGAACAAATCGTGCATCGAATCGATGGCTTGCGGACCGCACAATGGTAGCGTGAACCAAACAGACCGTCGATACTGCCCGATGTCTTTCCCATGCGCCTCTGGCTCTTGACGTACCCGAGCATGCCATGGCCGTCGGTACCTGAAGGAGAGCACGCTGCAAGAAGGCTCTGCTTTGTCCCTGGGGTCTCTGGCATCATCGAGCAGCTAGCATACAGCCAGTGGTCGTATTATGAAAGATTCCAGCAGCTCAAGACTGCTGTCATGAAGATATGCGATGTAGACTATGGTTTACATTGCAGTCGCCCTGGATTCACTGAGCAAAGAAGCCCGATCGAGCTTCACTCTTGCCGACTACCTGCGCGTCAACTTGCAGATGCTCTCGTTCCGGGCGCTGCAAAGCCGAAGGATGGCGACGTCGAGTTGCACGTCAGGAATCCGCTTTTTTCATCGAGGAATGGTGAAGACGAACTCGTCAGGATGCGCGGCTGACGAACGCTGAAGACCATCATGGATTCTAGCGATGAGAAGCGAGCATGATGGCGAGAAGCAGTATCATGATGAACATGCCCCTTCGTGCACGGTGCGGTAGGGTACCCCCAGAAACACAGCTTGCTCTATGCAAACACGTCCACAACGAAGCGCTCGTTCCGCTTTTCCCTGAACCAGTCTTTCGCTTGCTCTTCCGTAAAGTTCTCGCCTGCCTCGGCCCTCTCCTCGATTAGTATCTGCTGTGCAACTCGTGCTAGACCTTCAGACACCTCTGGAGATCCGCAAGTAAAGAGCTTTGCACCAGCCTGCCACATCTGCAGCACATCGTTTTTGTCATTCAGCAGCCTGTCTTGCACATAGCGGCAACCTTCCGAGGATTCAGGCTCGCGGCTGAAAGCATAGCGGATATCAACAGCTCCGGCTTTGACCCACGCATCCATCTCGTCGCCATATAGACGATCTTTGGACGCAGAGCGACATCCCATGAACATCAATGCTGGAGCTAGATGTCGGCCAGCTGCGAGCTGTTGAGCTCGCTCTTGGATGAATCCGCGGAATGGTGCGAGGCCCGCACCTGCGCCGAAGAGTACAACTGGTGTGCTGGCCACATCAGCAGGAAGGTGGAAGAATTTGTTGGTTGCGCGGACGGAGACAAGGATTTCGTCTCCAGGCTTGAGTGTCGATAAGTAGGCTCCCGTCACACCGATGTAGCGGCCCACGCCCGATCTTGCTGCTTCGTTGATCCGTGAGTACGTTATCGAGCAAGTCTTCGGGTCGGCAAGAGGAGAGGAAGAGATCGAATAGTGTCGTGGGCGTAGTGGCGCCAGCATTGACAAGAAACTGCCGAAGGCGAGCTCGATAGACGGGTACCTCTCCAGAAGATCCAACAGACTGACCCGTTGTTCAGTCATCCGAGCGAAGCCGTCTTTGTCCGTGAAGACTTCCAGAGCAGCCTTATCTGGAGAGCTTTCGCAAGCGGCAACGCAAGTCTGCAAGTCTCGCCTGGTCGCTGGGAGATTGAGCTCGACGAAGCCTTTCAGCAGGTCCGTGACTGAAAGTTCAACGCCAGTCGGCAAAAACGTCGCAGCACCAAGCTTGATCTTGATCGTCGTATCGCTCGCAAACTTGAAGTGCTTTTGCACCCTTGCAACGCTCTCTGGCGGGTTGAATGGCAAGACGGCAAGGTAATCGCCTGCTTCGTAAGTCATTCCTTCTGGTAGTTGAACTTCCAAATGACGCTTCTCCGGCTCCTCGGGTGCGGTCAGTCTCTTGGCATCCACTACAGTCGCGTGCTGGACATCTTGTCGTAGATACGAGCTTCGATCTTGCTGCGACAACTCCATGTCCAGAGCCGAGCCGACTCCACGATCGCCCGAAGAGGTGGGTGCAATGGCCGGCCAGAGTGTCTGCTCCGTCCAGGAATCGAAGTCACTGAACATATTGCCATCCGCCGCATTTGATGATCCACGGGATGCAATACGCTTGGCACCGTGCTTTTCGAGGAGCTCGTCGACAAGATTAGGTATGCGCTGGAAAGTCGTTTGCCAGTCGCTGTGCCCACAGCCAAAGACCGCATAATCCAACCCTTGCAGGACGTTGTCTGCTTTAAGCGTCTCCAACCAGGTTACGAACTGGGCGGCATTGTCACACGGCTGGCCTTCATATGAGGCAGTGATGACGATCACTGGCTGGTCCTTCGGTATCGTCTCGACGACGGCATCCATGTCCATAACGTTCGCTTGGTAGCCATAGCGGCGAGCCTAAAGACCGAAGGATGTCATCAGCCCCTATCGTGTATCGCCCGCAATCTCTGGCACTTACCTCAACCCTCAGCTTTTGCGCAAGCGCCATACAGGTACCCTAGCAGATTTTGAGTCAGCACATTCATCATATGTAATACCTGGACTGAGACGCTTACCGTATTGCTGCCGAATAGAATAGTCAATGGTTTCAGCTCCTCAGCCAGACCGGAATCTGCGCGCCGAATACCTTCGCGCACAGCGACTGTGACGGCATCTCCGGCCGACGACAGCGAGCTTTGCAGGCTAGCGGCAGTGATGCCTTCCCGCAGCGTAGCCCTCATGTAGAAATTGTCCGGCTTCAGCGTCAACGTCTGCTTGATCTTCATCTTATACGAGGGATCGTCGAGTCGGAAGTTGAACGTTTGGAGCAGCAACGCGATCGCCATCTGAGCCTCTTGCCACGCGAAGGCACGTCCGATACATGCACGGACACCGCTGCCAAAGGGCTTCCAAGCCGCTTTTGGCAGCCGCAGGAAGTTCTCGTCAAGCATACGGTCGGGCTTGAACTCATTAGCGTCATCGCCATATACTTTTGGGTCGCGCTGTGTCTTGGATATGAGACACAGGATCTTGTCCTCGCGATTGACCGCAAACTTGCCGCCTGCAAGCTCCTCGAAGTCGTTTGGATTGTCGCGGCGGATGCTCCTTGTGAAAGCTGGTACTGTGGGCGTGAGACGCAGTGTCTCGCGAAGGACAGCCTCGATATACTTGAGGTTCTTCATGTGCTCGATCCCGAGCTTGCCTTTACCGACGACTCGGTCAACCTCCTGCTGAGCCTTGAAGTAAGCATCCGGGCTCTGCAGGAGGTTGACGAAAGCGAAGGATAGTAGACCGGATGTAGTCTCGTGACCAGCCTGGTTTCGATCGTCAGAACCGATGCATGTCTCAGGATGGGGTGATCGGGATTAAAATCTTACAATCAAAAAGGTCACCATGTTGGCAGATATGAGCCCGTCAGGCATCATCTCGCCGGTTTTCGGGTCCTTGCCGTTAACCATAGCGTTCAGGAGATCCCGTTTGTCTGTAGGATGATCGCGGCGGACTTGGACGAGCTCACGCGATAGAACCCTCATGTACTCCCGGTCGGCGTTCAGCTTCTCGCCGGACTTGTCCCACGGCAGCATCTTTTGTATCAGCGAGCTGATCTTCAGTCGGTCAGATGAGGCTGTCAGCGTACTGGTCATCGCCTGGAGGAAGGGGTGTAGCTCGTCCTGATAGAAGGAGTTGAATCGGTAGTCCATGGCGCACAGAGCGATGGTATCGAGTGTGAGCCGTGTGAAGTCTGATGTCACCGGGATACGGTACGAGGGTCCCATACGTGCCCATTTCAGCACGAGCTGGCTTGCAATGTCGTGCTGCTTCCTCGTTAATAACATGTTCGGCAGCCCAAGCGTAGTTGCGACGTACCATCTCTCCAAACATGGACTGTATGGAGATTGGACCTGCATATCGTTGCATTAGAAGACTCGCGCATTGTCCAAGTCCAGGTCTGCCACCCAGCGGTTCACTTACCGAATGCCGGCATCAGAGTCCTGTGCGCCTGCTGCCAGTCCATGTCCTCCTCGGTTGGAGCGCTGAACAGGCCCGTATGGCTCTTCTCGGCCGGGTTTTCTTTCGACTCCAGCGAGGCTAGCCCGTCTCCCGGAGTCTTCCAGAACCGCTTCTCATCGCACAGCTCTTCGAGCAACTCCACACTGGCAATGGTAATTCTTTCTTTGCCAAGAAAGTTGAGCTTGATGATAGGGCCGTAACGATCAATGAGGTGCTCTATCCCCCTGATTGGGACCTCATCCTGGATGTCGAGAAGGTTGCCAATGATTGGCAGGCCTGGCGGCGAAGGGATATTGTTGTGGGCGTCACCCATGGTGGCGGTTTGGGGTCGTGCGGCAGACGGCAAAGTGTCGAAAGACATGGCGAGATGTTGAGACTTGGTGTAGAAGAAGAACTGCTGTGAGGAAACTCAAGTAAGGGGTGTGACTTGCGATGAGGCAGCAGTAGAAAGAGTGAGTGGTATGAGAGTAGGATGTAGAGTGGTGAGGGTCAAAGATATACGTATATAGCCGACACTTCACAAAAAGGGTAAGACAGAATCACCGATACCCATGCCGACTGCGTTGCGACAGCCGGCGCACATTAGTAGGGGCATGCAAGTGTGTGCGAGTGAACGACTAGATACCATGTATGGGAATGGCCCCGCAGTGGTGGTCAGCCATCAGAGCCGGCTTCGTATTACAGGGAAGGAGGGCGAAACAGTTGCTGCTTTGGGACAGCAGTGCGCTGTGAGCCTTGGTCAAAGGTTCTCGGCAACACTCTTCAGAGGCTTCAAGCTGCATAACCACCGGCTTGGATCCGTTGGATGGCTGCAGTCTTGTGTGCTGCGCGCAAAGTCGATCTTCCACAGCAGCAAGGCTGAGTTTACTTACTAAGACGGTCTAGTCCCATTCGAGCAATTCTGAATCACAGCTGACACACATTGCTTTCCTTCCATCTCGGCCAACCATATCATCAGCGCGACACGGCTCGCGAATCTGTGTATACTGCCCATGGACAGGCTACGCTCCAGCTGAACGTGTAGCACTCCAACGGTAGCATCCGAACGGTAGGTATATATGTCTTCAGAATCTGTCTCCTCAACCATCAGTTGTCTCTGCACACGCATTGAAAGCATCCCACCCGCTCCCTCAGCACACCTAATTCCAACAATAAAGATGCCGGTCAACGCAACAGCAATGCTCCTCAAGGCCGAGCAGACCTGTACTATGCCTTCCTTCCTCCACGAAGCCGAAGCCATCATCAACGCCTGGACATTCCACAAGCTCATTTCGGTCATTGCTGCCGTCACCACCATCCTCACCCTCATCATCAGCTCGACAGCGATATGCCGACACCTCTGCCACTACACAGTACCCAACGAGCAGCGGCAGATCGTTAGGATCCTGCTCACTCCGCTGATCTTCAGCATCCTCTCTTTCTTCTCGCTCTGCTTCTACAACGCAGCCGCCTACCTAAACCCCGTGGCCCAGCTGTACGAAGTCTTCGCCGTTGTCGCCATCTTCCTGCTCTTCCTGGCCTTCGTCTGCCCGGATCCCGTCGAGTACGACAGCTTCTTCGGCAGTCTCGAACGGCGTTCCAACCGCGGCAGCAAAGCGAAGAAGCACAGTCGTGGCAGTCTACGATGGTTCTACGTAAGTACAAGGGAATGCTTGGAACCCTTGCGGAATGGACAGTACTGACGTGGCCACAGCACATCTGGATCATGGTCTTCCAAGTCCTGGCCACCCGCCTAGCCTGCAGCATCGCATCCTGGTCCGTCAGCGCCAGCATGTGCCCCCTCGACCCCAACCTCAAGGACGCCAAGCTCGCCATCCAGGTGATTGAATCCATCTTCACAGTCGTGTGCCTTATGGCCATTATCCGCTTCTACCGCCGCCTGAGCCCGCAGCTCAAAGAACACAATAGCATGTCGAAGCTCGTAATGTTCAAGTTGGTCATCTTCATCCAAATCGTCCAGGGCCCGCTTTTCTCCGGCCTCGTCGGTGGCGGAGTGCTGACGCCGACGAAACACATTTCGTACCAGGACTGGTCCGTCGGCCTACCAGCCTTTTGCACCTGCTGCGAAATGTTCCTTTTCAGCATCGTCTTCCTGTGGCCATTCACGGCCAAGCCTTACATCTGCAGCGAGCTTGAAGACGCCGAGAAGCTGGACGGCAGACGGCACGCTGGTTTGGGCTTCTTTGCGGCTTTGCTGCATGCCATCAACATCTGGGATGTGGTCTCCGGCGCCCTCTTTCTCAACAAGCTTGTCAAAATGTTCTCGAAGGATACGTGCGAGGAGGACAACCAACAGCAGCACGAGGAACTGCTCAATCTGCGCACCGCCTATCGAGAGGAGATGCCGCCTTGGCGCAGCTCTACCTCTGCGGGCGACTAGCGAGTGTGGACTGGAGTCCGTAGTTTAGAGATGATTAGCATATCTTTCTCAGCAGGCTTGACTAGTGATGATTGGCTCAGCAGGTTGTGCGTATAGCTTTTTGGGCGCAATGGAGGTGCGCCGCATCTTTCCTGCACGATTAGCCGCATAAGTAGCAATGAGTTGATCGAAACAACACCTACAACAATCACCACCGCATGCCGCTAGACACGCCCTCAAACCCACCCCCCCAAGCGGTCGCCAAAACGCAATGCGGTGTGACTGCGATGACTCTAATCCCTCGACTCTCGACTCTCGAGTCTTTGACGGGTTGAAGAACATGAATAGGACGCAGCTGCAGGCAGGCTAGTAGCTACGGAGACTATCGGCATTAGCCTGCGGGCATGTCACACGACGGAGCTGATGGGGCCCGAGCTTTCGCATGTGAACGAGCGTAGCGCAGGCTGGTCGAACCGTCGAAGGCAGCACAACTCATGATGTCTTCCTCGTCCTTTTGCCAACGCAAGCAGACTGCTTAGCGTCCTATGTACGTCCTTCGTCATGAATGAGGAAGCACGGCTTTGCAGCATTAGCATCAGATTACGCTGCCACCCTTCATATCCGAGATGTCGTCAAACTTCATTACCCACATCTCTGGATCCTCTTGGCTTGCAGGTCTGACTTCTTCTGGCAGCCTTGTGCTGGCACAATGGCAATTACAGCGCGCCCAGCCTCCGCGACGGGAAATATCACACTTCTGAGCAGAAGGATCTGGCAGACTCCGAAATGGCACAGGGTAGAACTTGGCTTTACTTCCTGATTCTGCAGCAGGTCGTCGAGTCAGGAGATCGGCAGCTCGGATCCACCGCCAAGATCCTGCGGCATGTTGGGAGGATTCAGGCGCTTGACAATACGTGTACGGTCAAGATTGCCAGCCTCTGAGCCTCAATACTCGCGCATTGCACTCATGTTGTAGTAGCGTGTCTCACTCCCGATCCGCAAAGCTCAACTTCTCACACACCAAAAGAGACTTCTGGTACCATGGCTCCTCGTCTTCGGGCAGGCGACCAGCCATCACACGCTTGGCACGCTCCTCTTCCAGCACGATCGCCGGCTCTGGAATCAGGGGCATCTCCTCCGCCAGCATTGCGAGCTCGAAAATCTGGTCCGTGAGCTCGACAGGCAGCTTCGCACCCGCTATCAGTAATACCTTTGTCCGGATCTCACAGTACGCTTGTTGTTGCAGGAACTGCAAGGTCGGCAGGTGACAGACATGATGGCAATAGGTGTTCACACGGGAGCCTAGGCAGCGCTCACCCATGTAACGGAACATGTCGCGCGCTGGCGTCGCGAAGTCCCAGTACTCTGGGTAAGCCTCTTCATCGTACTCATCGCCGTCCCCGTTGTCGAACACAGTACGGATCGGTCGAAGGACAAGGTCTTTGAGCTTCTCTAGGATATCAGTGGTCGGTAGCTTGCTCGCTTCACAGCGTGGGTGACTCGGACGTAGTACCTCGCTGCTAAGCAGCGTGTAGCTGTGGAAGGTGTAGAATCTGCCATTGGGCAGGTCACGCATCATCTCGACGAGGCGCATACATTTGTCGGCGAAGTTTTTCCGCGGGTTCCTACGGTCGTGTTCCATCTCGTCTGGGAGTGGGTTGGCGAGCGCAGCTTTCGGCATGACTTTGCAGAGGTACTCGAAGAACTGTTTTGCGTCGGTGATGGCTTGCGAGTCGAGCTTGGCTCCGAGATCCCAGTATGTGAGCTCTGTCGCGCGCTCAGCCCAGTAACGCGTCAGCACATCAAAGGTAGACTCACGTGTCAAATCACCAGTTGCGTACCACTGCTCTGATGACTCCATCGTGGCACTCATGAAATTCTTCACATTGTCCCTCACCAAGGCCACTTCTTTGCATGCCTCTCGACTCGCTTTAGCGATTATGCTATTGATAGCGCGCACGTTACGCTCAATCTCTTCAGCTTTCAGGAGCGCCTCACTATCATCAGGCAGGCCTTCCGCGAATTGCACATATCTGTTGTAGCCGGAGTTCAGGGAGTCGTCCACGGCGTGTGAGCTAAAAGTGGTGCAAGTGATATTAAGCTTTCGCAATGGTCGTTTGCCGGTTTGCGCACCGGCTACCTCAGGCGTGAGATCGCGCATGTCTCTACTTGAGTAATGCTCAGTGTCACGGAGGCTTTTGAGTGAGTTCATGGTGATGTTGCGCGCAGAATGCATTTTGAAGACGAGACGCGACTTGCAACGTCGCTGCATCCTCGGCCTCACGAATAGCACACGGAGGCACGAGCACTGGGCCATATCTGACACCTCCTTGCGCAACGTCTCCTATATGCCTCTAGTGCACTCACCTGGTGGAACAGAAGCTGGTGAAGGGAGCCTGATGTCGATGGAGCATCCAACAACGTGTGCGTCCAGTAAGGTCGACGACTCGACACCATTCTGAGCTACGACAGCAGCTCCTGGGCACAGCGTATGCCAATTCCTAGAAGCATCCATCTCGGGGTGGGTCTTACAATACGGAAGAAGAACGATACAGCGAGAAATAGAGAAGAAGGTCTTGTTGCGCGCTAGAAGCAAGCAAATCGAGCAGCATCCGTGCATGTTTCAGATACATTTCTCCGACCTCGCCAATGGCAACAGGTTACAGGTACATAACAACACCTCGGTCGAGATCGAGATCCTTGGACCTAGAGTCCTCTCACTGACTCTCTCAGTCAATGACCGAGGACAGCAGTCTCTGCTTCATGTGGATGGGGCATTATTCCGCAGCAAGAGCGCGACGTTGTCGCAGCTATCACGAGACATAGCAGGCATCCAAAATGGAGAAGACCGGACCTACATCGCGCATACCGCAAGGCGGCTGCCACCCGACTCCGACATCAGATCTCTCTCTCTGAAACGCCTTGACGACTTTGTATAGTGGCAGCCGTCTGGGCGAGACGTCTCCGTCGCCAAAGCAGCCTGGTATAAATTGGGCGTTTACAGTCTTGTAGGCTCACAAAAAGACCTTATTGGTGAGCACTTTGCGCTCCTCCATTACTCTTCCTCTCCATTTGCAACTCACGTCTCCCGCCTGGTAGCGATTGTCTGTTCCATCTTTTGCACGTCACTCGTTACGCGTGCTTCCATTCTTTCAGCACGATGAAGTCCTCCTTCACTTTTGCGGCTCTGGCAGTCGCTCTACCACTTGTTTCCGCGCAGACGCAGGCTGCAGCCTACGGTCAATGTGGCGGAACGGGCTATACTGGAGCGACTGCCTGCGTCTCCGGCTTTCAATGCCACGTCTACAACGACTATTATTCGCAATGCATTCTGGGGTCAGCATCGTCGACCACCAGCAGCTGCAAGACGCAGATTACCGTCTCCTCTGCAGCGAAGTCAAGCAGCGCAGCGGCGAATGCTACTTCAGTTGCAACCGCTAGCAGCAGTGTGTCTGCTGCGGCCTACGGGAGCATCACGTTGACCTACTCCGTGTCTTCAGCTGAGGACACTTCAACTGCTGTCAAGGTGGAATCTACCTCATTGCCAGCCTCGTCAAGCAGCGGCGCTATCACCGAGAGCTCTCAGGCATCATCAAGCTCAGCTCAGACTACCCTGCAGACAAAGGTGGCCACGACGTCCGTCAAGGTTGCCACAACAACAGCAGCAGCTACAAGTACCCTGGCGACATCCTCCGCTGTAGCGACATCCACTGCCAGCGCAGCGTCCACCGGCTCTTACCCAAGCGCCAGTGGTAGCAAGTTCGTCATTGATGGCGAAACTGGATATTTTCCCGGCACAAACTCCTACTGGATCGGTTTCTTGACCAACGACTCAGATGTCGACCTCGTCATGCAGCACCTCAAGGAGTCTGGCCTCAAGATCCTGCGCGTTTGGGGCTTCAACGATGTTACGAGCACGCCGAGCTCAGGCACCGTCTACTTCCAGTCCTTTGCAGGCACCGAGCCCACCATCAACACCGGCGCAGATGGCCTCGCACGTCTGGACTATGTCGTAAAGAGTGCCGAGGCGCATGGCATCAAGCTCATCATCAACTTCGTGAACAACTGGACCGACTACGGTGGCATGGCGGCCTATTTCACGTACGCCGGCATCACAGACAACACCCAATGGTACAACAACACGAAAGCCCAAACGCAATACCAGAAATACATCAATGCAGTCGTCACCCGCTACCCATCCAGCTCAGCGATCCTCGGCTGGGAGCTTGCCAACGAGCCGCGTTGCACTGGCTGCGACCTCAGCATCATGACGACCTGGATCACTGACACGGCAAAGTATATCAAAAGCATCGACCCGAACCGTATGGTCACCACCGGCGAGGAAGGTTTCGGTCTGACTACAGGTGACGATGGCACCTACCCTTACACAACCGGCGCCGGAGGCTACAACTTCGCTACAAATTGCGCCATCGCGGACATCGACTTCTGCACCTATCACCTCTACCCGGAGAGCTGGGACGTCACTCCAACACAAGGCTGGGGCAACGACTGGATCACCAACCACGCCAAAGCCTGCACTGCCGCCGGTAAGCCATGCTTGCTGGAAGAGTTCGGCGCCTCGGACAATTGCACGGTTGAGAGCTCGTGGCAAGCAACAGCCCTCAGTGCTACTGGCACGGGCGGTGACTTGTTCTGGCAGTACGGCGACACTCTCAGCAGTGGCGAATCATCGCAGGATGGCAACACGGTGTACTACGGCAGTGACCTTTACACCTGCCTGGTGACGAACCACGTCACGGCCATCGATGCCCAGTGAAGACACCCAGCCGGTTGGACTTGCAGTAGGAACGAGTTGGAACGTCGGTAGCTTCGCTTCTTGTAAATCGTAGGAAATATGGTATCATGCACGTATCTGCCAACCAAGCATCGCTGCCATCTCATCCCGTGATGTGATTGACTGCATGTCTCATAGGTCGCTCAAATGCTGATGAACCAACTCTTCTCCCCTGCCTCCGGCTTCACCTCAGCCCTCTGTATGATCGGATCAGCACAGCTAATCCTGATCCTCTCGACCGTCGCCGGACTCCTCAAACTCAAAACCTCCTCCTCACCCCACTCCTTCCTGGCCGCCTTCAACGCGTCCCGAATAGCAAAGAAGACGCAAGAGCCCATGAAGAAAGGCGGCTCACCAACACCTCGCGAGCGCTGAATAGTCCTGAGGTTCTCCCAGTTCACATCTTTGAGCAAGCTCACATTGAACTCCTGCGGTATGTCCCGAAAGCCTGGGATCTTGTACGCTCCAGGCCCTTTGGTGAAGAGCTGACCATTCGATCGGCTCCAGAGCGATTCTTCCACCGTGAAGAGACCCAGGCCTTGCACAAACGCTCCCTCGATCTGGCCGTAGTCGATGGCTGGGTTGATCGATCGTCCGACGTCCATCTTGACATCCGCTCGTCTGCACGTCCAGTCGCCGGTCAAGGTATCTATCTCGACCTCTGCCGCTGCCACGCCTTGAGTGAAGTAGAAGAACATTTGGCCAGTATTCGGGCCCCAGACGTAGCCAATGTCGGGCGTTTTGTACTGCAAAGGGGTCAGCACAAGGTTCCACAGGTAAGCAAGGGTCGATATTATCAGTGCACTTACGAATCCGTTGGCCGAAAGATTGACCCGGTCAAAGTACGCCGCGTGCGCCAACTCCTTCATCGTCGCCTCCGGACCCAACTTCTCTCTGAACGGCGCTAATCGCTCGTTGAGCTGCGAGCAAGCGTTCCATATCGCATACCCATTCAGGTCGCTGGACGCCGAAGCAGCCGTTGACGACGTGTTTGCGACAGTATTCGTCGCCGTCTCCGAGATGAAAACGTCCTCCAGCGGCACGCCCAGACCCTCGGCGGCGATCATCGTCATCTTCGTATGCAGACCCTGTCCCATTTCCGTACCCCCGTGCGCCACCAGCACAGAGCCGTCGTGGTAGATATGCACCAGCGCACCGGCCTGGTTCAGGAAGAGCGCCGTAAAACTGATCCCGAATTTCGTCGGAATGATACTCATACCCCTCTTCTTCCACTTATGCGTCTTGTTGAACTGCTCGACCTCCGTCTTACGGCGCTCGTAGTCAGATTCTTCGCGCACCTGCTTCCACATAAGCGGGACATACCAGTCCTTCAACTCCTGCTTGAAGTGCGTCTCCTCGCCAGCCTTGTACATGTTAATCTCCCTCAGCTCCTCGACAGGCATCTTGAGATGGTCTGCGACTTCCTCCATGAAGCTCTCGCAGATGAACATCCCCTGCGGCCCACCAAAGCCTCGGAAAGCAGTATTCGAGACGGTGTTGGTCTTGCAGACGCGGCCGCGAACGTACACAGCCGGGATGCGGTACACGCCGTCGATGTGCGAGAGCGCTCGGTCCACAACCGCCGCACTCAGGTCCTGAGACCAGCCGCCGTTGTTGAAGACATCCGAGTCCAGCGCCTGCAGCTTGCCCTCCTTCGTAACAGCAACCTTCCACCGCGCCAGGAAGGGATGTCGCTGGCCGGAAGTGAGTATATCCTCGTCGCGATTGAGCATGCACCGCACAGGTCTCTTCGTCTTCTTCGCCGCCGTCGCACAGATCCCCGCAAGCTGGATACTCCTCGTCTCCTTGCCACCAAACCCGCCACCCAGCCTCTTCACCTTACTCACGATCTTGTTCGCCGCGACGCCAGTGACCTGCGCCACATACGCCTGCGTCTCGCTGGGGTTCTGCGTCGAGCTGTACACCTCCATCTCGCCATCCTCAGGCTTGGGGATGCACACACAAGCGTTCGTTTCGAGATAAAAGTGCTCCTGCCCGCCCATTCTCGCGATCCCGCTAAGGACGATGTTATCGGGATCGTTGAAGGCAGCCTCTACGTCGCCGTTGTGGATGTAGCGGTAGTGGTCGAAGTAGCTGTCATGTGCAATAGCCTCCTCAATCGTGAAGATCGCCGGCAGCTCTTCGTACTCAACCCTCACCGCTCTCGCACCCGCCTCCGCAATCTTCGCGGACGTCGCAAGAACGACGCCAATAGGCTGCCCACCAGTAAAGACCTCATCGACAGCGAAGAACGTCTCGTCACAGTTCGGCGCACCCCACCAATTGGCCTCGGCATTAGGCAGGTCCTTGTGGTCGACGTAGTCAACAACTCCCGGAACATCGAACGCTCTTGCAGAGTCAACCGACAATATCTTGGCATGAGCCTTCGTGCTGAGCACGAGACAGCCATAGAGCTCGTTCTTCTGCACAGGTATGTCGTCTGTGTACTGCGCCTCACCTGTACACTGCTTCAATGCCGCAACGTGAGGCTGCTCCTTGCCAATGATCTTCTTCTCGTACGCAGCACCGACGGTATGGTCCTTGTAGCCTTTGGAGATCTCGCGCTCGATCTCGGCCAGAGCGTCTTGGTCGACCTCGGCATCCTCCGGGTTGAGCTCGGCGAGCACCTCATGGTAGAAACGGTAGAAGAAGCCCAGAGCCAACGATTTGCGATACGTGGCCATGCCGCCCGGGACGCCGAACCTGAGCGAGAAGTCCTGCTCTAGGGCGTTCATGACGCCCTCCAGTGTCTTGGGGTCAGTGAACTGCTTGCCAGAGAGGTATTCCCTATGGTGGTCGCTATTAGCCAGATCCTTGTCGTCGAACACCACCGTTGTAGCAAGTAGTGCAACGGATATGACTTACATGGCCTTCTTCGCACCAATCGTGATAGGCGCCATGCCACCGTACACCAAACTTGTGTCCTCAACCACGTTACCCTCGCCCAGACGTACTCGCAACGCCGCATTCACGATGGCAATGTCATCATCCTTCCGCTTCGCTTGCTTGTAAGCGCGCATGTACTCGCCCTTGGCCTTGAACACTGGGATCCGAATGGCTGCGATGATCGCATCAGGCTCCAAGGCCGTAACCCTGTACCCCTTGAAAAATGTGGACATGGGTATCTCTGTAGTCTTGTCCAGCGACTTGGCTACTAGGATTGCGTTGGTTGCCACCAAGACCGGATTCAGATCCGAGATAGGTGACGCGGTCGCCAGGTTGCCTGCTGGCGTGCCAACGTTTCTGATTTGTCGGCCAGCAAAGTAGCGAATCTGCTTGTGTATGGCTGCAAATGGCTGACCGCGCTCTTTGCCATAGTGCTTGATTGCCTCCTGCGTCAGGTCCTCGAGATCGGTCAGAGTAACGTTACCGCCGACCTCAAGGTAATCGTCTTCGAACTTGTACTGCCTTAGCTCGGCGATGTCGCCTATGTATACTGACGCGGTATACTGCATCGCTTTGAACTTGACTTCGATCTGGGTCTCGGTGCTGCCGCCGATGATCTTGGCCGATGGGTAGACGGACTTGATTTCGAGCAGTTGCCGTAGTGTGGTAGGTCGGTACCATCGCTTCCGCTTGTTGCCAAACGCCAGAGGTCTGTACTCGTGTTTCCGAAGCGCGGGAGGGAAAATGAGTTGCGTGTCTGGGTTGAACTCAATGAAGCCTGGTGGCGTGAAGCGCTTGATGGGCTGATCGTCTACCTCACCGTTCTTTGAGCCCTTGCAGCAGCCGCCAGCATTACCATTGGCGCCACTCTCCATGCAGCATCCGCCACCTCCATTCGCCTTGGCTTTGCCACAGCCCTTTGCTGCGCCAAAAGTCTGTGCAGCGTCCAAAATCGGCCGGTAGCCTGTACATCTGCAGAGATTCCCATCGAACGCCTCCTCGATCTCGAGCTCTGAGGGTTCCTCATTGTTCCTCAGCAAAGCATACAGGCTCATGACTATGCCAGGCGTGCAAAAGCCGCACTGCGAGCCATTCCCCTTGGCGATCCTCTCCTGCGCCGGATGTGGGTCCTTCACGTTCCCTATCCCTTCCACTGTGATCACATGCTTGCCATCCACGCTCACTAGTGGCGCCAAGCACGCATTGACAGAAGCGTGGTATATCTTCTTACTTGTGGGGTTGTACTGCGACACGACTACTGTGCAGGCTCCACACCCTCCTTCGGCGCAGCCTAGCTTCGTTCCCGTGAGGCCTATGCCACGCAGGTATTCGAGAAGTGTGATCTCTGGATCGGCAGTGTCGAGGACTACCTTGGTGCCGTTGAGGTAGAAGCGGAGGGTATCATCGTAGGACTCGGTGACGGAGGATAGAGAACGCTGTGTCTCGGGTGCCACCGCTGGGTGCGGCTCAACGAGGCCTGGAGCCATGGCGTCGGCCTTGATGGTGTTGGTTGTGGAGGATGCTATGGTTCAGTAGTGTCTGCAGACATTGGCCATTCGCGGTCTGAGGAGCTTCTGGTATAGGTCTTTGACCTTTGAACTACGGCGACAATGGGGAAAGAGTAGAGTCAATACACCCACCCAGCAATGAAAAAGAAAGAATACTTAGTCGTCTACTACTGGTGTCTTATCGTGATATCGCAGCTCGCCGATGCTGCAGGGTCGGCATGTGGGACGCGGCGTGGCGCGGGGTGCAGCGGTGCAGCAGAAGATGGACTCGGGCTCCCTCACGTGGACGAGGCGTGGCTCTGATCAATGGCAAGCACTTGTTACCAAACGTCAGAGGAGGCAATGTCGGCGTCGATTACAACGAGGATGCAGCAAGCAAGCGGTAGCCCATGCAGGGTGTCTTGGGGAAGATCAAAGGAAAGTCTTCACCGGCGAAATCCGAATAATATTTGCCTCGGCACCCTAAACACTAAACGTTGCTTCCTGTTCGACCGCATCTGTTACTTGGGGCGTAAGGCAGTTTCTTTTGGCAGGGTGATAGCCCGCAGTTTTCCGTGCCTCGCAACCTGTAGCAGCCTCACCTGATACTAGCTGACATACGGCGACTTCACCGCCAAGCTCACCTACAAAAAGCTCACCTAGCGACCTCCCTTGTGTTGTCTAAATGTTATTTTACGAGCAAGAAACATTTGATCAAGGCGGCAGCAGGCTTGGGTAGACTTTGGACTGAGCGCCTGTCTACATGGTGTAGCACTCCAGGCTCGGAGCACGCTGCGCAGGTGTTTTGGGACTGCTGGATCAACACGGCCGGCCACTATTGCACGAAAAATGATCTGCTGGCAGCGCACGCTTCATGGCGTTCCGAGGCGGGAGATGGGATCAGTGGCTCCTTGTAAAGCAGCAAACCGTTTGATGATTTGGGCAACGGCATACCAAGGGCAGGTATGTACTCGGTTGACTTCCGGCGGCACAACGCATTCGAAGCTTGCTGGAGCCGTCATGGTTTAGGCGTTTTACAATCGAAAGGAGATTTAGGTCCAAGCCTCTGCGCAACAGCTTCTGCAGCTTGGGAATCCGAGTAGTTGTAGCATGCGCAGTATTGCCCTGCACTGCGTGTATGCGTACTGCACCCCATCGAACTCGACACTTTGCATGGCCGAAGCTCTATTGCATCCTTTAGCAACGCACACGGAGGTGGCGATGTTGTCTCGTCTTCCGAATCACAGTAGCGAGTGCAGAGATCTCTCACTCTTGCGATGGAAAGACTGATACAGGTGACCGCGTACGTCTGCACGATGTGACGTCGCGCTACAGAGACTTCAGGCGGCTTCGACCAGTCACGCCTTGCTGCCATCAGAGAGAATGAGTGTTTTTTGCATCAGAGCTCACGCCGTGGGACCTCTGGGGGTAGCGGTATTGCTAGCTCGCGCTGCTGGATGGGCAGGTCACGAAGAACATAGGACAGTATTGCCACCCAGGGAACGTATGCCGCCCAGGACCCTCAGCACCGGGAGTAACTCAAGGGAGCTCAGGACCATGCCTGAGAAAGCCTGGAGTCGTTGTCTGCTCAGCGCAACGAACACGGGGTCGGCAAGCTTTTGCCAACATGTTAGTCACGCAATAACACTCACAAGGACACTTACGACGCGGCATCTTAGTGAACGCAACACGGAGTACCATGGGTAACCTCAGGATGGTGAGGGTCGGCCATGCACTGAAGACAGGCTCGTAGCGATATGTGGACGTACAGCGCGAGCTGGCTGCAGGTATGCGTTCCTTGAGAAGTATTGTCATTCTGCAAACCCCTCCTACCACTTTTCTTGATCAGACAACAAGGTAAACTAAGAAACATGTCCAATCAACCGCCACAGCAACATCCCCAAGGCTACTTTGACCCAGCAGCGGGTCCTGCGGGCCCTGCGCAGCCACTACAGTTCCAGAACATCAATTTCGGACCACCTCAGCAAGACAGCACCGTAAATCAATACCAGCCGTGGCAAAGTGGTCCACCTGGAATCGTGCCACCCACTGGCCCGCAGCAGCAGCCACCGCAACAAGCCTGGCATCCAAACCCCAACGCGGCCGGCCAACAGCCGCCACCGCAACAAGCACGGCAACAACCGCATAGGCACCTAGGTGGGTACAATCGTCAAGGCGGGGTGCCAGGTGCGAGCTTTCCAACGCAACCGCAGCCTTTTGTACCACATGCGGCACCGCAGGCAGCACCCGGAGAAAGTTCCTCTGAAGAAGATACGAGTGACGGATCAGGGAGCGAGGAGGACAGCCAGGCTACAGATGGCGAAGACGAGGAGGGAGAGCAGAGAGATGATGATGATGACGAAGAGAAGGAGGAGACTGTTATTGACAGAGGTGAAGACGAAGCACGGCTGATGGGCTTCACCCATCAAGTTCCACCAGAGGCCACCGCGCCAGTGATTGCCCGGGAGCACCCGGTCCCACCCAATGTGCAGGCATGGGCAAACCGGCAGGCCCAGGAAGCACAACAACGGGCCCAAGAAGCACGACAGCGACAAAACGCGAAGCGGCGCATGCCCGACGCAGCTGCACCACTACGCACGACATTGCGGCCTCCATCCTCTGGTATGAAAGCTCAACCCGTCAGCCCAATTCCGATAGCGCTGTCTCCACGACCAGCAACGCATTTTGCGCAAGCTCAGCCGTACGCGCCATCGACATCACGCAAGACGCCCCGCTCTGCGTCTCTTGACGCCGTCAGTCCACTTGTCAGTCCGCTTGTCAGTCCGCTTGTCAGTCCTGAAGGTCCTTGGATGCCCGAACAGCAAGCTTGGCCATCGGAGCAACCGCAGGTCTTTTCGCATTCGCCTTCGCGCATGACTCCTCGGACTGCATCTCCCCATGCCGTCAGTCCGCTAGTCAGCTCACGACCTGTCCTGGTGCCGCAACAGCAAGCGTGGTATAATGAACAGCCGCAGGCATTCCCGCTCTCGCCTCTGTCATCGCACAAGACGTACAAGACAGCTCCTTTTCACGACGTTGATTGTCTGATCAGCGCTCAGTCTCCATCGGTTCTGCAGCACCAAGCAACGCCAGTCAAAAAAGAAGCGATACCGCTGCCTCCCTCGTCTCGACGGGAGTTGCAGCAGCCACCGTACTCCGCTCCTATACAATATGAAGGGCCACCTTCCCGAGACTACGGTCCGTCAATACAGCAGCGTTACGAGCAGCTACTACGAACGTCACCGCATTGTCAAATGCTAGCTGAAACAGAACGTGGCGAAGCAGATACGTACTTCAATCCAGCCCTATCATTCAGCAGCGATACTGGTCCTGGAGATGTGGGTCCAAGGCCCAGCCGGCCCTCAGGCAGCCACGCTGCCTACCCGACTCAGCAAGATCACCAGCCAACAGCGCCGTATGGCCGTCCACCCACAGCCAGTGACCAAGAACCGCTTATGCCGGAGAGCCAGTACAAGCCAAGGACCTCCAGGCATTCTTTAAAGCCTGGAGTAATCGACACACTCAAAGGCACGCAGAAGCTAGCACTCAACGATCCTAAATACACAGAAGACACGCCTGACAGGCACGAGCTGCTGGAGCGATGGCATAACTTCTTCGACAACGGCATCGTTCGTAAGTCCGGCGCCGTGAAGGAAAAAGACCTCGCCTTCTTCCGTGAGGAGATGGACAAAGTTGCGCAGAATCTTCAGGATGATCGGTCGCGGGACACGTCTGCGCGCGACGGCCATGGTGGGACGAGTAAGGAGAGCAAAGCATTCACACATACAGGCGGACGCGAGTGCTCCTGCAAGTACATTCCCAGGACGTGTACGCATCGTGGTCACCCGGAGGGCTCTCATATCTGTAAGCGGAGTCACCACGGAGGAGATTAGGAAGAAAAGGAGGATCGTGGTCACCGGTAGCTTCATGAGCATGGTCGAAGCCCTGGTGTCGTAGTGACTAGCGCACCGAACAGCAATGAGTACATGTGCAGGCGTGGTGTGCAGGGGTGGGCAGGCATAGGCAGGTCAGCAGGCGCAACAAGCACATCAGCAATCGCTAGGCCCTCGGTTCAACCCTGACACAGCTTCGACATCGCGCATAACGCTGCGCCCCCCATTTTCCCGAGTGAACAGTCCCTCTGCCAGCAAATAACCCTCTCACGTATATTAGCATGAAGGAAGGCTGCCGGAACAACTGCAGCTTTAACCATCGACTACGAGGTCTCAAGTTCCATCTACCGGCTCCGAGATCTCCAGATTCATCTAGCCGTTGGCCCATAAGCTCACAATCTTCCCGAGACTCACGACCGCAGGCAACGTAGCCTTAGCAGCTTCACGCCAGGTCATATTCACCATCACTATCAGACGAGGCGGCTATTGCACCACCTCCCCAAGGCACTAGTCCCGCCGATAAGGAGCTTCTTCGGTGCCACAGCTGCAGACACGGCTTTCCGAGGGGCGTGCGGCGTTATCAGGCTGGTTTGGCAGACCTTCGCCCGCGCGGTATACGAAATCTGATACACCTCAACGAAGTGCACATCGAGCGTCTCGCAGACCAGAGCGGTCGCGGCCACGTTACAGTCCGGAACAACATGAACAGCTGCAGAGCCCAGGCCATAGCAACTCAACAGAACAACGTTACGGTCCAGCGCCGTTTAGATCATCGAATAATCGAATACAATCCAGCGCACGTGGCTCTGGGTCGGCCATTTCGGGACTTCAGAGTGCCGCCAGCAGGGCCAGCGGCGGCTCATCGAGAGTCAATACCGAATCATCAGTGGGGTTTGCTCCTCGGTCTGCTATCGAGCAAACGCTGATGCGCGTTCCCAACCACAACTACATTTCGGTGATCGAATCCAGCGAAGACTTGCGCAACGATCGTGTACCACACGGATCTAGCCGAAACATCTCTGGTACCCGACAACGGATAGATGACCGTACCCGGGGCGCTGAAGATCCTCGGCTGCGAGTCTTACCACTCGAGGAGCGTACTCAGCTGAGGAGGGACGGGTTCGTGTGGCCGAGGGGCCTCCCCTTCCTACGCGAGTGTGCGTCGGATAGCGTCGACTGCAAGTGCACTTACTTGCCTAGGTATTGTCATGGTCATGTTCGAGGGCATTCAAAGGAACCTCGTTACTGTAAACGGGAACACCGCCAAGTAGTTCCCGGTAGATAATGACTGGGCTTTCGGAAGTATAGAGACAAACGTCGTGTTGTAAATGCGGCCAGAGAGTCAGAGACCTCAGGGCTGATAAGCCGTCGAGTGTATCGTTGCCATTGAAGGTAGCTGTGGGCAATTGGCATTCTCTTTCATAGTGGAGTCTACAAGTGTATTACGAAAAGTGGCCGGTGCGTTGTCGCTCGACGCTTGGAGGCGAGGGGAGGTTGACGTTACCTAGGTACTTCATATCGTGTTGCAAGCGATTTTACTTGGCTCAATCAATAACCTCTGTCCACCTGTCTGCCCAACTCGTGCTTATTCCTCAACTGGAGCAATCTCGCCGCAATTATGCTCCCGCCAGTAGATGATGGCATGCGTATCGCAAATCCCAAGTTCGATGCACTGTACCGCGATCTCTGCGCAAACAAGCTCAACGCCGATGGAACCTCGAGGCTTGACGCAAAGGCTTTGAAGGAGCGACAAGCGCTTGACGAGGTGAGTACAGTCTTTGATTGAAAAGCGCGGCCGAGATGCCCTTGCGCGCGCCGAAAGATTGGGACATGATGCCGTTTGTGTCGTCCCCAGGCCACGGCGATTCCAACTTCCCCTTCGCCCCCGAGAGTCGTGAGTGCCAGGAAGGCTTGCTGACAACCTCGTAGGACTTGCACAAATCACGCGTTCATGTCACGGAGCGCATCATAGTTACGGCAGGACTTCAGGAGCTTGCCTATCGTGATCATGAGCTGCCGGAAGAGGTGCGTAAACAATGGTCACGTGAGCGCTGTCACGTGCTGACAAGTAGACAGCTACGAGATCTGGTTGGCATTGCTGCTGCGACACTTGGTGGGCACGTAGCGGACGAAGATCGAGTACTAGTGGATGATGAGCTTGCAAAGCTCGAGGTGCGATCACACGTAGACTTCACGACTGGCCTGCATGACTGACAGTCTTGGCAGGATGATTTCTCTATACTCGCAAGAGCACTGTCAAAACAGCTCGAGCAGGATGCCAGAACACTAGCCCAGCTCCTCGCGTCCGGGAGCCCACGGTCTCTGGAAGAGCTTCCGACAAGCATTGCAAGACTGCTAGCCGACATCACCACCTCCCGCACGGAACTCGCCCAATCTCGCATTGGCCTTGCTCAAGACGTCTCGGCACTCCATGAGCTCTATCGCCAAGTCATGCAAGCCAGTATCCGCGTCCTGGAGCAGATGATGCACGGATCCGTCGCTAGAGGCACCAAAGCCAAAGCAGATCATCTCGCGGCCGTGGCGGAGTGCATGAGCAAGAAGCTCAGCTTACAGTACGGCCAGCTTATGCATCAGGTGTACTCGCCAGACATGCAAGCAACGCTGAGAGCCAAGGCGCAGGAGGCAGAGGCAGAGATGGGTGTGCTGAGAAGGAGAACGAGGGAAGCGGAGGAGAGGCTGAGCGAATATCAGCGGGCCCGGGGCATGAAGGATATGGTAAGGGAGTATGCTGAAATCATTAAAGAGACTCAGAGAGTCCGAGAGGAGCTTGAGAGGCTGGAAACAAGGCGCGCCTGAGTGCCTGAGTGTTGGCTGCGAAGATCGAGCCAGCCAATCAGAACGCAGCTCGCTACCTCGGCACTGGTTCTCAACTTCCATCAAGACCGCGACCTGTATCCCCATACCGTAAAACAACAGTTGCCATCGCATATTCTCTTGTCGAAATGGATCTCGAAGGGTTGAAGAAAGCGTTTGGCTCAGCATTCACGAAGGTAAGTGTTCAAAGCTGCCGCAGCGATGCCAGCAATCTGCTGGCAAATCTCAGGATCCAATGTCCGCGCCACACTCTCTGAAGGCGTTGACAGCTTCGTGCGGTCTATCAGCAGTGTCTTCCATGAACACGGAAGCGATAGTAGGTTTGCACAAGAGGCTTTGCGTCCGCACTGCCCAGGCTGCCGACAATTTAGAATGCCTACTCTCCACTCGCAGTTGATGAAGGATGCCCAACAATGCTCCGCTCTATATCAAGCTGACCAATGCCGCTTCTAGTACGACACGGACCCGGCAAAACAGCACTTCACGCTAGCCTGGAGACGTGACCTCGAGATCGTGGAAGCTACAAAGCTCGGCGACAGCTCAGCCCGGATAGTGTACCGCTTCCCAGTCACGAATGAGTACCTGAACCCCTCCGGAGGCTTTCACGGTGGCGCGGCCGCAACGTTCCTCGATATAGGCACCTCTTTCCTGCTGGTGATGATCGCGAGACCTGGCTTCTGGCCCAGTGGCGGTACGTCGAGGACGCTGAATGTGACGTATCTGCGGCCGGCAAAGGAGGGCGAGATGTTGAGGATGGAGTGCGAGGTAGGTGTTGACCCGGGCGGCTTCGAAGGCTATGTGCTGATGATTGCGCCCAGATCGTTCATGTTGGGAAACGGTTGTGCTTGCTGAAGGGTGCGATACTGCGGGAGAAAGACGGCGCGGTCGTAAGCGTTTGCGAGCATAACAAGGTGAACCTCGACAACTCGAAGGTGTAATTCATGTCGTCGCCGTCTCTTCCATTATGTACATAAGTATAGCGTCTGGCCGTAGCATTCACTCAGAAGTCCGTCACTCTCCCGTTATAGCTCCAGTCTCCCGCGACACCCCATCTCAGCGGGTCGTTCTTCGGCCCACCAACCTCTCCAGTCTTCGGGTTGGTGTCGCCTTCAAACTCCGGCGCAGCCCCTCTCCTCACGTTCGGATGTAGCTCTTCTCCATCACCCTTGGCAGCAAGCTGCGCTCTTTCGCGTAGCTGTTGTAGCATCTGGTCCGCTTCGGATGATGTTGCCCGTACCGTCTGTGTCGCCTGATTGGCTTCAGCTGCGTCCTGCTGGGGCTCATTGGCGGCCTTCGGCGTGCTGAATGCTCCAGTAGACTGCTGCTGTAGCTTCTCGAACAGTTCCTGCTCTTCCTTTGGTAGTCTGGGAGGCGATGGTCCGGCTGACCATGACGACCTCACGGCTGGCATTGACGTGAAGGTGCGGCGGAAGAAGCCCGGTCGCACTGTGCGGATGACTCGTGTGGTGGACTGCATGGCTGCGATGTGTGTCTCTTGATGTATTGTTCAGAGAAAGGGCTGATTGCACTTTCCAATGTTTATGTGGCGCTCTTGTTGGTGGCGCGGAAAGAGCGATGCCGGCGATGCGGCTCTGCTCCGCTTTGGGACATTCCATTTCTCTCGGATTCTCAGACCTCAGACCTCACTTCATGGGTCTGCCCGTAACATCTTCGACCGGCCTTTGATGTGCAATGTCAGCAATCGCAACGGCAGTTGTCTGCAATCCAGGCATCGGGGCGTACTCCAGGCTGCCATAGCAAGCTCGTCGTTCGGGAGAGTCAACGAGGAGGGAACGCGAGGACATTAGTAAGATAATGGAAAGATATGCATGTGCCGTGCAGAAGCAGAGCGGGTGCGCGAGCGATCAGGAGCGCGGTGACCATGTGAAGGTGTGGTTTGTATCCTGGTAGCGTCTACTCCAAATGTGACCAAAAGCTTTACACTTTCCTCACATCGTCACACAACGTCCAACACGTCGTGCCTCGATTCCTTTTCAACTTTGGTGACTACCTTCAATCATACTTTGCACACCGTAAAGAGCACCACAGTATGGACAGCTTCGCGAGAGCGGAGATGCAGTCCGAGCACGGTTCTGGAGAGGGTCAACCTCAGTTCTCCGGCTTCTACGACAGCGCGTCCTACATTACCAGTGGCCTGCTCACCATCATCGCCGGCAGCGCTCTCTGCAGCAGCACTGACACGCAGCGCACATTGTTCGGAAAGCACGTCTTTCTAAAAGTGGTCTGGGCTCTCTGTTCCTCCATCTTCGTCCTTGTCAGCTTGGACGCGGAGCAAACTCCAACCGGAGCTCTACACCTGCCACCCACGTATCTCCTCATCGGACTCACAATGCTCTGGCTCATATTCAAGATCCTACGCTTCATCATCAGTCTCGCGATCGATCCAGACCTGCTGGTCGCGAAGCTCACAATCTTGTGGAAGCTCCTTCACGTCAGAAAGGGCACCTACGGCATCGCTGTCCGTGCGCTGCATGAGATTTACGGCGAGCTGATCCAAGTCGGGCCGTACGAGTACAGTCTCAGTGACCCTGCGTACTTCGAGAGATGCGCGAAGTTTGAGAGGGTGTGTTACACCTGGTTGTCGCTTAAGTCTGTACGCTAACTGACCATCCCGCACAGGCCTCTCCACCATACCTCCTTCCGGGTCGCGCCATCCAGCCACAAGCATACAGTCTCCTCCACGAAGCCCTCAAGATGGCCAACCTCTTCCGATACGAACCTGACATTGAGGCCTGCAATCAGAGGCTGCTCGAGACGTTGGCAAAGTACGCCGATACCGGAGAGGCTGTGAAGGTCTCGGATGTGATTGCATGCTACGCCTACGATCTTCTGTTTGCCACGACGACCGGCCAGCGCTCGGGATTCCTGGACAGACCGATTGAAGGGGACAAGATCGCTTCTACACTGGACAACTGGAAGTTCTTTGCGGTGCTGTACGGCTCGTACCTACGTTTCCGACCGTCCATCTACGCAGCTATCCGTGCGCTGTACCCGAAGGCGAACGCCGAAGACCACATCATGAATCAGCTTGACATTGACCATGCTCACAAGCGCTCCGCAGCCATCCAGATGCTCATGGCACAGAGCGATGACCCGGAGCATGCTCAACGCACCACCGAAGCTTGCATTGCACTGATCCTTGCCGGCTCTGACCCACTCATCACTCACCTACTGACTTCCCTCTTCTACATCTACAGAGAGCCGGAGGTCTTGCAGAGATTGCGCGATGAGATCAAGCGGTCTGGCCTGTGGCAGCCACCGCGCATCAAGCAGCTGATGCGTACGAAAGCGAGAATGCCACTGCTTTACGCTGTGCTCAAGGAGACACTTCGCCTGCATCAGCCGCAGACGACAGGTTTCAGCTACGTTTCGCCAGAGGGCGGCGTCATGATCGGAGAGAAGCATGTGCCTGAAGGTGTAAGTCATCCTTGTACTGTCTTACACATGATCGCATCACCCACCCTTTGACATGCTTGCCACGTCACCACTTTGGCAGCATGCGTGGCATTGTTGGTCAGGCGGCGAATCCTAGAACTTTGTTCTGGAAGCCGAGCTGCGCCTTCCGTGTGAAGCAAGCAACGTCACTACACCCCCTTTCTTCTTTCCACCTCCATTCATCCTCCATACTGCCATCACTTCTTGATCTGTTGACTATATTGTTGACTGTATCTGACTATATGTGACCGCTCTCTAACATGTCGACACAGTGTACGATCTGCTTGGAGCCTTCAGTTGCGCATGTCAATCCAGACATCTTCGGCGACGACGCTGACGCCTGGAACCCTGACCGCTGGCTTCACGGACGTGACGCAGCCGACTGGATGAGCCATCACATGCTTACCGTGAGTTCCCAACCCCCTCCATTTTCACAATAGCTCTGCACTTCCTATTGTCGCCATTGGCCTTGGCGCACCGCACTACAAAACCGCTCCACGCACTTCGTCCTCTTCCACCTCCAACATCATCTTCACAGCATACACGTCAACACATCAGACCACCACGACACCTCATCACATCGCATTCATCGCACCTTCCACTTACGCAACGTCGCCTCGGCTTTCATCGCACCTTCCACATCCTCCACTAACTCATTCCGGGAACACGCAGTCCGGTGCAGGCACGAAGCAGTGCCCCGGCTCAGACTTCCACATCGCCATCACCGCCAAATTCCTGGTTTCGATGTTGCCACAGATCGACCTCACCATCGCGGAAGAGAATATCTGCTTTGTCCCAAATGACATGACCTTCGACGAGATGAAGAACCGCTTCATCGCCAAGGTGTCGCTACCTAAAGCTGGTGCTCTCATGTCGCCAACCTTGCCACTGCGGGCGACCGCACCAGCATTCGCACCGGATACCACCACAGCTCCGATGTACCCTCCGGGTCTCGGTCCTGACAAGCCATCATACAACCCATTCAGCATCGCGAGTGCCGGTATCGAGGGCGTTGGCAGATATCTCGCTGCCTTGAAGGGCGGCAAGGAGTTTGTTCCGATCGACCACACCCACGGCGCTGACCATGCAGCCGCTGACGCGGAGGCGACTGCTATTTCACTCGGCTCCCCGACCTTCAGCAACGCTACGACGGTCGGCCCCGAGTCCGGCATTAGCGAAGAGGACAAGCAGCTGCTCTGCCGGCTGATCGGCGATCACAAGACAGCTATGCTGCTGGAGGTGTACCCTCCGGCAACAGAAGAGCTGGTGCCGGCAAAGGCAGTCTCGTCATGGCCCATTCAAAAGCCAGCTCAACGCGCGAAAGCTCACGAAGCCATTGATCGTATCTGGCGTGGCCGTCTCAAGCATGCGACGGACAAGTTTACACTCAGAATCATGATCTCACTGGCCGGTCCACCTAAGGCACACCTAAGATACGACAAGGAAGTCGGCCTTGTGGCTCCACGCTCTTTGCAGCAGCGACCAGCCGCAATTCCAGTGCGCACAGAGCTCCACGGCGCGTGGAACGGGTTCGCCACCGTCGAGCACACCAGGCACGCCGACAAGGACGCTCAGGATTTGAAAGACGCTCGTGACGCAGAGAAGTACGCGAAGGATCGCAAAGAGCGCGAGGAGCAATACGAAGCGCAGAGGGTTCAGCGTGCAAGCATGCCGCAAGCGACGTTCAAGCAAACGTTCAAGCAGATCTCTCGTGACGAGACCACTGAGGGCAAGCTCGGTGGCCCACGTAAGTTCGTCGAGGTCGTCAAGACCGAGCACACCGGCGATGGCACGGTCGTCGTGGTCGAGGAGACGATCCAGCCAGAGACTTCGACCAAGCCTGAGACGGCCAGCAAACCCAAGCGTAATACGCTGCCGCCGCATCTGAGGCTCCGGTCCGTGAGTCCACCACTACAGAGCACCCCGGGGTGTGAGACGAACAGTATCCAGACCGTGCTTGCTGCTCAGAGCGAGGGCCAGATGAATGCGAGGCCGAGATCCTCCAGCCCGCCGCGTCTCCGCACCAAGAGCCAAGATGCGAACGTCACCGACAAGGAGAACCATGCGCCCAAGCACGAAAAGACCGAAGACGTGACCCTTGTCGACGCCGTCATCTCCAACGGCCTGAGCACTACACAGACAAAGTCACAGACGAACGCGGAGCCTGTCATCAGCCCACGGCACCTTCAGTCGCAGGAGTCTGAGACTCGCCAAATCAACACTACCGCGGAGACCGTCACCCAGATTGAGGTACCTGAGAGACCAGCTGTCAACGTTACGAGCAACAACGACAGAGAGCAAGCTGCCAAGCAGCCAATTGACACCCACAATGCCGACGACAGCGAGACCGAGCATGGCGGTGTGGCTATCACGAGCAACAAAGAGTGGGTGGCGGCCAGCCTACCGTTGCAGTTCGCCTAGACGGCGAGCTTGCGCTGAAGGGCATACCGCGGCACTTGACGGTTGACTTGGGCATGGCGTTCCGGCAGATGATTACAGATACCCGCAGCTCCTGACAAGTGGAGATGACTGCATGCTTACTGCTTAATAATAATATTAGCGATGGCGCCGGGGCGACCCTGATGCGGTTGCGATATGCTTGTTCCTGCGACTTTCGCAGCGAAGACTGCTACTGATGGCAGCGACGAGACTTGGGGGGGCTAGCATGGCGCAGACTGATGATACTTGCGGCGGCGGCTGCCATCTGGTGGCTGCTGGAACTTTGTCGGCTGGCATACCTTAGCTCCCTCAGACATGATGCAAATGATTACACTCAAAACCCTGACCTTCCTTGCTTGTGTATCGCAAACGTGCTAAGTAGGTGCTAATGCCAATGCTCTGTCGCTCAACTACATCATGAACTATGACAGTGAATGGGAATCCCGCACCCTCCTCACCCTCCAATAGGCCGCCAAACGCCTTCGCTCGCTCGCCCGCAAAAGTTTCACACAATGCACATATACCACACCGGAACCCCTTCCATCCCACCTGCAGCCCACAGTGTACGCCCCACTCACTTAACCTTACTCATGACCGTCTCCGCCCCCCTCTCCACCTCCATCCCCGCCGCGGCACTCTTCACACCAGACAACATCCCGCGGTCGAAATCATCCCGGGCCCTGAGCACCGCCTCCACCCACCCAATCTGCACATCCCAGTACCCGCGCTTCATCCGCTCAAACGCCTCCACCACCCCCTGCCCCTTCTCCGCGGAGATCAGGTTCTCAAAGCTATTGACCACCCGCCACTTATCCTTGACCAGCTCAAACGTATCTGGCGACGAGTGCGCCGCGAAGAAAGTGAAGACCGTAACGACATCATCTTTGATTTTCTGGGAGTAAGGGTCCTGCCGTCGGAACTTGACGCTTTTGTTGCGGATGGAGGACAGGTAGGCCGCGAGCAGCGCGTCGCCCATCTCCTCCACCAGGATGTCGCGGAGCGAGGGGTGGAGCACTTGCGTGATGTTATTGTCGCCGCTCAGGTAGTCCTCAAAGGTCGTGGTGACCTGCTGCATCGTGCGCTCGTTGTACCAGTTGGGCGCGACGAAGAAGGTGCGCGTGATCTGGCGGAAGTCGGTGGTGAAGAGCAGCGAGGCGAAGAGGGCCATGCAGTGCGACGCCAGGTCGATGTAGCCGTTCGTCAGCGCGTCGTGCTGGGCGGCCGTGGTGACGGGGTACGACGGCGTGACGAGCGGTTCGTAGGCGCGTTTGAAGCGCGTCAGGAAACTGGTGATGTTGCTGTCGGGCTGATCGTCGATGTTCGTGATCTGGTCGTTGGCGATGGCGACTAGCCAGTCCTGGTAACTCGACAAGCCCTCGATGTCCGAGGGGTTGGAGGCGGTGGTGGTGCTGGTGGTGGTTGTCGTAGCAGCGGCCGCAACAGCAGCAGCAGCAGCAGCGGCAGCGTCGGCAATCTTGCGGAACTCGCTATCCACCAAGCCCTCCCACATCTGCTGCCGCAGTTTGAGTGCGCGCAGCATCGCGTCCACGACCCCCTCCACCACATCCGGACGCCCGGAAGCCTCGGCGACGCCGAGCTGCTCGCGCAGCATCGTCCACATGTCGCCGAGCGTCTTGGTGTGAAGGTGGCCATCGGCGTCTTGGTCCAGACTGCCTTCCTCTCGTAATGTGAAGGCGCGGCGGTCGGTGGCGGCCATGCGATCCATCCACTCCTCCACGGCTTTGGTGATGAGGGAGCGGTATTCGCGGACCAAATCCGCTTCTCGGTCGTCGATGACTTGGGGTTTCAGGTCGGGTTCTTGGAGGCCGAGGCGCTGCATCTTGGTGTAGTACTTGGGTACCCAGTTCAAGATGGCGAGCATTTGGACGGGTGTTGTTTCGTCGCTGTCCAGGCGCGCGACCAGGAAGTCGTGCATGAGTTTGTGGTAGATGGCGGTGTACGTGCGGAAGATCTTCCATTTCTTGGGCAGGAGGTCGACCATGCCTAGTTTGACGGTGTTGAGGTCGTTGAAGAACCAGCGGCAGCTCTTCTCCAGCTTCTCCGGGTCCTCGCTGAAGGCTTGCTGCACGCCTTCGAACTGTGCTTGCGCGGCGGCCTCGATGGCTTGTAAGAACTTCTTCTTGTACCCTCTCAGCTCGCGCGTGCCGACATTGATACTCTTAAACCGCGACGCCACATCCTGAAACTCCCGTTGCGCCTCCTGGATCGCTTTCACCTGCCGGTCCTTCTTCTCCTCCTCCTCAATCACCAGCCCCAACCGCACCACCGTCCCGTTGTTCCCCGTCTGCACCAGATTGATAATACCAATACACGCCGTGCCCACATGCTCATCGAACCAGTCCACCACATCATCCAACCTAGCGAAATACTCCCGCACCGTCGCGCCCCCCTCCAACGGCAGATTCTCCATCAACTCCCCCCCGCTCTCCCCCTCCGCCACCCCCGAACTCCTCACCTGCTCCATGGCCCGATCCCGCACATCCCGTAACCCCGTCAGGCCCTCGTGCACCGCCAGCAAGTTCGGCTGCGTCTCCAGCTCCCCGTCGTCCTCGCGCAGCAAGTCCTCCATCTCGCCGAGCCGCTGGGCGAACATGTCGACGCTGGCCTTCATGCTCTCCACGGCGGCGAAGTTGCGCTGCATGACGCTGACGCTGTTGATCTCGGGGAAGTCCTTGATCATGCCTTGGGCTTCGCGGCACAAGCGGTCGATCTTCATCATTTCCTCCTTGATGAGCTGGACGGTGGTGTGGCCGTCGGTGATGCTGGACATGCCGTGCTGCGTGATGGCCAGCTGTTCCGCGAGGCCGATCTTGAGTTGGCTATCGACGGCCGCTTTCTTGCGTGTGAATTCGGACTTGAGGGAGGGGAGCTTGTCGAGGTCGTCGGGGTGTTTGAGCAGTTCGGCCAGGCGGGATGTACGGTCGTCGTGGGTGGGGTGGGCGTCGTTCATGGTGGTGTGCTGCCCTTTAGTGGTACGGCGGGATGCCAATGCCTTGAGGGAGGTGGTGGTACTGGAGTGCTATGGCCTATAGCCTATACAATGCCACGGTCTGCGGAGGCGGAGACGGAGATGGTTCGGGGGTGGTGGCTTGCAGATCGCGAACTCTCCCTCACGATGGAAGTCATACCCAACCATTGACCATTACCTTCCAGATTCTAGCATAGCAAACACACTCCATCCAACCGACACCTGAAACGACCATCACCCATAGTCTGACCACATCAACACACCCTACGCGCCACACCACCCTTCACCTTCAACCCATCACCAACGCAACTCCACCCACCCACCACACAATGTCCCTCCCAACAGCAACAAACTACTTCCGCATCACCCTCCTCCGCTCCGCCATCGGTCTGCCTAAGAGAACCTCGGGTGTCCTCGCCGCCCTCGGACTGCACAAGCGTCTACGAACAGTCTACCACCCGGTCTCGCAAACTGTCGCAGGCCAGGTCTTCGCCGTCAAGGAGTTGGTGGATGTGCAGGAGGTGGTGCAGGCTTTGAGTGCGCGGGAGATGCGACAGTTGCGGCAGCCGGAGAGCGGGTTCTATGTGGAGCGGAGAGCTGGGGTAAGGGCAGGGGAAGGGGAGGGGGAGGAGGTGGAGGTGTGATGGGCGGGTTTGGGAGCTGGATTTGCGGAAGAAGTGCTGTGCGCGGGGACAGGCTTTGGGGCGCTGGGACACCGCCACGATTGCCAGACGGGTACTGGGTTGGAGCGCTACGGTGGAAGGACTCGTCGGGCATGAACGAGGGAAAGCGAGCGGGACACTACAGCATGGCTTTCAAGTTCCACATCCAAGTGCGCTCCTGAGCTCGATTGGGGGTCTCGCGGCGCAGGCTTCGTCGGCCGCAACCGATAGGCTGGTGACCACGGAGGAGAGTGTCTGCCACGGCACGAAGCAGGTCTACTGGAGCCCACGGAAAGAAGACGGTCGGCTTTTGGTCAGGAAGGCATTAAGGAAGCAGTGAGACGCGAAGATCGAGAGATTAAGAGGCCATCTAGCAGGTGCAGAAACGTGCGGGTATCTCTGTAGAACGTATCGTATCATGCGCCACGCTAAACCTTCAATCACCAACTCCGGACCGGGCTCACGCCTGCGTCTCTCCACCCGGCCGTGCTGCCTCGCCCGTCACTGTAGGCCGATCCATCGACACAGGCGCGCCCGCCGCACTAGTACTCGCAGCAGCAGCGGCATTCAGCCTCTGATCCAGCGCCTGCAACGCGACCGCTCTCCGTCGCTCCGCTTCCGCCGTCCTGCCACCACCTCCGCCGCCAGTCACAATGCTCGGCAAGCCCTCCGACCGTGAAGCCGCACTCCCACTCCCCGTCTCCACATCATGAGGCGAGAACGGCGTGCACACCCTCAACTGCACGAGCGCGCCATACACCGCATCGCACACCGGCGCCAAGAACCCGTGCATGGCGTCCGGGAAGAACGCCACGAATGCAAATGTATCGCTCGCGTCGCCCCTTATCGTCACCGCGCCTTCCCCTCCTGTGGCCGTAGAGCTGGTGAGTTCGGAGACGCGGAAGAAGCGCAGGTAGATCCAGCCCGTCAGGAAGCCGAACAAGGATAACCACAGCGCCGTGTCAGTGCCGAGCAGCGGGCCGGAGACCATGTTGGCGAGGGTGAAGAGGGCGGGAAAGTGCTTGATACGGATTCGGAGGGCGCCGCGGAGGAGGGAGACGGTGTGTTCGGGGACCAGTTGCTTGAGAGCAACGAGGAAGGCGGCGGAGAGGGCTAGGAGGCCTTGGATGGGTGTTGGGCTGGCGGGAGGGGAGGGTGTTAGCATCTCTGTGTGTATGTGTCCGCTCTAGGCTATTGGAAGGTGTGAGAGGGAGCAACGTACAATTCAGGCGTCCCAGCAACACCATGCCAGAACGCATACACGCCAAAGCTTAGAAGGTTTGGTATCATAGTGACGAACAGTACAAACTTCCCGAACTCTGTACTGCCCCATGCTCTCTCAAGGTACCTGCCGCCGAACCATATCACACTCCCGCTCACTGCCAAACTGACGACGTTGTTCTCGACCAGAGCAGCGGTGAGGAAGGTCCAGGGATACCGAATGCTCTGCGTGGGTATGAGAGCGAGGTAGGGGATCGCGTAGCTGGGGCTCGAGAGGTAGTTTGCGGCTGTTGCAGCGAGACTGTTGGGTGAGGTCGGTGTTGAGGGGAGGGAGGCGGTCCATTTGCGGGTGCGGAGGACGGCGTTGAGGGCGGAGAGGGCGAGGAGGGTGAGGAGGAGGGCGCGGGTTAGGGGCGGGAGGGTGATGCGCGGTGGCATGGCTGTGGTATGTTGATGTGGATGTGTGGCGACCGGAGTCGGATGGTGGTGGGTTATCACATCATCTCATCGTGGTGAGGCAAGGTTTCGAGGTTGCTGTTGCGCCTGGGTAGAGATGTTTACTGTGTGCCTTGCGGAAACAGGCCCCCACACTTGTTTCCCCGAACGCTTGGAGCTGGCGCACCGGCTAGTGCAGGTGGTGGATCTTCGCGCGATCTCGTTTGGCGGCATGATCCGGCATCGAACCTGCATCGAAGGACACTCGATCCCTTGTGACCGGCGGACATCTTTGCTTTGTAGTCCCACGACTCTCCGTACGCTTTCCAGCTAGGAGTGCCGACTTTTAGACCCATTGACGCGACGGTGCCAAAACGACGACCAACCGCATGCGCCACAACAAACCACTCTCGAATGAACAACCTCACCTCCGCACCAATCCCGCCCGCCGTCCAGTCAGTCAACATGACCGCCGGAGCACTCCACTCCGACCACATCAACTACCTCATCCTGCGCTACCTCCAAGAGCACGGCCACGAGAATGCGGCAACGGCCTTCTACCGCGACTGGCACCGTCCGCAAGAGTTCCGCGACCCGGAGACGCTGCCGTTCGCGCCGGTGGTGAAGCGGCACGCGCTCGTGTCCGTCGTGCAGGATGGACTGCTGTACGACGAGCTGAGTGCCAAGCACAGCCGATACGGGCGGAGATTTCCATGGACGGCTATCAATCCGAGGGAGCCGTTGGAGGAGCAGGATGTGGCGGCGTTGGAGAATGGCGCTGGTGGGGCGGCGATGGGGTCGTCGAGGCCGTCGAGTAGTGGGAAGAGGCAAGGGAGGGGAAGGACGCAGCCTCCGCCGCCTGCTATGAGAGCGCCTGATGAGTTCCCCACGCCGGCTGCGAAGCGGCAGAGACGGAGTGAAGGGAGTGAGGGTGTGCATCTCAATGGCGATCGGGATGCCATGGATGTTGATGCCATTACGCCCTCGGCAGAGGAGGCTGACGAGGACGCCGAAGTAGCATCGCCCAATGTAGCATCTGATACCGATGCCATTGAGGTGCCCGAGCGGTATGACTCCATGGATGTGGCGACACAGACGGACGTCAAGACCGGGCCGAAGACGAGCACCATGTACTGGAAGATCGACAAGCCCGGCGCGAGGATCCTGCATAGTATCTGGAATCCCGATTCGGACCCAAAGAATGCGAAGACGCTACTCACTGTCGGTGAGTCGCTGTGTCGCTTCTACGAGGTACCCGAGGAGATGGACGACGTGAAACAGGTGGGCTTGATCGCTTTTGCTTACACCTCTCGATGGCCTTTTTGCCACAATGCCACCATATATCATGTGTCTTGCAGGCTGACTGGCGTGCTCTAGATAACGTGCCTTGACGACGCCCACGTACCCCCAAACTCCGTCGTCACAGCTACGGCTTGGCATCCCGCAGGCCACACGGCCGCCTACGCACTGGACAGTAGTCATGGGCTCGCCGACGGCACACACGGACCCTCACAGCTCATCTTCAACCACAGTCGTGATTACGGCACGACGGTCTTCGAGACCGGACCTGATTTGTTGCATCCGGCACCCATAGTCCTCTGTCTCCGCTACAGTCCCAAGGGTGACTACCTGCTCGTCCTGCGGACAAACGTCAAGCGCGGGATGGTGCAGATATGGCGCACGCCTGCGGCAGAACACCAGGATGACGGGTCTGCGCCGCCGTTTCGGCCTAACGAGCCCGTCGCCTGGCGCATCTTGGAACATCCCGCGCTAGATGCATGTTGGACCGCAGATGACCGGTTTCTCGTCTGCGGCGACGAGGGCTTGGCGTCCGCATACCACCTCGATCCGACCGCCAAGCCTGATAACGGCTTTGTTGCGGAGAACGTCACGATCCACGGCCTGAGGGAGCACCGCTCCGATATGCTTGGGTTCAACGCCCGATGGGACAAGCTGCGCTTTGATAGTAAGCTGGGCGTCGCGGTCTTCGCCTCTACCGAAGGCAAAAAGCTACTCGCGTTGCCTCTACACATTGACAGCTCAGCTGGAGCAGATGGGAAGCCGAATCCTGATGACGCGCTCAGCCTACCGGGCCAGCTGACCGCGCTGGCATTCCAACCGGGCCAAGCTGTCACCGCAGAGGAAGACGAAGGAGCGCCTCAAGTCTGCTTACTAGCTGCCGCCTTTGCGGAGGGCCACTGCACAATCTACCGCCTCTCGCGGCCCACGAGTGACACTCGCCCAACGTGCAAAGAGATCGTCACGCTGGAATTAGCCGAAGGGCCTGCTCTCGCATTGGCTTGGTCGCCTGGTGGCGAGTATCTGGCTGTTGGCGGCGTGGACGTGGTGCAGATATGGCGGCGAGAGGATCTGCCTGCGGAGGCGGAGGCGGAGGCAGGGACAGAGGGGAGGAAAGTTGGGGCGCTGGTCACTTGGCGGCCGGATGGTAAGGCTCGTGCGCTGGGAAGGAGAAATGGAGTGCACGAGCATGAGCATGAGCATGCGGAGGAGGACGGAAATGAGAACGAAAGTGGGGACGAGGAGGGTATGGTGGAGCCTAGCTTGAGCTGGAGCGCGGACGGCGGTAGTTTGGCCTTTGCGGCGGAGAAGCAGGTGAGTCGTTCGTCGTTTGCACAATCCTTACACCATTGTTTCGACACCGATTATTGCGATTCGGTCGCTAATACGTATTTGTTCGGCAGCTTGCTGTGATCCGGTTCCGGCCGCCTTTACATGCCGATGACTCTGCAGAAGAGGACGCTGATGCTGATGCGGACGTTGATGCCGATGCTGATGCTGAGGGAAGTGTAGAATAGGAAGACAGACTTCTTGTACAGCGTACGGCTTTCGCGCTCGGCCGCCCGATGGCAGGCGTCGTGCAGGTCTCTCCGGTTTCGAGTGAGCTGGGGAGTCATGTTGGCGTCCTCACTGAACTCCTCAGGCTACCAGTCTCGCACGCTCGGTGGAGTTCGGTTGTCGGCTATGGCTGTTTGTCGGCCCAAGCTTCAGCATCACCCATGGAACCCGCCAATCGACCCCACTTCTTCTCCGCAGCCCCACAAAAAGAAATGGACACAGACATGGACCCACTCTCGCCACTCTGCGCGGCCTACATGCTTCACGAATCAATCCACCCGGTAGATGGACTATCTATCTTGCCGCGTGTCTGCGTGCCATCATCCATCCTCTCACGGCGCCACCTCACCGTTGAGCTGGTGAAAGCCGGCAATCAGAAAAGTTGCTCTTGTGTATTGCGGAGCAACTTAGCCGTGAGGATATCCCGTCTCGTCCTCCCAGTTATGCATGATCGTCATGATGCACTCCGGACCTGGGGGATGCTCTGGGGGCCCCACATGGCACATGGCCAGCCTCCAGGCTAGACAGCAGACAAGACTAGGTTCTCCACGGTGCTCCTGTGGACTCAGTGGAGCCCAGAGCTATTAATCAATCGCAGGAGGCATGTCTCTATTGCCGACACGGCATACAAAAGGCTCTCTTGCGGCCGGCCACGAGGTAGGAGTCGCCGCTTTTTGCCCTGCTTTTCTACCTGTACCATACACCACCTCACCAGGCCCGTTGTTACCTCTCCAACATGTCCGCCATTCCTAACCTTCCAGAAGGAATCGTACGCGTGGGCTCTGCAGACCCAGATGCTGCGCTCAGACAGCTGTTGAATAGCAAAGACAGCGCGTCGCATGTCGAGCATGCGCAGGTCGAGGTGGAGGCGCACACGAATGGCGTCAAGACGGAAGCACCGTGGCTTCTGCACGACACGCCCGTGGAGAACCAACGGCCCATCAAGGTCATTGTCATTGGCGCCGGGTACTCGGGCGTGTACTGCGCCATCCGGTGAGTCTATCTCCTGGCCCAGTTCACGCACGAACACCTTGCTAACGGTACATCAGGATCCCGGAGCGGTTGCGGAACTGCGAGCTGACAGTCTATGAGAAGAACGATGGCATTGGCGGCACCTGGTATGCTTCGCCAACCACAAGAAAAAGTGAGATGAGGCTGACGAGAAAAGGTACGAGAACCGCTACCCGGGCGCCGCCTGCGATGTCCCCTCCCACTCCTACCAATTCTCCTTCAACCCCAAGCCGGACTGGTCAGCGCTCTACGCTCCTTCAGCGGAGATCCGTGACTACATTGAGGCGTCGGCGAAAAAGTACGGCGCGGACCGCTTTATCAAGCTGCAGCATGAGGTGGTTGACTGCGCTTGGCATGAGGAGGAGGGGCTGTGGCATGTCAAGGTCAAGAAGCCGAGTGGCGAGGTGTTTGAGGATACGGCGAATGTGCTGATTAGCGCGCGAGGCAACCTTAACACTAAGCAATGGCCCGATATCGCAGGGCTGCGGAGCTTCGAGGGCGAGGTCATGCATTCGTCGGGCTGGAACGACGAATACGATTTCACGAATAAACGTGTCGGTGTCATAGGCTCTGGGAGCAGCGCCATCCAGATCATACCTAAGCTGCAGAAGCAGCCGGGTGCACTGCTTAACTGCTTCATCCGGAGCCGCACGTGGATCTCGCCGCCTCTCGGCCAGGGCGTGCAGGACAAGCTGGGGATGGGCGACAAGTTCGAGTTCACGGAGGAGATGAAGCAAAAGTTCAAGGACGACCCAGAGGCTTGGATGGAGTTCCGGTTGATGGTTGAGGCGGACTCGAACAATATCCATGCTGTCACGCTCAAGGGTACCGAGATGCAGCTAGGCGCGCAGAAAGCTTTCGAAGAGGGCATGAAGGCCAGGTTGCAGAAGAAGCCGCAGTACTTTGACTGGCTGAAGCCGAAGTTTGCGCCGGGATGCCGGAGACTGACGCCCGGGCCGGGCTTTCTGGAGGCGATGGTCGAGGACAATGTCAACTTTATTCGGGACAAAATCGTGCGGATAGAGCCCAAGGGCGTGGTGACGGAAGACGGCAAGCTGCATGAGATCGATGTCCTGGTGTGCGCAACAGGCTTCTACGCCTCAGCCGCACCGCCATTCCGGACCGTCGGTCTCAACGGCTATACACTACAGGAGCACTGGCAGAAGCGAGCGACCAACTACCTCTCCCTCGCCACCGACAAGTTCCCGAACCACTTCTTCATGCTCGGCCCCAACGGCGCCATCGGCGAGGGCTCGCTGACCCAGATGATTGAGAACACGGGCACCTACATCCTCAAAGCCATCCGCAAGATCCAGCGCGACAACATCCGATCCATGGTCATCAAGCCCGCGCGCGTGCGCGACTTCACGCGGTACTGCGACGCTTACTTCAAGGGCACGGTCTTCCTCGACGACTGCAACTCGTGGTACCGCAAAGACGGGCAGGGCCGCACGGGCGATGTCGTGACGGGGCTGTGGCCGGGCAGCTGCTTGCATTGCATTGAAGCGTTGCGCAGCCCGCGGTGGGAGGACTATGAGTACGAGTACGTGCCGGAGGAGAATGGGGCGGAGGTGAACCAGTTGGCGTGGCTGGGCAATGGGTGGGCGAGGAACCAGCTGGGCGCCAACGTGAGGACGGTGGATTTGGGGTACTATCTCACGCCGATGTTTCAAGAGAGGGATTTCGGGGTGCCGCAGCATCCGCGGCCCGAGGAGAGTGAGCAGTATCGGATTCGGCCTTGGTGTTATTAGAAATTATCTGTGGTTGGGCGCGCCTTCCTTTTGCATGTCCAGTTTAGCGTATTCTACAATAAATCCATCTATACTTCGCCACTGGTTTGTGAGCTATGTGCAGGTGGACCCTGGCGAGCTCTGCTGACTTTGGCATTCGCCTTGAACAGCGATGCACATTGCGTCGGGAAGCGCAATTGCAGTTTCTAGCTTCTAAAATAATTGAACCCAGGTGCAACACACATCGATGGCGTCTGTATATTGTAGGGAGCTGCATACATCACTACAGCAGAGACTTGTTCCATAGCTGCATCCTGACTCCGAGGAGTGTCGCCCATCAGGAGGCAAGAGCGTCTCCTGGCTCAGTGTGCGAACCGAACCCAGACCTCCGAAACATACAAAAGAAGGGTGAGTTACCTTTGACATTGCCGCTGTCCTAATTTTGCTTGGTGTCTGCTGATCGACGTCCATCGTGTACGCATCCACCCCAAAGAAACGCGCAATCTGTGATGTGAGTTGGAGGATGCAGCTCCGATACGCAGAGAGACATCAGTGTTGTGACAACCGGAAAGCAGAAAGGAAGCACACCCGGTGCAAAAAGACTGTACTCTGAACCGGTGCTCATTTCGAGAAGACAAACTCTGCCGTACTGAAGATCTTCGCAATGAGTCGCAACTCCGCGTGCTGTGCCGAAGGCATACCGCAATGGGCCTGTGCTATGTTTGGGATCTCGTTCCGGTTGGTTTTTCTTTGGTTTTGCTTCTCGCTGTTTGAACCGCGGAGGAGAGCGCTCGAACCGCTACAAGTTGACTGGATAATGCGTGGACTTATGGACACAAGGTCAGCCACTTTTGTCCGCCCAGTCATTACTTGATGAGCTCAGCGAGTTGATAAGTATATAAAGGCTCTTTTTCGCGCGCCACCGAGGTTGCTCCGGGGAAGGCGCGCTGATGGTGCGGATACAGGCCGCCACACATAGAGCTTCACGGGCACAGGAGATCCCCAAAAGCTTGGCCGCGGTCGATGGTGTGCGGACGCAGGGTCGCATGATGTAGCACTTTCTTCCTGGTCCAAGGTACCATTCTGATTGTTCTTTTGCAGCAGTGCCTTGAGCTCTTCAGAGCATTCGGGATGCCTCCGAGCGCGATGTTGTCCAGGGTACCAATCCGTCCGGATAACTGAACATACGACATCCGTACATCCTCGCGGGTGGTATTCACACCAGTATAACCTGCTCGCCTAGTCCCGTGCCCATGAACCGGCCATCCACACTGTGCCCGCAAGCTTCCGTCGAATCCACCAGACGGTCTGTCCTGGGCGGTGTCTCGAGCTGGTACATGTTCTTGCCAGCGCCCATGTCATCCTAGAAGTTGACATGGCGAGCCACTACGCACCGCTCATATCCATCTTGCGCACCTCGACCTTGTCACGGCTCGCACGCCCGCCGCACCAGTTTGGTGCGGAAGCCAGGGCGACATGAAAGGCCTCAGCCCGATCTAACGCACATTAAAGCGCTGCTTCGTCTCGAGTGAAGCACCCTGGTTTGAATATTGAGGCAAGAGAGGCCATTGAGGCGAGTGTCTATCTTACAGTGAACGCAAACCTCATAAGCTCGCCAAGAGGGACGTCTGGAAATACACCGTCACGTGGTTCGGCTCTCCATCTCCGGCTTACGATCTTCGAAGCCTATCCACCCTGTCACTCGGAAACATCCTTCAAGGAGCACCACTTTTACTGCGGTCGACGCGCAATACAGCTGCGCAAATTATGCTCCCAGCGTCATCTGAACCCCCTCAGTCCTCAGCGCTTTCATCTGGACTACGTGACTACGGATTGAAGGTCCAGAGGGGAGCCTTCACTGGAATAGCAACATGGGAATTTTGGAGAGGCTGTGGCTGCGCAATTCCGGAGTAAGCTTACGACCGAACAGTACGCCGGTATGCCCTCAGCCCTGCCACCGCTGCGGAGTTCCCACGTACCAATGCCTGATCTATTCTTATTTGCGTACGGGAGTGAGGTAGAGGCCGGGCCGCGTCAGTGTCGCCGAACTGTCTAGTATCTATTTGCTTCGTATCCCAATTCCCAAACCTTTTCACCTCACTTCAACACATCTTATTGTTGTTGTGAATTGTCTGCACCAAGCACTCAGCTCCCTCGCAGTGTGGAAATTCACCAGTGACTGCATCATTTCTTCGAACTGCCACACCATGTTGGACCTCATAAAGGCAGGCCTGCTCTTGGCTTTCGGTAAGAGACCAGCCCACACTGTTGACGTCCCAGTCACATAGCTAACACGTTTACAGCGTCCAACGTCAACGCGCAGAGAGGCGGTTACAGCAGCGGCGGCGATTCCTCATCGTACGGCGGCAGTAGCGGCTCCAGCAGCAATGGAAGCTCATACGACTCTTTCTTCTCGAATTACACGGTCATCATCACCGCTCACGCCGTACTCGCGACGCTCGCCTTTGGCCTTCTCTTCCCAGTCGGGGGCATTATGATCCGTCTCGCCTCCTTCCGCGGCCTCTGGTGGATCCATGGTGTCTTCCAGACCTTTGCCTTCATCCTCTACATCGCCGCATTCGCCCTCGGCGTGTACATGGCCAGCAATTTGCAGATGCTCCACCTGGCGCACCCAATCATTGGCATTGTCCTATTCGTGCTGCTCATCTTCCAACCTATTCTGGGCTTCTTACACCACGTCATGTTCAAGAAGCATTCTCGCCGCGTCATCTGGTCCTACGGCCACATCTGGTTGGGGAGGTTCGTCATCACTCTCGGCATCATCAACGGCGGCCTTGGACTACAGCTGGCTCAAAGGACACGCTTCCTTGCGCCTCCGCAAGGTAGCATCATTGCGTACAGCGTGGTCGCAGGTATCATTTGGGTTATCTATATGGCGTCTGCAATCTATGGGGAGACCAAGAGGCGCAGCAACAGCGCGAAGGGCGACATCACGCCGCCACCGCAGTATGAGGAAAGCAGACATCGGCGTGGTGCTAAACGTGGCGAGATGACGCAATACGCTTAGGGGCCAGATCTGGGTCGTAACGATATGTAATCCTATTCCACAATCAGACACGCTAAAATCACACAACGACTCGCAGGCTCAGGACGTAATGCGACTCATATGCTTTAGACCAGGCAAGCGCCAAGAGGATCAATGTATGGTTGCCACATCGAGGTTGCGCGGCAGTCAAGGGGTTCAAGCAGGTCTCATCCATGAACATGCTCACTAAGGCCGGGCAGGATTACGGCGCAATGCTGTACTGGCGTTGATGATGTTTCCTGCCCACAACCGATTTGGCATGCTCTTCGGCGTATGTTTGCCATGGCCACAATAACCTTGGGAGCCATCGTGTGCCTATGCCTCAACGGACTCTGTTCACCAAAGCGAAGCACCCCTGTGGCGCGATCCCCTGAAGGACGTGAACAAAGATCTCGCCCACGTCAACTTCGACATGCTGTTCGGTGATTGTCTATCAGCATGACCTCAACATTTGTAGTGAAGGGATGAATGTTGGCCTCGCCGCCGACACGGCTCTCCATAAAAGGCCACTCGGACCGGCTTTGATTTCATACACTTTCCTAGAAACATCAAAATCGAGCCTTTCAATCGGTCAACCATCGTGCACCCCTAATTAGTCGATATCAATCGTCCAAAAAAGCACTCCAAGCCTCGACAAAAGCATTCCGACCGCGCATATCAACGAAAGCGATTGCATACCAGGGTCGATAGGTGTGCAGAGCATGAGAGACGAATACAGTCACGGGCGCTGATCGATACAAGACAGCCAATTATCCGTCCGCAATGTCTAACAACGGGAAACAGGGGGAGCCCTTGCCTCAAGGGAGTGGTGACGAACGGATATACCTTCCAAACCCACGCGGACACCGGACAGCCAAACAACTGGCAGCGCATGCGGCGCACGTCCGGACAATAAAGCAAGAGAAGGCTTCCCGAGAACAACAGCGGGCAGTTTCCCAGCAGAACGCAGCTGCGGTTTCGCTTCAGCAGCAGCAACAGGAGCGGCAACAGCAACAGCAACAGGAGCAACATGATGCAGCTTTGCAGCAGCAGCAACACGATGCAGCTTTCCAGCAGCGACGGCCGCTACTAGACCAAGCGCCTCGGCAGCTAGTATACAATCAGCCGCAACCTCAACCAGAGCAGTCATTTCACCGGCAGGCACACCAAACATCCTACCGGCCGCAACCGCAGGCAGCTTACCAGCAGCCCCCGCAGGTACCCTCAGTACAATCGCAGGCCGGGTACCAGCAACAACAAGCGATCCAGCAACAATGGGCCAGCCAGCGACAACAGGCTATGCAGCAACAACAAGCAAGCCAGCAGCAGCAGGCTACTCAGCAACCCCCTAACCAGCAAAGCCTCAATCCGCAACCATACGGATACGGGAATCCACAGCGTATGGTTGTAGAAGAAAGGTCACCAGCGGGTCGACCTATATCGAGCACTCCACGAATCACCATCGACAGCCTGATGGCATCACCCCTCGAAAGAAGGTCACCGCATGCCAGCCGGCCACAAGGCGGCAGTGGGCCAGGCGCTGGAGCCCAGGTGGCCCCCGAACTGCGTCCATACTATGCACCATCTCAGGCACAAATCGCAAGCATATACGCACAAGGGCGCCCTGGCCCACCCAATGAGTACTCTGGATCTGGCGGGTCTCAAGCCCCACAACACATCTCACAGACCAATCGACCCCCAGGCCAAAGCTCAACGTCGGGTTATCCAGCTTCAAGCCGCGAAGCTCCACGTGACACATATCCGGCTGTGGTACAACCGTCAAGCGACCGCCGTCGTCGTCGATCCACCTCTAGCGGCGAAAGCAAGGGTGCCAACCGCAACGAACAGCGGAAAAGTGGAAGGCCTCAGTGAGGGCACTCTGCTTGCTCAACGGCCGGAGAACCTCAGAGCGGGTTTGGCACTTGACAGTGTAGAGCGCAACGGCAAGACGCGACTTTAACACGCAATCTGCGAACGAGCCCGGTACGATTTCTGCAGTGGCGGTGGCGATGGCCGTAGCATATGCACAGATATATATAGCGTCATGATGTAGTAGTATAGTATGTCTATAGCTGGAAATTTACTTGTATGTAGCCCCAAAGCTTGTAGCTGCTCAGTGCCACGCCTGCGTTTAGTATGACACTGAGCGACCTTGCTTGTGGTCAAGGCGCCAAGGATTCGATGAAGAGCAACGAATACGTGAGCTTGAGTGCCAGTCGGCTATCGGCTGCAGGTACCTACAGTACAATCGTACTCGACCAGCTGCGCTCTGAAAACTGAAAACCATGTTATGTTTGTGGCAAGGAACAGAAGATGTGCAGCAGTGGAGCCCTGACTAATCATTATAAAGCCGCGATGGACATCGAGTGCGAGAAGCTACTTGGTGTAACTCGCAACTCTTATTTTCATAGTCACAGTGCGGCTCTCGAGATACGAACAGTAGCAGATTCGCCAAGCGCGGCTCCGAAAGTCATTGAGGACGGCATGTGTACCCGTTGTTTGACTGGAGGCCAAAGGTGAAGTGTGCCAAGATTGACAGGCATCGATGCGTTGTGATCGGGAATACGAAGAGGTACGGCGAGCCCTTTGCTGTCGGCATCATCTGCACGACCTTGCCGCTACACACCCTTCTGCATCTCCGCCATAGCCTCCGGAACTCGCTGTTGCCCCACCCACACTCCGATCTCCCTCACCACAGCATCGTACTCCTCTCCCAGCTCCACGCCCCAAGTCACCCGTAGAGCCTCTGTGCAGGCCATCAGCCTAACATGCATCGCCTTCTCCCTCTCCGACCAGACAGCCTTGCGCCAGTTCTTGAGGGATGTAGACACCTCCACGAGAACACTAAGGCTGGAATCGTACATGACGCTTGGGAGTTGGAGATGGTGGACTTGCCCGATCTGCCCGGCGGACGCCTGTTCGGTGGAAGCCTGCTCAGTGGATGACTGCTCGGTGAAGGTCTGCTCGGTGGAGGTGTGCTGGGTCAAACCTTTGTATTTCTGCATCTGCCTGAGTGACTCCTTCATCTCCTGGTTCTGCTTCTTAGCCACGCGAGTGAGGCGGTCTAGTGCGTCGCGGAGGCCCACAAAGGCGTCGGACGAAAGGCCAACTGTGAGGTCGTCTGACTCGCCAGTGGTGGCGTCATTCGGGAGGCCGGTGGCCGCGCCGTCTGGGAGGCCAGTGGCGGCGTCGTCCGGGAGGTTGGTGGATGCGGCGTCTGCGAGGCCGGTGGCTGCGTCGTCCGGAAGGGCAGCTGCTGAGTCGCCTGGGAGGCCGGTGGCTGCACCGTCTGAGAGGCCAAGTGCTGGGTTCTCTGGAAGGCCAGCTGCTGCTTCGCCTAGGAGGCCAATTGCGGACATCTTGGCTGTGCTTGAAGAGATCAATCCTGGTGCTTTCGGAGGAAGAGCAGCCATACACCGCTGCGTAGGTAGGTACTTATACGTAAATCCACTCAAAGCGAAGCACTGTTTGCTCTCGCGCATTGTCGGTGATGTCGCCTGCGCTATGTGTGGTATGAACGAGAGCTTGCTACTATGCGCGGGAGACAAAGGGCTGCAGTCACACAATGTTCATGGAAAGACAAGTTCGATCGTGAGTTGTAGTACACCGGTGTGATTAGACATTACTTACGCTCTCCGCCAAGAGCCTTTTCGCTTTCGCTCACCGCTGTCGCGACTTGCACTCCATTATACTCCTCGCTCATCCAGATCCTAAGTCTGGGTATTGGAAATCGTACAGATGGTATCATTCGCGCTTCGAAAACATGTAATCATATAGACGTGGTTCAGGCTCCCATGACCTGCGTCTAGTAGTTCGTGGCGGTACCAGTAGTGGTAGTGCCAGTGGTGGGGGTGTTGTTCTCGTAGCCATACGGGTTCACACCGTGACCCTGTGGCTGAGTGTAGTAGCCGCCATGTGCTCCGTGTGGTGCGTGGGTGCCGGCGCCGTCAACCTTGTCGTACGATGCCTCGCCTGGTGCACCTACAGTGGAGCCAGTGTATCCAGTCTCGTGACTCGGGCGCATGTCGTGCTGCTCAGGCGCAAGCATGCCAGCACCCGCGGCAGTACCAGCACCAGCACCGCCGAGTTCAGCGTCCTGGTCCACGTTCTTGTTCTTCTTGCTGAAGAGGCCGCGCTTCTTGCCAAAGCCGGACGTGTAGTTGTTCTTTGGGCCTGGGCCGTAGCGCTTCTCCTTCTTGTGGGAGCGGATCAGCGCGAGCTGCAGGGCGGCGGTGCAGAGGAAGAGTAGAGCGGCGATGAGCGACAGTGCGAATACGGCGGTGTTCAAGTTGCAAGCGGTGCCGAGATGTACGGAGTAGGTGACGTTGTTGTCGCTGTTGCTACCGCCCTCGCCAAAGCCGTTACCGAAGCCACCGCTGCCGCTGCTGGCCTGGCCGTTGCCCAGAGGAGTGCGCACGTAGCCTTTGCAGGAGCTTGCGCCGTGGCGGGTCATGATGGCGACGGCTATCATGGTGCCGCAGAAGAGGATGTCAAGGACGACGGCCGTGAAAGCCAGGGCTGAGACGCCACCAAAGCAGCAGGTGAGGAGAACGGCGAAAATGAGGTAGAGCGTCGCCGCGCCTGAGATGCCCTCGACTGCGCGCGTCCATTTCGCGATCTAAAGGGCCAAGTCAGTCCTTGGCCAGCTTCAAGCCGGTGGACAACGCGACGTTCACATACCGGGTCATTGCGGTCCGCCAAGACACTGAGGAAGTACGAGTAGATGCCGAGGATGATGGCCGCGCAGAGGAAGAGCACGGCGTAGAGGGCCGTCTGGAATAAGCGCAGAGCACCGCCCTTGAAAAGACCCATGCTTGCGGTTGGCGTGGTAGCTGGCGGTGGCGACGGTTGAAAGAGGAGGCTTGCTGTGAAGAGGTTGATGAATATCAATGGTTTGCCTGAGGAGTGGAAAGTACTTAACTCTGAGAGAGGTTTCATCTAATAGTGTGCGACCCCCGGACCCGATCCAATGTCACAAGGACATGCTATGACGCAGTGCTACACCAGCTTTCAGGTCACGGGCACGGTGGCGACGGTGCAACCGAGCGCACAGCCACAGCCACAACGCAGATCTTTGGCCCTTCCCGGCTCCATCTCATTTCGTTTCCCTTCTTCCAACTTCCAACTTCCAAGCCTCCCGCACAAATCTGGCTAACGACCGTCATCACAATTCATAGGCCAATGCAGACCTAACTCCTAAGGCTGGAAGAGTACTACAGTACCCACGCCCAAGCTTGAACCCAGCAAGAACGCGCTTCAATGTTCTCCGAAGACTCGCGAGCGAAGCTGGTATTATGTTCATATACGTTCTGATCGCACTAACAGTAAACAACCAACTTGCCCAGATGCCTTTAGCAGCATGGCGGTATCCCAGCAAGAGAGAACAGCTCTAGCAGCCTGACGGCGAGTGCACTCCCTCATCCACTTCTTTTATTGAAGACATACGAACATATAGCATTCCTTATGTGTCTTCCCAGCGGCATCTCCAGACTCCACGAGACTGAGCAATTTGGCTAGACTACAGCCGAGTACACTCCCTTGCTTTATCCCTTCGTTGCAGAGATTATCCTGCCTGGTACAGTCGCTCTTGCGTCTGGGATCGACCGAGATCTGGTCGTAAACTTCGGTCTGCTTCCAGAAACTCCCTAAACGATACTTCATGCCGGGTTTGCTGTCGCTTCGTTCTTTGTACCCGGGAAGGCAGGGCGGTCTTCGAAGTTGTTGGCCACCGCTGGTGCGGACGGTGTACCATCACGGCGCATATGGGAGAACAGGAGGCCCGTCCACGGTCACGCGCGAACGAGATACTACGGTAGAATGATGCTCCTCCTCCTAGCCTGTGCGGTATGCATGCTTGATGCGCGATGTCTCATCTTCGCGACAAATCCGGGTCACCGACGCCCTTGGAGGTAGCATCAAGATACTACTACTGCGAGTCCATGACACTTCTCGCCGGACTGTCGCTCGACTCTTCAGGCTCGGCACTGTGGCAAACAAGCTCGAGCCAGAGAAGGGATTGCGTCAACACCTTGATGGCGAAAAGTCACGTCATACACCTACAGCAAGTTGGCCATCTCTCTCACACGCTCTCGTCAATAATACATATGTGAGAAAACAGCGTTGCTTCATACACCTTATATCTCTCCAGAGCTTCTCACCAGAATCTTCACCTGGTTATCCTTGTCCTTGATCAGCGCTTTGAATCCTTGCTCCACCACCTCATCCAGCCCAATCCGTTTCGTTATCATCTTCTTGCACATATCCAGCCTTCCGTCCGAGATCGCGTCGATAACCTCTTGAAAGTCCCCTTTTACATACGTCGCCACTCCCATATATGTCTTCTCTCTAAAGACCAGATCGTTGGGGAAGATGTTGCAGCGCTTTTCCCAGATGGCGATGTTGACATGGGTTCCACGCGCTCTCAACGCGAGGACCGCTTGATCTAGGCCAGCTTGTACACCAGCAGCATCGAACGTGATGTTCACACCTTGACCGTCGGCGAGTTCACGGCATCTTGCGACAATGTCATCTTTCGTTGGATCCAGCACGTGGTGCGCGCCGAAATCCTTCGCATATTGCTTCCGCATGGCCGACACCTCCGATACGATGATCTGTCGACAGCCTCGTGCCCTCAAGGCTTGAATGACCGACAAACCGATGGGGCCACCGCCCAAGATCAGAACAGAGTCTGATGGTTTGAACGGTGAAGCGTTCACAGCATGCCAGGCCACTGCAAGCGGCTCGACCAGGGCCCCAACGTCCAGACCGACGTTATCCGGGAGCTTGTAGACAGCATACTCAGGCGCGACAACATGCTCTGACAGGCCACCACCCCATCCTGGATTCTGTCAGTATACGATACGCATATTCTATGCTCAGGACACGGACCGCTCAATCCCATGAAACCGTTCTGGTAACAACAGTTGATGAGCCCGTCCTGGCAGGCGCCACAAGTGCCATCGTATATGATCGGCTGCACGCACACCCTGTCGCCGACGTTGAACTTATCCGAGACACCTTCTCCGAGTTCTTCGATAACCCCGCTGAACTCATGGCCGAAGGTTAAGGGTATGGATTCGCCTGTGATCTAGGACTGGAGGTCAGAAACCGCCGCATTTCCCGGGCATGCTTTATACCCTTCGGTATGCTTACGGGATGCGGCTCGGTTGGGCAGATTGACGGTCCACCTACAGCTCACTCGTCAGGCTCGAAGGGTTGAAGGCTTGAAATGCATAGCGTTTGCGAACCAATATACTCATGGAGATCGCTGCCGCAGATGCCACACCACGCAGGCTTGATCTTGATCTGCCCTTTTCCGCACTGAGGCTCCGGTATGTCCTCGAGGCGCAGATCCTCTTTGCCGTGGAACCGGACGGCCTTCATCTTGCCATCGCCGGTCGGTGCTGGCTTGTTCACAACACTGTGGTCGCCGTCCTGTGTCGAGGCTGGCATAGTGTCGAAGAGTGGTCGCAGAGTTCGCGATGATCAGGACACAAGAGGGACCAAACATCTTCCGTAGCCTACCTTTTATGTTTCTCTGCCATTGATGGCGGATTCGCCTCCATCTCCGGATAGCTGTTTATGGACATGCGACGGCAACCCCTCTCGCCCTGGTTGAAGAGGACGACCCCGCAGTAGCAGCAGCAGCGGCAGCAGCAGCTTGAGTGAGGCATGATTGCTGATTGATCGGCTCGTTGGCGGCAGATCTGACGAGAGCCAGGGCAACGGTATCCCGGTCGTCGGTATCCCGGTCGTAACGCCCCATCGTCGAAGTACTGAGGACCGAACGCACAGTCTGCTGAGCACCATTAAAGATTGAAAATGGCAAGGACCTGCCATTGCGTATCGTTGAGTCACACCTCAGGTTGCCCGCGGCGACTATCATTCCATTGGGCTGGCCGGCCGGGGCCGATTGCCTGCCCCTCCATACCCCGCGACCGAACGTCACCACCATCACCATCAGTGCGAGGTAGATGCTCTCTGATGTACCTGGCTTCCTTGCAGAGCACTCCGAAGGTTGCAACATAGACTAGAAGACCATTGGTAACCGGGAACCGTGGATCGCGGCGTGGAACCGTGGAACGTCGATAGACTTTCGTGTTCAGCGCATGGCTGAGGTCTGGGGCCCATTGAGCGGACTGGCCACCGTGACCTATTGGGATCGCACGTAGAGAAGGCACGCTACCGGAGAAACTAAAGTTAAAAGAGGGTACATCACGACACGATAGGTGTATGACGTCCAGGTGCACGCTGGCATAGCTGCACGCTGGAAGATTTTCCGGCGCGTTCCTCTGCCCATTTCATTAAACTTGACTCTCCTCATCAGACTTCGACACTTCTACACCCACCCAAACAACACGCCCTGATCTTCTTCCACAACCAGACTTCCGTACATCACCAGACACAACAGCCAAGATGCCGTACCCAGAGACTGCCGAGGGCTTCATGATCAAGGACCAGAAGAACTGGCAAGACTTCGAGAAGAAGGAGGTACGCTTCCTTACGGCGTCGATCTGTTAAGGCCTCACTGACACATCGCACAGTTCAAGCTCAAGCCGTTCGAGGACCGCGACATCGACATTGCCATTGAGTGCTGTGGCGTCTGCGGCAGTGATGTGCACACCATCACCGGCGGCTGGGGCGAATGCCCGCTGCCCATCTGTGTCGGACACGAAGTCATTGGCAAGGCCGTCAAGGTCGGCAAGGACGTGAAGACAATCAAGGTCGGCGACCGTGTTGGTGTTGGCGCACAGATCCAGGCCGACCTTACCTGCAACAACTGCAAGGCGGACCAGGAGAACTACTGCCCGAACTCCGTGGACACGTACGGCGCGCCTTACAGTGACGGCACCGTTTCGCAGGGCGGCTTCTCTTCGCACATGCGCGCACACGAGTACTTCACTTTCAAGGTCCCTGACAACATCGAGAGTTCAGTCGCCGCACCAATGATGTACGCAGTCAGGCAGTAGGAGCAATTCGCGGTGCATGCTAACGGTATACTCTAGGTGCGCCGGTCTTACGGTCTACAGCCCACTCGTCCGCTTAGGAGCAGGCCCAGGCAAGAAGGTCGCAATCGTGGGTCTGGGAGGACTCGGGCATTTCGCCGTCCTCTGGGCTGTCGCGCTCGGTGCTGAGGTCTACGTACTCTCTCACAGCCCAAGCAAGAAGGACGACGCGCTCAAGATGGGCGCGAAGCACTTCATCGTCACGTAAGTACTCAAGACCATAAACCTTCATGGGACACTAGGCTGACTTATACCCTTCGCTTGCAGGAACGAGGAGAAGTGGTTCGAGCCGTACGCGTTCACTTTCGACTTCATCCTCAACACCGCCGACGCCACCCACAAGTTCAACATGCCGAACTACCTTGGCACGCTCAAGGTCATGGGCCGCTTCCACTGCGTCGGTCTCGGTGATGAGCCGCTCCCAACTCTCATGGCCCAGGACTTTGCCGGCAACGGTAGCTACATCGGCGCCTCGCACATCGGTAACCGCCCGGAGGTAAGACCCAATGCATATGAATGCTGCAGCCCGTCTATGTTGTGACGACATGAGCTAACGTATTCGGATTCAACAGATGCTTGCCATGCTCGACCTTGCTAGCAAACAGAACATCAAGAGCTGGATCCAAGAAATCCCAATCAGCGCGAAGGGCTGTGCGGAGGCTGTGACGAGGGTCAAGGACAATGATGTTCGGTACAGGTTCGTCCTGACCAACTACGACAGCGAGTTTGGTGACCGCTCGTAGTCTGCCAAACACCTGATGGCTGGAGGTCAAAGCAATACCTAGCATAGCTATGAGTACACTTCGATCGGAATATACCAATCGGGCTCTCTCTGGCACCCGTCTATGCACGTTATTTACTGAATTCTACCCGAATCCCGATCTCCTTGATCGGTGCGCTTTGGAGCACTAGGAGTTTCATCAGGTCATAAGCCTGGGTTCGAGGCATCCTCGTGTTTCGTAAAACGAATTGAATGAACTGGTTGATGCCAGACGGTTGAATTGAATGGAGGGTAGACGGCCACATTAACATGCGGTCAGAAACAGACGGCTGTGGACAGATCTCGACGGCTGCAGATACATTCTGAGGGCTGCGGATAGATGGCTACAAACAGATCTCGACGGCTGCAGACATATCTCGACGGCTTCAGACAGATCTCGACGGCTTCGGATAGACCTCGACGGCTGCGGACAGACCTCGATAGCTACGGACAGACCTCATCGGCTGCAGACAGACCTCGACGGCTGCAGACAGACCTCGACGGCTACAGACAGACCTCGACAGTTGCGGACAGACAGACCTGGACGGCTGCGGACAGTTCTAGACGGCTGCGGACAGTTTTAGACGGCTGCGAATAGATATAGAGACAACGGATACCGATAGATTCAGACGGCTGCGGACAGATTTAGACGACTGCGACTAGAGTTGACAAGGTACTCTCCACTGAGTTGAGTTACCTTGTGGCACCGTACTCCGCTCTAGTGGGAGCAGACGATGTGTTTTTATCGAGAAGCACTTCTCTATAGGAGGAGTGTGGAGAACACAGGTGTCGGACTCTCTTCCACGTTAAGGTATACACTGCATTCTACACTTGATCGGCGCACTTTTGAGCGCTAAGTTCTTCACCAATCAAACATCTGTTGAACATCGCATCTTTGATCATTGAGGTTATCTAGGCTGTGAGGTCAAGAACAACCCGTCCTTTCAACTCGCCACGGTCCATCTCTTCGAACGTCTTCGTAAGCTCATCCATCTTGCATGTCGTGAAATGCGTCTTCACCAGCCCGCGCTCTGCGAATTCAAGCGTCTCGATAGCCTCCTTCCGATTACCAACAGCGACTCCGATGATACGCTGGGCTTTTGCGACCAGAAACTGCGGGTAGGCGGTGGCGATTGCCTTCAGCTCTCCTTCTGGTAGGCCAACGCAGACAAGAGTGCCTCCAAACTTCAAAAGACCCATTGCGCTGGTGGATCATTAGCTGGGCTTCAGGCCATCCCTTTGGTGAACGTACCTGGCATAAGCCCCGTTCGCGGCTGTAAGAACGAGCACGGCCTGTGCGCCTAGCCCACCGGTAGCCTTCTTGACCTCCTCCTCCGCCTTGCCCTGAGTATGATCGATGAACACTTCAGCGCCGCACTCCGTCGCGAGGTCTTTCTTGTTGCCAGCGTCGATGCCGATCACTCGCATACCCATGCCTCTCGATGCGATTTGACAGGCCAAGTGGCTAGGAAAGAAGACCATGTCAGCCCATGTCCCTGAGGTAGCCCACAATCTTTGATCTTGCTCACCCAAGTCCACCACCTGCACCGAGCAGAACTACCCAGTCACCGGCTTGAGCACCGGACTTTCGAAGCGCGCTGTAGACGGTCACACCAGCACCTATACATCAGAGATCAGTACTGCTTCCAGGGTTTAAATCGGTTGCTACGTACACAGCATCGGAGCAGCCGCGTCCGAAGCAAGCGATTCCGGAATTGGTGTCACGTAGCTCGCCGGCCCGCAAACGTACTGCTGGAAGGTGCCTGGTGTATAATACCTAGTCTCTTTAGTCTGCCGCTCTGATAACAAAGTTGCACAGAAGGCCATGACATACCCAGACACTTTTCCATTAAAGCATATACCATCATGGCCAGCAAGACAAGCTGGGCAGCTGTCGCAGATGCTCGAAATCCATTTTATGCCACACCTGTCTCCGACCTTGACGTTGGAGTTCTCTGTACCGGCGCCCATCTTGACGATCTTGCCCACACCTTCGTGGCCTCCTACCTGCCCTGGCTGGGTGGGATATGGCAGGCCGGCCCAGCTGTTGGTCATTACACCTAGGTCGGAGTGGCAGACGCCAGAGTGAGTGCTATCAAGCCTGTCAGCCCGAATTCCTACCCCCTAACCCGAACCTCTCGAAGACGATAATAATTTTGGGGAGCTTGTAGCAGAGTACGCTGGCTTTTTATCTGTAGCTATCTTGGAGAAGCCGCAAGCTTGGGCGAGCGTGACTTTAGGATGCTGCGGGACGCCAGAGGTGTGCTCTTGGGGTGTGCTCTTCCGAAGGATTTTGGGCGTTTCTCAGCCTGAATTGCGGTACTGACAGATTGATCAAGACCTCTCCAGCACCAGGTTCCGGCATGTCGAGTTCCACGACCTTCGTAGAGATCTTGCCCGGCTCATCGTACACGACGGCCCTGTACTTCTTGGGTAGCTCTCCGTCTGTTGCCATCTTGACCGTTTGACTGTCGAGGGCTGGGAAACTGATGGACGTTGAGTGTGATAGCAACAACAATGTAGAGAAGAGGAGGGAATGGAATGATGAGACCAGCCTGCTTGGGAATCTACTATCGTAGCTACACTACCTCGGCGCATGTGAGAGCCTCCCGTGTGCACCTGGCCAGACGTGGGGTCACTGTGGTGCCGTGGTGGAGACAGCGGGGTAATGGCATGGTTGGTGACTCCGGTTGGCTGCGTTTCCGGCTGAGCATCGTTTCGGTGCCAGAATCGGTGGCCTGAGTCGCGTGGAACCGGTCTCAGGCTCATGTGTGCACGTGTCTGCTTAAGTCACTACCTCCGTAGTGCGGTAGCCACTCACACGTAGCTCGGTACGTACCTGTAAACACAACTCTGGATCATCTCAGTAGGGACGGCGCCAGGACAACGATACCAGCGCTCAGCACGACTATTCCAACTCCAGTCCGTGCTGCAGATTCCGGATCGAAGCCATGGCGGCACCAGGCGGTCTCGAGCTTGCGAAGCTCATCAAGTCAATGCGTCCGACGCTGCAAGACGGCACGTTTATCTTCGCCACCGTCGCAAGTGACAGTAAGCTCTTGGAGCAGGCCATACCCAAGGCCGACATGCTCTTCAAGGAGAGCGAAGGCTGGACCATCATCGTTACGCAAGCCATTGCGGACGATCTCGGCATCGACTTTATCTTCCCGTGTCGGAAGGTCACTCTGGATGTCCATTCGAGCTTGGAGGCCGTGGGATTCCTGGCGGCGATTACGAGTCGGTTGGCGGACAAGCTCCGCATTGGAGTCAATCCGGCACGCTGACTTGTCTGAGTTTGAAGGTAGGGATGCTGACCAGGCATAGGTATCTGGATATTACCACGATCATCTGTTCGTGCCGCTGGGAAAGGAGGATCTAGTGGTGGAGGAGCTGAAGCAGATGGCAGCAGAGCAGGAGTGAGGAGTAAGGAAATGGGACGCGGCAGACCAACGTGTAAGTTGCGGGACAGCACCTTGATGTCCGAAGCTACATAGCGCCCTCTGACCTGCTATCAGTAATCATGAGCGCCGGGATATCGAACCTGCAAAGCGATGCGCCGTTCGATGCGCACTACATCAGTGGGAGTAGCCAGCGGAGGACGACCTCCAAACCTGGGTGATCGTGCCAAACCGGCTACGACCCTTCCGTGTCTCAAGTGGTCACCTCGACCATCCTTGAGATAGCCTCGTCAACACCGATCCCAATACCGAACTGCTCAATTGCATCTTGCGCCCTCGGCACCCCGATCAAAGCAACGTTCCTGGGCACCACGACGTCTTGAACATCGAAGCAGCCAAAGGCCACTAGCTGCTTGAGCGCCGGGCAGCTCTTGAAGATGCCAGCAACCACGCTAGTATCAGCGCGGTTGCAGAAGCTCATGTTGATGTACTCTAGCGCTGGGTAGTTCTGAGCACCATTGAAGACGTCCATGAAAGCCGATAGCTCAATGTGTCGGCATGATGCGATGTGCAAATGTCTCAGCGATGCACCCGAGTGTTCCATCAGTGCCCTGAAGCCGGAAGATGCGAGGCCGATGGCATCTTCTGGGCCGCCAGAGTTGTTGTTGTCGATGTCGCGTGTGGAGTTGAAGTCGGCAAACTTCAATGGTGGATTGTCCCAGTCTGTGAAGAGCGCTGTGTAGCCGGCATCTGTCACTGTGTCGTTCTCGGAAAGGCGGAGCTTTGAGAGCTGAATGCAATTGTCGTGAATGGCTCCCACCACGGAGTCGTCTGCATCGATGAACTTCTCCAGCGACAGGGTCTGGAGCCCACTGCCGCGCTTCTCGACTAGGTTGACTAGCACCGGCGTGCTCACGTTCTGGCTGATCTGCAGCGACAGGTGCTTAAGCTCTGGCAGGTCCGAAATGGAAGTGACGGCATCCTCGCCCAGGCGACGGCAGAGCTTGAGCTTGAGACGCTCCAGCTTTGGGCAATACTTCACCATGTCCTGCACCACAAGATCCTCGAAGGCAGCGTCCAGCCACGACAACTTGAGACACTCGAGTTTCCCGCCAGCTTCACGAAAAACCCTGTGCCACATACCCTCTGACACCAGGTTTGCCGCGTACAACTGGATATGTCGGAGGTCGTGGCACCTCTCTAGCATGTAGTCGATGGCGCCATCCTTCAGCTGACACGTGTTGCTCAAGACCAGCTTCCGCACATTGGGTACGATTGCGAAGATCTGCCGGTAATCCTCCTCCTCCAGGTAGGCCGCATCGTGAACGATGACGGAGTCAAGGTCTGGCCGCAGAAATAGCGGTAGCGTTTTCGACTTCATCACGCGCTTTTTGGAGAAGATCTCGCTCAGGCGTTCAAGCACCGATGGCGGCAGATCTCCCAGCTCTTCGATGTCGTCGTGGTGCTGGGCAACCTTTTGGATGCACAGCTGGGACAGCGATTTGGCGCCGCCGACTGCGATACCGTCCAGCCTGTCGCTCTCGACCTTGCGCCTCTTCCTGCCTGTGCCGGCACTCTTGGTTGCAGCCTTCTGCTCCTTCTTCACGTCTTTGCTGAGCTCCTTGCCACATGGCGTGCACAGCAGTCCACCATCGGGACCTTCCTTGCTGTACGGCGTGACCGTGAAACGCTTGTTGCAGATGTCGCAATGCTCGAACTGTCCTGGTGCCGGCCTTGCCTTCTTGTACATGCCGAAGTCGTCATCATAGTCCGCATCATCGTCGCCATCCTCGTCGTCCTCTTCGTCCTTCTTACCCTTCTTCTTGCCCTTGCCTTTCTTCGTCGCCTTGGCGTTCTTGATCTTGTCTATTGCGTCTTTCTCCGTGCGCTTCCGTTTCTTCGTCTTCTTCTCCGCCTCCTCGGCTTGAGCCGCAGCAGCTAGCGCTTCATCATCGTTCTGCTCCGGTGTCTGGTTCGACGGCCCCTCCCCAGCGTCGGCCGCATCCTGTTCGGCTTGCTGTCTCCTGCGCTCGTAGTCGTCGCGAATCTGCGCAGCCGAGATGTTGTTCGCCTAAATTGCATGTCAGCAGGACGACACGGATAGAGTATCAACAGCAGTGTAACGTACCGCAAGGAAGTCTGTGAGAGCGCTCTGGGGACCGCGGATCCTATTTCCTCCTCTTCTGCCCGACATCTTGTTTCTCTGTTTCCACCTTCTGTTGGGCACAGTCTATGACAGGGTACTTGTATAGAGGCGAACGTGCGGGGTGGAAAGAAGAGTGTAAGGTAGTAGAGTGGTTGTCGCAGAGGAGGCGGCAAACGAACGCTCGACAGCCCTCAAGTGTACATTCACGCCACTGCCTAATCGATAACTCTAAGTGCTTGCAGCGCGTTCTAGGCGCTAGAGCGCGTCTCACACGTGACGCTAGACACCCGCAATAACGAAACACGGACACAATAAGACTACACACTATTTACATACCTTACTATCGTAAATCTGTACAGTATCCATGTCCAAGTGCGAGCCCAGCAAGAACGCCTTGCGATGTCTCCAACTTTCGCGCGAAAAGGGTATAACACATCCAAACGCTGCAACATCCAGGACCACCGGATCGCATCACTGTCGACATTCCGTTGACAGACTGCAGTCCTCTCTGGGCCACAATCATGTACGAGCTCCATAAGGCTACCTCGCTCCCAGCGCCGAGCTCAGTTGAAGTCAGCCAGCACAGTGCCATACTTTACCCCATCCACCCTCAACTCGAACACGAGATTCGCGCTTTCAATCTTCATATGCAGCTCGAAGTCCAGATTGTCGAACTCGATACCCTTCGTCGTGGTCAAACGCGTGAAGAGGCTCTTAGGCACAGCATTGAGGTCGGTGGTCAGCGTGCAGACGTTGATGAGGCTTTGGGTGAACGCGTCAGGCGCGCTGTCGCTGTCGCAGCCAATGAGGTCATCCTCCACGACTAACGACTGGCCAGGTCTAAAGTTGCGAGTGTAATGGAAGGATATGGGCGTGTCGGCGGATATGGGTGTGCCCTGGGCCTTGTCAGTGATCGTAAATGCGATGATTTGATTGTGAGCCTCACCTTTGCAATGTGCCACTGCATCCGGTCGCTGACCATCCACCGCTCCCACAACGGGCTCCAATACCGATCTTCAACTGGATGCTTTGAATCGTCAAAGACTGTCGCATAACTGGTACCGTAGTGCCACCGAGACCGCCGCTTCTCGACCAAGCTTCCCTCAACGCCCCTCAATACCGCACCTCGTACCACTGCCGTCCAAGCATGCAACGGCTGTAGCACCTCGACGCTCTGCTGAGCCGTTGCCGCTATGGCATGTGTCGGCTGCTCCGAATACTGTGGTGGCGGCGTAGCGTTGAAATGCTGCTTTAGCCGCATATACAAGTAATTCGACTGCCCAAAACCTCCCACCAAAATGATGCCTGACACCACGCCGTCTTTGCTCTTGATCGCCTGCACCTGGCCCTCGACCAACTCGACGACCTGACTTATGACGGGCTCGAAGATGTCCTTCACTTGCTGCGCACTCATGATCAAAAAGCCGCTGTCTAAGCCGGCCTCTTCGTCATCCGGCAACCCAGGAAAGGGCACGTTGACCTCACTATGCTCTTCCTCGTTGAAGTTGCGCTTCACAAACTCTTCAAAGTACCGCAAGCCCATCATCCACGTCTTCGGCTTCTTCTCCCGCATGTTGTTGTACCTGTCGTCGCCTATGCGCTCCCTGACGTGGTCCTCAAACCGGTAGTTGAGGAACGCCGAGCCACACAGCCCACCAGTGCCCACCGCGCTCTCTTCAACGCGAAGTGGGAAGGTCTGCGTGACCTTGTAGGCAATCAAGTCCACCGTCCCACCTCCAGCGTCACACACAATGAAGTTGTCGCCGACCTTGAGCCTACTCGGCGGTAGGGTCTTCAGGGTGTACACCGCAGCCGCCTCAGGCTCGCTGATGAGCTTCAGCTCGTGCCTCTTGCCCATCCCAGCTCTTTCCGCAGCCTGCAACGTCGCGTTCTTCGCGGCATCCGACCATACCGCAGGCACTGTAAGCACAAACTCGACTTTGGTCGTGCTCACGAAGCTCTCGCCATACCGTCTTGTCAGCGTCTCCATGGTGTGCTCGTAGATCTTGGTGAGGTAATCGGAAACTGCGTCCATGACCGTGCGATCGCATTTCCGTAGTTGCGCTGCCGTTTCGAGTGGAGAGACGAAGTGCGGTAGCTTCTGGTTGCGGTCGAGGAAGAGCTTGATGCATCGCAGGCGCGACTCCTCAGGTCGGAATTGGAAACCCCAGCGTATCGTCCTGGGTGCTGGTGAGGCATCACCATTCTGCTCTGACGCGCTGTCTGATGCTGACGAGCCACTTGCGGGCTCTGAGATATCGTAGGCGATTTCAGTAGGCACTTTGTCGGATGTGATGCCATTGCCGCCCGGCCATGTCTTGATGATGTCTATATCGTCTGGTGTCGCACTGTACACCGCTGCAACACCACTGTACGTCGTGCCAAAATCCACACCAACGATTAGTCTGTCCTCTGGTAATACAACGCCATTGCTCTCGTCGGTCTGCGCATGGACCCCGTTCGTCTCGCCAGCGCTCTCGTTGATCGCCGCTGCGTTCATCATAGGCGCTGTCTCGTGTTCGATGGCATGGTGGTTGGGTTGATTGACCGTCATACCTCCTAGTCAAGTGCAGCGCAAAGAGAATCTGGACGCTGTTGGATGACCGTGCTGAAAATCAGCCCCTCATCACGTTTCCCAGCTGATCCCTCTTGCCGTGCGCCACCGTCGTACCGATGCTCAGAATCCTACAGTCCCTGCTGAAGGATGCTCCTGGATCTCGCCACGCATCGTCGACGTCTGAACTGCGTCTGAGTCTTTGCGACTTGCGAGTAGACGTCAACCGCGCAGGCGTCGAAGCAGGCTTCGATGACAGGTACATATCTAGGCTCGCCTCGGCCTTGGTATTATAGCTATAATTGTGGTGCGCTGCTGCACGTCCGGAGTCCGGTAGCGCGCGTGGTGAGATAGAGTTGCGCGTGTCCACTGCCCAATCTCGAACTGTCCGCAGAGATCCGGGGCCGTGAGCTAATCTTAGACCCACCTGCTCTAGCTTGCTTGGTTTACTAAGCCTTAAGGTATATTAATCTCCCGATTGGGCCGTGACCTGGAATTGGATCGAGGATCGTGTTTGGCAAGACCAGTCGGGCCTCGGCTACGACGAGGGTCCATGACATTGATGCCAGACGGTGGGGCGATACCTCTTGCAGACAGTAACTTGTAGGTGCAAACCGGAGAGACGAATTGTCAACCTGAATGCTGCAGTTCTTGCACGATGGCGCAGGAGGCCATTTCACAGGAAACCGGCGTTTCTGCGGCTGAGCACCAGTCATCCATGCAAGTCGCAGCGTTAGCGAACGGTTTCGAGGCTGTTGCCGCGCCGAGAGGTGATGTCAGCTCGTCAGTCCAGGCTGAGCATAATGATCTCCCTTCGACGCCTATAGCATCTGGAAGTACGTCGTCATTCAGGGTGAGTCGGTCAAGCTCACTCATGGCAGAAGAGTGCGATGCTGGGGACAATCAAGAAGACATGAGGTCGAAAGACGCCAATGGCGAAGCAAGGGATGCATCCGGTGAGACGAGTCGGGCCGCCAGCCTGCGTAGCACCAGCTCAAAAATCGCCAGCCTTAGGGCCACGTTTGAGAAGCATTCGCCCGTGGACGGCGCCGCTAAGCGTCGGTTCCCCAGTGCCCCTACTTCTGAGAGGAAGACGGACAGTCATATCTCGGAGAGGGAGCGGGAGTACTGGAAAGAGATCGCGCGGTTGCGGGATGAGAGGGATAAGGAGCATGAGCTGCGACAGGCGTATGAAGAGAAGTGTGCTGCGCTGGAGGCCGAGCTGGGACGCTTGCAGCAAGGGCTGAACGGTAACAGTAGTGCTGAGAGTGGGAAGGCTGCGGTGGCGGAGGCAGAACTGGAAAGATTTCACGTGGTTAAGACGAGGACGGACGATGTCAGCGTTCTGCAGCAACAGCTTTCCGACCTGAAGCGCAACATCTCAACGTCCACGCGCATGGACAGTCAAGTGACGGACTCGACCTTCGCGCAGGAGATGGGCGTGCTGCACCACGAGCTCCAGAATTGGATCGTCAACAATTTCCGGCGTGTGAAGGCTGAGGTGGCGCCTGCCGCGCTCTCCGCGAGACTGGAAGGTATCGAGGAGCCCACACATACAAGCCTACTGAATCAGATATATGCTGTTTTCGACCCTGCAGTGAAGTTGGCCGTCTACCAAGCCACAGCGGTCGTATTTCTGATGGACATCTTTACTGAGCGGTTGCTGTTCGGTCTGCCGAGCGAGCAAGAGTGGTGCAAACACATCTTGCAGGCGGCCGAGAACTTGGAGCATCAGTTGAAGTCAATCGCGTACAATAAATGGCGCGCCGCGACGCTCGAGGCGATCCAGCAGAGCGAAGGCTTTGAGGTTCTGGTACAGAGCGCCGTGACACACGTGACGGAAACCATATCATCTGTCCTCGGCAAACTCACAGACAGCGAGCCGAACGCTGCTGCACTGTCGGGCATTGTGAAGCGGGCTGTCTCTCTTGCGCATCTTCTGCGGTTACAGCGTGCGCGCTACGACCTCTATCTGCCTAGTCCGACCGATGCCTTCGATCCGGCAACGATGGAGGATGTCTCCGATTGCAGTGAAGGCCAACCTGGATCCGCAGTCCGATGCGCCATCTTCCCAGCTCTGCTCAAAATCGGCGATGAGTATGGTGATAGTGTGCATCTCCGCAACACTATCGTCAAAGCCAAGGTGCTGTGCAAAGGCTCTGAGCCTTGAGCCGAAGCACTCCACTGCGGCTTGCAACACCGCAGCTTACAAAGTATTATCCCTCTGCCTCATCGATCCACGCCTGATAGCCGAGCCCGGCGTCTCCGGCAATGACTGCTCTACCGGCGAGTGCTGGCTAAGCCAGGCTTGGAGCCCACCGGACGGATCGTCAATCGTCAACGACCTCTGGATCTTCTCAGACGGCCTGCGACTGCGGACCATCTCCCCGTTCACCTCGCGGCTCTCCCACTGCACATCGCGGCTGACAAGCGCCTCTCTCCGCTGTAGGAGCGTGACTGGACTTGGACACATGCTGGGCGTCCTTGTCGCATCAGCAAAGTCTCTGACGACTGGCCCGTCTCCCGGTGAGCTCGGCACGAGCGGCGAACCTGGCTGGTCCTCTGGTGTCTTGACCTTGTGCAGCTTGAGGTCGAACATGTCACTCTCGAGCTCGCTGAAGGAGCCGGTGAAGACGCGCGGCACATCGCCGACGCTGGCTTGTCGAAGGACGTCGAGGGGCATGCCTCGTTGCGGATGGCGCGGATGCGGCTGAGCGATGCCTAGACCGATGCCGGTGGACGGGTCAGCGGTATAGCCGGTTTCTGCAAACGTGGCGTTGCGAAAGTGGCCGCGGTGTGCAACCTGCTCTTCGACGGCACTGAAGGATCTGTTGGAGATGGGATGCCGGGCACTGTCCTCGGCGCCCAATGGTGCCAGACGCTCTTGAGGTGCTGTTCTCTGTTGGAAAGACAGAGGTGGCAGTTGTGGTGGGCCCTCTGTTCGTGGCGTGCTCAGGATCGCTGTGCTTTCGAAATCAATGGGCTGCATCATGATGATCGGATCGATCTGGGTCCGTAGCCAGCGATCTAGCCTCCTGGAAGCGTGGTCATGTCTTCTGTCCAAGCGCTGGACAATGTTGTCTCCGGCGATGCACAGGCCGTGAACTCTCTCAATCGCTTGTTGGATGGCTGTGAGCTGCTCGTTCAGGCACCAGGTAGCGTTCTCGGGCCGTCGGCGGTGGAAATGCAGAAAGTCGCGATACACGGCATCATCGAAGTGGTTGGCCATATGTCTGAAAAGTCTTGCGTCGTTCGCAGTTGGCAGGTACACCGTTCTGAAGTTCCAAGTCAGTCACAGCAGGCAGGGTAACTTCTGCTCGTTATTTACCGTAGCCCGCTGCGCCATGAGTGCAGATTGCCACCCAGCACTTCCCTCTCAACACCCACAATATCCGGCAGCTGAGCAGCAGCACTCTGCGCATCCCGCAACCGCTTCTCGAACTGCTTCCGAAAGACCTCACACCCTTCCAGCACGCACCTGGCGTACCATTCCATCTTCCTGACGAGACTAACGTCCGCAATGATAGAGTGACTTACGGTGTGGAGATCTCGGCCCAGTGAGGAGATCATCATGATCATGCGGTACAACATGTCGTAGCTGTGCTGCTCAATGCCGCCGTGTGCCAGGTGGGCGTTCAGGAAGCGCACGACGAGCAGCTTGTCGCGCATCTGCGATTCGGTGAGTGGTGGCGATGGCATGGACATGTTGATGGTTGTTGCGGTGGTAAGCTCATGTATGATGGCCGCTCGCAGATGGTGGACGTGAATGAGCTTAGTGCGGAGGTCTAGCAGTCGAAGGATGTGCTGGATGCAGATCGATGTGAATGTTTCGGTAAAGCGGTCCATGTTGCCGGTCACGCGGTCATGTGTAGTGAGGTCGACGTCTCCTGGGGAGGCTCGGGAGAGTGGGAAGGCGCAAACTGTCGGTCTGGCGGAAACTGTCGGTGACGATGTTGTAGGATGTTGGCCACGATATTTTTACCTACAAAGCACTTTGGAAGGCAGTAAAGAGCAGAGGAGATCGTATGTCGCGTTTACACGGCTATGTGCGGCAGGCAGGGATTGAAGTTTGGAGCTTGTTTGCCGCTTGAGGAAGGAGCGAGGGCCCCACCCACCCAGAGCCGGACACGCCGATGCCAAGAGTATCGATCGTCCTCACTTTGAGCGCTCGTGACATGTCGTTAGCCATTATTACAAAACCACTGTTCAGCTCTGACCCAACTCTCCAAGCATCTCCCTCGTTCCACTCAGTGACTTCGAGTCCCCATACAGCGCCGCAATCAAGCTCCCGTCGATCCCCGGGAACTCCCGCTGCAGCGTCTCCATATCGTGGTCCTCCTGGCTCTGCTGGCCTTTGCTCATTTCGAACTGCTCTAGGGCTTCGCGCTGCTCGCCCTGCTCGTCTGCCGGCACAAAAGCGGTCTCCTCGAAGGTGTCTGATCGCCTTGGTGCCTGGCCTGGCGGTGGGCCGGGAGGGGCGTTGTAGCTTTGTTGTGCGTGGCCCTGCTGCGGAGAGTGGTCTTGAGAGGTCGACTGTTGCATGCTGGGCGGTGCGTGGCCTGCCTGTTGATCCCAGGCGTTCTGAGCTTGTTCGCTCTGCTGGTATGGGTTGTTGTTCTGGGTGCGCTCTCCAGTATTGTCGAGCTGGTAGTAGTTTTGGCCGGACATGTTGACAGGAGCAGCTTGACGCTTTGATACGAATGAAAGCGGCCTCGAGATTGGTAATGCTGTTGCCTATTTTGTGAACGTAATAGAAGGTAAGCTCAGCCACGGTTGCCGTGCATGTGAAAGTGAGGGATACGACACGTGCGGTGGCGGCGAATCCGAGAGCCTGCCGGAGTTCCGCCGGCGCAACTTTGAAGCTTTGAGGATTGAACGCGAGCACACGCGCTCAAACATCTCCACACACCGCAACGCCCCGACAGCATCCAAACACCTCACCTCACCAGCTACACACGACTGTACCACCCGCCTACGGACGGACACGAGCGGCAACAATACTACTCAGCGGGCTTGACGCGGCGGCGCAAGGGACACGATGGACTTCAATACGGAGTATGGCGTAGATGGCGAGGACACAGGACCGCGGGTGACAATACGGAGAGTGAGGCGTACCATGTCGACGCGGTGAGCGTAGAGCAGACGCACTGACACGCAGCAGACGAACGAGACGACCATCGACTTCATGCTCTCCTCCACCTCCCTCTCCCTCGCCAACTCCCTGCGCCGCACCATGCTCGCCGAGATCCCCACCATCGCCGTCGACCTCGTCGAGATCGAGGCCAACACGTCCGTGCTCGCCGACGAGTTCCTTGCGCACCGCCTCGGCCTGATCCCGCTCAGCACGCGCAACGTCGAGGACATGATCTACACGCGCGACTGCACGTGCGAGGAGTTCTGCGACAACTGCGCTGTCATATTGCGATTGCATGCGGCGAACAGGAACTCGGATGAGAACGTCAAGGTCTTCGCCAAAGATCTGTTCGCGGAGACGGTTAGCGGCCAGCCCATACAAGATGCACGGTATCAGCGAAACGGCGCGGTGGACGGGCTCAGTTCAAGCGAGGAACTACCGCCAAGAGGACAACCGGTTATTATGGATCCGAAGGGCAATGGCAGTCTGATCTGCCAATTGCGGCGAGGCCAGGAGCTGAGGGTTCGGTGTATAGCCAAGAAGGGCATCGCGAAAGAGCACGCAAAGTGGGCTCCTACGGCCGCTATCGGCTTCGAGTACGACCCGCACAACAAGCTACGGCATACGACACTATGGTACGAGGGCACAAATGCGAAAGAGGAGTGGCCTGAGAGCAAGAACAAGGACTGGGAGGAGCCGGCGCCAGATGGAGAGGCGTTCCGTTATGACAGCGAGCCCACCCAGTTCTACGTCAACCTTGAAGGCACGGGAGTGATGCCGCCCGATCAAATCCTACATGCGGGGATCAAGACACTGCAACAGAAGCTCGCGACCGTCATCCAACAGTTGAGCACAACCACAGACTCCGGCCACGAGCTCAATGGCGCGGCAGGCGATGCGGGTATGGGCGGCATGTCTCCGCCAGACCCTGCTGCGAATGGCACGGCCTATGGAAACCAGACAGCCTACGGTGGTCAGACACCCGCCTACGCCCAGCAGACGGCTTATGGTGGGCAGACGCCTGGGTATGGCGGAGCAGGGAGTGCCTACGGAGGTATGGGTGGCGCGACACCGTACGGACGATCGGGCTATTAGGGTGGTCGTTCGTGGGCTGAGTAAGCTCTGATCTCGCCTGTGCCGCTGCTTTAGGTGGGCTCAGGCACCTGCGCCACTAGTGTGCTGCAGTGTTTTGGGTCATAGCGATGGCGTTGGGCTCGTTGTCATGGAGACAACGATGCAACTCGTCTGCCGAAGGTCATGGCATAACGGCGCGGGCTGGTAGACAATCGGGAGAAGACGGCCAAGGTTTGAGCATGTCAAGCTCCATCGTATCGAACATGGCTCCAAGAGTCGAAGAATGAACGCTTCTGCAACAGCACCCCCGTACCAAACTTAGGCTATTGAACGCAAAGACTGGTCGCCTTGGGGGGGACCACGGCATACTCGTTATCGGCCAGCCTTCAAGGACCTGCCACAGCCTTCTCCTCTCTTCGGGGACAGACAGGTTCGTCACGCTCGTCAATGCCTCCGGCTGCTGAATACGGCCTGCCGAGTGGGCCTGAGTAACAAAGAACGGTGAAGATTCCCTCCATGAGGGAGGCGACGGCTGCGCAGCTGAGCAAGGACCTCGGGGCGCTCCATAAACAACATGCAGGTGGCGTCGTGCCAAACATCGAGACGGCGCCACAATAACCACCCTAGGATAGAGCTATCCAACAGCTTAGAAATTGATACAATCTCTGCAACAAAGGACGGAAGCAAGGATCAGGGAATGTACTCGGCTGTAGTGTACCCGGTCGACTCATTCTGGTAGAGATGCCACTTGGACTCTCCTGCGTTGAGAGTCCGCTGGGAATGCTTGCTATATCTCCAGGGAAATATGCAACTGAGGCACTGTACTCGCTTGTAGCCTCCTGGAATTGATCTTCCTCGTCGGGATACCACTAAGTCAAGGTAAGTATTTCCTTGGTGACCGGCCTGTACTCTGGCATAGCCAACTGAATATCCTCCATCACCTCAAGATAGCGCATATCTTCGTCGTTGCTATTTGTTGGAGATAGATCTGCAGAGGTTCAAACGATTCTTAAGCAGTGCGATTGTAGGAGAACGACGGTAGTTATGGACGTGGCACATGCCAACGATCGAGAAAGACATCTGAAACGAGACATTTGACTGCAGAGGACCTGAAGCAAGAACGCTTTTCAACAGCACCCGCATGCGAAGAAGCCATCAACATCATACATGAAAGGCCTCTCATGGTGCATCTCAGCCTTCGTCAGCCTTCGTCAGCCTTCGTCAGTTAGCCTTTGCCTTGCCGTCTGGCACTTCGCCGGTAAATGTAACTTTCAAGCCTGCATTTACAGTCAGCATCCAGCCACACGCTTGTTTTGGGAGATAGCTGGGACTTACTGGTCGGGAAAGGAAAGTACATATCCCAGTCCTCCGTTAGGAAGGCGTGGTAATGCCAGCTCTCCGGTATGTCCTTCAAATCGCCCGGCACAAACTCCTTGACTACCTTCTGGACACTGGACTTTACGCTGTTCCCTCCAATCGAGACGGGCGCGGGCTGCAAGTTGTCGAGGCGAGCGATGACTTTCAGCATGGTGGTAAGCGCCACTCGCGTCATGGGCAGACCGAGACACTGGTGCGGGCCGTGGCCGAGGTGGATGTACTTGTCCAAGGGCCGTTTCAGGTCGACTTCGTCGGGGTTGGGGAAGGCGGTTGGGTCGCGGGAGGCGGCTTTGAGGTCGACCATGACTCTGGCGTTTTTCTTCAGGACGTACTTTCTCTCACCCAGCGGCTTGGTCTTGTCGATGATCGCCTCATCCTCGGTCATGTCCCTCGAGACCCATCGGAAGACGCCCGTTTCGCCGTTGAGGCGGGAGGCTTCCATGAAGTAGTGCATCAGCTGGTCGAAGGCATCATCCGAGTCGTCTCTAGCGAGAGCTTGCACGGCAGGCCAGTGCTTGTTGCCCGGTGCAGTCATAAAGTAGTCCATCGCCTGCCCGAAAAGCTGACCTTGATTCGCGACCATGCCGCCGGCCGTGCCCATGATATTACCCCAGACAAGGTCGTCAGCGTCCGGATCGGCCTCGGAGAGCTTCCTGATCATGTGTATGCCGTACTCTCGCAGTTCAGGGGCGACGGGATCGGCTCTCTCAATACCCCACTCAGCCAGGCCTTTGCCATGCTTCACTGCTTCGACAAGGAGCTTGACGAACTTTCCTAATTGCTGCGTAGCATCCCTGGCTTGCTGCCGGAGCCCAAAGGACTTGGGCGGGTCGACATCGAAGAAGACGCAGATGAAGACTGCAGCCATGACCATATAGAGCTGCTGCTCGGTCAAGATGCCATGCGGGAAGGCCTCGGTTTTCAGTGGCAGCGAAAAGAGTTCAGCGCCGAAGTGGACGTGTGCCATATTGCCCACGTCGCGGATAATGTCGACGTAGCTGGTGCCGGCAAGCTTGTAGCTTTTGGTCTTCAGGAGCTTGGTAGTGATGTTTTCGTAAAAGGTGCGGACAGCCGTAAGCCACTTCTCGCTGCCCTTTGGCGTATCGCGAGACGAGCCGCCCAGGTAGAGTGCATCCTCCATCAGCTTGCGGCTCTTGGCGTTCGCCTCACCATCACCAGCCAACATGAAGTTCTTCCCGTCCGGACCCATGAGGAACGTGATTGCTTTTCCCCAAGTGACTCTGAACAGGTCCTTGTTCTCCATGATCTTGGTGGCAGCGTCGTAGCTGAATATGATGGTCGGTTGCGCAATGGGCGCCGGCTTATCGAAGTTGTACTTGTCCGCTTTGCCAAGCTGCTCGAGTACGTCTCGCATGCCGTCCTGGCCATGTGGTATCGTCATCGGATAGTGCACGTATACAGACGCAGGATCGTAGTTGTTGGGCAAGGCCCGCAGAAAGAGCTTGTAGAAGACGCAGCCATTGTCGATCGTCAGGTCCGACGATGCCTCCGCGAAGCCCCAGTTCGTCAGCGCCGCAGGTGTGTAGCTTGACGTGTAGAAGCGGTCGCCTCTAACGAGCGCCACTGCATCAGACAATACGCCTCGAGAAACTGTGTATGAAGGGCAGAGGCCAGAGCCTGGTCGCATGGGTACCTTGGCATCTTCAACAGTAAGGCCAGGGTATAGTTCGACATTATCCGGAGTATCGTAGAGGTGCTTCAGCGCTTCCAGCACTTCAGTATTGCTGGTGATGTCCTCGAACTTGTGATATGGCTCCAAGGCGAAGTGTTTCCTGAACTCGTTGAGTGTGGCAACCTTCCAGGTACGGGCTTGCCTGATGCCTAGGATCTCAATTGCCTTCATCACCGTCGGAATCTGCTGCGGACCGTAAGCGTTGGCGCAGTCCTCGATGCCAGCCGTCAGTATCTTGGCAAGGTCGTCGTCCTTGAAGTTGCCCTTGTACGGTCCCTCCTTGACACGTTCCAGAACCTCTTCCTTCAGCGCTGGAAATTGCCTCTCGTCAGGCTCTTGCTTCGTGAACTCGATTTCCTTCTTCGCCAGGATCATCAAGAACTCATTGATCCTGTCAGGTTCGGCGGCCTCCGCGGCGGTCATTGTCGGAACCATCTCCTTGAAAAGCTGCTGGCTCCATCTGTCGTCTCTTATCGAGATAGCCGCGTGCCAGCGGTATATCAAGTTGAACTCACAGGATACTTGGTTCCCTGTGCCAACTGGTGGACCGTCCGGGATATTGACTCTCGGGTCCAGCTGCCAGTCCTCGTCCGTGCGGTTGAGGTTGAGGATGGTACGCACGTAGTCAATCAGGATGATGTTGACGTACAATCCACAGGTGATCAGACGGCCAGTCTGGAAGAGGTCATCGTCCCGCCTATTGATCCACTCGCCGTAACGCTCGACTTTTACCTGGCGCGGATCCTCGGACTCGGTGAAGCGTCCGTTCTCGTTGATGAGCGCAAGCTGCTCCACCACGTAGTTGTGATACCTGTTGAACATGATCAATAGAGCACCCACACCCGGCGGGAACGTGAGTAGTCTCGTCTCGGAGAAGCAGTCGGGCTTAATTTTGCCATCCTTCATCGTTCGCATGTGCTTCTGGTCTTTCCACGTGCTCCCGTACAACGGCGCAAGGTCGAGGTAAGAGGAGGTCTCGGAAATGTTGACGTCCGTATGGCTCGTCTTGAAGACATCGTGGATGATGATGGACGCCAGATAAAACAGCATGCTCGAGATCTTGGCCGGATGGTCGGTGCCTTCAGTGTTTTTCCGAGCCATCAGGGTATCGAATAGCACGCCTGGGTCTGGGAGACAACCAGGCTGCTTCGTCATCGGAGCCACTGTTCGTGCGTAAGGCATCCCTGCTTTGCCGATGTGCGGGAGCTGGTAGTTGTTGTTCCTGCCATCTGGTTGCCGGTATCGATACTCATGGCTCAAGAGCGTCTGCGGCGGATGTTGCAGGTCATTCCACAGCTGGGTCAAGAAGCCATCTGTCAGCTTAGTGTCGCACCTGTCTGGAGGCAGTAAGGAAGCTGCCTGTATGAGACGTTCCATGTAGTAACTAGATTTCAGGGTGACAAGATCAGCAAATATATCAATCCAATTATCAATCGGTCATAGGTACCCCCTGTCATTGAGTTCCTCGTGCTTCAGTGCGGCTTCCGCTTCTACGATGAGGTTCTTGTCCAACACAGGCCCGAGATGCGCCATATCCGTTAAGATTTCGGCAATGAGTTTGGCAGTGCTGTCCTTTGGCTCCTTTGGGGAAAGTGTGGAGCCATCGCCTGTCTCCGTCGGTAGAGGAGCGCGCACAGCGTCCAGCAGTGTTTTGAGCTGCGTCACAGAACCCGCGAGCTTCTTGCATACTGCGTTGTATCCTTCCCGAGGACTGGGTTCTGCCGGTTGAGCGTCGTCGTGATGCCTATTGTTCAAGGCTTGCGAGATCTTGAGCCCCCATTGGTCCAGCTTGGATAGCTGTTCCGCTTTCTTGTGCGTTCCGCTCGCAGATCCGTTCGCTTCGTGATGTTCAGAATCCGCCATGCTTGCTTTGCTAGTGGTTTTGGTCAGCATTGTAACGCATCGATCATTGCACGAACGAGCTTGATATTACAAGCGACGTCTGGCTTCCTCCTCATTGAGCTGGATTCTGGCATCACGTGAGACCAGATGCTTGTAATGCGCTGTCTGCGCTTCATCCTGCTCTCCAAGGGACGGCATGTCCGATGGCTGTTGTGGCGGCTGGCCTGGCTGCTTTGTTCCTCGGCTCTCGCCTATGGATTCTTTGACGCCGGGCAGGTGGCCACTATCTTGGACCGGGTTCTCGTTGCCGCCATGTGGTTCCGATCGGTCAGACAATGGCTCGTGATGCTGTGGTACTGGAGGAGCTCTTGGAGGCGTAGAGTGGCTGAGGTAGAGGTGAGGTAGCCACTCTGGCCTGGCCCTGTTCTTGGACGAGCCAGGCGCATCGTGCTCGTTCCCAGCGCTCATGTTGATAGTCTTCGCTAATGATATGTTTCGTCCTTCATCTGAGTCGCCAAGTTGAAGTAATTCCAATGAAAGTACCGTCCGAGTGGCGCACGCACGCACGGAAGCCGCAAGCGATGATGGGAAGGAGGATCCTTGACCTCACTTGACGAAGAAAGAAGAAATGTAACATACTGTATCCACTGAAGTCTCTGTACACTGACGATAAAAATCAGGAACAGCTATGCAAGGTCGAAGTATATGGTCTGAGGATAACAATCAAGACAGCAACCTCATCGTCCTGAGGCGGACCTTAGCTCTTATGTATACCAGCGAGAAAAGCGTAGCCTGACCCACTCCTACCAGCTCAGCTTCCACTGGTTGGGCGAGGCGCCACGAAAGGCGACAAGAAGGTATTGCTCGAGGAATACGCTATCTTGACAGCTGCGGCTGACGGCTGGTTCGCCCACCCTTCTCCGACCGTGCCGTCCCCGTGGCCTGCGCCTCGAAGCCATGCCAGAACTCTGTCGAACAACAGCTGCGAACGGTGGACCAGCCGCTGCGTAGTAGCTGCAGTGGAAGGCGTGGCGCCCGTGCTGGTGCGTTAGCTGATGCAGGGTGGCCTTTGCCGCCTTTACCCCCCCCGCCGCCCCGCGAGCGAGCCTCGTGGACCGCTCTTAGAGATTAGGCGAATATTGAATATTGAATAGGTAATCGATGCTGACTGCGGTGCCAATGGCGTTGCGTTGACGGTGCACGCATGCGGCTGGCTTGTTACAGTATCGCAGGTATGCGCTCTATGTTGCTGGAGTGGATTCAAGAAGGTACAATATTCCAAGGCATAGTACATGCGACCCTGTGCAGCTTGTGCTTGTGCTACTGGTTCTTCGGCCCCTGACGGGGCCTGCAGTAGCTCATCGAGATGCCGAGGCGGGCGGGAAGAAACCCACATGCAGTATTAATGCATCAATGATCAGCTGTTCATCAGCTGGCTGTGTACTAGAACTTGGTAGAACGTGAAGCTCATCTCACCTTTTAATCGTGACTGAGCAAACAACTTGATCGTTCATCGCGATTGGTCATCAGTCTGTCAGCTATAAGCACACTGTTATTGCTACGCCAGCCTCCGTCTCTTCGCGCGGTATAGCTCTGCAGCGAATACGTGCCGACCATGGCATCGAAACCCGTGACACTCAAAGTGCAAGCTCGAGGTACATCCTTCTCTCGGCCGCCCCGATGGTAGCAAGCACTGACCGGTCGTCAAGGCAAACGCATTCCCAAGCTCCCATCCGAGACGAGCATCTACATCCAAGGCAGCGGCCGCGACCTGTACGAGCGACTCGCGAAGGAGACGGGCTTCTCCGCCCACCGGTTGCGCATCACCAAGGGCGACGATGGCAAGCCGGTGCCCAATGACAAGACGAGTACGATTGCGAGCACGGGCCTGGAGAGTGGCAGTGTGATACAGGTAAAGGACCTTGGTACGTTCGGGAGGCCCAAATCCTTCATGCCTGTACGAAGCGAGCTGACGTTGGTAAGGCCCTCAGATTGCATGGCGAACGGTCTTCGTGATCGAATACCTCGGCCCGCTGCTCATCCACCCACTCTTCTACTTCCTCCGACCGTACATCTACAAGGGCGCGCCGTCCGAGCCGTCCACCTTGCAGGCGCTGACGTGCATCACCATCACCCTACATTTCCTCAAGCGTGAGTTGGAGACATTGTTCGTGCACCGCTTCAGCAATGCCACAATGCCGGCGCGCAACATCTTCAAGAACTCTTTCCACTACTGGGCCTTGGCAGGCCTGCTCATTGCGTACCCGTCGTACTCTCCTACCTCGGCAACAGCAGCACAGAGCAACCCAGTCCTTACCTACACTGGCTTGGCGCTCTTCATTGCTGGCGAGCTCGGCAATCTCAACGCTCATCTCGTGCTCCGTGGCCTCCGGTCACCTGGCGGCACCGAGCGAGGCGTGCCGAAAGGCTTGGGTTTCAGCTTGGTGACATGCCCGAACTACCTGTTCGAGACCATCGCATGGGCTGGCATCCTCCTTATCAACAGGTCTTGGAGCACAGCCGTGTTCATCGTGGTGGCTGTTGCGCAGATGGCGCTATGGGCGAAGAAGAAGGAGAGCAGGTACAGGAAAGAGCTGGGTGGAAAGTACAGCAAGAAGCGCTACTCCATGATACCTGGTGTGTGGTAGTGAAGGTGGGAATCGGACATACTTGCATTTGAGGGCCATTAGCTGCTATCGCACGCCGCAGATTCCAGCCGAGGGATAGCGAGACCACCACGGCAATGTGGTAACGCGCTGGGGTTGAGCTCACCATTGCGGAGGGCATGGTGCCGTGTGGGTGAGCAGCGGCTCTACGATTGCACCAGGGAGAGCAATGATGGATCTCGGGGGTGAGCGCAGACGCATCTGTGCTGCATGCCATGCGTCAGACGGTGGTACTGCACCTCCACGAGCGTGCTGCACATCAGTGTGAACAGCAGGGCAATGACCAGTCTAGACATGCAGTCAACAGCACCACGCCACGCTGACTAGTCTCGTAGTCGTTGATGCTCCCTCCTGACCATCTCATTGTCCACAAGATGACCGCCTTTATCGAAGTGAGGACGTCGCAATGTTGCGGTGCTTGAAGGCGTTATTTGCTCGCCCTCACCTGCAAAGTACTCATCGTATATAGTCATGTCTCACTGCATCGACCGGGAAGCTATGGATGGCATCAGCACACTCGCCAGCATGCGCCAAAACGAAGGTGGTGCCACAGAGATTGACACCACCCGGCGCTGCTGGAGAGCAAGGTGCACACCGAGATTCCACGCCACCTGCCGGCAACGAGCAGACGGGAGCCAGCACGGTGGCTGATGCCACTCTCAATTCGTGTGGAGTGCCTGAGCTTTGACACCTGACGCAAGTGACCGTAGATTGGCTGGCGATTGCGCTCCGGCAGCCTCTGCGAACGAGACAAGGATCCATGTCTCAACATCTTGCATATGTGCCCGTCCGACGACAGCTCGGCGGCACAAACACGTTCCTGATGGTTATCCAAGGATTATTCGCGCGAATCTCTACCGCTATCTCCCTCGCGCTGGTATCCGAGGGCTTCACGGGAGGCCGCAGTAGGTCGTCGGTCTCGGCTGGCGGAGCACGACCACATCCATCTCCCGGACTACTTCTGTTCGTGGCTTGAACAGACTCAAACGCCGTCGCAGCCCTTGGATGGATGTGTCACCTGAAGCCGTGGTTGCACCTTCGATTGAAACATACTCCCGTTCGCTGCGAAGGGGAACATCCTGGAGAACATTTAGCAGGCGCCCGATGCATCATACAGGGAGTCTGTTGACCGAGAAATCTGAGATGAGGACGTGTCTCATGATCGACGCACTACTGTCCGACGACATATCTGGTTTCCCGGCCCACCCAAAGACATCTGCACCCTTCTTCTGGGTCCGCGGCTTGCCTGAGTGAGGTGATCCCATGTTGCTCAAAGATCCGTTGGTCAAGGCTCTGATACCGCTCCTTTGCATATAAAACCGGATCAGTATCCTGCCGTGACCCATGATGACATGCTCCACACGAGCTCGTTCGGCCAATACCCGGAAACGCGGATGTACCGTTTCAATGGCCTATCGTTGCACGCGGTTGCAAGAGTTATTCGCCATGCCTCCAGGCGACTGCGTGACCACACCACGAACTGCGTGGTGGCCATACTATGCCAGCCTGCACGAGGACGAAAGCGGAGACCTTCTTGCCAGACCGCCTTTTTGACGAGCACAAGTAGCTGTAGAACAGGCGAAGAATGAAATGGTAGGTTCTTAGACGTCGCACAGCACGTTCACAGTGCTGCAACAGTGTGTGACATTCCACACCCTCTGCGTGTCTCCATGCCAACCTTTTGCCAGGCCGAGTTCCCTGGATATTACGAGTATGAGCGATGGTGGCCACATGGATGCGACCGTTTGTTCGCATTGTGTCGACCTGCATTTCTTTGAGGCGCCTCCTTGCATGCTTACCGCTGGAATGTTTCTTGTTAGCTCCCGACGTTTCTGTGGCCACTCCGGCTTGGCCGCGAACGGTACCGCAACCTACCAACAAAGAACAAAGAAAGTTGCGCGGGCTCTTGCCTGACTGTGACCCAGCAGCGCATCGACTCCGCAACAATCAGAGTCGCCAGCTGCGCTGAACCTGGTTCGTCATTGGACAAAGAAGTCCATGCCACCGTCGGCCAGAGGATAATAGAGACAAAGAACCCAACTCGCTCCTCTCTTTGCCATAATGGCAGTGCTTGATTCGTCATGCGGTACTATTGGGCACTCTGACCTGTCATTGTCAAAGGGCATGCCAGTGGAACAAGAGGCTTGCAAGACCCTGCCACAATTGTCCTCTCGATGTCTGCCATCCAGAACTCGCTGCCGTCACTGCCAACGCCTTGGGTGCCATTATCCGCACAAACGCAGCCGACGAACGACTCCGGCCGTGTCATCTTCACGAGACAGCTGTGGCAGCGAACCATGCCAGACGGACCTCAGAGCGACCAGGGTGTCTTGAACAAGTCTCGGACTGAGGGTGCTCACAGACCTGATAACAGTGCCGCTGGTCCCAGCAGACGGACTTCCTCGACGGTATCGACTCGCTCTCAACGTCGCTCTCCAAGTCCCTCTCGCGGGTCGAAGACGCCATTGACGCCCGAAGAGAGTCCTCCTTTCAGGACAACAAGGAAGCGCAACGCAGGCGCGGTGGAGGACGAAGACAAAGAGCTCGACAGTGCCAGTACTACGCCAGCACATACCAGAGCCAGCAGTGGTGACTCCACGGCGCACGTCTGCATTTGTCAACCAGATCCCAAGATACCCAGACCTCGTAACGGTATGTATTCCCGACTTCACCATTGTTCTTCGCCCAGGGTTGACTAACCTGTGATAGCATTCATCCTATATCGACAGCACCACCAGGCCAACGTAATCGCCCAGCACCCCGGTCTTGCCAATCCTGAGATCTCCAAGATCATCGGCGAGCAGTGGCAAAACCAATCCGCCGAGGTGAAGGGCAAGTGGAAAGCGCTTGCTGAAGAAGAGAAGCTCCGCCATCAGCAGCAGTATCCGACCTATCGCTACCAGCCGAAGCGGAACGGCAGACGCAACAGTCTTTCGTCTGAAGCTCCAGGATCTGCGGGTGAGAAGCCAAAGTGCGCGAAGTGCGGTGGTCGAAGCATCCTTGCACCATCGACGCCCTTTTCGAGCACGCTGTCCAACGGCGCCAGTCCGGCATCAGTACCGCCAACACCGGGCTCAGCAATCACCCCAATCAGCCGTACACTACCCATCCTACGAGACTTAAGCCTTCAGTCACCCGCCGTTCGTCGTATGGGCAGAGTCTTCCCGGGCAATAACATGTCACCCGGCCACAACGGCTACGTCGACGACAGAGACGACATCGGACCGTTGAGCCCGGACAACAAACGCCGCCGCTTCAACGGAGACCATGGACCGCCCGTCTCGCGAGCGATGCCGCCGCGCTACGGTACCATCCCACCAAATGGACCCTTCGGCCCAGGTACGCCGTTCCCATTCGGACAGGGTCCACCGCCTCACCCATACCCTCCAGCGATGGGCCACGCCAGACGCGAGAGTCTACCAGGCCTGCGAGGCATGGTGAGCCCAGCGGGCCCGATGGCGCCACCACCGAGGCCTGGCATGGGCTACCAGCAACATCGCATGTCGCAAGGCCATATCCCGCACGACCGTTCTTTGACACTGCCGCCGCTCCAGACTGGCAGCATCAGTGGCCCTTCTGGCGCAGCTGCAACCGCCGGTTCCGGCAAGACTGTGGAGGAGCAGATCATGAACATGCCTTTCCGGTACAAGGTCCGGGTGCTCGGCCAGGTTGCGCCACCAGCCTTGAACAGTAGAGCTGCGCCACGCGGACCCCTCATCGCTATCGAAGGCGACAATGCTGATGCCGTTGCGGAGCTGGGCAAGTGGCTGTACGAAGAGTTGCGTAGAGGCAGCGACCTCGCCGTCGGACTCATCGACAGCCCAGATGTGTCGAGCAACAGCGGCAAGAAGCCAATCGTGCAGTATCATCTTCTCGCAACCGACTGGCTGTCTGAGAGCGACAACGTTCTTGCCTCAATCAAGTACAAGGCAGCTGCTGAGCCTGTCGATGCCGCCATGAGCGATGTGTCACCCACGAAGGAGCCAGCTCAGTCGGTGCGCAAGCTTGACGAGGATTACGATGACAGCGACAGCTCTACGAAAGGCGAGGCAGAGACGCAGAAGGGTGTTGGCAAAGTCGATGAGCAGCCGCAGCCTGCAGACAGTGAGAAGATGGAGGTTGACAAGACTCCAACCACCGCAAAGCCCACCTCGTCAGCATCCTTCGTCAACAGCGCAAAGCCAGTCGGCATCATCGCCAATTACTCGCTCCACGCCAGCAACGTCTTCGCATGCCGCATTCCCATTGGACCGCTCGACCAATACTCGCCGAGCGATCACTGGCAATGGACAGCGACGCAGTGGCGTGGTGTCATCGGGCCAGACCTCACCATCTTTGTCCGCGATGCTGTGGTTGGAGAGACGGGCAAAGCCACCGTCGAGATGATGGAGGAAGGCAACCTCTTTGTCGTCAAGCGCACTAGAAGCGAGGCAGACAAGGGTCTGGAGTTGGAGCCGAGCGCGCTGAGAAGGCTCGGCTTCGAAGTCAGTGAGTGGGTTCGAGCCTTTGGTTCAGAGAAGAGAGGTAGTGTTTGAGCAGGCAATATCTCTTCGTCTGCGCATATTGTAGAGCATAGCGCACGCCGGTTGCGAACGGCGCAGCAGTAGCAGTGTCAGTAGCTATAGCAGCATGATGCTGGCAAGCTAACCCTATCGTCATTCTCAATGCTTCTGCTTCGCCTTCTCCTCCCGTTTCTTTTGAACCAGACCATTGAACCGTCTGAAAGCGAAAACACCCTCAATGAAAGTCGTGGCGGACCATATCCAGAATAGTGAAGTCCGCGGATTGACGGCATGCTTCTTCAGCTTGTTCTGCATGAAGTAGGCCATCTCAGCGGCGTGAAGAACCAGCATGAACGTGATGAGGTATGGCTGTATCGCCCAGCTGAAGCTTGCAAACCCCGAGCCCAGATACTGCTCCACCACCTGACCCTTCGCGAACCACCACCGCTGGCTGTAGCCCAGGAAGGTAGCGAGGATGATAGCGAATTCGAGCGCGTACAGTCCGGTCGGTGGCAGGAACTCCTTGACGGTGATGTCCGACTGGCCAAGACCGGCAAGAGCTTCCTTGTCCATCTCCACAACGCGCTCTCGGGCTTCGCGGTACGAGCCCATGGGTGGATCAAATGGGATGCGGTACGTCTTGCTGCGGCAGATCAAAGTCATACCGTTCAGGTCGATGCCAGACACCCTGCCATCGTATGCTTGCCATGAGGGGAGCTTGCTGTAGTACTCCAGGTATCGTATGATCTTGGTGTCCCATCAGTTACACGGTTGGAGATCATCGATGGTTAAGTCCTTACAGAGTCGTGGTGGTCATCGTTCATATGCGTGATAATACGCCCTTTCGCCGCATTGTCTTTGGCCTCCTGTTCCGCCATTGCTACCCCGCTTGCAATATTGCGTGTTCAAACTTCAGGCTGCTATTTCCAAGGATGTTCGCAGCGATTTTGAACGGGTGGAGGCGCGAGATATCCAACTTGCGGTCATGAAGCGGCCGGAGCCGAAGCCAGCGAGGAGCAACTTCCGCCGCTCCCTTTTCCACGGCCATCTCACCCACGTATCATACGTACGAACACAGAACGCAGCTGGTTACTTTTACCCACAGCGTGCAGGACGGTTTACGATCATTTGTTAGCATACGACGACGGACTGCGTGCTTCATGTGATGGATTGCGACGCGAGTATCATGGATGCTCTCGGCCTCGTCCTCCATGTTACCTCCGATTACCAGCTTCCCCTCGGCCACGAAATTTGATGGACCAAGTCGACCATCGAGGACCGAGGTAGAAGATACGCAATGGTGGCCAAACTCGCTGCAGTTCATCGTCGTCGGTGGATCGAGCGATGACAACACGCTGCCTGGACTCTCACTCACCCCATCCACTTCGAGGTGGTGTTCGCCTCGAGCTTGCGCAGCGCCACACTCGGCGACTTCCGTCGGTTCCACCAGCCGACGTATTCAGCCCTTCGGGCTTCAGCCTTTGATCTGCACGCCTCGCCGCTAATGCAACTAGGCAATATCCTTGCGCTGTGGCTCAAGCTCACTGCGTCAGAATGCAAGGGCCGACTAGGCTTCTTCGGCGGTCACGGTTCGCGAAACAGGTTTGGGTAGCGTTTCGTCGGCGCTCATCTCGTGCGCTCACCGTCTGTCAAATCATCTCCTGCCCCCCAGCAGCTCTTTCCTATTTAATAGTCTGCCAGCTTTAACTACTATGTCCACTCAAGAATCAGAACAACAAGCTTCTGTCGGCGCAGAAGGAGGACTCAGTGCCAACGCCAACGCATCCGGCGAGGCGCAAGCGCAGTCGAAGCAGTCACAGAAGCGCACTCCCAAAAAGCTCGGTGGCAAGAAGCCGCAGGAGCAAACCCAACAACAAGCGACACCCGATCAGACTCAGGACGAAGCAGAAGGCGACGCTCAAGGCGCAGCGCAAGCAAACGGCAAGGTAGACGCCGACGCAGAGCAGGAGCCTGAGCCAGAAATGGAGAAGGAGGAGGCTCGCCAGCCATCTCGCCGGCGCCAGAGTCGTGGGCGTGGTCGCAAAGGCGGTTCGCAGGTTGAAAGCGATGCCGAGTCCGTTGCCCGCAGCGATGTGAGCGCAAGTGGCGGCCGTCGCCAGCGACAGCGCCAGAAGAAGCAGCAGCAAACCAAGGGCGGTGGCGGCCCTCTCGACGACATCACCGAGCAGCTTCCCGGCGGCGAGCTCGTCAACGGTGCCGGCGACATGGTGCAGGATACTGCTGGCCAGGCAGTGGGCCAGGTCGGCGACACTGCTGGCAAGGCACTTGGTGGGCTGACTGGAGGCGGGAAGGGTCAGGGTCAGGGCCAAAAGGGCGGTGAGCAGGAGGAGGAGAAGAGTGAACAGCTTAGGCTGAGACTGGAGATCAACTTGGACATTGAGATCCAGCTGAAGGCGAAGATTCATGGTGACCTCACGCTTGGCTTACTTAACTGAGAACCACCTATGTACCGGGCGCAACATCTTGTTGGATTATGGATTATGGCAGACGATCTCACGCTTGTACTGAGCCATACTGGCATTGTATGAAGTTAGACAACACCCAACCTACAATGCAAACCCCGGCTCTCTCCTCTGTTACCTCCCTCGTTCCTGACTACTCGACCCTGCACGCCTTCGTCTTCCTCATGACAATATTGAAGGTTACTGCGGGTGTCCCTTCAGCAAAACTAGCGACCACCGACACCCAACGCGTCTAACGAAGTCTGGTACCGCTGACATCGCGTTTGGAACTTCGATGAACTCAAACGCGCAATTACATCCTGAATCATTGTCGCACCTGACCGAATTCGGCGGCAATGACGACGTACGCTCATCGCGTGCTTCACTGCTTACCCTCACGAAGTCCGTCCTACGCGACAACCATGCACACGAGATGCAGCATACGACGGCCCTGCCTGCTACTGCAGCTACGCGTCAACTGGCCAACTTTTTGTGCCTTGGCCCAGCCACTCACCCACTTGTGCCTGGTTCATGACCCCAGGATGTGGAGAAGCGTAACTTCGTAAGTGGTTGCAGGCGCCGCTGACCTCATAAGTGTGGCGCAGGAAGTGGGATCGCTGGGATGCAGCATGCCGAGCGGCGGGGACAGCCGGATCGGCGGCCACTCGGTCGCAGCGGATCGCTGCCAAACAGGTTTCGTGCTACCAGGCTGCTGACCGCTGTCATAGCCGGCTGCGGTGGTCTCGTAGACGGTAGGTGGTGGGTGCTTGCTGTAGGTGTATTCTCGTCTGCTTGATTCTGTGCTGTCCTCCACGGAAGCAAATGTGCCGTCCCCATACCTCACCTATTCCCCCTATCGATCGCTCTGCTACCGCAGTCCGAAGCACTCAACCTAGCGAGATGGCAGGCCAGGACAGTATCGAGCAGCCGGATATCGAGAAGGACGCTCAAACGGGCACACAGCAACGGACCGTGCAGCAACAAAAGAAGCAAGACAACCTCATCGCCCAGAACCGTCGCCTGGCCGGCGAGCAGAGCAACCGATCCCGCTCAACGTCACGACGGGACCGGAGAAAGCGTATCACCAAGGCGATGCAGGATGGCAAGTACATGCACACCAATTCTCTCGAGGCCCTGGAGGAGGCCGATGCGAACCAGGAGTTGCATGGGATGTCGCCATTCGAGCGGATAGGGCCGGATTCGACGAGCATGGACGGACCAGTGACGATGGCGAGGATGATGAGAGGAGAGATCCCGGTGCGAGGGAGCAATCCCAACGAGCCTTACTACATGACGCCGAAGCCTGAGGAGAAAGGTGTACGTTTTCCAACATCCCATGCCGTCCTCGAGGAGCCAGCGGCTGACACCATAGCAGAGCCAGCTCAAAGACCAAGAGGGCCTGAAATTGAGTCTTGAGGCCAACCTGGACATCGAGATCGAGCTCAAGGCCAGCATACGGGGCGACATTACGATCTGTCTATAGTAAGTGCACGCCTTCTCTTCACTTTGTCCCCCGTCCCAGATCTCGCAAGAGCGGTCTCTAAACTCCGGAACAGCGAATAACTCTACATAGTGCATGAAACGGTACTACGATCGGCACGCCACGCTCGAGGCGCAAGCATGAAGGTGGTGTTTTTGGCGTCTGCTCAGTTTACAATGACAAAGGTAGTTTGGATATAAGACAGATGAAGAGTCAATGTGTTCCCACATGAACACTGTCAAACTCTCTTCGGCAAGGGTTGAAAGTGAGGGAGTGTGCGCCTTTGTAGCCTGCCCATTTCCCTCTCTGCATCGTTGTGATGCTGCGAAAACTGCCAGACGTCAGCATCTCTGCAACACAGGACGAGTACGAGGCTGTGTACTCGCCTGCAGCCTGCCAAACCTCTCTAGCACTCGGAGATACTGCCGTTGTCCCCCACTGCACGGAAACTGCGCACTTTCGTAGTAATAGCTTGAATTGCGAGACGCTAGTACCTCCATCGGCGAGTATACTCGCCTCCCGCCTCCTAGAACCGCGCTTCCCTTCTATGTGAGCGTAACGGCAGGAATGGTGAAACATAAGGCTGCGAACTCTGAACATCCACGATTAGCTCGCATATGTTTGATCAGTATGTACGACCGCCGTGTATGTTGGGCAGACAGCGCGAGCTACGAATGACCACTGGGTATCTGGTGTGTCCTGGCCGAGCCTGAATACACGCCAAACGCTCAAATGCTATCACAACGATCACCTTGCACACCCACCGTTGGCCTGCATCCTTTCCCTTCATGGTTTTGCATTCTCGGCGTTTCCAACAGCGCCCGAGCTCTGTCTGAAAATCACCCTTCTCGTCCCTCCAGCTTTGCCCAACTCGCCAAAGTACTTGTTGGCCTTCTCCTCTTTGCTCTTCTCCGCGCTTGCGACTTTCGCCTTCATCATCATGCTTTCCACCCATTTCGCTTTCTGCGCTTCCCCAACTGGTCGGCCCAAGCTGTCCGGTCCTTGTCTGCTGCCTGGCCGCCCTAAGCTGTCAGCTGTCGAGGGGCGTGAGCTAGCTTTCGTGGAGGTGGACTTGGGTGTCGAGCGCTGCGTAGCAATGGTGTTCGTTGGCGTCTGCTGATGTGAAGGGTAATCCTCACGTGATGGACTTTCGTCGTCTATATACGTGCTGTCGCGCATGCTAAACCTAGGTTGCTCATCGGTCGACGAGTCAACCTCGGCAGCTCGACTACCAGGCCGGGCCACGGCGGTGGCCGGCGTGCTTGGCGTCTTGTTGGACTTCGGTTCCGTCGCAGAGCTACTAACCTTGCGACTCCCCGTGCCCAATGGCGTCCCGCCGGCTGTTTGCAACTCAATGCCAGCGCCGGAGACGGTTCGACTACCATGGTGCTCGGCGTACTGGCGGAGGTAGTCGGCTAGGTCTGCCCAGCCGCCTCCCACGCGAACCATAACGCGCTCGCCTTCGCCCACGAGGCGTACGAAGAGCTTGATAGGTTCGTCGCGGCCGGCTTGCGTGAGATGGTACAGCTTGACCTCGTTTTCAGCTGTGGACTTCTTCGGCGAAGCCTCGGCGGGCGCAAGCGTCAGGTCGCCCACGCCACCCGAGCCACCTACTCTGGACGCGACCCGTCCAGTCTTGGGGCGAGGTCCTGCATAGTTTCGCGGTTCGGCTGTCCGATTCACTGGCGTCTCCGCGCCAGGACGAGACCTGAACTTGATAGCAGCGGAAGGCAGTCGTTCCAGAACCTCGCTGACATGCCTGTCGAAGCTATCCTCGCCTGGCTTCAACGGGGTCGATTGCTTCTTCGTCGATGCAGGAGCGGCTCTGGTCGGCCTTCTACCGTGTCGCTTTTGCATAGCGGCATTCAGCGGCGCTGGTGAATCCTCAGACCGAGCGCTGACCGGCGAGTCGGCGGTGTCGTCATGATCGGCAAAGGTGCTAGGTGGTAAGCCGGCAAGGCGTGACTCAAATGGCGACTGCTCGGCACTGATTGGCGATACTGGACTGGTGGGCAAGCTGCCCCTAGGCCCGGGTGGCGAAGGAAAGAAGATCATGCCTTTGTAACCCAACGGACCCGAGGGCGTACGTCTGCTGCTTCCAGGCTCAATGGCAGACACAGGGGCCGACTCTCGAGGCGTTTGAGGCGCAGAAGAAGTGTCCGCATCACTGTTCCTCCTCGATCTCGTAACGATGATGCTTCGTAGCTGCGAGCGAGGGCGGCATTCGATGCTGGCGAGAGAGGCACGGTTGAGTAGAACTGGTCTCCCATCGTCCTGACCATCGTCGGTCGCTTCGGCGCCAGCATCTACTTGCATGTCTGGGATCCGGAGCCTGAGTAGCATTGGGCTGACCGGTGGTGTCTTGGTCTTCCACTGACCGTTCTTCACCGTGGCTGAGCTGCTCGCTCGTGATACAGCTTCCGGAGAAGGCTGGAGAGGGAAGTAGCCGACGCTGCGTGCGTCTTGCACTTCACCTTCAGATATGGGCGTGCTAATGCTTCCAGTCCCAGGCGAGCTGTTCCGCTCCGCCGCCCTGTCCGCCTCACCGGAAGCTGTCGGTTGCAGATCGACATGCTTGGGCCTGCGCTTCTTAGGCGATGATGGCCCAGCACTAGCAATAGATAGGTAGTCAGCAACACGCCCGTAGCCATGACCACTCCGCCTCCTGTGTGGTGACGAAGGCCCAGCGGTAGCAACACTCAGATCATCCTGTCTTCCATCCACACCAAGCATAGCTGCATCCAGAGTCGGCTCACCGCTCTTCTTCCTTCGCGGACTATGCCTCTTCTTCGAACCAGACGTCGCCAGTGGGTTCCCAGCGTACTCCGGCCGAGGCGGCTCCTCAGGCGTAACCTGGAAATTGGTGACGAACATCCGATCGAAAACATCCGTCTCCATCGGTATCCGTGGCGAGCTAATCTCAGGGCTAGATTCCTCCCGCTCTTCGTCTTGCATAACAGGCTCAATGGCATCGACATCCGTCGCGGGCGCCCGTCCCTTAACCGGCGATGTAGATTCGGTCTCCGGCGGCGACGCCAGCGGCCAGTCAGCAGGGTAGTCGTGCTCGGGCGACCTAGCGCTTGGCGGCTGAACGTCGTCGTTGAGGCGCTTCGGCACGTACGTCTCAACGGGTGCATGATATGTGGACCTTAGATGCCTAACTCCGCCTTCATACTCCACCTTAGGCGTTGATGGATGCGATCGACGCGACTCCTCCGACTTTGACCGCGGCCGGAAACCGCCAGGCATGTCTCCGTAATCGCGCTGGCGGGCTGCCCTACGGCTGTCTGAGGAAGACCCGAAGCTGACAGCCGCAGGCCTCATTGATGTCTTGCTTGTGTGGGTGCTAAGGGAGCGTTGCGCCGTAGTCTTGCTCCTCCCAGTAGCATCCATGGTGACAGCCTTGCTCCCGCTAACACTGACTGTGCCAGGCGCCACCGGCCCCCTCCCACCCCAGATGATCTCCTCGCCTTTACTCGCTGCTTTGTCGCTGCTGGTGCTCTGCTTAGTCGATGTCACCGACCGCTGCGAACTTGTCCGCGACTGCTGCTCCGGTGTCGACCGGCCCTTCTTGCTGAACAGCCGAGTGAAAGCGTTGCTAGCGTGCTCAAACGACCGCACGGGACTCTTGACCTGCTTCTGCAAGCTACTCGAGCGATTGGCATCCAGGAAAGCTGCTCGCTTCTTCACCGCGGTGCCTTCCTGGTGGCCAGTCGATGGAGCAACGTCATTGCCCGCTGTAGCGTCAGACAGCGGCTCGGTCACGGCGCGAAGAGGCAGCGCAGCAATGTCTACGGTAGATCCACTGCCATTCACGCTGTCGCTGGGGTGGTCTTGATCGTCGCCACCGTAGTCGACGACAATGGGTACATGCCTTGAACGGTTTGCCGGGCTGTCACTCCTCGGCTCGGGCGCAATCAGCGCCTCGTTAGGGCTCTTCGGCTGCTTGATCCTTTGATCTGCACCGTCGGCTAGCGTCTCCGAATCTTCGCGTAACAACCCGTTCGATGCGGGATGTAGATGATGTAGGCCTTGTTGTCCGCCCGGCACATCAAACGCACCACTTGCCGGTCTGGAGGATGGCGAGAACAGCGCGTCCTCGTCTCTCGTCAGGTCTTCGAGGTCATAAGACTTCGATATCTTCCGCGAATAGCTTCGATGGCCTGCTAAGAGTAGCTGCGCCGCCCTCTCGTGCTCGAGGTCCTTCGCCTCCTGATCCCGTGTGGTACGCCACTCGTTCTCCAAAACCTTTCGCTCGGCCTGTACCACCCAGTCGCCATATGCAGTCTCCAGGTCCTCGAAGTCCTCGATCCAGGCTTCTGGCACAGTCTCCTCTCTGCCTTCCAGTTCATCCAGGAAGCCATCCAACCTCCGTCCCAAACCCCACACCTGCTGCTGGATCACACTCTGCATCTCCGTCATCGTTTCGCGCGTGAAGCTGGCGCTGGGTGAGCCCTGGGCAGAGGCGGGTGACACTGCTATTGCTGCCCAGCCATGATCAAGGTCGGTCCGCGCTTGCTGCAGGTCGTGCAGATACAACGGTGTTTTGCGCAAGACGGAGAGCCGCATAGTCCATACGTCCAGTAACCGGTGCAGGCATGAGAGGTAAGGCAATGCTTGTAAGATAGTTGCGGTGATCAGCGCTGTGAAGTCGTCCAACCGCCTCAGGTCTGTCGCGGCGCCAATGGCACCAATGCTGTCGTCCAGTGATGCTCTGCCGGATCCAGCCCGCCGGTGCGCCGAAAGCACGAAGTCTTTGAGCTGCTCCACATCCATCTCATCCAGCTGCTGCCCGATCTCCGCCGTCCTCTGCTCATATGCCTGGACTGCCTGCGCCGGTAGGCTGCCCCAAAGCTCGTGCTCGTCGTGCTCGTCGTCCTCGGTAGCCGTAGCACCGGTCCGTGTACTCAACGTGCTCAGACCCGACATGCGCATCCGCTTCCTGGCCGGCTCTGGCCCATCGAAGGTGCCGAGCCACTCCCAGCGCTGCAACTCCCGCGTCCATGACCGCAGGTCTAGGCAGGTTTGCGCTGCTTTGGCGCCTAATGCACGCTCCGAGTTGGAGGCGGAGTCGAAGTTGGCGGAGAAGGCGCTGTCGTGCTTGTCGGAGGGGCGTGGTGGCTCGGAGGAGAAGGCGCGCAGCGTCGTGGTCGGCGAGAGGTCGCGCAGCAAGGGGTCGAGATCACGCGCAGGTGGTCGCACGGGCGATCTGGAGGCTGAGCGGGCGTGGAGAGGGCGTCGAGCGGACAGGTTGGGTGGGTTGATGGCTGGGTTGGGCAAGGACATGATGCCGGCTACGTCGCTCCCAGCGTGGTCGTTATCGATTGTTCCGTCTGGCGGACTGCGTGCTATTCGTTCGCGCCGGCTGCGCTGGAGACGAGCTTTTCGGCATTGGGTGTCAAAGACTCAACGTACCGGCTTCAACGGTCGCTGCGCATCAGAGACACGGCGGGTCTTGCGAGTCGCGACGTTTACTACTTCTGGTCTCACAGTATTCCCCGTCGCTGTGTGCTCTCCCCGTTCTTACCGACGCCGGCAGCGTCCACTGACATGGGATCGCCACTTGCGAGGCCTCCCAAGAACGAGACACGGAGACACGTTGAAACAATAATATTGAAACACCCCATCGGAGCCAGCTCTAGCTCCCACTCCACGAACCACAATGCGCACGCACACGCACGGGGACCTCGGGAGCCGTTTCGGATCTTGTCCCGAACTGCCGGGTTCGGGATCGCGCGAGATCGATGCGGCCAGATCAATCATTATTAATTGCCTGCAGAATCGAAGCATCACCAGTAATCCACGCGTGTCGCACTGACTACTGACTGGATTGAGGCACCAACAAGGCCCAGTCGTTACAAGCACTCTGCCTCCGCTACGGACCTGATGTAGCCTGAACATCTCGCAATAAGACAATGCCGAGAGGCGACCCACTGAATCACGTGACCGTCACGGAGTGATAGGGTTAGCCTGTCTTGGCGGCTAGTCCGGAGTCTCGCGAGTCCCGACTTGCAGGCTGCGGGCTGCCTCTGACTTGAATGAAGTTGAGTCTTGAGAACTTGAGTGTGCACGACTAGTGTCGGCGGGCGATGCGAATGTGAAAATGAAGTGGCTTCGCCGTGGACTCGGTGTCTAGTGACTGGTACATCTCTTCGAACTATTACGCTACCTCCAACAGTCCTCCGCTCTTGCCTCGCGGGGCCCGACCTTCCGCCACCACACTTCAGTGCGGTTGAGTGATTCCACAGACCGTGATGATAGGACAGCAACCTACGTGAGCATCGACCGAGAGGTCTTTGGAAGTCGGCCATGGAGTCAAACGTATGGGACACGTCCGGCGAGCCTATCCTGAGTCCCAACTCATCTCAGGATGACGCCGGTTGCACGACATCCGCAACCTCCCCTCCGTCTTCCAGAGGATCCCCACCGGGCCTGCGGGTTGGGTTCGGCAACCATGCGACTCTGTCGAAGGAGGCTGTAAATTTCTTGTCTGACCTTAACAACTATGTGGCACTAGGCTGCCTATGCTTCGAGGATATGATCGACAATGACTTGGAACCCTCCAGCTGGCAGGACATCGCTCAACTTCCAATGCTCCCGCGACACGATGCAACGCCGTACGCTCACGTTGCAAAGCTTGTGGACGCCGGATGGGTACGGCTCCAAACCTGCCGCAGTATGCTCGACCGGCGCTTCTTCATCTGGAGGGTGTATATACTACCGGGTGATGCTGGACATCGCTTCATTGATCGGCAGAACAAGAAACTGTGGGCTGCGTTGGAAAATTTGATCGCCGACGTTGATGTCAGCTCAGGCATTTGGGAAGGGCGTTACGCTCCAGGTTCCGATTGCAAGTTTGACTGCTGGGCCCGGCGTGATGAAGGATCGCTATTTTATATGTTCAACAAGCTCCCATCACCGTCACCATCTGTTGACACCATCGAGGAAAAGTATGCGCAGGAAGCGCTGGAAGACTTGCTTGACCCGGCTTCAGTACTACCAGGCTTGAAGACCGTGCTGTATCCATATCAGCGCCGGTCGGCAGGTCTCATGCTACAACGAGAGTCGGTCGCAAAGCTAGAGCTTGATCCGAGGCTGGAGCAACGAACGGCGCCGGACGGGTCCGTGTACTACTATGGCGCTAGAGATCTGCTGTTCCTGCGTCAGCCTCGCTACTATGAGGCGTGCCGAGGAGGTATACTCGCCGAGACCATGGGTTTGGGCAAGACGGTGATACTTCTGTCGACGATTCTAGCGACAAAGGACCATCCTCCCAAGGTGCCTGCGCAGTACAGCATGCCCCCTACAAGATCAACGGTCGGCGGCTTGGCAGACATGACGGTTTCTGCCATCAATCGCAAGTCTATACCCTGGAAGGTCGAGTTCGACCGCATAAAGCATGCTACCGGCAACGACATGAAGGGTTGCATTGACAGGCTTGAGCGATCGCCGCCGTGCTACTACGTGCCAATGGAGCCTCAGCGCTGGAACCGGAAGACCATACTACCACCACCGAAGAAGGTAACTCTCGCCTCCACGACTGTCATCGTCGTGCCTCGCAACCTGTGCAAGCAGTGGCAGTCCGAAATTAAGAAGCATGTCGATGACGAAGCCCTTCGTGTCCTCGTGATGGAGGACCTCAAGCGTGCTCTGCCGCCTCCCGATGAGTTGCGCACGTACGATGTTGTGCTCTTCAGTCGCAATCGGTTCGAAATGGAGATCAGGGACGGTTCGGATGAGCAAGGTCGCCGCATCCTGGCGACACAACTTGTGTGTCGCTGTCCGTACATTGGTGCTACACGGACGCGAGATTGTCGTTGTATACGGGGTGACGATTTGTACGACTCGCCGCTGAAGCATCTCCACTTCAAACGCTTGATCATCGACGAGGGCCACTTCTTCTCAAACAACAACTCGACTGCAGTGGCTGTGGCCAACAAGCTCGTCACAGCTGATCACCGTTGGGTTGTCAGCGGAACACCGGCTAAGGATTTGCTTGGTGTGGAGGTGGATATGTCAGTGGCGGAGAACATGTGGCAGAAGCCAGAGAGCAAGGACAGCCGAGAAGCTGTGCTTGAGCAGAGGCGAGCTTTCAACTACAAAGATGACACAGCTGGCGCCGTCAAAAGCCTTGGCTCTTTGGCGTCGAGCTTCCTGAAGATCAGGCCCTGGTGCGCATCAGACACGGGCGAGCGCAAGGCGGATTGGGATGAGTACATCTACCGTCATGAAGACCTGCGAAAGCGTACCTACTCCGGCTTTTCGAGTTGTCTCCGGCGTACACTGGAAGCCATGGTTGTCAAGACACAGCCGGAAGACGTCGAGAAAGATATCGAACTCCCACCCCTGAGCCATGAGGTTGTGCGGTTGGAGCCATCGTTGTATGACAAGCTGACTGCAAATCTATTCACACTCGTACTCACAGCAAATGCCGTTACCTCCGAGCGTACTGATGCGGACTACCTGTTCCACAAGAACAGTGCGAAAGCCCGTTACCAGCTTATCTCCAACCTACGGCAGAGTGCTTTCTTCTGGACTGGTTTCAGCGAGGCAGATGTGGAGGCGAGTATGAAGAACAGCAATGGCTACCTCGCGAAGGACAGCACATCATGCACAGAGGAGGATCGAGGGTTGCTTACGGAGATGCTTGGTTGTGCCGATACCACCCTTGCGTCTGCTGGCTGGAAGTCCATGAGCAGGTCGCATGAGCTCGGCCTGTTTGTGGATAGCTGGCCTGCTGAAAGTGCCGAGCACTGGGCCTTTGACGGCACGGAGACACCGCTACTGACAGGCGTCACGCAACTATTAGAAGCGCAGAAACATGTCAACGAGCGAGCTGGCACAGCAGATCCGGGTGAGGGTCTGGGTGGTGCTGGTATACGATCTCTCGCTCCTGCGCGCTATGGTACTGTCAAGGAGCAGGACCGCGACAAGAAGAAGGCGGACAAGCCTCTTCTGACCAAAGCTGGCATCCCGACTTCTAGTTTGAACGGAGAGCCGGTTCTCAGACGACGGTCCTCGTTGAGCGTCCAGAGAGTGAAGCTATCGCCGAAGAAGATATCACAGGCGTTCAAGGTCACTAAACCACAGCGAAAGCGCTCGCCCAGGAAGGGTATGACGCTCACGATCAAGGCCGAAGAGGGTTCCAGCACGAGTATGACCGACGCAAGCACACCCCAGACCCCTAGCCAACCTAGCAAGAAACGCAAATGGTCCGAAATAGAGGCTGCCGACTACGCCGAAGACTCACCATACCTACAGGGGCGCATCGTTGGCACCACTTCAGCCAAGCTCAGCTATCTCATCTCGCAGATCGTGAAGTACTACAAAGACGAGAAGATCCTCGTCTTCTACGACGGCGATAACGTAGCATACTACATCGCGCAGGTGCTGGAGGTCCTCCATATCAAGCACGAGATCTATGCCAAGTCACTTGCTGCTTCCCTTAAGTCCGAATACGTCGTACGCTTCGACCAGGAAGCGCAGGACAGGGTGCTTCTGATGGACGTCAAGCAAGCCGCTTTCGGGCTGAATCTGTCCTCTGCGTCGAGGATCTACTTCGTCAACCCGGTGTGTCGGCCGAATATTGAGGCGCAGGCTATCAAGCGTGCGCATAGGATTGGGCAGACGCGGAAAGTGTTCGTGGAGACGCTGGTGTTGAAAGGGACGATTGAAGAAAAGATGCTGGAGCGGGCGAGGCGGATGACGAGGAGCGAGCACATGGAAGCGAAGGTGCTTGAGGATGACGGAGGTATCAGGGAGATTATCCAGAGTGCTAGTCTCTTGCCTGTGTCAGACGAGGAGCAGGCAGGGTACGGCCAGATGGCGCCGCTGGAAAAAGCACAGCAGTTGTGGGGCCGACCTGGGTGGCGAGAGACCATCGCTGGTACTAGGACTGCAGCGCAACCGAGTGAGAAGAAGAAACGGCCCGTAGTTGTGTTGAACGACGTCACGGATCCCGACGAGGACGCTCAGCTGGTCTACGAAGGCGCGGATGACTTTGGCCGGAGCGTCAGGAGACGCGTGCTGGCGTTTGTGGACTGTACTAACCCGGACGAGGAGGACACGTACGTGGATGACGATACTGATGATGAGCCTATGCTTAATCGTTGGCGAAGGTCATCACAGGGTGTGAGCACGGCTTTCTCTGCCACGGGTAAAATGCGCGGCGGCTTGGACGTGGTCATGCCGGTCTTTGCGCCTGCCGAGCGGCTTGCTCCGTCATGGTCGCCATTGTCAAGTCCAATACTTCTTGAAGAGCATCGGGAGGTTCCGCCGCAGGTGGCGGGTCGGCCGTTCTCGTTCTCGCAGATACCGAATGCGGACGGGCCAACCGAGACGCCATTTGGGAAGCGAACTGCAGACGTTTTGCAGGACATCCTGCGGCGTCTTTAAGCTCTTCGGCGCGGCCTGCCGGGTGTACAGTACGAACTTGTAGGCGTAGACCCATGCAACTGGGTAGTGGCGTACAACACGATCTTGGTAGTTAAAGCCTGTACATTGATATGGCGTAGAGTGACACGGGCGGACGGCGACATCTCGTCATGTCGAGCGATTGCTGCTGCTCACTGCGCGCGCGCCACTACTTTTCCACGCGCTGAGGACCAGGTTGACAATGTGCTCTACGCCCTTGCCGTTCTTCACCTGTGCGAAGATGGTTGGGCCGCCCTCTCTGCATCCAACATTAGCGTCATTGCCTTGTCTCCTCGCCGAAAGCGATCGCAGCTGTGCTTACCGTATCTTCCGCGAGTCCCGTTCCATGACACCCAGATCTGCACCGATGAGCTCCGCCAAATCTGTCTTGTTGACAACCAGCAGATCACTCTGCGTGATACCTGGCCCGCCTTTCCGCGGGATCTTGTCACCTCCGCTTACATCTATCACGTATATGATGAAGTCGGCCAACTCTCTGCTGTAGTTCGCCGCCAGGTTGTCTCCGCCGCTCTCGATCAGCAAGATCTCGGTGTGGAACTCGCGATGCAGGTCTATGAGTGCCGCTAGGTTCTGCGAGATGTCTTCTCGGACTGCCGCGTGAGGACATCCGCCGGTCTCGATGGCCCGTATGCGCTCGGCGGGCAGGGCTTTGTGGCGGGTGAGGAACTCGCAGTCTTCGCGCGTGAAGATGTCGTTGGTGACGGCGGCGATGCTGTGCTTGTCGCGGAGCGCGAGGCAGAGCGCGAGCATCAGCGCCGTTTTGCCGGAGCCGACGGGGCTGTATCATTCTACCGTCAGCACGGCCGACACATCAAGGTCACGATGTCCAACGCGGTCAAGTATATGAACAGGACCTACCCACCAATGCCTACAGTAAAGGCCCGCTCCTTCCAATCTCTGCCCTCGATGATGGGCATCTCCCGGCCGAGGAAGGAGCCAGGCCCGTCCAGGATCTCGTGAGTGTGGCCATGGTCACCGCCTGGATGGGAGTGGCCGCCGCCCTCGTGTGAGTGAGAATGGGCTGCCATCGTGGAAAGATAAGACAACCAGGTGAAACTCGACCTCACTTGACCCTCCGGAAGTCTAAAGTCTAGACGCAGTGGGGGCGGGGGCCGGTCACGGGACCTGCCGAAGCCGCCATAGGGCCTGAGCCCTGAAGTCCAACGGCCAGACGTCGCTTCGCCTTCCTGCATCGCATCATGGATGCCATCTCACCTCTGCAGCATGCTCACACTCGTTCAGCACTACGACAGACGTTTCTTGCCTTCTGCTCCCCATCTCAACATTGGCTTGCGCAGCGGCCTCTCAAGCCACCTCATCCGAATCCTGGAGCTCGTAATGCTCTATGTGCGCTCCTTGTCCTCAACGTGCCTGCGCCGTTGAGTGCCATCGTAACGTTTAGTCGAGCCTTTGCTCGGGCGCACAGAGGCTGGGCGACGACTTTTGCGGCACGATGGATCGCCCATTACTTCCCTTCGACCAAAGACTCGCTTTTGGCGGCTCACCTGAAGCACGCTGCGAAGGTGGCAATGAGCGAATGGCTCCAAGTGTGGGCTTTGACCAATACCTCGATTCGACCCCAACGCTGGTATACCTGGATCACGAGCAATTTTGTACACATTGATCCAAGGCACCTGATAGGGAACCTGATCGCGCTGAATGAATTTGGCGCGATCTGTACCAAGCTACCTGGCATGACAGCGCTCGATATAATGGCCATTACACTGGGCGCGAGCCTCTCCAGCTCGCTGGCATGTGTGCTAGAAAGGGGTACGGGCTCTCAACCCACATGGGGTGGATTTGGAGCAAGTGCCATCGTGACTGCCTTTGCTGCTGTAGCTGCGTTGGGCGCCCCGAACGAGCGCCTGCAGTTTGGCGGTGGTCCGCTCGATATCAGCATCTCCGCATCGGCCATGGCGACCATCATGACAACTGGGGATATTGCTGGGTGGTTGGGAGTGCGGGCCCCACCATCGAGCCGCCAGAGGCTCGAATGGCAGACGTCCGGCCGCCCTCCGCAAGTTGGCCATACTGCGCATCTGGCTGGCACAGCTTTTGGCGCTCTTTACTACCTGCTTGTCTTGAGACCAAGGTCACGGCGAACGAGCGCGATCAATGAGCCCGCCAAGCAGCCTCCACAGCTTGCGCAACTCGAATGGAAGGCCGATAGTGATCAGGCAGAGTGTGTGGAACCGTCAATCGCCACGCCTAGTATATCTGACGCAGAGTACGACTTAGTCACAGGGACTGATGTACAAGAGAGCATTCGGACCAGCGAACACACTCCAGCATAGTATCAAGTGCAGTTCGGCGGCACCCACAAGAGGACTCGTTGGTCTTTCTACACGCTCGTGTTCGCCGAAACACTGGTAGAGAAGGCTTCTGCTGACTCCACAAGCGTTCGTGAGGCCACGCAAGGCTTTCGCAAGGAGCTTGAAGCTCAAGTGCACACTTTTCACCTGGAAAGATAGAGTACGGGCTCCACAAGCCATCATTGCGCACACCGATGCAGCCGGTAGATTGCACATCCAGCGCCCGGAGATATAGTGCCTGGTCGTTGGTAGACCAGCTGTCTTTGGTCGGCTGGGTACCTCTCGGTACCAATGTGACCTGTGGCCCTGCCGTGTCGAAGAGATGTCCCTCTGTCAACCTCACCAGCGTGTCGTCGGTCATGCAGTTACACTGAGAACCACTTTGAGCGAACTGTTCGGCTGACATTCAGGTCCTGGAAGCGTCGGTCAGTGCCATGGACCAGAAGGCTCTCAATGCTCCTGCGGATGTATGCTCCATTTCTATTGATAGATTGAGCCATGACTCGCGTTTTGGACACGAGTGGAACCTCTTGGGACCCACCTTCCTCGCTCTACGCACGTAAGGTAGGGGAGCCGCCTTGCTTCGATCCGGTTCACTAAGGTGCATGTTTCCTTGGCTTGCCGTCCACCAATGACTTTCACGCTGCTACGGACGTAATATACGGGCACCGCAAACCATGAGATGCACATGCACCAAGAACGCCTGATCGGGAGAAACATGGGGCCAGAACGACGACCGCAACGAACACGGAACGCAAATGCGGATCTGCATGGCAAAACACCCGTGATTGCCCGGAAGCCTTCACAAACCACAGTCAGCGGATCGCATCAGCTGAAAGTACCAACACTGCGAAGGTGGCTTGACAAGTTGAAGGGGACTAGCGAAATGTAACCACTCACACTTGTGCGCGGCAAGGATCCACAGCGCGAGTGTGAAACCAAGCGGTGTTATAAAGACTGGACAGAGTGCTGCAGTGTTGGGACGGGCTCTTCAATCACGCAGCGGCACTTTGTTTCATCTCACAGCGCTCACAAGCCTTCATCAAACGTTTAGCAGTCATGGCACCCAAGCTCGAGCACGTCTTCACCCTCCGCGCCTACATCTCCAAGGATACCACGTCGCAGGTTGGCACCGTCATGGGCGGCCCTCAGCGAATCGTCGCGCCCGTCCTGCGTGGCTGGATGGAAGGCAAAGGCCTAGAGCGTTGTGACATTGTTCAACCTTTCGGTGACTGGCTTCAGGTACGTCGTTTGCCGTTACGGCCTCGAAAACGTGCCTTTCCGTTCGGAGGAGGGTGTATGTGATGTCGCTGACATGCTGCGTTACCCATCAAGGTGGATCCATCAACCGGCACAGTTCACGTCGACGTCCGCGGCCAGATCCGCACGAAGGAAGGCCACGCCATCTACACCTATTACCTTGGCACCATGGTCATGGATAGTGCGTGCGGGAAAGCCATGTCGTTCGCAGACGACGCAAAGACGACCGAGTTTGGCGACCACGACTTCTTCACCGCGCCAAGGTTCGAGACCAGCGATCCGAACTTGAAGTGGATCGAGAGTGTAAGTGGCGGTCTTGTTGGAGACGTGCCATGCGTCGAAACTGACGCGAGACTGCAGGCGAGCTTTGTCGGAGAAGGTCGGTTCGTGGTCGATGATGACCGCTCGACGGCGGTGGAGTATGCAATCTACCATCTGCGATCAGGCAAACCGTAGGAGGTAGCTCGTAAACATTTCAGCTCAGTAGTCTGGCCTCGTCCCGGAGTGTCCGTATTCATCCATTGACGGACATCTGTATCCGGGTAGCAGTTTGCCTGGTGTATATGCGAATGGCTCTGTCGGATACCTGACATTGGGGCTGAGCGGGATATCTTCGGCTTGAAGAGTGGCTTCATATACCAATTCCGCAAGCTCCGCTGGTAAGTCACAGCCCGTCGCCAGCACCACATTCGCACGGACCTCCTTTTGAGCTTGCTCCTGTAGTGTCTCTAGTAGGTCGACATTCTTAACGTGGACGCAGTCGCGCTGGCGAGAACCACTGGTGGGAAAGCAAGCGTGGGACCATACAGTCCATAGCTCTCGCTTCAATGCAGCGCAGTCGTAGAAAGCTGGGTAATATTTCTCTCGCGCGCCGTGAGTCTGCTTCCGGTGCAGAATACTTTCGATTTGGGTGAGAAGGTCTGTGGTAATGGCGCTTAGTTCACGATTCCAAATCTGTGGAGTGTATCTGTGCAGAACTTCGGCCTTGACGAAGACGCTGAACTGGAAGCACATATACCAGCCGTTTGGCAGTTCAAGTAACATTTTCAGTAGCAGACGAAGCTTTTCACGGAGACGTGGACTGCGCAGATTCTGCTGGCTCCAGCGACCAAGCGCTTCCGGAAGGTCCGATCGTAAGTATCTCAGGAAGTGTGCGCCATCTTGGATGGGATGCTCGCGAAGCATGTCGGCCATATGCTCATATTCCAGTGCTAGATGGCATGAGCTCGAGGTCTGTGGCGTTTCGATTTGGGGACTTACACACGAGGCTTCCATGGGCATACCAATGCGGTTCGGACGCTGCAAGATCCCACAAGTGGTGGCTCGCTCGGGACAAGATCCTGCATTGAGCATTGGCATCTTCAATAGCCTTGTCGAGTATATGATCGATGCGCTCCTTGGCCTTCTGCACAGCTCGATTGTGTTTCTGAGCGGAGCCGGCCTGTTGCCCTATGAATTGCAACGAATTGTTATGCCGCTTGAGCAACTCGTTGATTGGCGTGAAGTCTACGTTGCCGTTGCTCAGCATCGGATGTTGCTCTAGTGGGAGTGGTTGGTTCTGGGACACCTGGAAGGCAAGCCTTGCTGGCGGCAGCGACTTGCGTGACGACTTCCTGATCGGCCCCTGCCCATCTGATGCTTTTCGTTTCAGGCTAGCCATCTCGCTCGACTGGCATGCGGTGGTGGTGTTGGTACGTGTACAGGTTGGAGTACATGGAAGAGACAGGACGGACGCGACGCGTGATTGATGTAGGATGTAGAATGTAGGAGGTAATGCCGAAGGTATGGTCCTAACCGCAATGGGAAGTCGTGGGGAAGCTTGAAGCTTGGAAGGCCCGAAGCTCCTCCGGTGCAGCTTGCGTGAGGTCGACGAAGCTGAGCTGCCCGGTGCATGCTCATCTGCTGCTTCTTTGACCGCTTGTAGACACAGTTCACCTGCCGACGCCTTTCCAACAATCACTGCAACCTTTGCGCCCAAGCCCGCCCTACCATCACCCAGTCAAGCCGCGACAATGGCAGCACCATCAGCCACTCGCATCCTACGTCATGCAAGCAGGACTGCTTCGAGGGGCCTCACCCGCCGTTACCAGACCACGCAGACCCCAGCCATTGCACGGCCGAGCGCAGTACGGACATCAATCGCTTCCCAGGCCAGATGCTTCTCGATCTCAGCGCGTCGGCCTGCTGGCTTGATGCCCGATACAGCTGAGCCTCAACCGCCGGCAAGCGAGCCCCACGACCACAAGATCACCTCGCCCACAGAAGTCAACGATGAGGAGTACCACGAACACGCAGACAGATATATGGAACGGCTGAACGAGAAGGCCGAAGCTCTGCAGGAGAGTCGCGCAGATGTCGAGGTCGAGTACAGCGTATGCCACCCTGCCATCCACCTCGCACACACACGCACACACATTCTCAGGCTAATGATTGAACTAGGCCGGCGTCATGTCCATCACCCTCCCGCCGAACGGTGTCTACATCATCAACAAGCAGCCGCCCAACAAGCAGATCTGGTTCGCCTCCCCCCTCTCCGGACCGAAGCGCTTCGATTGGGTCGTTGCAGGTGAGAGCATGCACCAGAAGCAAGGCGGCGGGGCGGGAGACTGGATCTACTTGAGGGACGGCACGAGTATGACCGACCTGTTGCGGAGAGAGGTGGGCATCAGCCTTGACATTGATGGCGAGGCGGAGGCGATTAAGAAGATCAGTCTGGACCCGTCCGAGTAGTGCAAGGCTGGGTGCTAGACACGCTGGTGTGGCATGATGAGCTGAAGGATGTGATCTGAGTGGAACGAGCAGGGAAGCGTGTACGACCTGTAGGTGTAAAGGACTTTAGCAGCGCCGAATAGTCGTCTTTTCCATAAGCAGAACTCTCCAGAATCCGTCTCTGCACAAGGTCTCGCCAGTCTACAGCTAACAACCGCACCATCCGCTGCCTCTGCTTTTCGGCCAAACTTCGACACTCTTGACTGGGCCCTCAAATCTACGTGTCCCTCATCCAACGCCATTACCAGGCGCTGGTATGGCCACCACCCCGAGCTGGTCGCGCTCGGCTCATTCACCCATGTCGTGTGCTGGGGAGCAGGCCATCTGTAAACATCACTGTCCTCTCCTTGCGAGTGGCAGAGGTGCGTGGTGCAAAGCGCGTGCTATTGCAACGTTGCGCGATCCAGTACGCACCGCGCGCGCGAGCTTTCGTCTACGAAGGCGCCCCTGCTGTTCATGCTTCGGTCCTGCGGTCGCCATCGCCATCACTACCACTGATAATCCACCCTGACAAGTTTTGTGCTTCATTTGCGCTCGCGAATCCAGCTATGCAATCAAGCTACCGCCGCGACAGGTTGCTGCTGATCTTGCGGCTGAGTCTGGCTTAGTCCCTGCTTCTCCGCCGCCTGTCCCTCGGGCTTGGGCAGATCATCCACCTCGTAGATCACCCTTATTTGCAGGCTACAGCTCGGACACACCGCAATATCCGTCTCCTGCTCCCTCAAGTCGTCGATGGAGATCTCGAAGCGGTCGCCACACGGGCACGGGTAGTGGTAAAGTTGCAGCGTGGCGTCCCAGGTCATGTCCTCGATTTCGATCTCATCGTAGATGTTGTCCGCCATCTTGAATGCTCTGCTCAGAACAGGTTGGGTGAGGTGCGTATTGGTGCTGAGGGGAGTGTAGACAGCAGGAAAGCATTTACTAGCGTTGGATCCAGAATATAAATCTGGTTGCATGTGAAAGACGGGCCGGATGAGTCAGCATCGACGCCCTATTTTCCCGATTCAGTGCCATCGCAGCCATCAGCAGCACTGATAGAGGAGATTTTCCTCATCAAGGCTCAGCTTCGCAGCACGTCTCCATGCGTTGGTGCTGACAAGATGCTTCTCAGGACACTTGGTACACATTGTCACATTATCAGACCGAGGAATGGGTCGGTCTTGGTGGGGTCTTGCTGGCTTCAACTTTGAATGGCCCTGACGTAGCCGGTTATCACCGTGAAGACTGGATGAAAGGTACCTTGCTACGAGACAAGTGACTTTCCTCGTCTTCATCTCTCCAATCTGCTCGCACGCTATTACGATCATCTCATCCAGAGTCCATTCCTTCCAGCTTCTCAAGCCTCCAGCACCATCAGACTCTGCTTGGGAATATAGTTTACAGCCAAGATGCCCAAATCAGCCTGCTTCGATGTTCTAGGAACCTGCTTCGACTTCTATACCGCAATCGACGCCATCTCGGAGCGCCTGGGGCCGAAGCTCAAGGCTGTCAATGTCGAGCCAAAGGGCCTCTTCTTCAGCTGGTTCTACGCTGCCCAACGGGACTTCACGTATACATCCATGGTCGGCTCATATACCCCAATCGCTCAGATCTTGAAGCACACTTTAAGGCGCGCGTGCCAGATTGTCGACCTTCCAGCCGACCAAGTATCAGACGAGGACGTTGCGGCCGTGATGGCCCAAGTGACCAAGCTCCCCGCACGCCCGGGACTGAAGATATGCTACGATGGCCTACGTGAAGCAGGGTGGGACGTCTACGGTGTGACGAACGGCGGCAAGCAGTCGAGTTTGAAGTACTACGAACTCGCCGACATCGAGCTGGATGCCGACCATTTGCTCAGCTGCGACGACATACAGGTGGCGAAACCAGACGTTCGGGTATACGAGACCGCCAACCAGCACATTACGTCCCAAGGCTCGGGCAAAGAGGGTAACGGCGAGAGGTGGTTCGTGGCGGCGCATTCTTGGGATCTCATTGCGGCGGGGAAGGCGGGCTTTAAGACGGCGTACTTGACGTTCGAGGAGCATGACTCTGTCCCGGACGTGTTTGGCAAGTTTGATCTGTACGCGGATAGTATGGAGGAGTTGCTGGAGAAGATGAAGGCTTTGTAAAGCGCATGTCACTACCTACTATGTGTGCGCCTACGTGCTGGTCAACCCTGCGTTCTCCTTCGCTAAATCTGTTATTATCGGAGAAGGTCACATGAAGCACGCGACTTGCCCTGCGCGTCTTTGGACTTCTGGACGCGTCTTCTCCTTTGCCATCTCAATTTCTCAAGTCCACACCTTTTCTTTTTTGCCATCAGTACTCCGTGCAGCACTGCAAAGATGGCTGCAATCACCGAGACACTGCCTCCGGAGCTGCTTAGCCGCATCTTCTCCTTCCTGTCCAGCGAACGGCACGATATCAGCGTCAGCCGCCTCGTCTGCCATGCTTTCAAGGAACTCAGCTCACCATTTCTGATTACACGTGCGGTCCTCGCCAAACGCCTCCCAACCATCACCCACCTCTACGAGATCTGCCAGCATCCGTACTACCATCGCTATGTGGCTGAGCTCGTCTGGGATGCGAGCGTCATCGACAAAAGCGAGCATGACAGCCTGCACGAGTATGTGGAGTCGTGTGAATTTGCCCCTCGTCGCTTCAAAGACTCGAGTTGGCAAGGTACACAGAAACGAAGACTGGCGGAGTGGCAGCGTTTGGAGGAACTTCGCCAGAACGGCCACGGCCACGCGAGCATCGAAGCTTCCGCGGTAACTTCTTTGTCACACATGTCCACGGACTCGAGTCACGAGGGCGAGGAAGACATTACGAACGCAGGCGAAGGTGACATGGACCGTGCTGAGCGCCTGGGTCTCTTCGAAGCTTACCGGATCTATCGGGCACGCTGGAAGGCGCAAAGGCAGATCGAGGAGTCCGGGCTTATGAAGAGCACGCTCGCATATGCCTTTGCAAGGCTGCCGAAGCTACGAACGCTTGTCTTCACAGATTACCGTTCACTAGCGGCAGACGGCGAATGCTTCAATGACTGTTGTCGTCGTCTGTTTGGCAACGTTCTCCAGCCGCTGTCTCTTGACAGACAACTGTTCAACCCTGAGCCTTTTGTCCAATTCCTGGGTGCCATAGGCTCTGTGGCTCCAGCAGGGCGCATTCAGTCTCTCATCATCCCACGCCACCCTTTCGAGAGTATGGACACTGCACTGGATCCCAGCGACACGGACCCAAGGGAGCCAATATGTGTGACGGCATCCCACGCCACCCTTTCGAGAGTATGGACACTGCACTGGATCCCAGCGACACGGACCCAAGAGAGCCAATATGTGTGACGGCAGGACACCTGGTCAACTCGGCAAAAGAAGCACCCTCAGACTTTGGCAGAGCCTTCTCGAACCTAAGGGTATTGCGGCTTCCCATCTCTGTAGTCGACCTCGACATTGCTACAGACTTCGTCATGGCGATGAAGGGACTCCTCTCTCATGTCACCTCGACTTTAAGGCAACTTACCTTGCACATCGGCCCGCCTGCATATCAAGGCATGCACTTAGAGGTGAATCTCTTCGATGACGTTCTTGCTCCTATGCATTTCGAGAACCTACAGCTACTGGAACTCCGAGGCTGGCACCTCCCCAGCCCATCACTCGAGCTCTTTCTGGGAAGGCATGCCAGCACCCTCCGAGAGTTGCACCTCTTGTGCTGTCTGTTCAACGTCGACGCGCTTGCGGTGGCAGAGTGGAGCGCACAACACCTGTGTTTGGCTGGCATCGAGCTAGCTCCGATCAATGCAAGGACGGAGGTGGCCTATTCAGCAACCCATCTAGCGGAAGTGCCGGCGATGTTTCCACACGCTGACCACGAAGCCTGCTGGCTTGGCGGCAGACAGAATACCATCGCCCGAGAGCACTATAGAGCTGACAATTTGGCAACCTTTGATGGACCCAAATGGTGGTTGCGTGTGCCCACATATTCCTCTCCATGCGAGTATGTAGCGCCCAGCCGAGAGAGTCGCCAAACTTCGGAAGAGAGCGTCCGGGACCCTTGAGGCCAGCCATCAAGCTATAGCAGTTGAGAACGCCAAAGCTGCGAACAGGCATTTGAAGCCCATTGCCGAATGGTCTACAAACAAGTCCGAGACTATCAGGCTTCTCGATGTAGTGGATCCATCATTGTTGCAACGACTACCGGTTGAATGAGGGCATGGTCTAGTCTCTTGCGTTGGTATGCTGTCTACTTTCCAGAGACAACGTTCTGACCATGAAAGACTTGTTGCTACTGAAAGCCGACTGCCGCTCATTCACAACGTCAAGCTGATCGCAACCCGCTCTTCAAGGATCACGCGTATTAGTTGGACTTTGTCTGGACTCTGCGATCCTTACACACGGTTGGTGTCGGCCCAGGATGGTTTGTTGTGCAAGTACATAAGCGCAAAGCACATCACTCATCGTCCCAAAGAACTCAGGATCAAAGCGCCGCTTTTCACATCACACAAGCAACGAGACTGGGGTCGCGTGGTCAGGTTGCGATGATTCAATGCCTAGCCTCCTGCACGCCACCCGCATCACCGACCTTTCCATTGGATTGCGATTCTCGAGTCGGCGACTGCATATGTGCTGGCAACCTCACCGCGGTAGAAGAGTTCAGGTCGGCAACGGGCTTGATGGTGACGTGTCTGGGAACAACCCCGTTGGAGCTAATAAGGTCTGTCGCCAGCAATGATTTGAGGGTCGTTCATCTGAAGTGAGACTTGTCAACCTCTGCGCTTTACCTTGCAAATCAATCCCGTCTGCTTCACAAACCAGTAATCGTGCAGCGTCCACTCTTTGCTCGGATCTGCGAGCTCAAAGTCGAAGCGGCGCAGCAGTTGCGGCACTAGTTTAGACATCTCCAACAGCGAGATGTTCTTGCCGAGACACGTGCGTGCTCCCGCACCGAAGGCTAGGAAATTTCGGTCCATCAGCTTCAGCTGTATTTCGTCCGCCTCCAGCCAGCGCTCTGGTCGAAACTCGTAGGCGTCCTCGCCGTACACAGCCCTGTCTCTCGCGGCGACCCAGGAGTTCATGCCAATGATAGTACCCTCAGACAGCCAAACGCCTCCAACGTCAGCGCCACCCTCGGGCACCACACGCTCCATCAGAAGGCCCACGGCTGGGTGCATGCCTGGTACACGGTATCAGCCTGGACTCATTGTATGCGCCCCCCATTCGTATACCTACGCAATGCTTCTTTGACAACAGCCTGGAAATACTTGAGATCCTGCGCCTCGGTGAAGGTGACTGGATCGGAGAGCTCGCCTTTGCGATCGGCCTCATCGATCTCTGCTAGCAGCTTTTGGTGCGCTTGCGAGTTACGACATAGGTAGTAGAACACTGCGCGGAGCGAAGCGGCTGTTGTGTCCGCCCCGGCAAAGCTAGAATGTGTCAGCACGACATCAACTTCACCTAGCTGGGCGACTGACATATTGCTGCTGGCATGGCTGAGCAGCTCAGAGTCGCTCATGACTTGTTTGCCATCTTTGAACACCCTAAACCTGTCTAGCATGTCCCGAAGGTCCACTGCATTGAAATTCTTGCTCTGATATCGTTGGAGTTGCTTCGCGGCGAACGCCACGATGTAGCGCGAGGAGTTCAAGGTGGCAATAGCTGGTATGAAGCTCGCGAGCCAAGCCACGATTGAGTTGCCGAAGAGATACTTGTGCAAGTAGGGCGCTTGGCCAACGATGCTGTTGTAGACGAGTCTGCCTTCGATTGCTGCGATGATGTTGTTGACGTCCGTTTCCTGCTCCATGAACCCGATGCGGTTGGAGAAGGTGATTGAGCTGATGACGTCGAAGGCGTACCACTGCGAGGAGTCAGCTGCTGCCGACACAGGAACGAGCTGCTTGGTTGCGTACATGCACCCATTGTCCAAGGTCGATCTCCTGGCCCACGAAGCCCTCGAGCTTCCGGGAGAAGATGGCAGAACAATCGTCGTTCATCGGCTCGAGTTCTTTGAGTGAGCTCATTGAGAACGCCGAAGCCACAGGCCGCTTCATGGCCTTGTGCCGGTCTTCGTCCCGCACTGAAAATGTCGTGGGCGCCCTATGAAGCAATGGTACAAGACTCAGCAGGTCTCGACACGAAGGAGAAAGGGGCATACGCAGCACGAACGAACCAGCCAGTCGGAGCTTTGATGTCGAACATCTTGTAGAAGTCACTCTTCATAACGTCAGCGAACCTGGCAGGCGATGCATCTCGAAGTCACGCACCTTCCAAAACTTCGTCGAGATCCCATACACCAGCGGTATCAGAGTAGCGTCCGAGAAGGAGACATGCTTGGGTCCGATGCGAACGAGCGGTCCGTAATGATCATGCAGTCGGAGATGGTAGTTCATCTGCAAACCCTTTGCACAACTCCATAGACGGTCGAGGTCGGAAACGCTTGCCAGGAATGGTCCTGGCAGCTTCCTGAGTCCAGGTCGATATCTGATGGTGATGTAGTAGAGGAGCTGAGAGACGGCTAGTAATAAGAGGATGGAGTATCCTCCTACGCTGCCGACTAGGTCAAGCATCGTACCGACGGTGCGTATATGTTGCGAAGCGCGAGAGCGTAAAGAAACAGATGATGAGGAGATGGGGTTGTGTACACGCCATGGAGTGTGACCTGGTGCGAGTAATAACCGAGTGATTGAGCCGGCAGTTTCCCATTTCCCATGCGTCAGCGGGGTTGTCGCGCCTTTCGGTATGCCTTGCGCAACACATAAGCACCAGACACCATGCATATGCACCGAGGCACGCATATATCGGGGTCCGTGGTATGACTGTCTGTTGCTGATTTGGGTAGTACTGTTTCTCAAACACAGAGATTGGCGGAAGCGTACATATCTGCCCGAACCCTAACCTGTCACCTTTCGATGTGGAAAGCACTCACTGCTCCACCCGGACGCTACCAGTCAAGTTGTAAATGATATCATATGGCTCTGTTGCCAATGCTCCTCCCTGCTGCCCAAGCCTCTGCAACGCTAACCCACCGACTGACCTGACCTCCCGTTCCGATCCACCATCACGTAGTCATTGCTCCCGCTGTACTGTCTCGGTGATGGAGGCATTGCGCCTGGCATCCCCGCCATGAGTGTCTCGGTGTCCTCTCTTGTGTTCTGCGGCCGGCTTTGCTTGTCCGGGTTGCTCTTAGCTAGACCGGCGTTCGCTTGCCGTTGCGGAGAGCTGCCTCGGGAGACCTGTGCGAGCTTCGCTTCCATCTCGCGCAGCTTGGCCTCGAGAGCTTGAAGGTCCCGTGATGCTTCAGTGACAGTCTGCTTCCTGCTCCCGTTCAGCAAACCCACCCGTGGCAAGCTGCGGCCGGGAAGGCGTACTTCTCCTCTACGTTCTGCTCCAGCTGGCCTACACCCTGATCGGAGCTTGCGGGTACCGCTCCAGAGCTCAGGCCGAACATGGAATCCAGGTCTGTGGCGAAGCTCTGTACGATGGTGCTTTGACTCTCGTCAGCTATTGGTCCGTTAGGTCGGAAGCTTTGGGAGGCGTACGACTCCGGGCGACGAGAGCCACTGTACCGTCCCTCTGCCATGGCTGATACTTGCTCCCCTCTGGCCTTAAGATGGGTAGGCCACAGCAAGTCACGGAAGCGCTCGTGGAACTGTTGCAACGGCAATCCTTTGCGTGGCTGGAGATGGTAATGGTAGTGTCAAGGGTCAAGGCCGAACGAAGGGGTTCAATAGGAGGAGGCAGCTAGGCAGATCGACAATGAGATGATCGCCATCCAGGACTCACAAAGACGGCTGGTAGGTGCACTTCACTTTGTAGCGATGCGAGATTGACGCAAGGGGCGACCGCGGGAGTAGTAGTGAGTAGGAACGGCCACGTCAAGCCCTGCCGAAGAGGGCAATAATTGCCAGTTGAGCAAGAGAAGGGCGCAGCTGGTAAGCAGCTTTCTCCTCGATCTCCGGACTGCCTACGAATGCATCGTCGCTAGTGCATAGGTGGCCGTTATATCGTTGTTCTGGGAGCTGGGCTGAGTTGAGCTGAGTTTGGGACCCGCGGCTTGCTTCCGCTGCAACGGCCGGCCATCGAACGCTTTGCGAAGATTGCGCCCGGGACGAGCAAACGACGAACGAACGGCAGTCCATCAGTCTTGAACACACGCGACATTGACATTAACAAGACCCAAGAGAGTGCACCATGTCATCCTGAGGGACAGGAAACCGAGGATGATCTCCAAAGCTGGCTCCCTACGTCGACTCTCCGCCTCGCGACCTCCCGGCGGCCAAGCGCGCCTTCATGACCCTGCCGTCGGCATACACCGCCCTCGAGTCGCTCCTCCTCTTCCAAGCTCTCCGCGCCGAGGGATGCAAGACTGAGGCCTTCAGCTTCACCCGCATCTCCGGCCAACTGAACAACATCCCGGCCGTTCGCAATGATCCGTCGTACGAAGAAGGCCGACTCGGCCCGGATGCGCTACGAGATTGCTACCACAGGCTCGTGAAGGAGGAGGCCAGGAAGGACCGACAGACGCAATTGAACGGGGATAGTCAAGTGACGGACGGCGATGCGTCTCCCGCGTCAAGGAAACGCAAGCTCTCAAGCCCGACACCGCCCACCGTGCAAGAGGCCACGCAATGGCCGCACTTGATTCCGCAGCTGGTGGAGAGACTGTACAAGACGTACCGGGACAACACCGTTAGGCAGCTCCGCGAGTATGAGCGCAAGTACGATGCTCTGTCACGCGACATCGCCGAGGTCGAGGCTGGGAAGTGGGACGAACGGTTACAGAAGCAAAACGTTGCACCGGCAACCCAAAGCCCGAAGCCTTCAACCAGTGCGCATACACAGCCCGCTCTGCAACGGCCGGAGAATGCTCAGCCGGGCAAGTGTGCCACGGCGACCCCGAACTCGCCGAAGAGGCCGCCTGCAGCAAGCATCCCACCCCCACCCAAGCCGTACTCTACGGTGAGGATCGATGCGGTGATGAACCACGGACCGGAACCGCAGTACACCCAAGGCAACCATCGTCGGACGTCGTCGAACACTACCTTGCCGCCACTGTCGGAGATGGCACCGCAGTCACCTCGCTTCGGCCTCCCGCCTAAGCTGTCTGGACCAGTGCCCGCGCACATGCAACACTTACAGCAGCAACCCCACAGTCATGGGTATGCTCACTCGCCGCCGAGTGTTCACCATTCACCGTATGCACCCCACCACGCCCATCCTGTACCGAATCCGCAACAAATACAGAATACCATGCAGAATACCATGCAGAATACCATGTCAAGGCCGTCGTCCTCGCCGCGACCTATCCTACCGCCACCGCCAGGCATGAAACTTCCGCCCCCACCAGTGCAGCATAATGGATCGCCAAGCCTGCGTGGTCCGCCTTTGCCTCCCCAACAGTACTATCAACCGCAGCAACGATCTTCGATGGCACCTTCGCCAACACCACACGGCTACCAGCCGCAGCTACCACCCCTTCCACCCCCGACATACTATCAGCAACCATACGTTGATCGGCGCACGTCTTACCCACCACCGCAAGACCAAGCAACACCAAGCTACGCTGTTCAGCAGCCCCACCGAGGTGGCCACCAGCTCCAGCCATTTCTTCTGGATGGCTCACAGCCCGCCAAGGCCCAACAGAAGCAGGCATATGCGCAGCAGCAGCATCAGACGCCGCATCAGACGCAGCATCAGACCCCGAAGCCACAGCAGCCACAGCAGCCTTTTGCCTACGCTCAGCGGCCGCCGCCCTACCCACACTACCCAAGTGCTCCACCGAGCATCCTACGGCCGTCCACTCAGCCTCATGCGCGCCTTATCTCGGATATCGTTGCTGCTCTCGCCACACCGCCAAAGCCGCAACTAAAACCACTGTGGAAGAGCGAGAGGCGAGCAGCGCCATTGCACTTGCCAACCCCACCGGCTGCACCAGAGATCGAGCCACTCAGCCCGATTTTACAGCGTGTAAAGCCCATCCCAGCCCGGAAGCGTGATGACGGACCGTTGGAGGAGCACCACAAGGATGTACCACCGCCACCTCAAGGAAGACGCCCGCAAGTACGTGGTCGCACTCCGGGTAGTACTGCTTCATCCACCGTCGGCGAGACGACGCTCGCCCACACACGAAGCCAGTCCGTCAGCACTGCCGTAGATGGCCGCCCCGGCAGCAGAGGCAGTGTCAAGCTCGAGCCGTCGACCCCGGCGGATGTGCTCGACCAGCCAGAGCATGCACCCGAACCCGCCGCGACTCCCGCTTCCGGCCCGATGACCCGCAAACGCCGTGGGACACTGCAGTCACAGCCGCAACCGCCGTCGAAGCGGAAGCGACAGCAGTCTCCCAGTACAGGTGATGGGGAGGATGAAGCGGTCGGGACGCCTCCTCCTCGTCCGACAACCGTCACTGCGACGCGGAACTTTGCCAAGATGGCGGCGACGATCATGAACGACATCACCAGCCACAAGCACGCTTCGTACTTCTCAGGTCCCGTCCGCGAGAAGATTGCCAGCGGTTACAGCGAGATCATCAAGCAGCCTCAGCATATGAAGTCGGTGCGGGCTGCCATTACGGCGGGTACCCGAGCGATTGCGGCCGCTACGTCCTCCATCGACTCGCCGTCTGCAACGCCAACGACTTCCAAAGCGGCCGACGGCTCGACTACTGTTGAGCTTGAGCGTACGATTGATCTTATCCCGCCCAAGGCCATTGTGAATGGTGCTCAGCTGGAGAAGGAGGTGTACCGGATGTTTGCGAATGCCGTCATGTTCAACCCGGGCGAGGACGGACTGGTCGCGTACACGCGGGAGATGTTTCGGGATGTCGAGGCGAAGATCCGGGACTGGCGGGGGGCGGAGAGGGAAGTTGGCGGTGATGAGGATGATGATGGAAAGGTGAAGCGGCGGAAATTCTAGGAGGGTGCAGGGCATGTGTGGAGGCGTATTGAGAGCATGCTTCGACTTAGCGTGGCGCTGGCAAGGCTTTTTACTGTACAAGTGTTCGTTGTGCGTCTTCGCAGAAGGCTTTCTCTGCGATGTTGTAGGTTGGGTGAAGATAGCTTGAGTTCAGTGAACGTCGAACAGCTGGCGCGGCCTCCCGCAGTGGCAGGCTGTGCATTAACGATCAGTAGGCTTCAACTACCTAGCCGAACTCGGTCAGCTATTGTCCTCCCAATCTCAAGCGCCGGCGACTACCCGGAGATATTCGGGCACGCCATTGCTGTTGGTAGCTCATATTATTCTCACAAGAACGACGAACGGCGCGAGCGAGCTCAACCGTGGCCTGCATCTGCTCCAGCATTGTGCGAGATTGCGATGACGACTCGCGGATACAGATACATTGTTTTGCAAGTGCGCAGACGGAAACGTAGAGTGTATGCCATGCCAGCCTGCTGTACTCAGGAACCCATCGTCCATCTCGAACTAGACACACAATGCGTAGAGACGAGAGTTGGTGAAGCGACCGGTTCGGGCCGCGCTGATCCATGCATGCCTCGCAACTGGCGGGATTGCCGGAATGGTGGGAAGGTATCCTTGGCACAATCACAATCAGCTTGAGCTCCGTGAGCAATAAACGGCGGAAGTTTGGCTTACTTCCGCGATCTGAAACATACACAAAGCTACAGCATGTGATAGCTGTCACGCCGAAGCTTGAAACTTGCCAACATGCGGGGTCGATCCACGCGGTCGGGTCGTGTATGATGATGTGTATGATGACAGCGACATCAATGCCAACCAGATTTGTCTGTCGAGACAACACCGACTGAAGCCGAAAAACCAGACACCAAGGCGCGCAAGATCGCGAAGGAAGGCCAGGCGAGTGCTGCTCGACATCGGCTGGTCCGCGCCCCGCTCGAGCGAGAACGAAGCAGTGGCAGAGAGGGCCGTGGTCGAGATGTGAGAGCTTGAGAAGAGTAAGTGTATACGCTGGACACTTGGTAACCCTTGTGCTTCGACGAACTGCTGGGCGTGCAGTCTGCTGATGGCGGGTATCATAGGCATGCATGCGCCAGCAACGGTCGGCAGACGCACTCTGTGAGGACAACAGACAGCGTACCGTGTCCGATCGTGCGCCCTCGGATCGCCATCGATACTGGCTTTCGAGGCCATGGCGTGATCATCGCTGGCTTCTTCACATCTCATGACCACCACGGCGAGGATAGGTCTGGATAACTGGCCAGCGCAGAGCCACGGGATGTGGGAGGTCTGCATTGCCTCGTTCTGAGACTGAGCGGTCTGATCCACAGGTTGCGCTGAAGCCCAGTCCCACGATGTGTCCGTGTCTTCGGTAGCTCTCGTGAAGAGGCTGAGCTTGTTTATCCGAGCGTAAAGCCATCCATACTCGCTGCCTCCCAAGCTGAGCCACGGGCCCGAAACGCAACCGACGGTGGCTAGGCCATCGCTGCAGGCGGGCGGGTCGGCAAGGTCGCTCTGGAGTCTGGAGGGCTGCCAGAGTGAGCTAGTCCTGTAGCTCGTCCTTCCTGCCCGGACTGCCATCGAACCCTTCATCCCACCAAAAGTGGTCCAACTGGTGGAGGTACCGTAGCTTCGAGGCTGGCAGGGAGTATAGGCCAGTGCTGAGCTTATTAGGCGGGATCAGGCGAGAGCGCTGCGTGGTATGGGTGCTGGAGTAGAAGCGTGGGTCGGGGGCCTGGCGGCATGAGTCCTGCCTTGGAGGTGGGAGGCCGGTTGGGTAGGCACTCTTGTCCTCGTCCTCGTCGCCCGCGTCCTGAGGGATGCCCAAGTTGTACGGGGCGAACGTCCAGGAGGCTGGCATTGTCCGCGCCTCCAAGATCGGTGGGTGGGCCAGGCTGCCACTTGCCAGGACGAGCAGCAGTCGGACAATTGGATGGGGTTGTGATGGCGTTGCGGCTGGCAGAGTCGGCGGGCTTCCTGTGGATGACTGCACACTTGCGACCAGCGACTGAGACGTGTCCGCCAAAGGCTGGTGGTGGCTGCGCTCCCGTGGAGGTTCAGAGGAACGCCTCGGATCACGGCTGAGAGCAGTGATTCGACCATACCAAGGTTTCTGGTCTGGTGCATCGTTTGCGATGCCTGGATTGGTTGATGGCGTTCTGTTCTTCGAGAGCCGCTTGCGTCAGCGTGGCGGTGGCGCGCGCGCAGGAAGGCCATGTAGGAGGCGTCTACCATGTATCGTCGCAAGACCTGCAGGCCCATCATGCTGTCCTGTGCAGACTAGGATACCAGCCGATCAATGACAGTGCGTCGATAGAGGTGTCGGCGGCGTATGCGGGCGAATCAGGCTTTTGCTCAGTAGCTTGAAGTTATGGAACGCATTGCCTGGCTAGCGACAAACAGCACATTCAGGAGTCAGACCAAGCATTCAGCTCGAAGCAAGCGATGTTGTCGAGCCGAAATGACCGAGACGGTGCAGCTCTCGTCGGGCAGGACAGGCAACTCCGTATTCTGCTTCCACGGCGAGGCGACGATCTGCTTCAAGCGATTCCACCCGGCGGTCGATTGGGACGTGCTACTTGATTTCGAGGCAGTCGAGAAGAACAGGCCATCCCATCACCGCTTCCGCAGCGACGCTGCAAAGACGTGCGGTCAGAGACGAAGCCGGCAATCACGCAGGCCAGCGTCTTGCTCAAGTCGCTGCTAGCGGAGTGCTTGGTTGAGCCAGCCCTGTCAGCACACATCAAGCTCGTCCGTCTTGGAGGGACGTGGATCACCGCAGCCGGTCGGGTGAGGTTTGTCGCGAGCTGCTCTCGCAGGACCGGCCGTTCGAGCTCCGATCAGCATCACCAACCTCCACGCGGCGCTCAAGAAAGCTGGCTTCCATGCTCCGAGCAGCAAGACCACCCTTCATGCTCCGATCAGCAACACCGACCACCACGCGGCGCTCAAGAAAGCTGGCTTCCATGATCCGAGCAGCAACACTGGCGTCAAGGCTCAGTCAGAAACGTACCGGCCGCAAGGCAACGGACAGAAAAGCATCGGCCTCAAGGCTCAGATCAGAAAATACCGGCCACAAGGCAACGGACAGAAATACCGGCCACAAGGCAACGGTCAGAAAAGGGTAGGACACTAGTCGAAGTAGCTGTAGCGCTCCTCCGCCTGGACGGTGCGTTGTGGCAGGATGGTGAGCTTGCCAACAACCCAGTCGATACAAGGACGGCGTTGTTTGACACAGCCATCGCAAGCCTGGATCGTTGTCTGGCTATTGTTCCGCTTCGCCTTTTCGCCCGTGACCGTCCAGGAGAACGCACAGTAGCCCTTCGACTTATTGATGAGCCAGGCCCGGAAGCTCTCGACGTAAGGATTCTTGCCTGTGTTCCGGCGCACTATCCCATTCAGTATCCCGTTCCAATGAGGCTCGACTCGTCCTTCGAGTTCGTGATTGGCAACCGGAGCTGGCACCGCTTCGAATCGAGGGGCATCAGCGTTTTTATCGCTGTCAGCGTCGACAAAGTACAAGCTGTAGTTGTCGATGACGTTGAGTTCTTCGGCCTCTTTTGCGCCCATTCTCGTGTCCGGGTCGACCTCATCTGCCCATTTGTCATTTCCGATGGGCTTGAACCCACGCATTACCTCCCCGCCTCTCTGCCCGCCGGCCTCATTGCTGACCTGGGCATTGGCCTGGGCGACCGCAGGCGGCGCAAGCCCCTGGACACGAGCCAGCTCATCCTGCAGACGCTGCTCCTGGAGATCATTGAGCTTGCGCCTCTTCGCCGGCAGCTCCGCCAACATTAGGTCCCTGTCGCGCGCAGCCTGGGCATTGGCCTCAGCCCGATTGCGAGACCGTTGCTGCGATTCCGCCATCAGGACATCCAACTCCGCCATTGAGTAACGCATTGTGATCGAATATTGATTGAGTATTGTGTGCTTATTGATTGGTTGGTGTTCTGGATTGTCGATGTGATGGATGGATGGAAGGAAGATGTCGATGTGACAGATGGTGGGTGGGATTTCAGTGATGTTGTTTGGCGTGGCGAATGCCAAGCCGGGGTATCACTGCAGGACAACTGCAACATCGGGGGAAGGAGCGATGACGACGGTACAGCTTCGAAGCAGATCCACCCTCCACACTTCTCCCGACGCAGCTATCATACATACATCCTTATACACCTTCTCAACCCACTATCGCGCCGCACATCACCGCAATTGCACACCAAAGTCGCTAACAAGCTCCTGCGAGATCCGCTCATGCAACGCATTCGCTTCTTCTGTTGTCAATGTCTTCTCCAAGCTCCGATAAGTGATGCGATAGCACAAGCTCCTCCTCCCCGTCTTCGGGTGCACGAAGTCGTCAATCAGCTTCACGTCCTCGACATCATCGCCAGCAGTATTGCGTGCGATCTCCATGAGGTCGTTCTCGTGGAACACCGGTGCGGCGCCATCCAACGAGGGCTCGGTTTGCTGGCCACCAGCAGGCGAAGGCGCTGAAGATGCGGCGGCGGGCGTGTTGGCGACTACTGGAGCGTTGGATTTGGGGAGCCAGAAGGATACATCCCGAGGGGCCGCCGGGTGCTTGCTGAAGGCTTGGAATCGCCGGATTGGTTTCCCTTCATCGAACTGGCTCAGGAAACGGGCGTCTTTGCTCCAGAAGAGGCGGATGTCGGGGATGCCGAACAGCAGCATTGCTATCCTCTCCAGCCCGATCCCGAAAGCCCAGCCAATGCGATCAGGTACATCAGCACGTACGAGCAAAGGCTGGTCGATGACGCCGCAGCCGAGTACCTCTAGCCAGTCGCCTCGCCACCACACCTCTAGCTCCCACGATGGCGACGTATGTGGGAAGAAGGCCTCGACCCACCGGACCTTCAGCGGCTCCTGCTCCGCTTGCGACCCTTGACCGGCTGCCGCGAGCGCTTTGTCCGCTTCGGTGAAGATGGTGACGACCATATCCTCTAGCGAGCGCTTGAGGTGTGCGCCGATGATCTCGGCCTCTTCCGGCGTGTGGTGCTTCTCCTGCAGAGGGTTGCGTTCTGCGTGAAAAGACGGATTAGGGTCCTCAACCACCAGATCGTGCTTCGGCAGTTTCTCGAAGTCGGTGGTGATCTGATCCACACAAGCCTGGCGTGTCTTGAAATCACTCCGGTCCCAGGTCAACGCGCCCTCCATCTGGTGGAAGATGGGGTAATGGCTCCGATCCACCGCATCTCGTCGGTAGACATCAGCGGAGATCGTGTAGCCGTTGCTTGTATTCGCTTTGAACACATCAACCTCGTGTGCGGACGTATGAGTGCGGAGCAGCGTGTCTTTGTTGATGTAGTATGTGTCGTTCCGACTCCGACCAGGGTGATCCGCTGTGAAGCCCAGTGAGTCGAAGTTTTGGTGCACGGTCACTATGCCGGGCAGGTCGTTATGGTTGCGGAAGCCTGGGAAGCGAGACTCGATGAGCTTGCGAGTGATGGAGAGTGGATGGTTGGGTTGCACGTGAAGTCTCCGGCCGTATTGGGCCAGGATGGTCGGTGGCACATTCGTCCAGGAGTCGGTGGGATATTTCTTGCCATCAATGGTCAAGGATCTTGGCGCCGCATCTGTAGTGGGAAGTCAATGGATGGTCCTTCGAGGCGTCTGTGTGAGCTCCGAGAGAATGTGGCATTCGCGATATCTCGAATCGACAGCCATCGAGCGAACAAGACCGCTTAGTCGCTCATCACGAGGCCAATGTCACGGGCATCGGACAGGCAGGCAGCTATCCAAGTCCCAAAGCGGAAGGAACTCCTGAACTCACCTCCGGAAGCATAGCGTCGAGTGACAGGTACGGAGCCAGCAAATCGCAGGATGGGTCGCAAGGTGGCAGGCAATGCCCAGAAAAAGCGACTTGTGCAGGTCAACGCCACCATTCTCCGTATCTCTTCCACTCCTCTCCTCCTAATCGATCTCGCCTCTGCATATGGTGTAAGCGCAGAGTGGTCGCGCGTTTTGAACCGTCCCACCACTTCCTCGGCATCGGCCGCTCTGCAAGGATGTGCTGCACATTAGCCGCAAACTGCAGCCGCCGACGCAATTCCAGGAACAAGCTATATCCCAGCTGCTAGCTGCCAGCTACCCACTAAAGCACCTACACCTACACCCTACCCTCCTCTACCGTTGTTGGCGCTGTGTGGTGTGTGGTGTTGCTCACTGAAGCAATGCTCAGCAAAGGGTCATGTCCAATTCCACCAGCAGCTCGGCGAAAGTCGAGCGGAAGACGAAGGACAATCAGAATGGGCCAATCCACTATCCGCTGTGGTTTGGAGGCAGCGCGAGCTGTTTCGCGGCGTGTGTGACGCATCCGTTGGACTTGAGTGAGTAGCGACAAATTGGCGTCGGTGAGAGGCAATGCTAATGCGCTGTAGTAAAGGTATAACGAACAATCCGCGTGCTCGGCATTGAGATAGAGCGATTGCTCACAGACTCAAGGTCAGACTGCAAACGCAGCCTCATGGCGCCGAGCGGAAGAGTATGGCACAGATGGTCGCCCACATCGTGAAGGCTGATGGTGTACCGGGGCTGTACCGTGGTGTGAGTGAATAGACAAGCCAAATTACACAAGAGCAGGCGAGCGATCCATACTAAATACTGCGCGTCCCGTCCACAGCTCTCCGCCTCCCTCCTCCGCCAGATCACGTACAGCACAACGCGCTTCGGCGTCTACGAAGAGCTGAAAGAGGCCTTCACCACCGGCGTCGGCTCGCCTTCTCTCCCCGCCCTCATCGCCATGGCATCGACTTCCGGCTTCTTGGGTGGCATCGCTGGCAACCCGGCCGACATCATGAATGTTCGCATGCAAAACGATGCCGCACTACCGGCTGCCGACCGCAGGAACTACCGCCACGCGATCGACGGGCTCACGAGGATGGTGCGGGAGGAGGGATTCGGGAGCTTGTTCCGAGGCGTGTGGCCGAATAGTGTACGAGCGGTGCTCATGACGGCCTCCCAATTGGCTTCCTACGATGTCTTCAAGAAGGAACTGCTACAACGGACGAGCATGGGCGACAACATCTACACCCACTTCACGGCCTCCTTCATGGCAGGCTTCGTCGCAACGACGGTCTGCAGCCCCGTCGACGTGATCAAGACGCGCGTCATGAGCGCGCGCACCCAGGAGTCCATGGTCAGTCTCCTGACGCGCATCACGCAGCAGGAAGGGTACATGTGGATGTGGAAGGGCTGGGTGCCGAGTTTCATTCGCTTGGGCCCGCATACGATTGCGACGTTTATGTTCTTGGAGCAGCATAAGACGTTGTACAGGCGGTGGAAGGGGTATGATGTCTAGCTTGTCCCCGGAGTTACTCTGCGGTGCGGTGCGGTGTTGTCGATATGCTGCACATATACCCACATGGGCAAGGGCGTTGAAAGTACAGACCGGCATGTGCGCGGAGGCAGGCATGGCGTGCACTTCACAAAGCGAGCATGGCGTCTGAGGGTTCTTGCACGGGCTGTATATACCTTGCTCTCACCGAATCCTCCACTCACGTGGCGTGCTTCTACATCAAGAACGTGGATGTCTGCGTTTGGCGTGTGATGATGCACTTTGACTCCGATAAGGCTTGCTTATCTATTGGGATAAGGCAGACACGTGCGTGGCGCGTGGGTGAGCGGTCAACAGAGTTTCTCACCTCACCTCACCTCACCTCACGAACATATCTACCGCTTTGGCGTCGCTTAGCTTCACTACTGCCCACCTTTTCGCCCCGGGTTTTGCTGTTGGTGCGACATGTCGATCAAGATGAACGGCGTCCGCGCAGGCGGTGACTTCAACCCGGGCCATCGCAGCCGGTCGAGTACGGTTGCGGCGGCCAACTATTCGTTTGCTAGAGTGAGTCCATTCCGTCCCATCTACCGACCTGTACATCTTGTGCGTACCTCCCAGAATGGGCTGCGAGGCGTCGATCACCTGAGCGGTAGCTCTTCCGGTTCTCGGCGAGGCGGATCGGACAGCAGTGGACACAGACGATCTGCCCTCGGCCCGCGCGAGTTACGTCGTCATTTTGGCAAGAGGGCACGAGACTCTCCTGCCAAACATACATTTATGTACCTCTGGACCGTCGCCCCGCACTTTCCTAGGAGAGCTTGAGAGGAGTGCATTGGACAAGCCTGCTACCACCCGCATTGGTCTCCACCGTGCTGTTCATCACCATCCTCACTGCACCGGACGGAACGCCATTGCAGATCTCAAACAGGCTCCGTTCGCAGCAAGCCCGCATTGAACCTCACGAACGAGCTCCGCCGATCTGAAACGAGGGCAGCCAAGAGAAGCTCGGCGGTCCATGAGCTTGCTAGAAGGGAAGGCACACACACCACCGGATCAACGTCTCGACGAAGCCAACTCGGCGACGCTGCATCATTTCCTGTCGCCAGCGTCATCCTCTAGACCACCATAACCGCACACCCACTGCGTATCGTCAGAGGGACTACTCGCCGCCGTCCATCGCACCTTGACAGCACCTCTGCAAACAACACTCTCCACAAGCATGCCTTCCGCAATGCCTCCAACACCCACCTCAGCGCCGCAAGCAGGACAAGAACAGCAACAACCTCAGCAAGCGCCTCAGCAAATATCACAGGATGGCCTCCAACCCGCCGGACAATACCGACCGAACCTCAGCCAGGCACCCCAGGGCGACTTCATGCGGCCGACGGCGCGCACAAGAGCCCGTTCACGGTCAGCTAACGGTGTCGGAGTGCAGGTAGAGGACACGCGGATATGCGTCGTCATGGTTGGCTTACCCGCCAGGGGCAAGAGCTTGATTGCGCAGAAAGGTGAGACAACGACGATACCAGCGGGCACCCAAACGGATTTGCGTGGAAGCATCTATTGCTGCAGAAAGGAATGCTGATGAAACATCACAGTCGTCCGCTACCTCGGCTGGCTGAGCATCACCGCCAAATGCTTCAATGTCGGCTCCTACCGCCGCACCAACACCCCGCAGCCCTCGGCCTCCTTCTTCGACTTCACCAACAAAGAGGGTGAACGCCTACGCAAAGCCGCCGCCGAAGCTGCAGTGACCGACATGATCAAGTGGTTCAAGTCGCCCAACAACATCATCGCCATCCTCGATGCCACTAACAGCACAAAATCACGCCGGCGCTGGATCAAAGACCGCTGCGACAGCGAGGGCATCGAAACGCTGTTCGTCGAGTCAAAGTGCGACGACGAAGACCTCATCATGGCCAATATCAAGGAGGTCAAGACCACGAGCCCGGACTACCAGGGCCAGGATCCGGAGGAGGCGGCGAAAGATTTCCGGGAGCGGATCAGGATGTACGAGCGGGTGTATGAGACGCTGGATGAGGATGAGGAGGATATGACGTACTGCAAGATCATCGATGTGGGCAGCCAGGTGATTGTCAACCGGATACAGGACTATCTGCAGTCGCGGGTGGTGTATTATTTGATGAATCTGCATATCAAACCGCGGAGTATCTGGATCAGTCGGGTAGGCCTCCCTAGGCACATGCGAGACGGAGGAGATTGTTGTTCGCTGACTGGTGATGGATGGTGGTATAGCACGGCGAAAGCATGTACAACCTCTCGGGCCAGATCGGAGGGGACGCCGACCTCTCCGCGCGCGGCCAGCAGTACGCCAAGATGCTGCCCGAGCTCGTCTCCAAGTCCGCTGGCGACCGGCCGTTGACGGTGTGGACTTCTACGCTCAAGCGTACGGCGCAGACGGCTAAGTACCTGCCGTACGAGAAACTATCGTGGAAAGCGCTCGATGAGCTGGATAGTGGCGTCTGCGACGGGCTGACGTACGCGGAGATTGAGAAGGAGTACCCGCAAGACTTCAAAGCACGCGATGCGGATAAGTACAACTACCGCTACCTCGGCGGCGAAAGCTACCGCGACGTCGTGATCCGGCTGGAGCCCATCATCATGGAGCTCGAGCGCTCGGAAAACATCCTCATCGTCACTCACCAGGCGGTGCTGCGGTGCATCTACGCGTACTTCATGGGCACGCAGCAGGAGCAGAGTCCGTGGATGGAGGTGCCGCTGCACACGCTGATCCGGCTGACGCCGCGGGCGTATATGACGGAGGAGGAGCGGTATCGGGCGGACGTGCCGGCGGTGAGCACGTGGCGGGAGAAGGGGAGTAAGGCGGTGCATGCCGAGGGGACGCCGGCAGGGACGCCGGATTTGAGGGGGATGGTGAAGTGAGTGGGAGCGTATGGGTTGGCGATGGGTCGGAGGGTTGGCATAGACGGGTGCGGGAGGGTGTGGAGAGGATACGCACACACGGCCGTCCTTTTTGCATAACAAGGCATGGGCGCTGGCGCTTGGGTCGCGTGCCAATGTAAACCGCACACCGTGGGGTGGATCACCACTCGCTTGTACGTACGCTTGCCACGCAGTCGGTCCTGACGAGGATGCATGGCCACAGTGACTACGTCCACAGGAGAGGTCAGCTGTCATAGGGTTTCAAAAAAGTCCAAGCCTGCCATCAGTGCATTACCAGCAGGCATCCATCAAAGTGATGCATAATCTATTGCTGCTAAACATCACAGAGATCATTTCGAACCCAGCTTGCATGAGCAATCATGCCGAGACGTGAGCATACGACAGAAGGCCAGTGGCGGCTGTTCCTGAAGATCGCAAGGCTTATTGCAATGGCTCAACGGGAACCGCTATTAAAGGAGGACAGTCACGTGGCGCTCGAGGTGTACCGCGATGCCATTGCTTTGACGCGGCAATGGTTGCCTGTTGTCGAGCGTGGACTGCAGGACCATGGCATGCTTGGGAGCTCCGGCGAGCCATCGACGACTCCAGTGGATGCCGGCATGCGTCCGAATGATACTATTGCCAAGAAAGGGTTCCTGAGCTTGTTGGGTAGGGTGGCGAAGACGGGGTTTGGTGGATCGAAGAAAGGTGAGGAGCATGATGGAAGCGGTAAGTGGACGGGCGTGCTGACGAAGGAGTTGCATGAGGTGGTTGTTATGTTCGTGGAGGATGCCGAGAGGGAAATCAGGAGACTTGAACGGCTGCTAGAAGGGAATATAGGCCCGCCTAGTCAGAGAGACCAGAGCACCGTGGAGTCCGATCGAGTCCGCGATGATGGTCGCCGTGTGCGCTTTGGAGATCAAAGGTCCGTATGGTCTTACGGAAGCGGTTCCTCGAAGTCTTCTCATCAGAGCCAGGGAAGGCCATCAAAATACAGGTGCGAGAGCGGAAGTATACCAGCGGCCAGTCCTCGCAGCAACGCCCAAGAATCGGGAGAAGATGGTAGGAGGTCTACGAGGGCCCACGGAGAAGATGTGTACTCTGGCGCGGGACCTGGCACTGCTCCGGCCGACACACTGCATCGCTTGGGAGGCAAGAAGGCTGGAGGTAGATATCTAGAGCCTGTGCCTGGAACTCGAACCAAGACCTCAAGCTCGCGGCGATCTACTCAGCACTCGAGCCGCAATTCATCACGCCAACATCCGTACTCGCCACCTCCGCCTCCAACTGGCGCACATTATGTTCATAGCCCTGTGACGGCTCGACAGGGAGTTCACTCTAATGTCACTCATGAAGACGTTTACCGAGGACCATTGGAGACAGCTCCATTCGCGCCTATGCCAACACGCCGTGCTGTTTGGCAGAAACCACCATTGTCCCAAGACTCGGCTGCTTTGGGATCCACAAACAGTAGGCCTGCTGGCGTACCCATCACGCCAGGACCTGTCAGAGAGACAGCTCTCAGCCCGGGTCCAGCAGCTCGTGCACATAGCGTGGTGGGAAGCATGCACTCTGGGCCATCAGCGAGACCCTTGAGCAGCAGGGTGGAGTCGAGGGTATCATCCGCAAGTGCGGCAACGACTGTGCGACCGTATCCCACAGCTAGTCGGCCTCGCGACACCGTACCCATGGGAACTCCACATCCGCCTTACGCGGCAAGCCATACGCAGCAGCACAGTACAGGATACGCTGCCATGCCGGCCCCTCCGCATAGCTTGAGTGATGTGGGGAGCGTTGGGTCCAGAGTGACACGCGCACCGACAGTTTCCTCGTCTGCGACTAGTCAGTGCACCGTCAGAGCAGCGAAGAAGCCAGCTGTTGGTGTCTTATCACCAGGAGAGAGCGGGTCCCTACCAAAACATAAGTCGCCAACTTCGCATGAGGAGACCTTTAGAAGGAGTGGTATCCCAGGCTCACAATTGCGGACCTCGAAAAACTCGAAGTCGAGTTCAAAGTCGAGCAGCAAGACATCTCAGCGTGGCTCGCATAAACCTATGGAGCCACAGGGAAACGCACGGACACCGGATCAAGACGTTCCACTCCCCGAAATGCATCCACAAGGTGCTGAGCAGAGTCTTCCGCCGCTCTCGCCGCCGCCCAGGCATCCTGCGGGATCCAAAGCCTCTCGATCACGGTCACAAACGTCCTTTGGCAGGACTTGCAAGCCACGAACCACAGCGAGCAAGCCCGAGGAGGTACCACCTGTGGACGCAACGGCCGAGCATTCTGGGAAGGTCGACGGAGGACATATCATGCGTGGAGGATCCCGACACCCGCCGTCCGTTGCAGCAACGGCGTCGATCGCTTCCAAAGGGCCTAGCCAACCAATTCCGCTGTGAGACCAGGCAGTAAGCAGGATGCGGCATCCGAACCTTCACATTCGGAGCAAGCGGACGCTGATAGTCACGATCTCTTCAGTGATGTCAGCTCGATTGGCTACCAGGGCTTCGAGCGCCAGCCTCGCCGCAGGAAGTGCCATCATGGCTCGGACGATGGCGTCAATCCTGCGGAATGCGACTCGGTGGCTGGCACGCATAGCTCTTGTCATGACGGGTGCTCAGGGCGTACAAGTGGAAGACAATTCCACTGAAAAAATATGTAGGTAGTCATGATGACGGATGAGGGCGGTAATGGTTTGTGGCGAGTCGAGGTAAGTAGGTAGGCCTGGGAATGTAGCTTTAGAGCCACTAGTAAGGCCTGATATCGAAGGCGTTCTGGGCATACTGAGAAGGTGTCACGTTCGTCGTTGGTCATGATCGGAAATGGCTGAAGCCACTGGGTATTGTAGGCTGTTGCTACACGTAAGCACCGTGGTAGTACGCTCTCCACCTCGCCCTCGCCTCCGCCGCCACGGCGCCCACATCCCCGTTCTTCCCAGCAAGACCCAACATTCTCCCGACATACTCCGGAAAGGTCTCCAAAGCGAAAGGTCTCACGCGGCCTTCATACTCCTCCCACCTCTTCTCCATCTGCCCGCTTAACGATTCGTCTGCGCCACCAGCTTGGCCTGCCGTTCTGCTGTCCCGGTCTCCCAGATGATTGGTGGACTTAAGCTGCCGCATGCGGTGCAGATAATCCGCTTTGAACTCGCCGACGCGTGGCATCATCGGGGCCTCAAGGCGATACCAGCGGTCGCGACAGTCTTCGCCGTAGACGTCCGGATGGGCGGCGGTGATGCGATCAATGTACGCTCCGAGGCGTTCGCCTGGGTGGGGCCGCCATAATGCATCGCGGACAAGCTGTAGGCTACCAGTGTAGGAGGAGACAGGTGAATGGTGGATGCTGCCGCGCAGTGCAAGCTCACCAGCAGTGTTGTCCAGGTGTGGGGCGAAGTCGCAGGCTGAATCAATGCGCTCCCGATCGTCGTGATCTCGGTCAGGTTTAGAGATGTATGAGTCGCGTCGTAGAGACTGGGCGTCTCCAAGCATTTGCTGCCCCTGCCGCGCAATGTGCTCATGATCCTCTTCGCTCAGACCATAGTCCGATGATCCCATGCGACCGCGCCGTGGTCGGCACGGCAAGACCACCTCGGATGCCTCGCGGCCCAAACCCAGCAAATCCAAGGCTAGCAGGCGATCCTCGCCCTGAGGCTTCTCTGCGGCCTGCCAGTGACCTCGCTGCTCCGACGTCAACAATCTATTCGAGCGCGTCGAGGAAGACGACGACTCTGACGAAGAAGGGTGCAATCCATCCTGGTGACGCACGCACTTTGACGGGTCGTTGTGTCCATAGATCGGAGATTGCTCCACGCTTACGATCTCGTCGTCGCTTGGCTGCCATTGGCCTAACGCAGGCTCACCGTCCCCACGATCCTGGTTCTCGTGTAATTCCGACTGTGCCCGCTCAGCGCTTCGCCGTCGCCGCCGCTCCCGCCACACACTCTGAGCACGCCTACCTTCAACATACGACCGAGTCCGGGACCGAGAGTAGGCACCCCAGCCTTCCTTCTTCGCACGTTTCAGGGGTTGCATAGTAGGATACGCATCGTCTGCCTCCTGCTCATGATCGCTGTTTTCGGAGCCGGAGTCCTGTTCGGAGGAGACTTCACTTCCAGAAGAGCCATCGTCGTAGCAAAGGTCGCTATCTGTGCAGGAGCCATCGCCTTCTTTCTCGGCGCAGGATCTAGCTTCTTCGGCAAGGCAATCGTGTTCGGAGGGACCGTCAACGCTGGAGTGATGATCCCGGTCGTCATCATCACCTTTCTCAGCTTGGTGCAGGTCCCGTTGATCGTGCGCGGTGTCAATCTCAGTCCCTCGATGTCGTTGGTCTTGGTCGTGCTGATCCGCTGAAAGCTCTGGCCCACCTCGCCTACCATTGCGCTCCGATTTAGAGTCATCATCGACCTTTGTTGCACTGCTGTCCTCCGCGCGGTCCCCTAGTACGTCAATCGCGCTCTCCTTCAGGCCAAGCTCTTCAATCAAGCTTTCAGGCCACTTCTCCCAGGCGTGTTCGACGAACGTCTTCATCCTGCCTTCTAACACGGCCGACTTGGTTGAGGCCGATCAAAGCCAGGCAAGTAAGCAGACCGGGGCAGAGCGCGACATGGAGAGCGAGAAGGGCGGGCGAACAGGGGGTGAGTGATGCAAATAGAAGTAAACAGTGTGCAAGCCTGTAACGGCGAAGATTCGTGTCAAGCGATTGTACTAGTACCCACGTTGTGTGACTGTTCCAGCCTTGCGTGTGTGTTTGCTCTCGCTCGCTCGGAGATCTAGCCTAGCACTGCCCTCGAAGCAATTGTACGCTTGCCCGCGAGTAGCACATAACACAAAAGCATTCACTGACAAGCAGGCGCTCCAGAGGCAAATTTACGTATTCACCACAGCGTGTGCCGGTGAAACCCTCGTTCCTTCCGTTTTCGTTGCCGAAACACGCTTACGGGTGGAACCCTCGGCTTTGGCGGGTCAACTCAAACGTGGTCAAAGTCAACCTTGAGTGCGTGCAAACACAAAGCTCCACTTCTCTGACGCTTGCATCAGCCTGACCGCTCGACTTCGGCGAAAGACTCTGCAACCTTCCTTTACCTGTCTTCCGCCTCCAGAATCTGCGACAAGCGTCGGAGAAAGGTAGGATTCAGCGTGCGCGCGGTCCAGCAACGCTTTATTCACCCAGTCCAGGAATACAGCCCGGCATTACACGTCAGCATGGCCCAGCAGACAAGCGACGGAGAAGGATTCGGGGTGTACGGCCACGTCGAGCCAGGCTCTGCTCACCAAGTCCGCCACACTGAACGCGATAGCACAAGCATGGCCCTCAAAACAACAAACTCGGACGCGGTTTCGGATATCGCGACCTGCGGTGGCTCCGTGCGCTTCGTGGACACCCGACCAGCAGCGAGCGCGCGTCTGCAGCGGCGCATGCGGAAACTATTCACGCACGCGGCTCTGCCGTCGCCACCGGTGGCCATCCAGGAGCAAAGCAAAAGCCCATTCTTCCGCCTCCCGCTCGAACTCCGTCAGCAGATCTGGGAGATGGTCGTGACGCGGCCGGAAGATGCGAAGCCGGCGCACTTCCACGTCTACGACGAAGTGTATGATTCCTGCACATACGACCCGTTGTCCGCGGCCGTCGAGTCGCATGCAAGAAAGGTGGCGGAGAAAACGGCACTGCTGCGGACGTGCCAGGCTATCTACGCCGAAAGCGTGCAGTACCTTTACGATTCTGCGGACTTCGAGCTCGTGCTGCTGCCGGGACGCGCGCGGCCGGAGCGCATCTACCGGGACGACGGGCCGAGCAGGAAGGGGCTTGACCACAATCTGGCGAAGCGTAATGGACCCGTAGGCAAGCTGGGCGATTGCGGTGCCCTACTGCGGCGGATCCGGCGCGCGACGATTATTGTGCAGCCGGGCCATTCGCCAGATGTGAAGGCGTACCGGCGGCGGATCGAGGACTTCCTGGCCGTGATCGCGAATGGGGAGAAGCTGAGGTATCTGTGCGTCAAGTTAAATGTACATGCCGCGATGGATCTGCACAGGCAACGTGGTTTCGAGGTGATGATCGATGCTCTGAAGCCTTTGGGTCAGCGAACGCCGCAAGGACCGAGCGGACAATGCCTTGAGCGCGAGGTCGTGCTGGCGCCGGGTGTGCATAGTAGCGCGCTTCCTACCCGCGGCTACGACGAAACCTTCGAGCGCGGCATCGACAGCCTACAGCTTGCCCTCGGCGTGCCGGACGAGAAGGTGCGCTACTGGTGTTCCACGGGCCGGCACTACAGCCGCGAGAGTGAAAGGCGTGAGCAATGCATTCTCCGGGGAGCCTCTGGGCGGCTTCACTGGCCTCCACTCCGAGCGCGACCGAAATGGGAGAAAAGGCGACAGGCGGTGGAGGATTGGGTCGGCATGGCTGTTTGCTTGACGGTGGCGTTGCCTGTGGTGGCGCCGATGGCCGTGGTGAAGTATGTGCAGCGGAAGCGGGATAAGGGGGAAAGGTGGTTAGGGGAGGTTGAGTTGTATAGGTTTGGGAGGAGGTGATGGGAGGTGCGACGCGACGGGCGTGAGACCATGAGAGGGTTGCGTGCTGTTGGAGCGCTGGAAGGACTCGGTTGCGTCGAGCGACGTGCTTACCTAGCAGCAGATCCTTAGTCCTATCGAGTGCATGGCGCAGTGGTTGAGCGTTGACCATGGTCGTCGCACGTGGTGTACGACAGTACGAGGCTTGTGGTCGGAGTGTTCCACAGCCCTCGGGTATCCACTGCAGGTTTGCGATCCGGCGTCCGTATGTCTTGTGAGTTGTTCGCGGTGGAGCTGTCTTCCGAAGCCGTCTCGCATGCGCATCCCATCCTGAGACTGTAAGGGTACCTAGAGCGACGTTGGCACCGAGTCTCCTCCTGAGGCAGTGCCACCGGTGGCAAAAGCTAAGGTAGAAGCCTCGAGTCTTCTCAATGCTTGGCACCTTGCGGGGGCCGGCAGTAGCCGATGGCCGAGACATGAGGCGCAGCTTCACACGCGCCTGCCAAACGTCAGCAATCCAGCAGTGACGAGTGGAGGAGGGGCTTGATAAAGGCAGCGACGTCCTCCTCCTACTTCTTCACTGCAACAAGCTCCATCCCAACCTCCAGCCGCATCCCTACTTCACTACGACGAATCACATCGACGCAATAACAACAACAATGGCCATGGACATCCAAACCCCACCCTCATCCCGCGGCGGCCGCCACTCCCCCAACATGTCTATCGACCTCTCCGACCTCCCGCCTATGATCCAACCCTCGCCGCCCAGCAACACTCTCCTCATCACCAACCTGCAATCCCCAGAGATCTTCGCTGCAAGCAACCTCGAGTCGATACAGCAAGCGATCAACGAGCATGCGCCCATCCACACCTTCTCCCCGCTAAAGTCGATGCGGAGGATCATAGCTTCATTCTGGACCGTCGACGATGCTGTAGCCATCCGGAAGGTGCTGGACGGAGAGACGGTGTTGGGGAGTAGAGTGCGAGTCTACTTCGGCGCACAGACGAAGGTTGAGGTGGACGAGGAAGGCCGGTACTTGCACCTGCCGAAGAGCAATAAGCTGTTCTTCATCTCTCCACCGCCCAGTCCGCCTATGGGATGGGAAATGCAGAACGAGGCGCCGCCGAACAAGGAAGTGCATGCCGAGGATCTGGCCGATGCGCTGAAGAAGTTGCATGCGAGGCCCGGCGCCGACGATGCGCTGTATGAGCAGCAAGAGCAACGGCCACGAGACGATAGGCAGCACGACTCTCTACCACGGTTGGCGACGCGACAACGTTCTGGAACGGGCACAGTGCTTTTCGATCCGCAAGACCACGGCCACAGCCCGGCGGACCTACCAGCTATCGCGCTCGAGGACACGAGTGCGAGTCCCGATGCAGAAGAAAACACGAGCCCGATGGAGGGCGTGGAGACGGAGAAGAAGTTCGCGCATACAGCGCGGCCGCCGGTGGAGCTTATGGAGACATGAAGCGGTTGCCGCTTTGCCCTACATATCCCGTGCGCAACGGGCGAGGAGCATGCACGGCGAGGCGTTTTCAGGACTGGGTTGGGTTTGATTGTTGCGCAGCGGACACGGAGTCGCTATGGAGCGTACCGGAAGGACTAGATGTGTATAGAGTATTGGCGCAACAGGTGAACGCCGCCACACAGCTAGCGACCGACCGACCGAAGCTGTCGGGCATTGGGCTGAGTAGCACAACTTGTACGATCAGAGGATCTTCCATCTCGGGCCTCATTCCTTCATGCAATGGCTGGCGGTCAGTAAAGTATTGCCGCTGGACGACTCCGGGTACACATACTGAGCTCAAACAACCCTCTTTATTGCACCTCCTGGAAATTGCTGCAAGCGACCTTAGTGCACAACACAACATACCTACTCCAAGGCTTCGGAGGCCCTTGGTGCGTATCACCATGCACGAACACTGACAAGATGTGGTACCGATCCGAGTGTCGTCTACATGAGATAGCTCTGTGGACAAATCGTCGTACAGCTATCTTGTATTCCTAGGATATCACACTGCCGCGCCTGGGCTTTGGCGCCGCCTAAGAGGTAGCGCCACAAGACCGGCCAAGCGCGAACAAACTCCGTACGCCATGGCCACCCCTGTCTTCCGCGAAAAACCGTGCTGCCGCAACATCTCAAAACAACAACACCTCGCCCTCATCCGAGTCCTCCTCGTCAGTAATCTCCATCCACGTCTGACTGCCCGCCAAGCGCGTCGCCAAGTGACCATACACCGCCTCAGCCTCACGAGCAGCATCGACTTCCACGACCGAGCTCGTGCGCTGGTAGAAGCTGACAACCGCCGGCGTCTCCCTCGCAGACCGAGCATAGCGTCTCCCGAACACCCCTGCATCATCGCTCCCACGCCCACGGCTCAGGAATCTGGACCGCGCGACTTCCTCTGAGCAAGCGATGGAGATGGCGAGGGCCGGGAAGCCCGCGCCGAAGACCTCAGCTGCAGCGCGAGCGTGCGTGATGGTTTTTGGGAAATTGTCGAGCAGGATGGCGGTCGGGCGGTTCGAACCCGTGGACTGCGCGATCCTTTCAAACTCTGTCCTCATAGCCGGGAGCGCACGCAGCCACATCTCCGACGGCGTCGAAACATCGCGTTTGCCGCAGTTGTACAGCAACAGCGGCGGCGGGATGTTGTCCTCACTACTATAGTGCACAGTCAGTACATCGGTCGGAACAACCTCACCCGCGTGCACGTACTTGTTGATGTGCTCCGGCACGCCGACGATGGGCGGAGGCGTTTGGGCGCGCAGCCAGTCGCCGACGGAGAAGTGGTAGAGGTTGTAGTCGGCCGCGAGGCGCTTGCTCAGCGTGCCTTTGCCGCAGCCTGGGGGCCCGAGGATGAGGATGATGGGGATGCCGATGTGGATTTCCTGGGTTTCAGTGAAGAGGTCGTCTGCTGACATGGATGCGAGCTTACTGTCGACGTAGCTGGCTGCTTCGAACGGTTTGGATGCGGTCCTGCCACTTCCAGCGTGGGTGGACTCGGTCAGATGCATTCTCGGTCGATCTTTTGTTTGTTTGGTGGTGCGGTAGTTTCCTCGGACTTGTTGGTGTTGCGGTTGACAGTTGACAGTTGACAATGCGTAGGCGATGTCGTTGGGGGTCTCGGAGCGCAGTGTGGAAGGAAAGACACAATCCAAGACCGGCCATGGCTTTTGTACGCTCACATGGTGTTGTTCAGCGGTTGGTGAAGCTCTCTCGGACGAAGACGCACAAAGAGATGCTGGCTGAGGCCAATGCCATTGTGCATCTGTCAATCGATCTTGCCACGAACAATGGGCCTGTGAGAGTGGCGGCCTGAACCGGTAACCTGCTTCGACTTGCGTAGGTAGGTCATTGGACCGTTGCGTGGCCAGATATTCACAGTTGAGGAGCTACTTCGATACTGACATACTGTTTGGTATAGCCAGTTCAACAACCGCCTACAGCAAATCAGCTACCCTTGAGCCTTAAACGCTTCTTATTCAACAGAGCATTCACACGGTCAGCTCAACGGGGTCTGTCGTTCCCCATTCGATTCCATGCTCCTGGTGACTGTCTCCTGGGACCGAGCGGACCAGCATGCTCGACCCTGTTCACGAAAGGCAGCCACGGGATCCATCAGCCTAGACACTGGTCGTGAGTATTTGCCTCGCCCAGCAGACCTCGATCCCGCGCGTTTGCTACACACCGATGACGAGCTTGCAGTGGCCATGCCAGGCAATTCTCATATCGCTGTGCTCACTGGAACCTTTGGCACCGCTTTCCTCGACTACAAGTAGCTTGGTTATAGCATGGCCAGGTCTCCAACCTTGCTCAGAGCATCACAGCGATTGCGACCACAACAGACTACTATACTATTGTACCGATCGATCACAGAAACATCCTTTATCATATCGATAATTATCGACCGACCCACTGCTGTCGCTGCTACGGTCGACAACACAATACAATCATGTGCGAACTTGAGTGCCGTCGATAGCCGCAGATGCAAGGACAAAAAGGCTTGCCAACGCTACTACTCTGGCGCCCTCAACATATGCGCTAAGGCGCCACGGGCTGGGTTCGAGGGCGAATGGAGATGGACAGATCCCGACACTGGCCGCTCAATAGAATTACCACGTCCGTCGTGTGAACACCTGTTCCCCGAAGTCGATCGAGCCACGGGACGCACCATCATAGGGGGTTCTGACTGTAACACTTGTCTTGGGGAAAAGTCGGAGGACCCAGCCAACAGTATCAAGGCGAATGCATCTGCCAAAGAAAGAGCGCTGCTGTGGAATGCCTACGTTGGCCGGATGGGGTGGACCGAGCCGCCGAACAAAAAGCAGCGGAAGTCGATCTCCAGCCAGCGAAGTCCGTCCCGCAGACTGAGTTCGCAGCCTGATCCGCGCATTGTGTCCCCAGCCGCCGAAGAGGCTCGCGACCAAGCTGCACAGCCGTCGTCATCTAGCCAGCAGCCATACGGACAGCAACAGCCATATAGTCAGCAGCAGCCATATGGACAGCTACTTCCACCATATGGACGACGACCGCCACAGCCATATAAACAGCTACAGCCACAGCCAGCACCGACCTTTGAAGAAGCACGCCCGCAATTGCAGCCACAGCCGGTACAGCAAGCGTGGCGCAACGCATTCTCTGAATATAACCCGAGGGGGAACGATCTTCGAAGGAACGGCTGGGACAAGTACAGACTAAGGGTCTCTAACTTCTTGGATGTCGAGGACATGGTCGCTAGGGCTCTCTATTTCGGCGTGGACATTTCCCCAAATTCGCCAAGTCTCTTTCGGGTTCGACAACAGCAGCGAGCAGAGGCGGAGACGCGGGGGGGACAACCGGCTGTCTCAGCCCTTGCGGCCCAGCATCTGCAAGAGGATGATTGGCTCGCAGCACGGATTCGGGCCATGTTGCCTGCCGATACCTCTCACCAAAACAGAGCAAGCGTCAATAAGTAGTAAGCTTGGGCCCGCGCCAGGAGGAAAGACGCTGAGGTAGTGCCGCATACCACAAGCTTCCTCAATGATCCGATTGCGAAGCTCCTCGGGGCTCGCACAAGAATGACCTCGAAAGCTTGGTTCAGGCGCAGGCGCTGACCAAGCTACCGTATGCCGACAGCCTGGCCTTGCGACTCGCTGGCAATGTTGACTCGGCACTGATGTCGAAGGCGGTGAGAGCGTAGCGGTGGGGGTCTCGGCGTGCGATTTCGATGCGATGACTGTGATAAGCGTTTCTGTATCTTGCGAGCATATCACTATGTAGCTAATTGTTGAGTCCGTTGGCTTTCTCGTAGGATATCAAACCACACAGCTTCATTTCATTGGCCCTTCGTTCACCTTTGCCACGTAGCAACCGCGTTGCTGGGCGTCTTATGATTGTCAATCATCGCAGGCCTCAATGTTCGCCCTCCAGTTCCCTGCAAAACCGCGGCTGCCAGATGCGCTTCATATCTCCAAAGCCTGCTTCAAGCCCTCGCACAACAACGTGATCGCTTTCCTGCCTTTCTTCAGCACACCGTCCATCGCCAAGAACGGGTGCGGCATGCCTTCCATCACAAAGCACTCGGAGGCGACGCCGGCTTCCTTGAGCTTCTCCGCGTACTCCTCGCCTTCCTCCCTGAGAACATCGAGTCCGCCGACTATGACCCGAACAGGTGGGAGCTTGCTCCAATCACCTTGCCAGAGCAGTGGACTCGCTTCCGGGTTGGCTAGGTCTTCCTCGTTCGGCAGGTACCTGACGCGGTACCAGATCATCTTCTCCGCCGGCAGTGCTGGGGTGTTCTCGTATTCCCTCCATGAGCCGTTGTCGCTAGTCTGAGCGGTGTTATCCGTGACTGGAACGACCAACACCTGGCCCACGAAGCGAGGTTCGTTCCGGGAAACTGCTCGCTGGCACATTACTGCCGCCAGGTTGCCACCTGCAGACGATCCAGCAACAGCCCAACGCTTGATGTTGATTGCGAGCAGGTCGTGTCCTCCGGTCTCCAGCCAACGGACGGCTTCCCAACTATCGTCTACTGCGGCGGGAAAGGGATCCTCCGGCGCCAGTCTAGACGTGCGTCAGCTAGCGTCAGCTGTATTGAGACGATGGTCTCCTCACCTGTAGTCTACGCTGACCACCACGCTTCTCGCACGCTGACATATGTGCGAACAGATGACGTTCTCCGTGTTGATGTTGCCCAACACCCACCCGCCACCGTGAAAGTACATTACGACCGGCCATCCCTCCAAGGGGTTCTCGCCTTCGGGCGTGAAGACTCGGACTGCTACGTCCGGTCCACTGCTCTCTACACGCTTGATAGCGTAGTCATGTGTGGTCCCGACCGTCTGTGCAGGGCCAGCACCTGGTAAAAGAGTGCCTGACATCCTCGATGCTGCTTCAGGCTGGTAATGCACCTGCTGGTTGTTGATAATGTGCTCGTTGTAGAAGGCGACATACTCTGGATCCAAACGGCCTTTCACAGAATGGTGGATAGGGTAAGGCGGCTGCGGCGTGGTCTTGATAGCCATTTTGCTGGATTATAATCAAAGTCAGGAAGTGCCGGTGAAGTTGTCGACGTTTGACGGGTGCGGTAAGATGGGATGTCGACTTTAGAAGTAACAATGTGAGCAGATAAGGCTATATCTCAACGTGTATCCTCGTGAGCCAAGAACCACCACGTCGGCCGTAACAGTCAATAGCGTATTATCAGGTACGTCCGCGGCGCGACGCTTAATGGATCATTACTCGTCGTTGTCTGGGAACCAGAGCAACAACCGATCTGCTCAAGCTTGCGTGGGTGATAACAGGTACAGACTACAATAGAAGGCAACCCACTTAGGGCCGACATCGGCCCACTTCTTGTCTCGAGTGCCGTGTATCACCGTTGGCAAGCGGAGAAGGCGGATTTCCTCCTGGCCGAGCTGGATACTGCTGGAGGACCTCAATTACTTGTTTGATAGTACGCGCTCGAAAGGCCGAGAGCCCTATACTCCATCCAAATCTGACCAAAGAGACTTGGGAGGTGTACTGCGTCGACCTGCTGGCACTCGGTACTACACGGGCGCATGTCGATATCAACCGTCGGTGAATAGATGTATGAGTTCGTTAGAGCGCTAGACGCCAAACAGCGCAAACCGGCACGCCGTCGTCGTTGATCAGAAGACCCTCAATCCCTGTGAAATTGCAGCACCACACCCCGCACAAGATACCAGCTTCGAAGGTAGCAGTTTGTCTCCCGGCATCTTCAGAACCGCGGCCGCAAGCAGAGGACAACCGCATGTCGATCCATATGCTTTGCGAGCCTGAAGGATCTCCAGACGCTCTCCGGCAGCAAGTGCACCCTTTGCGGTGTTCACTGCCCTCACTCATGCCGTGCTGTTTGCAGCGATGTCATGAGCATGTGTATATGCTCCGTTCACCATGTTTCGATCCCCTCACCATTGCTGTATACCCATGACGAGCCTGGCAGGCTGCGCCTGGCTGTTCTGGACTTGGTGAGTGATCCCCCTCCAGGAGCAACCCCTTCAGGAGCAAACGGTATACTGAAGCGTGTCAATTGCCCTTTGGCAGAGTGACAAGCTACATTGCTCAGAACAGAGGGTGTCTCAGCAATGCCGGACAACGCCCGCCGACCGATGTAGCTCGGGTTGCAAGTCGCAGGGCAGCGTCAACGGCTGCGGCTCTTGTGAAAGCAAGGCTGCTCACCAACTTGTCACAGTAGGTATCGCACTCCGGGCGTTTGGGGTGATGTGTGCGACTGGCTCGCAGCCACGCTTACGGCCTGGACCAGTGTGCGCAGCAGCTGTGGAAGCGTACCTGATTGCTACGCCAGCGAAGCTCCCAGCCTCCACTGGCCTGACACGTGCCAAGATCCTAGCATGTACGCCGAAGACGCTCTGATCGTTCACCACTGCACTGTAGGCGGTCCTACGGGGCAGTTTTGACTGGTCAGGCTTTGATGTTTCTACGTTTGCTGCACCCCCTTGATCTACTCGCTGGCAGATGTCTGGCAAGAGCCTGCAGTTGTCTGGTTAGTCTTCACTGCTCTCAACTGCGCGGAGATACTGGCAGCAATGTTGTGATCGTACATTGTGATCCGGCACGTTGGCCCAAAAGACAGGCTTCGACGTGCCTGCTTTGCTTGATACCCATGATGTGCACTCGCTGGTGGACGTCTCGCGAGAACCTGTGGCTTGCGCCGTAATGCTGGCGGCAACGTCCTGATCGTGCGCTGTGATCTGGCGTGTTTGCTTTGAAGTCAGGCTTCGGCAACCCTACGTTTGCTGCGCACCCATGATGTGTCTTCGCCAACCAATGCGTTGTAGAAGCGTGCAGTTGTAGTGGCTGATGTCTTTGGCAAAGCTTCTGTCGGCCTACAAGTATCTCGCGATTCGGCTACCCAGTGTTAGTGCTATAACACACTCACACATTATTCATTGTCCGACCAGCAGGGCATCCCGAACAACTTAAATACCGCTCGACCGACATAGAATCCACGACAAATCGAACGCTGCTCCAACGTTCAGACACAGAACGACAATGTGCCGCCTACCAGTCCACCGATGCAGAAACTTCAACAGATGCAGACAATTGTACGCCTACCAGGTCATACCATGCGGCAGAGAAACGGTAACCCAGCAAAGACGACCGTCTCCAGGTGGTAGACGCGAGGTCGTAGTACGGGTCGTCACTCAGTGTGCCGATGCCATGACACAGGATCCACCGCCTCTGGATGACGAGACACTAGGACCGGAGTACTGCCTCAGCTGTCGGGGATCAAATCCCCATGAAAGCCCCCTTGAAGCGGCCATTGCAAACTGGGAACGCAACGCTGGACGGCCTCCCGGATACTTCCACAGACAGTTTGGCTCACGGGCAGCTGGTCACGAGCAGCGCGTTGCCGAAGCCAGGGAGAGGTCCCGGGCGGCTGTGGCCACGTACTATGCGTCGGGGCGAGTCGCGCGGGCCCCTGACCTACCGAATGAGACCATTGATGAGTATCGTAACGCGATGAGGAGGGATGGTGTTCCTGAGGATGAGATTACCAACGTGTTTTGTCGGACGAGTTTCGCGTGGAACAACGACCCTGCGCGCCACCGGCGCTGACCGGAAGCTCCCTCGACAGCGACACCCGAGCCTCGGAGCTCACACACAGACGACCGCGAAAGCTTAGTTCAGGCGCCGGCCGAACTAAATTATCTCGACGTTCTGGCCTTGCGACTCGCTAGCAAGGCGTAAACGCGGATATGATATCAAAGGCGGAGAGAGTGCGGCATGCGTTCGGGCTTATTGCTTGCTGATATGGCGTTCTTGTACTTGGTGTTTGGCAAGGTCGTGCTGGTACATGGCTGATTTCATGTGTCGGATGTGTGTTGCTTGGTTCTTGCCGCGTTGTGTACGTAGCATAGCTGGCTTCCAATGGGCGTGAAAGTTTACTTCACCTATCCTCAGGCTTTCCTCTTCGCATCGTCACTCCCTTGCTGCACCACGGTCTTGTCCGCAGAAGCTGGCTTGTTGTCCGGATGCTCCGGGTTCTTCCCAAAGAGCATCTGCCTCAGCTTCCATGCCGGCCCCGTGTTGCTCGTGCCCAGCGCCTGTTGCTTCGCTTCCGCGAAGTCACTTATGATGGCCTGACTAATCACACTGTCGTTCTGCTGCGTGTGCTGCACATTAAACGTGCCTGCTTTCTCCTCCTGCTGTCGTTGGAGCTCGGGCTGGAAGGTTACGTATGCTGGGGATGTGTCAGTGGGAGGATGGCGAGCGCAGAGGATGGGGCGAGTTACGAACATGTAGCTATGCCTACGAGGGCGGCGATGCCTACGCCGAAGGCTGCGAATGCGCGGCTCATCTTGCGGTCTAGGGTAGATAATGTGCGAGGAGGCAGTGTGCTCGAGTCTCGAGGCAATCCGAAGTGACGTCCTCCGCTCGGGGTATCTGTGCGCTCCGCAACACCGAGGCATTGGAGTCCCGACTCTACCATCGTCTACACATTGTAGACAAAAGGCTGGCGGTATTAAATATTCAATACTGGGGTGCAACAAGCATGTTTGGCAGCTACGGTGCACTGTGTTGACGGCGAGAGGAGTGCAGCCATGCGCAGCCGACCACTCGCGCTCCGTGTATGGACAGCCCAGACCAACGCACACCGCAGAGCATTCGCGACTACGGTGAGATGCCGCGATGTTACTGAGCGGGACAGCAAAGGCAATATAGACGTCGGGAAACTGCTGTCCCAGCCCACATGGTCTGTAGCCTCCCTTCTCCCTGCCAAGGACCAGCAGCCGGGTGGCCCCGAGATATCATCCAAGCAACTCCACCATCTGCTTCGTCTTTCAGCGCTCCCGGCCCCCAAGGATGCGGCAGAAGAGGCCGCCATGCTGTCGACACTGTCCTCGCAACTTCACTTCGTCAAGGACATCCAGCAAGTCGACACTACCGGCGTGGAGCCCCTGCGCAGTCTGAGGGATGAGACGGCCGAGGGCGAGCAGGAAGCTGAGCTGGGTATGGAGGCGATGAAGGAAGCTTTGGGAATGGAGACAGTGAGAGGGAGGTACCACCAGCGCATCAGGCGCCGGCGGAGGGGTGATGGTGTTGATGGTGAGAGCGAAGAAGGCGAAAAGTGGGATCCACTGGGCACCGCTGGGAAGAAGGTCGGCCGCTTTTTCGTGGTTGAGGGAGGGAAAGATGGTTGAAGACGAATGCTGTCTCCAATCCACCATGCCTCCCAGGCGGCCATGTGTCACTCCAATCGTCTTTGACCCGCAACGTGTCCACGAGGTTGACCTTGCTGTCTTTCGTCGAGCTCAGTAGGCTTTGCTTGTGCACTCACTGCCTAAAAGCGAGCGTTTCACTCGGGCTGCTAGATCCTGGAGACCTACAAAGGCACTCGAGTGACATACAGCAGTAGCCTACAGCACTACCTGTGCCTTGCTGCAAACCATCATCTCACGCGGCCGACTGAAGCCAACGCAACTCAACCGTCTCACGCCAACCATGTGTTCATCTACCCCGGGACTCGAGGAAGGCGAGATCGCGTCCTCGCCACCACCTCCACAACTCTCCCAAAAGATTTGTTTCTTCTGGTACCACCACGGCACATGTCACCGCAATCCAGCCAACCCGACCAGAACCGGCAAACCCTGTCCATACCAACACAGTCTCGATGCAAGCCGCGATGCAGTGCTTTCCATCTCTAAGAAGGTGTCGTGGTTGCACAAAGCGGCATGTGGCCTACCATTGTGCCCGTGGAAGGATCAAGAACGCAAGATCGAGAAGCAGCAGCAGCAGCAAATGAACAATGTTCTTGCAGCGTGTGCTGCGGGCGCCAACGCTACGATGCCTTTCGAAAACGGGCCAGCAAAGCGCAAGCGTCACCCCGAGATGGACGCAGACGCTTCGCCGAAACGAAGCAAGCCGGAGCAGCCGGAGCAAGTCATCGTGTCTCAACCGCAACACACTCCGGCCCAGAAGAAGAAAAAGCAGAAGCAGGCGCACCAGCGCACGCACACAGCCGCTCGTCACCGCGACGATCCAGCCACCGCGCCTCAATCCACCATGGCGATATCCTACGACGACGACGACGCAGCGCAAGCCAGTCCACCATTCCCCACAAACATCGACGACGACCAGCCAGCGCAGCGCGCCAAAGAAAACGAGGAACAGGAGACCTGCTTCTTCTGGTACCACGGCAAATGTGCGCGTGCCAACGATATCCGAACCAACTATACCTGCACCCACACGCACGCCCTCACGTCGCCGCCGACGATGGTGCAGCCGCCACCAGGCTATACGCACTTCAGGCCGTGCGGACTCGAGTGGTGTCCTGGGGATGCGAGGGAGACCAGATCGTCCGAGGGCCAACGTCGCGGCAAAGCCGGAAAGAATCATGGCGAGGAGATGCGCAGCATGCTTACTAGCAGGAAAGCAGCATTGCGGAACAAGGGGCAACTACTGATACGGGGCCCGATAGTAGAAGACAAGGAAGTCGCTGGTGATGACGACGGCAACAGGGAGAGGGCTGGCAGTGAGGCGCCGAGCTGCGGTCAGCCCGAACCTCCTCCGGCGGACGTGGACTTGAGCATTGGAGGGGTGGTTCTTGCAAGGCTTTCCGGAAGCCTGAAATGGAGTGTGGAGGTCGCCCAAGTGGCAACCCTACCAACGAGCGCTCAAGGCTCCTTGTGAGGTATTTTTGGTATGTACATCAATGTCATCAAGCCCACAATCCCATCAGCGGCCAAGTCTGCCACCGCTTGTCCAGATCAGTCAAGCCTTTCATACGCGCAGGTTGGCGCGGGCAAAGTGCGAGTGCACGCATAAGCACGGTGCCGTCCAGGCTACAAGAGCATGCCAGCTCCGAGGAATCTTACGATCAAACCCTCAGAACCGTAGATCCCACCCAATAACCGGCCCAATCTTCGGCAGCTCCTCCGCCACACTCTGCACATCCTTATCTCCCCTGCCCGAAATACAAATCACGATATTCTCATCCTCCCTCATTGTCTTGGCCAGTTCGACGGCGCCGAAGATGGCGTGGCTCGTCTCCAGAGCCGGGATGATGCCCTCCAATTCCGACATCAGGCGGAAGCCAATGAACGCCTCAGCATCCGTGGCCGCAATGAACTTCGCGCGGGAGCTGTCCTTCCAGCCCGATAACTCGGGCCCGACGCCAGGGTAATCGAGGCCGGCGGAGACGGAGTGCGTATCTGTGATTTGTCCCTCAGGGGATTGCAGGATGTATGTCCGCACGCCATGTAGCACGCCAGGTTTGCCGCCCGTCAGCGTCGCCGAATGCCGTGACGTCTCCACGCCATCGCCACCAGCCTCCACGCCAAGCAGTTTGACACTCGCATCCCCGGCGAAAGGCGCAAACATGCCTGCCGCATTGCTGCCGCCACCCACACAGGCTACGACGGCGTCTGGGAGGCGGTTGGTAAGCTCCTGCATCTGCTCCTTTGTCTCGTTGCCAATAACACTCTGGAATGTCCGCACGATTGTGGGGAAAGGGTGGGGACCGATGGCCGAGCCGATAATGTAGTGCGTCGTGTCCAGCCTCTCCACCCACTTCCGCAGAGCCTCGTTGACGGCATCCCTCAACGTCTTCGAGCCAGCATCGACCGCGACGACCGAGGCACCAAGCAACTTCATGCGGAAGACATTAAGAGCCTGTCTCCGCACATCCTCCGCACCCATGAAGACCGTGCACTTCAATCCGAACCTCGCGCAGACTGTGGCAGTAGCTACACCATGCTGGCCAGCACCGGTTTCGGCGATAATCTCCGTCTTGCCCAACCGTTTCGCTATCAGAGCCTGGCCAATGGCATTGTTGATCTTGTGCGAGCCGGTGTGGTTCAGATCCTCACGTTTGAGGTAGATACTAGCACCCATGCCGGGCTTGGCATCCTTCCGTACATGCTCCGTTAATCGTTCCGCGAGATGTAGTGACGAAGGCCGGCTCATGTAGGGGTAATAACTCCGGAACTCCTCCCAGAATTTCGGGTCGTTGCGTGCGTCGTCAAACCCTTTCTCCAGCTCGGCTAGACAGTCCATCAGTGATTCGGGCACGTATTGTCCGCCGAACTCGCCGAAACGGGAGGGCATGAGTTCGGGGTCTTTTTCATCGTCGTTAGTGTTGAGCGCTTCAAGCTGATCGGCCAGACCCGGACCGTCTGACCCTGTCGTCACAGCGTCGACGTGAACTATGCCGTTCGAGGGGTCGCTTTCGCTTGCCGGCTGCTTCGTTGGGTCTGCAGTGGAGATATCCTTCGGTGCCTCGCCGTTGCTGTGTGATATCCAGCCACTGCCATCGCCATTGGGATTCGCAGCCGTGCTGATGCTGTGCGTGCCGTTCGATGCGCCATTCGATTGCGAGATCTCGGGATTCCGTCGTTGAGTGATCGAATAGCAGTACTCCTCCACCGCCTTCGCGCCCTCGCCCGCATTCGCCTTCTTCAGCGTGGTGATGATCTGCGAGCCAATGACAACACCCTCGGACACTTTGCCAACTTCCACAAAATGCTCCCTGGTACTCACACCGAAGCCAACAGCAGCCGGAATCCCACCACTGTACTTGTGCACCCTATCCAGCAGATCCGGCAGTCCACTGCTCAACACACCCGTCGCACCCGTGACACCCATCCTGCTCACAACATAAACAAAGCTGTCCGCGATCCCGCACAACAACTTCATCCTCTTCTCGCTCGTCGCCGGCGCAATCAGCGGCACGTACGAGAGCCCGTAGTTAGTGCAGTGCCGGCGGAACCTCACCGCCTCCTCCGGCGGCAAGTCCACCATGATGAAGCCGTTGACGCCCGCCTTCTTGGCATCCTGCAGCATCCGCTCCTCTCCATACGCCAGCAGCGGGTTGTAGTAGCCCATGAGCAGCACCGGCGCGCGCAGTCCTCTACTCCGCGCATCCTTCACAATGTTCAGACATGAGGTCGTCGACGTCCCGTTTGCCAGTGATCGCGTATTGGCCTCCTGAATGGTCGGCCCGTCGGCTATTGGGTCGGTGAAGGGGGTGCCGAGCTCGATGATGTCTGAACCGCCCGCTTCCATGGCCAGCAGAATGGACGCCGTCTCCTCGATGGTGGGGTAGCCGGCGGTGGTGTACGTGACGAGCGCCGAGCGGCCCTCGCTCTTGGCGCGCGCGAACGCCTTCTTGATGCCCTCCATGGTGGTGGGCTGCTAAGTGTCGTGGAAGGTGGGCTTGGTGTGAGGTAGGCGATGCGGTATGAGTGTTCGCTGCTCGCTTGTGGTGTGGAGATTGTATTTGAGGTGTGTGGGTGAGGTGAAGGACCGCAGGTTACTTGTACTCGCTTTGCGAAGAGTCTATGGTTTGGGCGTGGTCTGTTACGGCCGAGGAGTGGTGAGTCAATGGCAAAGTTCCCATGTAGTAAATTTGAGGCTTGAAACGCATGACGGCGACGGCTTCTGTAGGTCCCGCCATGCAGGGTTCAAGTTCAAGTCCAGAGTGGGGCACGAAAGTGACATCAGATGCCTAATCCAGCATCTACGGCCGTGCCGAGCGTCCTCCATGAATAGCCACCGCCCACGACCGTTTGGTTCGTGAGGGCTTCGTGCCAGGCCTGTCTAATCGGAAATACCATTGGCTCGAAACGCCCGCAACGCCACCTATGCCTCATAGAGCAACGCCACCTCACGAGAAGTCCTCGCCCTTCTCCTCAATACTCTCCTTCACCCGTAGCAGCAACGTCGTCTTCCACTTATCCAACTTGCTCATCTGGTCGAACTGGAACAGCTTGTCCGCGAACTTCTCCTGGTCGCCCTCCTCCACCGCCTCCATCAGATCCACCAGCAGCTGATGCTCCCTCGTCTGGCTAAAAGCAGGGTCAAGATCCCGATATGACTCTAGCGCCCGATTCGTCGCCACCATGTCGGCTGAGCAGAGGTGGCATATACCGGCTTTGAGCAGGTACTCCTTCACGCTCCACTTCATGAGGTTATTGTTGATGCTGGTTTTCGCCACGCGCTCGTAGTTGGATATGGCCTTGTAGTAGTCGTTGTCCAGCGCAGAGAGGTCGGCCAGCTTGAGGTACAGCTTGTTGGCTAGTCTGTCGTCGCATCACCACCGTCAGCAAGACCGCGCAGCCTGTGCCAGGGTAGATAGTTGACAGTACTCACGCCTCCGCATTATCCGCTTCATACCACCCCGCAGCCATCTCATACGCCTCCGCCGCCCTCTTCTGGTCCCCCAACTCCACCTCGTACAACTCCGCCAAGTTCTGCTTATGCCCCGCGGCCCGCCGGAAGTTTCCCTTCATCGTATAATGGTTGATTGCCTGCTCCAAACACCGCGCCGCATCCTCCGGCTCATCCTTCCGGTAACTCTTGTACGCCTCCGTCAACGTGTTCGCCGCATCGTCCGGCTCGTTGAGTTTCTGCTGCTGCATCGCTGCAGCCTTCTCGAAGCATTGGCCCGCTTCCTTGCCGGCCTTTTGCATGCGGAAGGCGTTGGCCGCTTGGGTGTAGAGGTCGACGGCATTCTCGTACTTTTCGCTGCGCCCGCCGAAGAGGGAGAAGCCCGAGCCGGCAGAGGAGGCGGCTTTGTCGGCCTGTAGACATACATGCTTTAGCTTGGATTGTCATTGCTAGGGTGGGTGTTGCTGACCTTCTGTAGAAGTGCTCGCGGGTCTTGCGCCATGGTTGCGAGTTATTTCGAGGTTCTCGGTCGGTATTACGGAGACACAGAGCAAATCCAAGAGAGCATGCGACAGTTTGTTCTTTGGTATGCAAACTCGGTATCACATGCTCCGATAAACAGATGCCTGCGCCCAAGGGCCAAGAGTGACGACTAAGCCCATATTCGGCGGGATATTCCGCCCCCGCAAAACGCGTGAAGGCGCGTCTTCCCAAAGAACCTGACCTCACGGCCAGCATCTGGCTGTCTCGTCTAGACAAAGCATCAATTTCGCCATCACCACGGAGTATATCTGGCATATATGTACGATACGCAATGAAGGCTTGGACAGATGAGACGCTGGCAGGATCGCGGCGAGGTGCAGGACTCGGATGATGAAGACCTCAGCCTGAGCAATGAGTCTCAGAGCCCGGAGCAGGCGCGGAAACGACCTAGACTAGACGGTGGCTTCCAGGATGCCGAGGTGTTGAACGGCTCCAGGCGTGATGAGCATGATGAGCACGATGGGAATGAGCATGGCGCCGACAGCGACGAGGAGCTTGATGAACCCTGGCTCCAGCCGAAGGTCGCCACCACTTACAGCAGGAAGGTGAAAGCGGTCGAGATCAGCGTACCTAGAGCTGGCGTGGGCTCTGGTAGAGTGGCAGATGCACATAATGGCCTTGCATCTGGGTCGCTTTCTCCACCACCACCGCCAAGGCAAGGAGAGCAGGCGAGTGCAGTGAGCTCACCCACTGCGCCGGAGCATGCAGAAGACGATCCTTTCGCAGGGCCCGGAAGCTCGCATTCAACAGACTCCGACGAGCTCCCAAGTGCGAGTCAACTACTTTTTGGCAGGTTCAACATGACAAACGAATCCGCCGGAGATCAACCGTTTGATCGCAGCGCGACTTCTTCGCCACTTACGGAACGCGAGGTATCGCCACCGCCAGGCTTCCGGCTACTAGGAGTGAACGCCGCTACAGTGCATGAAGCTGCACCTCAGTCACCGGTTGCACAAGGTGCCGCAAACGCTGACGGGGCTCTCGCCACTGACCTCTTACACGCAGAGACACTCGCAGCTGCTGGAGGCCGCCGTCAGATGAGGGCTAGGAAGGAGATACAGCTGCATCCGTATCAATACGACAAGACCTTGTTTCAGCAGCAGTGGAGACAACGCGGGTTGAAGCCTGTGCATTTTACGGTGCGCAAAGAGGCAACAGAGACCCAGGACCGTTCGTATAGTGGTGATGAAAGCGAAAGTCAGAAGCAGCTCGGCAATCATCCTTCTTCGGCCACCCGACCCAGCTCCGCTTCTGGCGATGCTCGACTTGGTGTTGACAGCACAGATGCAGGTGCGACTTCACAGAATCTGGATAGCGACGAAGAATTCCCAGACATCGAAACCCTACTGAACCGGAGACTATATGGTGGCGTGCAAGATGGGCAAAAGCGCAGGAAACTCTTCCACCTGCCCCGGACTGGGGTATCCAGAGATGCGGACGTGCCACGTATGGTCTCCGGTGGCGCGGATCCGCACCTCGACGAATTCACTGTGCCGCCCTCACCACCGCCAACCTCCAGCGACTCGGCCGAGCAGCCTAGGCCCAGGCCATTATACTTACCATCTGGGTTTAGGCTACCTGCAGGTATGACGCCAGCGCCGTTACCCACACCACAGGTCTCTTCGGATCTCCGACCGTCACGTAAGGCAGATAGGGATGGCGGCTCAGACTCGGAGTCCCTCCCACGCCAGTCACGGCCATCGACCGTATCACGTCCACCGCCCCGCCCAGTGCTCGTTGGGTCCAGCTCCGAGTCGGAGCCCGAGACTGCGTCTGAGCCCGAGGTCGATCAGCGCCGACTTCAACGCGAAAAGAAGCGCATCCGCGGCGTGCTGCCTGCCTCCTGGCTCAAGATAGACTTCCGTGCACAACAGAGAAAGGCATCGCCGTCGCCAGAAGGACTACGCAGACTGAGCACCGCATCCCCGCCACCATCGGCACGTCCACAGAAAGGCCTGGCTCAACGCGTGTCAAGAGGCTTTGCCACACCAGGGACCGCTGGCCCAATCGCCATCTCTGATGATGGAGATGATAGCGACAATGTACCTGCGGCGTCTCGTCTCCCACAACAATCTCGGCTATATTCGAGCAGAGGCCATTTGAGTGTAGCCCGAGACGACACCGTTGACATCGACGCTATGGAAGTAGATTGGGTCGATCCAATGCTGGTCGGTCCATCAAGGCGCGCAGAGAAGCGCAGCGAGGGCAAGAAACGCCAGCCTCGTATCAAAGATGCTTTTGCAAGAGTGAGGAACGAGCGGAACGACTTCTCGGAAGAGCGCGCCGGCATGAAACATGCTTTGGGATCTGCAAAGGCCGGCCATCGATCTGCACCGCGCAAAACTCGCCAGCCTCGACGCTCGGCACCACGTGCACCTGCTCTCAGCATTCTCGATGCGCCTTCCATGCCAGCTGCAACAGAAGGTTCAGTGCCGCAGTTCGTGCGATTAGCCCAGCGTCAAGCGAGGCGGCAGACGGGACAAGGACGCCACTCGCCATCCCGCAAAGTCATTCGTCTTGCGACAAAGGATGACACGGACGAAGCTACTGCTGTCTTGCGTGCATGGCGAGAAGGCACCATCGCGCCTAGAGTGGTTCTACCGCAAGTCAGAAGGAATAAAGACCCGGGTGAAGCGAGCGTAGTGGACATGGCTGAGCAAGAACAAGGGTCTCTGCCAGCGAGAGAGGTCCTCGTGGAGACTGATGGCAACAGACAGTCGCTGCTGCCCGCCACATTGCGTAATGACGCTGATAATGTAGCGTCAGGACCGCGCCGGCGTATAACAGTTCGAAGGCCTCAACCTCGACAGACTCAGCTGCGCGCAACAGCCGTCGAGCGCCAATCGTATGCGACAGAGGGTGATATCGGACCGTTGAATACACCACTGCGTGGAAACCGTCAACCGACATCCATACAACCAAGCAAACGGTTCCACGTTCAGCCTCAAGCAAACCGACTCCGAGGAGCCCAGATCGAGATGTTAGAGAATGCGTTCGACCAAGAGCACCGCACCTCGGCTTTCGAGCTTCGCATCAATTGTCTCACTGAGAGCGTGGCAGCTCGAGCCCGGAGACCAGTCAGTCAGGCTCTGCCGCTGGAACGATTCCTGGGAAGCAGGCCTATCCTGATGGAAGCACCAACAAGAACTGCTCGACACGCACCCGAGCGAGCTGGCAATCGTCTGCAAGACAAGTCTCGCTCTGTCTTGCCATATCGGCCGCGGAAGCGGCCACCGCAACACGTCGATGTCGAAGCGCGCCAGTATCGGCAACCGAGCGAGCCCTTACCTGAGGCCATCACTGTGGAGCAATCGCATGTCGATGTGCAGCCAGTCTTGGGCCCTGTCCTACATGGGCTCGGTGCTTTCGGTACGCGATACGCATTTGACTTTGACGTGCAGCCTCTCGCGCTCGGAACATACTTCCACCAAACCACTTTCATCGGTAGCGGAGACCTTGCGGCAAGCTTGAAATTAGCTGGCCGCGACCTGTCTGTGATCACTGGCCGTATGACAGTGCATGTAGGCGATGAGGTCCTTGAGTGGGGCGCGTGGACGGAAGACGTTGCCGCAGGGATTGCGCGGATACCAAGCACCATCTCGGAGGCGCTGCTTACACTAAGCGAGCATACAATTGAACCACATTGCAGTGACCAACTGGCGATCGTGACGTCCAACGTCGATCACATGCTCCGCTCGACCGTTCGATATTGCTCAAGATGCCTTGCGTTCTTGGATCCTGTAGATCGGCGATCGTGCGTGCAGCATCTTCAACGCTTCGTGGAAGACCTCCTGGAGACCATCGACCAGCAGACCGATGACAGTGTGCGCAGGAAGCTGGACAGGCGATGCCTTCAGTATGCCATGGTTGTTGCAACGCAAGCTCAGCAACTCTCACACCACAGCCTGGTACAAGCCGAAGCAAAGCTTCGTGGTCATCATCTAATCAGTGAAGCTGCAGCCAAACTGGCCAGACACCTCTTGCGACCCAATCTCCACGCACTCCGCTCTTTCTACGAAGACATGAGGCACAGCTCAAAGCGCGAAGCTGGCATACAAGATGACGATGGAGCCATCGCTGGCATCGTAACGCTGCACCATTGTCTTCGTAACGTCAATATCCCTCGCAAGGCCTTCTGGACGGTCATCGACGAGGCTCTCGATGTAGACGTTACTCGGCTAGACTCCGTGTCGGCGCTGGACAAACTTTGGTACGACCTCTTCACCATTCTACCCGCCCTTGAGGTCGATGAGAGTGGCATAGCGCGACCAGGCAGCCGACTGCATGAGACTCAGCAGGACTGGACAATGATCAAGCAGCTCATGGATCGGGTCTTTGGACTCTACCATGCCACTAGTGCCGTGCGTGGCTCGACGATCAATGACTACGTCCGTGCTATACTTACCAGGTGCTACCGACTGATCACGCGATGGGGCTGGTGGAAATGCGAGGCCATACTGGGCACCGTGTTCGACTTCTTCGCTCGTCGTGGGCTTGCTCCGCTGCATAACGAGCAGTCGCGAGGCTCACCCAGGTATTTAGAGGAGCTTTCAGGCCATCCTTCATTAGAAGCACAACCCGATGACCGTTCGTTCAACCTCTTCCTGAAGATGCTGGCTGCCGGTCTGCAAGGCACGCAAAAGCATGGCAGGTATGCGGACAAGAAGATCGGTGGAATCGCCTGGCGTTTCATACCCAACCATGACCGCACATATCGCAAAGACGCCGATGTACGACAGGCGGATCTGGACGCACTACGCAACCACCATGATCTACTATGTACGCTTTACTACGCTTCACCCGTTGGGCACCGACTCCGGTTGGACCTGCTGCGCATCTTGGTCGATCACTCGACATCGCACCGGGAAGCTTGTCGATTGAGCGTGCGGTCTTGGTCCAATCTTGCCAGCTTCCAAGCATCAACCGACGAGCCGACTGAGGCATTGCAACCATTCACCGATTGGTTCCAAGACATGCTACAGACTACCATCACTCAGTATCGCCTCGCGCAAACAGAAGCCGAGCAGGACTTTGCCATCGCGAAGGCGCAGGGGGCGGTCGGGCTTACAGAGAGCGTGTTGATTGCCACGATAAACAGCAATCAGAGGCAGATCGCAGCTACGCTGGTTGACGCGCTTGCAGGCCTCAGGCGAGCGTTACAGGCAGCACGAGGCTTGGCGTCTGCCTTCGCCCTTGTGGAAGGCTCTCGCTTTTGGACGGTCTTCACTCCATTCGACGCTTCGGAACGGCGCCTATACTCTGCGCTGCAAGAAGCTCTGGACGTCACCACGACAGCATTGGCCGTCCAGCGTGACCTCAAGGCAGACGATGAGAGCCAGCGGGTGAGCGAAGAGAGCCAGGACTACGGCGACTCCAGCGCTCTCCAAGAATTCGCTGCTACGCAAAACCACAGCACCGGCTCTAGCGCCACCATAGCAGACTTGCTGTACGATCCCGTCGGGCAGCTTGTCTCAAATGTCTTCGGCGCCGACCAAACCATTGACGATCCGATGCTCACGAAGATTGTCGACTTATGGGTGCAGCTGGCGAAGGAAAGTGTGCGGAGCGGCAAGCGAAGCTGGACCAACTACCTCGACGACTATAGTCACGACTCGTGGCACCAACTGCGTGACACGGAACAGAGGCGCAAGTTCACGCCGTACTTCCTCGCCTGCGTGGTGAACTGTGCAGGCGAGAGTCTAGAAGATGTCAGAAGAAGCGTGCTTAGCTCGTGGCTGGTTTCACTGGTCGAGAGAGAAGCAATGCTAAAGTATCAGCATGAGCTCACGGCAGCTCTATTGAATCATCTTGGAGACGAGCCCTTGCTGGACAATCCCCCTTTCAGCAAAGACTGCAGGGACGGGACGTTCAGCGTCAGTCTCACTGAGCTACGGCAGAGAAGGCTTACGCTCATCTCCAGCGTGCTTTCCAGCATGCGCAAGGACTTCGATGACGCTCTCTATCATCACCCCGAGAAGCTCGCCGACCTGCGCCGGACTTACACTGACATGCTGAGGTCGGTGATGCAAGCCATGAAGAACAACTACCAGGAGCTGCAAACGTCAACGAGCAAGTCAACAGCGGACCCGAATGTCCACGGTGCCTATGTGGTGTTTGTGCAGCATGTGGTATCCTTCTTACAAGAGCACACTGCCGACATATGCCGCGTCGATTCATTTTTCACCGACTCGTCCGCCTTCCCGCTGCCAGCGACCGATCCGACGTACGTGGTCGGCAGACTAAAAGGCTACGTGCCGAAGCTCGTGGAGAGTAAGACGAGGAAGCAACTTGCGACATTCATCCATGCTGTTAGCGAACGTGCGGCTGTCGACGGCCAGCAACAATACCTTGTGGACCAGTTGTGCTCGGCAATGGATGGTGTCCTCGAGCGCGGCAGCAGCGCCGCGCCGAGCCTACGCCACGTCGTGCTCACAGCGATCTTCCCGGCTTACATTGCCAATGCGTTGTCGACCGCTTGCTCGTGGATACTGGCTCTTCCGTTGTTGCGGGTTTGTCAACGGGTTGTCGGTGGCTTGCTGTACTGCGTCAAACTGGAGGATGAGCAAAGCGTCGGTGGCATCATAGATACCGTGGAGGCTGTGCTCGATAGTATGCACAAGCCTCTCGGGCTGGCGTTGACGCATCCCGGCCTTTTGCGTTTAACGCACGTTCAGGGCGTCCTCGGTCAGATCTTCGGGACCGGTCAGTCGTTGCTCACGCTATGCGACCATCTCCGGCGAACGACCGGGCGTGGCGACGCTGTTGTAAGTGGACTGCGATGTCTTCACATGCGCGGTCGAGAAGTGATGGCACACCTGAGCGAAGCACAGGCAGAAGTCTTCGATCCAGTCGCATACAGTGGAGAGGCAGCTCAAACCGTGCTCTGGTCGGACACGAAGACGTTCGCGGAGAAGCAAGCCCAAACCGCCTTCGAAAGCGACTGGCACGCACATGAAGGACAGTACTTCGTGAGAAGAGGCAACAGCTCGAAGGAAGTCGTCGTATCACTCAAGGACGAGGATGAAGGGCAGCAAGACATGCTAGCGTCCATCGAGCAGTTCTGCGAGAGCTTCGAAGCGATTGTTGGTGGCCGAGCACGCATGCGGACAGCTGCATTGCGCGATGGCTGTGGCATGGGTGGCGTCATGGTATAATATTGCAGGTGCATGAGGTGGCATTGACAGCGTTCTGAGCGAGCATGTGAAAAGTGTTGGGTACAACAAGCGAGGGTAGTACGAGTATAACAGTGACAAGTGATAGACCATTTGGTCGCGTCGATGACTCGATTACCTGTGACGACGTCTTATATCCACCCACGTTCCTCACAGCAGTGACCGGGTGGCAAATGAGGTCTTGCCGAGCTGTATGGAGCTACTGCAGCTCCTCCCGCGCTCTATCGCGTCTGGCGCGAATAATGCGCGCTGCTCCCACACACTCCAGCCTCACGGCCTGGCAATGCTGGTATCGGTATGCATCTCTACCCCGCCTGCGACAGGTTTCAGGCCTTCGACATTAAAGTGCCTCACCGGTACTCGAGCGTGGGTTGCGGCGCAGCTCTTGGCGACACGGCACTCATACATGTACCTCCCCTCCTGTTTCGTCATCGCTCATCATGATCTCTGCTTCTGCTTCCCTTCAGTAATCGCGTGCTCCCACTCCCAGTTGAGACTCGGGGAGTGTAACGAGTAGATCCAGTGCGCTTCGTGGGCTTCAACACACACACCCTAGCGAACATGGCGTTCACGCGGCGGCAGGTCGTTACAGTGCTCAGCGTGCTCGTGTGTGACAACAAACAACCCATAAGCTATCGAATGCCTCGCTAACCACCGCACCCCAGTACCTCACCGCCCTCACCATCCTCGCCGCCCTCGCCCTCCACAGCGCCCACGCCTTCTCCCTCCCCATCCCGGACATCACCTGCGCCCTGACCGTCGCCCTCCCAGCCCTCGCCGGCATCGCCCTCTCCACCATCCTCACCCTCAACGACCGCCTCGCCGCCAAAGGCCACCTCCAAACCTCCCGCATCCTGCAACTCACCGTCGTCGCCTTCCTCATCTACGAAACGGTGCTCGCCACGCTGGCGGGGACGCACATCAGCCCGCCCATGAGCCTCAACTGCGCGCTGAAGGAGCGCTGGGAGCATATGTTCCAGCGCAAGAGCGGCGACAGGATCCGCAGGATCCAGGACGCGTTCAGTTGTTGCGGGCTGAATAGCCCGCGGGATATGGCCTTTCCGTTTCCCGACGCCCATCATGAGAGTAACGCGTGTATGGTGCGGTTCGAGCGCAACACGGCGTGCATGGAGCCGTGGCGGGACGAGGAGCGGAAAGTAGCAATAATGCTGCTCGTCGTGCCTCTCGCCGTCTTTGTTTGGAAGGTATGCGAAGCACCCAAACGACTCCCCTAATAAAGCCGAGGCCCAAAGCCGTACTAATGCCACATCCAGGTCGCCATCCTCCTCGCCCCATCCTCCGGCTCCGCCTGGCTCCCCTCAGCCATCCGCCTCCCAAGCGACCGCAGCGAAAGCCCCGAAAGCTCCCGCCGACGCCCCGCAGCGATCGAATACCGCGACGTCGAGAACAACAACAACAACACCGGCGCAATCGAAGAAGAAGCCGACAGCGTGCGCGCCGAAGTCGACCGGCTGAACAACGACTCCAACCTCGCCTCGCACATCGAGGGCGGCAGGTCCAAGCCCAACGCGCATAACGGACTATGGCGCGAGCATGAGCGCTGGCGAGACGTGGCGGACGACTAAGGTTTGGTGAACTCCAAGACCCGATATGCGACATGCGACATGCGTTACGATATGTTTTCTTTTGAACAATGCGATATGCGCGATGGGCGCATACGGCCTACGCATCGGGTGGGCGTAGATCATCTGCGCGATGTACAATAGAGCAGGTCATCCACAGTCATATGCCCAAACCCCACCTTCCAATACCGTTTTGCCATGCCACCCCTACCTACTACCTGTACACCTTACTCCCAAAACGCCGCCCATGTCGTATCCCTCATAGACACTTTGGAAACATGAGGAATGCCTCCTCACAGCCCTTCCTCCATCGTCACATTCCGCCACCAAGGCAGTGTGCTCCCGTCCCCGGCAGCGTGCATCGTAGCAGGCGGGTTAACGATGCTCTCAGCATCGCCCACCTGCCGCCTCTCGCTAACCTCGCGCGGCTTCGCCTCCCGGCCCTTACCCGTCTTCATCTTCAACTTCATCGCGCGCGCCGCCAAGTTCAAGCTCGCGCTGCGGTCCAACTCGCTCGTTGCTGTTGTCGTTCTTCCGACGCGCGTCGTCAATCCCGGGGATGAACGCGAGTAGCCGGCCTTCGTGTTTCCAGTTCCCGCGACTCCGTTGCCCAGTGCGTTGGTGGGGCGGAAGCCGTTGGTCATGGTAGTGGTCCATTCATCCCTCATGACTGGTCGTTGTCATTGCAGCGGCTCCGACGAGGAGGATAGGCGGTTGAGGTGCAGGTAGACGTCAGTGCCGTACCTGCGAATTTACGTCAGTCAGCCGGTCGCTCCTTCCTTCGTTCTCACCAGCAGTAGATCTGAAGCTTACCCTTCCATGCTGATCAACTTCAGATCACCGCCGAAATATCGCGCATATAACCGTGATATGGGTAGACCATAACCAAACCCGGCCATCGGCGCCTTGAAGTCACTCTTGTTGAAATCCGGATCCAGACTCGGCGTCTGGTCGACTGTGGTGTACATGTACGTCCATACGAGCGGGATACTCGAGCGTGGGATCCCGCCTCCCTCATCGCTGATCTTGAGCGTGATGTCCTCTCGGCCTTCACTCACAATGACCGTCGTGACCGGGAACTCCTCCTTCTCCGACCCGTGTGTCTCCACAACGGCTCGCAAGCTGTTCTTGAGCGTCTCGAATAGCATGTGCGAGAGATGGCCGGGTACGTACATGAAGTTGAGCTTCGGATCGCAGACTAGCCGCACTTTGGGTGCGTCGAAGAGGCCGTAGTGGTCCTCGCACACGAAGCGCGCATTCTCAATCGCCTCCTGCGCGAGGTCTCGCACATTGGTCTTGGTGCAGATGATGCCCACGTAATTGGGATCCGACTGTGTCCGTTGGTCGGTCAGAGCAATATGCTGGCCTATGAGCATCCGTATCCCAATCCGGCTCATGTAGAAGCGGTCAAGGAAGGCTTGGATGTTCTGATCAATCTGCATGCGTTGCCGTTTCCGCTTGTACTCCAACACGCCCTGTGCGATCGTGGTCACGACGCTGTCGTGCCGCCGCTTGATCTTCTCCAATGTGCTCGAGAACCTGGCGTTGAAGTCGCCGAGCTCAGGCGGCCAGTCGCCGTTGTCGTCCGCAGCGCTGTAGTACCGCCGGGAGTTGCTCACTTTGCCTCCGCCGTTCTCTTTGCCTTGCGACTTGTACTGTCCCGGCTTCACGCTCGGGTTATGCGTCGTCTCGCTCAATATCCTCGACTGCCGACCATTGCCCTTCGCCGGCTTGCTCAAGCGCTCCTTGACGTCCGTACTCAGGCTGGGCTTCGACAGGCTCGTGATCTCTTCAAACGACTGCGCATACCACTCCTGCACCCGCTTAATACTCGGCATCTCATTCAGTCCATCTGGAAGGTCGCCCAGCTCTTGCACTCGGTGCGCCAGCCGGATGGGAAGCTCTTCGGACAGGAACTGCGAGGCGCGGAAGAGCGTGCCGGTCGAGACATTCTGCCCAAACTGCACCATCTGCCGGAGACTCACGCCTGTCGCTGGGAAGTTGCTGTAGTGCTTGATGGTGTCCATCAACTGGGCCGACTGTCGTTCACTATGCGTCAGCTATTACTGCCTCCTCCCAATGCCCTCGGGGTGTGCAACGCCCACCTGCTTCCACGACATCTTGGCTTGCTCACAGGCCCGCAGGCCTTCTCGCTATACTGGGACAATGTGTTGTAACACTACTTGCTCGTGACTCAAGCTTGAAGCAGGCCTCACGAGACCTCGAGCGAGCAGCCCGCCGCTATTTCTCCGCAGCCGCAGCGCCGAGTGCCAAACGTCAATGCGGCTGGTGTGCGCGGCTGCCGAGGCTCAGATTCCACCGTGCAGGCGGTCGTAGGGAACGCTGTAACGCGAATATCAGAGCCCAAATGCGTGCTCCTGGAAGATTTTGGAAATTGCGCTCGGGACATATCGGATTGCAATGATATCACCGATATACATCTGCTGTCGTGTGAGCATCTGGACTGATGGCGTGGCGGCGGTGGGCTTGCGATGACAAGAGCTATCCCCGCATCACCACATGCGCACATGCGCCTTTCACGTGCTTCCAGCCTCAGGTTTCGCCCTTGCTGTAAGGCGGATGATGCCGGAGCGACATCACCCGGACGATGAAGACCGTAGGTAGGAGGTAGGAGGTATGAGAGGGACGACTTCGCCTCGTTTTCCATACAAAGAAGACTGGCACAGAGATGAACTGACAAGGTCGCCACGGATACCGCCATCATGGTCATCGGCATAGACCGTCCTGTGCATGGACACGGCGTGATCCTTCCGGTACGGAGGAACCAACACCTCCAAAGTCGCGCGGCTTCAAACATATTAGGCGGCAACAGAGCACGATGCTGATGCTGATGTATCAAGTCATTTCTCGTACGCGTATTTCGACACTCTGCACTGCCTTCTTTTCCTTCTCCGTCCGTAGAGAGTGAGTGACCTGCCTCGCACACACCACGACCATGAGCGCAAACCGCTGCCCAGAGCACGCCAGGCCACAGCACTGGTTCAACGAAGTCAAGCATCCTGCATTCCACGTCGCATCGGTCACTTTCCCGGCCTATGTACTTCCGCTCACAGTATGCACCTTATTCCTGGCGTCGAAGTCATACCAGAGAAGACAAGGTGCTCCTCAAAGTCCCCTTCCTGGCGTTAAGGCAGAGGCACCATGCCCCAGAGATAAAGAAAAGGCAGCAGTACCGGATCCCGAAAACCAAGTCCAGACTCAAGATGAACACACAGCTCCTCGCCACCGAAAGATACTGACGAACATCATTCGCTTCCACAACCAGGCCTGGACACTCCAGGCACTACTGGACAAAGGCACGAGGGCGAAGGGGCTCCTGGGCCTGGCACCCTTCTGCCTCCTTCAAGTCGTCGCTCTATTGTTGGCTGGTACTGTCCTCGACTGGCAGACCCTATACCCATGCTTGTTCGCGGCTATAGGGTGGCTGGCCTATCTCCTCCAGCAGTACCCCGAGCATGCTTCTAGCGTCGCGGCTTCCATTGGCATCGTCGCCGAAGCACTTCCATGCGCCTGGATGCTTGGCGGCGAGCGCGACAACGGTTTACAGTCCTCAGTCAGCGGCGTCTTGCTGCTGGTCCTAGCTAGCGATCCGCACATCCCGACGGACTCTGCTGTCCGCGGGCCAACATGGCTGGGCAACGAGCTCTGGCCACTGGGTGTTCTACTCACTCTCGCGCTTGTCAAAGGCGCCATCGCGCTTGGTCGAAAGGCTGCGACGCGGAGCGGCCTTACGCTAGAGCCACTGCGGACTGTCGCTCAAGAACTCTTGACCGAGCACGTGCCTGAGCTCGCACATGAACTGGCCCGTATCGCCGACGTCATGCTTCCCATGGCCATCTTCTTATTCGTCACCACGCTCTGCTGCTCATCCCTTGGCTGGAGATGGCTCTTGCTTGGCCTGCCGGCGACTCCTCCTTCATTCGTTGGTGGAGGTTTCATTGGAGGCATGCTCTTCCCTGTCGCTTGGTGCATTCAATCAGCCTTCCGACGCGACCGACGCCCGACCTTCGTCAGCACCGACTCCACGGAATTCTACGAGGTGGCTTTCTGCGCTGACGCGGCTGGGTGGGCTGTGATGGCGTTGACATTGGTATGGGCATCGCTTTCGGCAGCGGGTGTGTAGCACGTGTATCTCCGATGGCCCGTGTTGCACAAGCCGCGGAGGGCGACGAAGCGGGCGCAGCAGATCGCTGACGAGAGTACGATCGAAGGTCGAGCTACGCGCAAAAGCCGAACCAGTATGCCCAATGAATCTAGTACTGCTATCTATACAACCCAGCGGAGGAAAGGACGCCCATCGAAACACGCATCCGCCCATGCTACCTACCTCACCTCTAGAAAGACACAAGAGCTCACACTAAATACATCTCCCACCAGATTGCAAGAGAAAACCTATCGCCAATATCACTCCGGCATCGCCATCAGCTGGAAACTTTCGGTCATCCTCGCAGCACTTCAACGAAATGACCTTCGCTTACCCTTGCGAGACATCGTTTGGGTGCCATCATTGGCGGCCATACGGTGATGGCTCTTGTTCTGTATCGCGATCGATGCCGCCATACAGCGATGGCGTGTACCGTGCATCGCGATCGATACCGCCGCGCTCCCTTGCCTCATAAGCCCGCTTGCGCTTTTCCCAGGAGTTCCCTGCTTTCTCCTCAGAGGCGCCCCGGTCTACCAGCCCCTGGACATAGTCCGTCTCCTCATCTCCCTTCCATCCGCCAAAAGGCCTCGGGAATTCGGTGCCGGTATACGGAAAGTCGTTATTCCTGGTGGGCGCCGCTGTCGCTGGGCGCCCGTAAGGCCACGAGGACCCATATGCTGCTGCCTAGGACGTTGATACGACGCCGAACTGGAGCTCTGCTGCCAACGACTGGGCCCTGCCTCGACAGGCACTCGCTCGCCGTATATCGCTGCGCTGTGGGACTGCGGTCTAGCCGGCGCAATACCCTTCATCCGCCCGTAAAAGTCCGCTTTCATATCATACGGCGCATGCCCCGAAACCGAACGCTCGCGGGAAGTCGGACTTCCGAACGATGGCATCGATGACATCGGAGAAGGCGTTCCATTCTGGTAATCCTCGGAAAACGGGTACCGAAGGTCGGCGCCGTCGCGGGTGGCAGCATAGGACGCCGCGTCAGAGTTCATCGGCGGGCCGATTGCATATGTACCATCAGCACGCGGGATCCGGGGGTCTAGCATCATAAGCCTGGATCGAGGGCCTATGTACCTGTCTCCCTCGATACTGCGAGTGTATGCGGGGGCGCCGCAGATGGGACAATTTCCCTTGCCTATCTCTTGCGGTTCTTCATAGCCGCTGCATGATTGACCGAGTCGCACGGGTAGGCATGGACGCACATCGTCGGGGTCCAAGCTGGTGTCGCCACACGGGAATTTATACTTCGGGGTAGTGCACATCTCCGTCGGTTGAGGTGGAGTGGGCTGTTGTCGTTGTAACAGCAGTTGATGTAATGATATCGGATCTAGACTTGATCTATGTCTCCTGCTTGATGCTGATGTTGGGGTATGGGAAGAGAATCCATGAGCAACAGGCGAGCAGGGCGTCTTTTATTGATACTATGGCCTGGAGTCGACGTTCACCACCGCCGACCAGAGCGACGCTGCCCGGAATCACCGTATATACACTCCAAAGCAGTGAAGACATCGCCCACGCGGGTGGAGCTATGGCAAGCCTCCGACATGGCTGCTGTGTATACAGTCCCTGTATTACAGGCAGCGCGGCTAAGCAAACCTTGGGGCAGCCCCTTCGCTACTGGACGTGGCGGGCTGACGTGCTCGGTCGGCAGAGACTACACTGGATCATGAACTGAAGTGAGTGAGCAGGAGGTCGCGGTACTCGGGAAGATCACTCGTTGTGGCCGATGGCAACCACCTGCCGAACAACATCGCCCTGCCTTGGCAAAGTGGCATTGCGAACGATGACCTTCAATGATGTGTAGCGGACCTCTTCAGTCCACTTCATACCACATGTGTTGTCCGGCACTGCGCAGCAATACCATTGCGCTTGAGGTCGCGGTAGACGTACTCGAATCCTCCTCCAACACAGCACTGCCGTCAGTGCATACGTTCCTCTAGCTGCGATTCCCCAACAACGGTATGTTGGTTTGTTATGAACCCATGTATCAGTATGCTCGAAGCAGCAGTGACTGAGCACAACTGGTAGCACTGCCAATCTCTCCTATAAGTAAGCGCTTCAGCAACGGCCTACTTCCATCAGAACAAAGTCCACCCCATCCAACAAGCCGAGAATGTGCTGCGACATACCACTCTGGTGCCCAAATCGTCACCTTATCCCTCCCGGACGCATACCGTGCATCGACGTCCTTGAACTGCGTCCTTGCAGGGTAGGTACTATCAGAATGGAAGGCCGGCTGGCGACAACACCCTGTCACGCCTGCGAACTTCGAGCGTTGCCACTACCGCAGCCATCGACTGCACGCTCGTACCCCTCGTCCGAGCCGCCAGCCCACACCCGTCAACAAGCAACTCAGTATGCATCCGACTTGAGGCAGCCTCATCCCAATGTGTACAGAGCAGGGGATGCGCACTCACAACGCAGATCGCACTCGCTCTCTCCGGCAGCCAGCGCGCCCTTGGCACCGCAACGAGAAGAAGCCGCCCGCGTACGGACACCCCTTCTCTTCGGACTTCAACGCCGTCCCTGGGAGACAGAGGAGTACGAGGAGTATGAGCCAGCAATGCGAGCTGCTGGGTTGCCAACTATGTTTGTCGAACGCTTTGCCGTAGAGGCTGGACTCCTCGGAAGGATACCGGCGCGACGGGACGTACATGCGCCGCCGGACCCACCGTATGTAAGGCCAGAGGCACCACCAAGGGAATGGTTACGGGATCGAAAGAGGCGGCTCGACAGAGAAAGGTATCATAGATCTCGTGGGCAAGGCGGTTAGGTGATCATCCTTCAAGCGTACGACACAATAACGATGTTAAATTTCGGCGGAGCCCCAGCACCGGGATGCTCGCGTACCTAAATGCCTAAGAAGCAGGCTGCAGCAAGTGACGGCGATGCCGCGGTATTGAATAACGGAGTGCAGTGCGCGAGCTCGACCGCCACTGCATGGCAATGATCGTTGGCCTCCGCGGAAGTAATATCGGCAGTCCCACAAGCAGCAAACGAACGGCACCCACACAGCGACGATACTATGAAGCGTGGCGGTTCTCTTTCTGTTCTCATATAGTGGCAGGTGGTTGCGATCACAAGGTAGCTGGTTACGTATCTGTTTGTGAACTTCATCTCCAGTATCTGACGAGGGGCGAGGGTTCGGGACGGAGGTGTATTCCCTGCTTCCTCGTACGTAGTACCTTGCTCGACGAGCACAACTAGCAGGTTGTCGAACCGTCAAATACCTTCTGACTTACGTCATTCCTTACCCAGCGATCTCTTGCAATGTCTTCCGGGAGCGCTTGGCATCTTGAGTGAAGATACGTAGTTATGTAGCAAACGGCCTCCGAAGCGTGCTCAAGCTCTTCCGCAGCTCATCAACTGGTTGCCAATTGCTGTCCTTTGTGGCTAGCATATATGCTAGCTAACGTCTTGGACATACCGAGCGAACAGTGTGACGAACGTGAGCCAACGAGGCAATACTCCATCTTCCATCCACACCAGTCTCACACAAGCTACTACAAGCCTGCCTACCCACCCCTAGCCATCAAAAGCCACAACATCAATTTCCACCTTCATATCCTCCAAAGCCAGCCTGGGCACCGCGATCACAGTCCATATCGGCTTGTGCTCCGGCATCCAATGCTTCAGATTCCGCACCATGGCCTCCATCGCCTGGTTGTCGAGCGGGACATGGTACGACTTCACGCTGTGAACCTGCGTGAACCCGCCCTTGACACCGGCCGTCTTGAGCGTGAGGGCCACGTTGGCGAACGCTTGATCGATCTGCTCGACGGCGGTGGCGCGGAGGGCGCCGTTTTCGGGGTCCCAGCCGCCTACGTGAGTCTGTATTAGTGGGTTGAGCGGTAGGCATGCACGCACTGCCATTCGACAGTGCGCGGCGTGACGCCGTCTATGCGCGGAGTTGAGGTACCTTGACCCGCGCATTCGACGCGGTTGGGCGGTAAGCGCACCGCTTGGCTGTACCAATAGTTCTCCGACAACATCTTCCCCGCGCCGTCATAGTTGTAGTACTGAAGAAGCGCCATGGTAATAAAGAGTGTCGATCAAGATGCGAGGGGGCAAAGGTAGAAGCAGAAGGAGGACCCGGTTTCGTGCTTGGGTGGTTTCGGAAATGCGGAGTGCTGGGAGGGGCGAGGGAATGGAAATGACAGGAGACCTACATCCGACGAGGGAGACGACCAGTCCTTCTTGTACGGAAGAGAGAAATCGACCTGGCAAAGGGAAAAGAGCACCGCGTGACCGTTTCGGGGAGTCTCTTACTGTCCGCATTGAGGTTTGATTAGCCGGCGCTGAGTAAGCCCGAGTGGTACGACCTACGCCGGCCAGGCTTCTTGGCTGTGGGCTGATGTGGTCATGCGGCCCGGCAGATGCGTGCTGATGTTGGGAGGGAGCATCATGTGCATCTCACGCCAAGAGACCACGACCGCTTGCCTGCGCTCGGCTCCGCTCCCAGACTTTCCTCCCACCAACCCACGTCTGCAGCACATTTCCCTCGTCGTCCAGTATGACGAAATCGGCTTTCCTGCCTGCTTCCAACTTCCCTCTGTGCCCGTCGCCTATGAAGTCCGCTACGTTCTGCGTCACGCACTGCACTGCCTCTGCAATACTACAGCCGGACCACTCCATGAGGTTCTTCACACAGTATGCCAGACTCGCACAACCGCCTACAAGCGTCTCCGTGTCCTCGATAGTCACGCGGCTGCCAGCTTTGGTTTGCTTGTGCGGAATCTGCGCATGCCCGGGATACGTTCCATCCGGGAGGCCGGCGAGCTCGATGGAGTCTGTTATGACGATGCACTTGCTTGGGTTGGCGCGCAACAGCATAGTGGCGACCGAAGGATGCAAGTGGTTGCCATCCGGGATGATCGAGAAGTATGGGCTGTTTGATCGCGTTGACGGCGCGGCTGTAACAAGGCCAGCTAGACCGGGATCTCGGTGATGTAGAGGCGCCATGGCATTCAAGGTGTGCGTCAAGCAGGTCGCGCCCGCTCTGACGGCTGCGAGACCTTGGTCGTATGTGGCTGAGGAGTGGCCGAGGGAGACTTTGATGCCTTTTGATGTGAGGTCTGAGACGAGGTGCTCCGTGCCTTCTAGTTCCGGCGCTAGCGTTACTAGCTTGAGAATGTCGTTCGATAGTGACACATCACCATAGACCTCGACAGGCGGAGTAGCAGGTTGGTGGAAGAGCGAGGCATTATGCGCACCCTTTTTGCTGGGGTGCAAGTACGGTCCTTCCGCGTGAGCGCCTAGTAGTGAGGCACCGCCCTCGATCGAACGAGGCTTGAGGGAAGGGAGTATCTACTGCGAGGCACGGCCACCTGTAAGCACCCCCATAAGAGCCCTCAGCGTGACGCAACCTTCCTCACCTTTTGGAACTCGTCGGAGTGCACGGTGGGTATCGTGGCGTAGAAGCCCGTGACACCGGTCTGCGGCAAATACCTCGCTACGTCGTCGATGTTCTTCGCGTAGCTTGCCTCGTCCTCGAAGTGCGTGAAGTGGAAGCCTCGCATGCCATTGGTCTGGAGCTCGAGGAAGCCGGGCGCGATAATGCCGCCGCCCACATCGATCGTCTCGCCATTGGTGTTGTCGGTCTCGGGTAAGATGTTGTCAGTCTCGGCCGAGATGACCAGCGTTTCGCCCTCGACGAGCTTGCCGTTGCGGCAGACACGGGCGTTGATGAAAGAGATGGTGTGGCCTGGCATGTCGGCCTTCGGTACCACACAAGAGATGGGAGATGGAGGCCGAAACAGGAAATGAGAATTGAATACTGAACCTCACCTACGCGCCACAGGTGGGGGCGGAGAAGGGGGAGTGAGCTGTCACTGGGATTGAGAGTGATCGGCCAGAATCTGCGGGGCAGATCGCAAGCGAGCCGCGTCTTGTCTTTGTGATGCTTCTGATCGTACAACGATACAACCTCAGATCACTCCTATCTGCCACCGTTCCACGCCGCTTCGAGGAATTATGGCTCGTGTTCAAGGTTGTAAGAGGCGGTGGCAAAGAGGGCGAAAGTCGATACGTCAGAGTTTAGGCACGTGATGAAGTGAGGTGAATGCTTTTTGCGATGAACCTTCCCATAGTTCACACACGCGCGGCACTCCCGCCGCCCCCGCCTACAAGCTAGCTAGCTTGGCGATCATGACGTAGATGCCTGCCGCGCGCCGCACAAGGTTGTGAGTGCCTTGATCTGGCCATTATCATTCATTTGCTCCTTCTGTGGGCCTGTGGCTTGACCACGCCTTCTCGGACTCTCATTCAGTGCTTGACGGGCAAGTAACTTCGATCTCGGAGCCAGAAACGCTTATTCATTCACCTCTCCACGTCCCACAAGCATTGTTGGTCCACACCACCACGAGCCATTGGAGACACCTAGTCACCAAACGGCCTCGGGCCAACCACCTCCAACCATGGCGGACGAGCCGACACCAACGGCGCCTGGCGGGCACTACTCGGGCAGGAACAAGATCCCGACGGTCAACCAGCTGCTGGAGCGGCTGGACAAGGACAAGAAGGGCCGCGACAAGACGATCGATGAGGAGCGGAAGCAGGGAAAGCAGGCGCAAAAGCAGGCCGGCGGCGCAGACGGCGTCGTGGCGCACCAGAACGAGCAGCGCTCCAAGGCCGGGCAGAAGGTGGTCAGAGACCCGACGACGGGCCGCGATGTGACGATCGAGGACGTGAACAGCGAGATGATGGAGCACGTGAAGAACCCTGTGCTCTCCGTCCCGAACGCGAACTTGGGTAAGGACACGCCGGTCAAGACCGATGCTAGTCAGAAGAACCCGGAGTACAAGGAGAAGCAGGACATTACGGCGCCGCCGGATCCAGTCGCCGAGGGTAGTACCTCTGACGTCCCGATCCATGGCGAGAAGACCAACATCCTGTTCCACCCGACGCCGTCGGTGAGCTACGAGCCGACGTTCAACCGTCTTGAGCAGCACGGGCTGTACCTGACGATTGGTGTATTCTTGGGCATCGTCATCCTGGGCAAGACGTTCGGCGGGAGGTACATCGGCATCATCCCGTTGGCCATGTGCGTGAGCAGCGGCATATGGCTGTGGGTTAAGGAAGTCGTGCGTTCGGGCCGCGAAGTCGAGTGGGAGTCGGAGAAGGAGCGAGGCAAGACTGCCACTGCCAATTTGCTGCCCGAGTCCGTCGAGTGGATGAACACGCTCCTCTCCATCGTCTGGGGTCTAGTCAACCCAGACATGTTCCAATCCGTCGCCGACACGTTGGAGGATGTCATGCAGGCTTCCGTGCCAGGCATCATTGAGAACGTGCGTGTGGCGGAGATCAACCAAGGCTCCAACCCTATCCGGATCCTGAGCTTGAGAGCGCTACCAGATGATCACATGAAGGAGTTGAAGACGGCAATCCACGAGGAGAACAAGAAGACCAAGGACCCGCAAGAAGCGGCCGCGGACGAGGAGGGTGGCGATTACTACAACCTGGAGATCTCCTTTGCTTACCATGCCGAGCCAACTGGAAAGAGGACGTCGGATAAGGCGAGAAATATGCACATGCAGCTCGTGTTCTACCTAGGGGTCAAGGGCTTGTTTGGCGTACCGCTACCTATCTTTGTCGAGCTGCAAGCCTTGGTGGGTACTGTGCGCCTGAGGATGGCCATGACACCTGAGCCACCATTCTTGAAGACCCTGACGTTCACGCTGATGGGTGTGCCGCACGTCCAAGCCGGCTGTATACCGATGTTGGAGCACGGCGTCAATCTCCTCAATCTGCCGCTGATCTCGAACTTCGTCAACTATGCCATTGGCGCGGCAGCGAGTATGTACGTGGCGCCAAAGAGCATGAGTCTTGATATGCGCGCTATGCTACAGGGCGACGACATCACCAAGGACGTGCAGGCGATGGGTGTCTTGTGGATCCGCATCCACAAAGCTATCGGCTTGTCGAAGCAAGACAAGCGCGGCTCGAAATGGGGCGGCTCGGACCCGTATATCACTCTCACTTTCAGCAAGTACGGCAAGCCGATGTACTGCACGCGCGTCATCACCGACGACCTGAACCCGATCTGGGAGGAGACGACGGCGCTCCTCGTCACGCCGGAGTTGATCAAGGCGGATGAGAACTTGTCCGTGGAGCTATGGGACTCGGACCGCCACAGCGCCGACGACATTGTCGGCAAAGTCGAGCTGAGCTTGCAGAAGATGATTCAGCACCCAGGCAAGATGTACCCGCAAGTCTCTAAGCTTCAGGGTATGGATGCAGACTCCGAGATGCCTGGCGAGTTGCACTGGGAGGTCGGATACTTCGGCAAGCCGCAGTTCCGCCCTGCGCTGCGTACTGATGGCAAGAACCGCGGTCTGCCGGACACGTTGAAAGACCACCCGGAGCTGCAAGACGAGAAGGGCCAAACCAACTCGGCGACCGATGACGCGGTGCAGCATACGCCCCCGGACCCGCTGTGGCCGAGCGGTGTGTGCAGCATCATCATCCACCAGATCGTTAGCCTGGAGTTGGAGAACATTAAGGGCACAGAAGGCAACCGCAAGGGCCGTGAGTACGAGCCCGCGAAGTCGTACGGCGAGGGCAAGGACGAGGAGGGCGGCAATCTACCGACGTCGTACTGCACGATTTTGTTCAACGACGAGCTGGTCTACCGCACGCGCTCGAAAGCGGTCAGCTCACAGCCCATCTTCAATGCGGGGACGGAGCGCTTTGTGCGCGACTGGCGCAGTGCTATCGTCACGGTGACAGTGCGTGATAGCCGGAACCGGGAGCATGACCCGATCTTGGGCATTGTGCCGTTGAAGCTGAGCGATATCCTGGAGTCGAGCAGTCAGGTGACGCGGTGGTACCCTCTGGACGGCGGCATCGGCTTCGGCAGGGTGAGGATTAGCTTGCTGTTCCGCTCGATCGAGACGAGGCTGCCGCCGCAGCAGCTGGGTTGGGACGTCGGCACGTTCATGTTTGAGGGCGAGAGGATGGTGGCGAAGGGGTACGGGCATCACGCCAAGATCAAGCTGAGGACCGGTGGCAGTGTGGGCAAGCTCAGCCGGACGGCGTGTCATGCGCTCAAAGGCGACGACTCGGTGGACTCGGCGAGTTCTGGAGGGTACTACTGGGACTTGTCCAAGGCGACCGGGCCGGACGGGAAGCCCGGCGTGAGGTTGCCGGTTAAGTACCGCTACCGGTCGCCGGTTGTGTTTGAGCTGCATACGGCGGGCAAGCGCAAGGCGGACGCCTATGCCGTGCTGTGGCTCAACACGCTGAGTGACAACGAGGATCAGGACATCGAGCTGCCGATCTGGCAGACGAGCGCTTCGCAGCGGCTCGTGCAGAACTACATCACGCCGGAGATGGTGAAGCAGGGCAGCGAGAGCTTGGCGGGGCTGGAGGATCTGAAGGAGGTTGGGACACTGTCGTTCCGGGGCAAGTTCAAGGCGGGTATGGATGAGAGCCATGAGGCGTTTGTCGCGGACAATGACTCACGCGAGACCTTTGAGACGTGGGAGGCTTGTCTTGCGGAGGGGGTGCGGACGCGGCAGGTGGAGAAGGAGTTGCCGGAGCGGGTGGATCGGTTGCATGAGGAGAGCTTGATGCAAGGGCGGGATGTGCTGAAGGAGGCGAGTCCCGAGGAGAAGCAGAAGTGGTTGAACAAGGACGGGACGGACTGGTCGGGCGCCTTTGGTGACGACCCGGGGAAGTTCGTGGACGAGAATGGGAAGAAGAGGAGGGAGCCGGGGGCTGAGCGGCCGCTTGAAGGGCCTCGGCCGCTTGGTGAGGACGGCGGGACGACTGGTGGCGAGACGGCGGATGAGGACGATGATGACGATGACAGTGACAGCGATTTGGGGATCACGGACGGGAGTAAGATGAACGGTAACTCCGACTCCCCCGCGTCGCCGCAGTCGTATGGGCGGAAGAGCATGCAGTCCGCGCGCACGATGGAGAGCGGGTGGACGCAGGGCACGAACGACACGAGTGGGACGGCGGGTACGGCCGGCACGTCGGGCACGATGGACAGCGAGAAGGATGTCAACCGGTCCAACAAGAAGACGGAGGAGCGGAAGCAGAGGGGCCTGATGCAGTGGAAGCCCGCGCGGAATCTGAAGTTCGCCAAGGATGAGGGGAAGCTGGCGTTGCGGAAGATGAAGGGGAAGATGACTGGAGGCTTGGAGGGGAGGCAGCCGGGCGTGGAGACGGAGACCGGGTGATGAGTAGGTGGGCCGTGGCGTGGGGTGTTGTACGTAGGAGAGGTGGGGTGGGTTTGGACGGTGGTGAGCTCGAAGACCTGTGTATGTGGCGTTCGGGAAAGGTAGCATGGCGTTTGTTGTTGCATGGTGGTTTGGCGTTCCTAGTAATGACAACAGCACCTATGATTATATGCCACTAGAGTCCTCGACACCGAAGCATTTCGTTCGCACTGCGGTGACTCTTGGCTTCGCCGTTGTCGGCGGTGTCGGCGGGTGAGAGACCTTTTCGCTAGCCGGTGATGATGGTATGGGAGCAGTGTGGCAACCAACGCGGGTAGGCTCTGATAGTCGGGCCTCATCTTGTGCCAGTGTACCACCATCTTATCATCGATCGTATCGACCGACGGGACGTCTACTGTTAGTCATTCATAGCTCACTGACCTCGATTTCAGTACCTCGGTCCATCATAATGCGCCGGAGATGCGTTACTCGGAACTGGGCAACAGTTCCCGTCGCCGTTTCAGTGTCCCCTCAAAGCCTCTCGTTCTCCAGGAGGATACAAGACTGGATACAGCGGCACCGTTGTTGCACCATCTGCTGCAGAGATATGCTCGAGTCTGTGCGCAGTGGTGATCTCCAGGCCATATTGTGCCAGCTCTTGATGGGATGCCCTTGATCGTGCCAAGGTACCCAACGATGCATGACCATTCGCCACTTCGACGCGCGACGGACGCAAATCGCGATACCTACGTCTACCTAGGCGCTTTGACTTCGGCGACCAAATCTGGCAGTGAGGAAACATGGCAGATGGAGCTGGATCGAGACGCTCCTGCTGCTGCGCAAGTCAGCGCTCTTCTCTTTGAAGCAAGGCCAACCGTTTGCAAACCTGTCCAGGACAATGCCGCGCTGATTGCTGCTGGGGAAGCCTGAAGTGCGTAGGAGATGCCAACTGTAATGCGGGTATATATGTACGGCGAACCCAATGGGGCCCGTAATCCAAAGCGGCTACCCGTGCCCACCAAAGCGAAGACCTAGCACAAGGCCCACTCACTCACTCACCAATGGCCGCCAAGCCCCACCCCAAGCACCTCCAGATTCTGAAGTACTACGTCGACATCGTCGCCAGCAAGGACGAGGCTGTCGTGGCGGCGCGCCTGGCCGAGCTCGACAAGCTGACGATCACGATCGACACGGCGACGTGGCTCGCCGCGCTGCGGTACGCCGAGCGGCGCATCGAGCTCGTGCAGATGGAGAGTAATCTGCTGCTGGAGCGCTCGGGCGAGATCGCCAAGGTGATGGGCAAGTATAAGGAGGACGGGAGCGGGTTGGTGTTGACGAAGGGCGGGTATTTGCGGGAGAAGCAGAGCTTGGGGTTGGCTGGGGATGCGGAGGTGGAGGAGGTGATTGCGCTCACGACGAAGGCGGTTGCGGCGTTTTGTAGAGTGAAGGAGGAGAGGGGGGTGTACGAGCGGCGGCTTGCGAGGGATTTGGTGGAGGTCGTTGAGCTGGAGCCGTAGGCGCTGGTATGCTAAGTGCCGTTCAGCACGTGTGTTTTTGGGGGAGGACATCGCCTTGTGGAACGTTGTCAGGCTCTTGATGGAACGCCTTCGATGATGTCTACGTACCCCGGAACAGCACAACATTAGCCAGTCAATGCCCGATGAAGGCAAATTGCGATGCCCAGAGCTAGGCGCTTTGGCCCAGGGACAAAGGTCTGGCAGAAAAGGACCAGGCAGACTAAGCGGATGGAAGACGGTCTTACCGCACATGCAAACCGGCAGCACAATGCTGAGCGGATTGCTGCGGAAAGCATAGGAGTGGCGTGGAAGACGTGTGAGAAAGAAAGTGGGTGGTATATGTAACGGCGATCATGGCCCGTAACCCAAGCAGAGCACCCAGACCGTCCACGACGAAACGCTCACTCACCACACACAGCATCATCACCCATGGCCGTCACCATGACCCCAGACGGGCAAATCCAAGTCCTGCTGTGGTTCGTCGACACCAACCAGACCAAAGACATCGACGTCCTGTGGGCCAGCATGAAGCCGCACGTCGCCGAGATCAAGTTCGAGAAGGCGGCGTGGCTGGCCGCGCTCGAGTACGCCGAGGAGCGCATCGAGCTGGTCGAGAAGGAGCGGAATGCGATGCTGGAGCGCGTGCGCAGCATCTCGCGGCTCTGGGGCCGGTACAAGGATGTGGGGAGTGGGCTGCAGCTGACGAAGTCGCGGTTGCGGGAGAAGGCCAGTGTGGAGTTGGGTGGGGCGAAGGCGGAGGGGGTTGGGGTCGGGGTGGTGATTGAGGCGGCGAAGGTGGCGATTGTGGCCTTGTGTCGGGTGCGGGAGGAGAGGGAGATGACGGAGCGGCGGCTGGCGAAAGATTTGCAAGACGCTGTGGCGAAGCCTGCTGGGGGATAGGCGTCTGGGACCGCAGCGGTTTGGGGTCTTCGCGACGCGCACATGGCGGCAGTGGCAGGATCTCGTGTGTCGTGCTTGCCAAGTGCAATCCTCAGTAGCCAGCACGGTGAGATAAGCGTTAGCAGCCCAGAATCAGACGGCCGGTCTCAGATCCGTCTTCCACGATGCTCCAAACCGATCCGCTGCATCGCTCCACCACACAACATAAGCAGGGCCCCCGCGGGCCACCTCATCGCCCATCATCACAAGCGAGCGCCTCCACCAGCACTCGCCCGTCACACAACACAACGCAACATAGCATACCCGCGCATGCTGCCGACAACCTTCCCCTTCGTCCCCACCCTCCAAACCCTGACCTGCCTAGTCGACACAGCGCCAACCCACGACCCAGCCACCCTCCACGCCATCTTCGACCCTTACACCGAGCTCCTCGACGCCGAAGCGTGGCGCGACGTGCTCGTCTACACCTACGCCCTGCTGACGCCCATAGAAGCCGAGCTCATGCTCCTGCGCCCGCGCCTGCAGCAACTGGGCGCCGCGCTCGGCAAGCCCGCCGATTTCTTGCAGCGGGTGCGGGATAGTGAGCCTGCGGCTCCGCGGCCGCTGGAGGCGCGGGGGTGGTGCGGGGTGGTGCCGCCTGTGGCACTGACGGTTAACGACGGGCCGCGGGTGAGGGATTTGGTGGTGGTCGGGGTGAGTGTGCTAAAGGCCACGTCGGTGCAGCGGGCGAGGTGTCTTGGGCTGGTGGCGGCGTGGGCGCAGCAAGCGGTGGACAGGGACGTGGTTTGAAAGAAAGAAAAGAAAGAAAAGCCAAGCAAGGGGGAGCGAGAAGGAAATTCTAGCGGGTATCTACGCCACCTTCGGTGTAATTCATCTAGCTCTATCCAACGAGCACGCCGCCTCTACAACTTCGATTCCCCATTCTCCTTCTGCCACTCCTCCGAGTAGGGGTAGTCAGTATACCCCTTCTGACTCTTCGGGTTGTAGAAGGTATCGCGATCGTACTGCGTCAGCTCCACTCCCTTCTCCAGCCTGTACACCAGATCGGGCGTCGAGATGAAGTACCGCCCAAACACAATGGCGATGTCCTTGTCTTTGTACTCCTCATCGACCGCCCGGTGCGCGGAAGCCGGCTTGAAGCCTCCGGCGACCAGGATGGGCGATGTGCCGGCCCAGATATCGACGAAGGGGTCAATGCGCTCCGTGGTCTCTACATCTGCGTTGCCGCTGATCCGGCTCTCGACCAGGTGGACGTAGGCGAGCTTGAGCTTCTTCAGCTCTTCCAGCAGGTAGGAGAACTGCGGGATTGGCTCTTCCATGCGCATCCCCTGGAACGGGGACCAGGGAGAAAGACGGATACCCGTCTTGTCCGCGCCTACAGCCTCCACGACGGCTTTGGTGACCTCGATGCCGAAGCGGGCGCGGTTCTCGATGCTGCCGCCCCACTTGTCCGTGCGCTTATTGCTGACGTCCTGCGTGAACTGGTCGATCAGGTAGCCGTTGGCGCCGTGCACCTCGACACCATCGAAGCCGGCACCCTCCACAGCGTTCTTGGCGGCGGAGGCGTAGTCCTTGATATACTGCTCAATCTCGTCTTCGGTCAAGGGCCGCGGCGCTGGGCTGTTGTCGCTCATAGCGAGGTCCGAGCTGCTGACTACATCGCCCGTGCCCTCGGCTTTCTTGGTGTCTGGGTTCGCGGCGCGGCCGAGAGCCCAGAGCTGCATGTAGATGACGCCTCCGGCTTCGTGCACGCTGTCGACGATCTCCTTCCACGCCTTGATCTGCTCGTCGTTGTAGATGCCCGGGACGTTGGGGTATCCGGATGCGGCGGGTGAGATGAAGGTCGCCTCGGTGATGAGCAGGGTGCCCGGGACACACGCGCGCTGGGTGTAGTACTCCTTGACGAAGGGCAGCTGCACGTGGTTGTCGTCGGCGCGGAAGCGGGTCAGCGGGGCCATGACCACGCGGTTGGACAGCTTGGCCTGCCCAATCTGCAGCGGCTGGAAGAGCTTCGAGGCTGGTGGTGCGCTGCCCATGTTTGCGGTGTTGCTTGTGTGGTGGGTGGGTTGGGGGTGGGTGGTGGATGAGAAGAAGTGGTACGGTGGTGTGTAACGAGCGCTGGAGGAGAAAACCGTGAAACTTATCCTGTACCTACATCATGACGATGGCGACACTGCACCAGGTCGATTTATCAGCACCCCATACGCCCACAGCCGCGTACCTGCCTTAGCACGTCGACGGCGCCGTGTATTGCGAAGTTTTTGGACGCGGTAGAAAGGATTGGAAACGTCAGACCCACAGCGAGGTGCCGCCAAGCGCTTAATCTGCCGGGGAGATAGCTCGGAGGGGATGACAAAGCACAAAAGGTCACGTGCACTCGTCTTGCCAGCGATAGAATACTGCGGGCTACCTATATCTCTTACGGTCATGTTGCTCGCATCGTCCGGGCGCTCCCAGTGCATATGCTTGGCCTGACGCTGTCGCCGCTGCAATAGTAGGCCCCAGTACCACCAGTCGACTCATACCAACCCCAAACGCCCAAATGCACCCACATATTACGCAACGTCTCCATCCCCCTCTCACCCCTCCTCACCCCTCCTCACCACACCTCACCCGTCAAACCCTCACAAACCCCTTAAACGCGCAGCCCCACAAGCACGCTGGCCAGCCCCCTCCCTAACCACAAGTCATCCGCATCGACCTCGGACTGGCAAATGCCCAGCACTGATCCCCCTGCCCACCCACATTGACCCGCGAAGGCACGTCCGACACACACATGTCCGTGTCATACACCGTCAGGTAGCAATCGTCCGGGAACGGCTCGCCGATGACGCCGAAGATCATGCTGCCGACCGGGTCTGGGAACTTGGTGCACTCGCTGCTGCTGCTGCTGCTGCTGTTGTTGTTGATGTCGTCGGCGGCGAGGGTCAAGACGGAACGGCCGACGCCCGTGGTGAAGCCGACGGCCTGCGCGCCCGTGTCCGTGCAGTTGGCGGAGGCGAAGGTGAAGACTTCGAGGAAGGAGCAGCTGGAGGGGGTGGGCGTTGAGGTGGCGGTCACTGTGACGTTCTGGGTCAACGTGCTGGTGATGTTCTGAGTCAAAGTAGCCGTGAAGTTGTGGACCGCGGTGATAGTAGTCGTCTCCGTGAAAAAGTAAGGGCAGGCGGTCGGTGGAGCGGTCGTCGTAATGGTAACATTTGACCGGCAGGCCGAGCTGGAGGGCGTGACGGTGAGCCGGTAGGGGCAAGCGGTCGGCGGGCCGGTGGTAGTCGTCGTCGTGGTGACCGTGTTGGTGAAAGTGAGTTTTGTGGTGGCCGTGCAGGATGGCGGGCAGTAGGCGGGTGGAGGGCCGTAGCCGCTCTGGGCGGAGGCGATGGCAGCCGTAGCCAGAGCGATGAGAGTGCGCTGCGTGGTGTCAGTCGGTATAGCTCTGAGGTGGGTTGGCCTGTGAGTCGCGTACCTGAACAAGCATCTTGAGCTTCCGTCGGGTGGTAATGCAGTGGATTTGGCTGGTTTGTAAGGTTGATGTAGTGAGTTCATCGGGGTGAAAGGGGTGGGCGGCATCACCTTTATGTGCTTCTCACGACGGCTACAGTCACACCACTGTATTTGACAAGGCATCTGTCAAGCACACAAGCCACCCAATCTCGACGACCTGCTGTAATGGTCAGATCGGGCATGAAGAGGAGTGTAGGCCAAGCTCTTGCGTCACGTGCCAAGGCTACACCAAGCAGTCCTGCCTTTCCAGATCCAGCATCTGCGCCTGAGTCTCGTTGTTGCAGAGGCTGATCGACAGCAAGGTCGCGATGTATCGCAAACCTCGAACGAGATTGGAGCGGAGCGGCAAAGGCCATTGCTGACATCCTGTGCCTGACGTGTGCCACGGTGGCAGCAGCCATGTGTGATGAGAAGGACTGTAACAAAAAGCCCTCAGACGTTTCGCCACCAACTGACTTCAGGTCTGATTTGCCGACCTCAGGGGCAATTGGGACGGGCACAGCACCATTCATAGGGGTTTGTGTGGCATGGCCAACGGTGTTACAAGGCTCGCCCGACTAAGCAGCCGCTGTCCAGACAGTGGAGCTCGCATACTTGGCAGGAGCTGCAACCTCGCCTGGCGGTTCCTGGTGCCAGTACGCATTCCGGGTGGGTCGCAGTGGTGTCAGGCTGGTCCGGGCAGAGCTCAAACACGGACGTGGGAGAACCCGCCCGCTCGTACGTACTCTGTGCCTCGCGGGGGCGGCAGAATAAAGCGGTTCTGTTCAGATTGTGCCCCCACGACATGTCGTTGCTGGGTTTTTGAACGTGTAGCAAGACCTTTGTCCTCAGCTAAGATCGGATACACATGGTGTCTCGATACACCAGGGTGCTGAGGAGGCGGTCAAGGCTCTTACATGCATGCTGCGGCCAAGAGTCGAGAGCCGAGAGCCCACCGTGGCCGTGTTCTTGCCATTCTCTGCTGGGTAATGCATCAGTCAGCCTTAATGCTGGGCAGAGGTCTTTCGTGTGATGTGCATAGGACTTTTGTGTGAGAAGGGCGTGCAGAGAGTGATGCCTAACGCCTTGTGCATACTCTATCTCCCATTGACTTACTGTCTGTTCCCCGAAGACTCACCGAGTGAAATGTAACTCTACGCATAGGTCAACTGGGTGTCTACTGTAGACGCTGGCTCGGGTACATCTCGATCTCGACCATCTACCGCCCCTGGACTGCTGGCTGTTGAGTTAGCACTTGAAGGCACCTCGGGTTGCCCAAATGGCTCGCCAGGATCATGTGCGGTGGCAAAGAAGAGGTAGGCGTCAGACGCCGAGACGTGACATTCTGGGTACAAAAAGATGGTAGAGCCTCTCGGTAGGAGGACAGGCGAAGAAGGTGGCATATAGCACACTATCGTGCTGTGGGCCGATAGCAACCTAGGAGAAGGCCCAACAAGCGAGCAATGCATGTAACGGTGGTTGGGGATGAAGTGAGATTCGGAACAGTCCTGCGATCCGGGCGTAGCAGCAAGGTAAGTACAGACTGAACTTGCCAACCCGAGGTTACCGAACAACAGAAGGGCCCAAGAAATTTCGTGAGGTTTTCTGGCGCTTGAGGGAGCAGCCAGATATGTGGCGGAGGACGGTCTTCACGTATCATAGGCTCATGAGGGCGAGGCATCCTACGCATCGCTTGAGTCGTGGGCCGGCACCAGATGCAAACTGCAATAGGCGATGGTGGCGAAGTGGAACTAGGGCCTGTCTCAACTTCCCAGTGCTCCCACTGCTCCGCCGCTTCGCGTCATCAGCAGGCCACGCGGCGTGTCCGACCCATGGCGCGATGATCTGTGTCTCAGAGTGGCTCCTCTCATATATGATATGTGATAGCGGTGCGTCTGCCACGGGAGAAGTCGGACGTCGTCCAAAGGACTTCTTTGGCGAGCGACGAACAATCGGTAGTGCTGTTCGTCAAGTGCGATCCGGTTAACATCGCGGACTGCTACGGCAAGGTATGATTAGTAGGAAGATGCGCTTCTATCAGGTCTCTTCGCTGCGACACAATGCCACTGCCGATGTACTGTACTTCCCACCAGTGAGCCGCTGCTACTAAAGTGTGTGCAAGTGCAGGAGGCTTTGACGCCTGTAAAGTGTGTCCACGGACCACGGAACACCATTCTAACAACCCGCCCTCAACGATGAGGATTGAGGAGCGCGAGCCTCGAGGAGTCGAAGGTTTGCATCCACGACTCCGAGGACCGAGGACCCGAGGTCCTGAGGACTCAGGACTCAGGAGTCTGAGCAGGACGCGCGTTGTAGCAAAGGCATGAGCCGGCGCATCTCTCCGAGAATTGAGTACGTACGTTGTACTCACTGGTACACGCTGTAGCTTATTACTTCACTCCAAACCTTCGCATTGAGGTTCGCAGAAGCGCAGGGGATGCAGGTACACACTAACGGGCGACACATGGCTTGTTCACTGACCACGTTCTTGTAATGACTCAATCCGAGCTTATCAACTGCTACCACTATCGCTACTATGCAACAGAGAATGCAGTTGTACTACCCAAGGTGGCAACCTCCACGCTATGCAAGCCTGTTTCGCAAACGGTTTAGGCGTCAAACAAGCCATCGCCCATTACCTCCTGTCCTTCCGTAACTCTGCTGCCGTTGCTTGCCTTCGTAACAGCGCGTTGCAAACATTACCCCCCCGTACCATGCTTATGCCTTGGCTGACCGCATTGCACCCCGTTTCCATGCCCCTAATGCCGATGAGAGAATGTTCATATACACATGAAGTCATGCAAAAGCATTGTCCATCGCTGGAAGCCTCCCAGCGTGGTAAAAGGATCGTAGCCGCCTGTATGCGACGATGTGAGGTCGAATGGATGCGATGCGCTTAGAGCATGGCGATGGCGAGGACACCAGCGGCAATGCCGAAGAGCTCGCCGCGGATTGCAGTAGGCATGGCGGCGCCGGTGTATGCCACCGCAGATGCAGTGGCGGACGCAACGGTGGTGTTAGAACCTCCTGAGGCTTGAATCTTTGGTACAGGTCAGTACGACGTCTTCGGTCGGTGGCGCATACGAATGGAACTAACCTGTCCATCTGAAATTTGCGAAACAGCTGCTCCTGTGGTGGTTGCGGAAGCCTGGATCTGCACGTGGTTATTAGCAAGAAGCACAGCCGAATGGATGATTGTCGAGTAATACCTGGCCATCGCTTATCTGTGTCACCGGCGCCGCTGTGGTAGCTTGTACCTGCCCGTCACTGATTTGCGACACTGCCGCCGCTGAGGCTGCTGCAGTGGTCGCCTGAACCTAGATGCAGATTAGCAAGGGATCAACACCGAAGCACGTGTCGCAAGGCTTACCTGACCGTCCGAGATTTGAGAGACAGCAGCAGCAGTCGAAGAGGTTGATACCGCTTGAACTTGTCCATCAGAGATCTGCGTGACAGCCGCCGCACTCGCGGCAGTAACTTGACCATCAGTTTGTTGGCTCGCAACCGCGCTTCCAGTGACCTGCCCGTCCGCCGTCTGGCTCACCGCGGCGCTGGAGCTGCTGCCAGTACTGATGACGTCGATGTAGACCTCCGAGCACTGCGCGCCGGTGCTCTCGTCGTACAGGTTGTAGAACGTACCGCTCAGGCACTGGTAGAAGATGGAACTGTCTCCGAGAGCGAGCGAGCCGTTGGTGCAGACAGACCAGCCGGCGGTATAGATAGCACCAGTCTGCGGCGGGCCGTCAAACTGGAACTGGTAGTTCGAAGCGATGTAGCCGGTGCGGCTCTCGGCATCGGTAAGGACACCGTCGGCGAGGGAGAGCACGAGGGCGGTTCTCTGTTGTGATTGTCAGATGTGTTGCTCATCATGTGATAGAATGTCTCAATACGGCTTACCTTCTGGACCTCGCGCTTCGAGGAGCCCGTGACGTTGACGACCTGGATCTCGAATTTGCCGCTGTAGCTCGATGAGCAACCAGCCGGGTCCGATGATGATGGGGCGATGGCGGAGGTGACACCCTGGGGCATCGGGTTGGCAGCAGCAAGCGCCGCAAGGGCGAGCGATGCGAAGGAGTAACGCATTTTGGTGGGGTCGGTGCTGTTGGATTCGTAGATGCTTCAGATATTATATGCAGCGAAGCAGATGTTCGTGAGCGACAGTGGTGATGCTTGATGATAGACGCTGGAGCGAGAGTAAGCCTATGATGAGCCGATAGACTGTTGATGCGAGAGGATAAGTGGTAGTGTAGATCGAGAGTGTTGTTTGTGTGTGGAACTTGAAAGGGAGAAGGTGCAGCAATGGAATGTGTCTTGGTATTAATACCAGATTGCGTGGCCTATTCACTGGGCGCCTGCGGAGTACCAGCCAACTCTTTTCAGCTAGCGGTCGCTAAGCAACATCCTCCCTGCCCACCCCACCCGCCTCAACGTCTGGGATGATACTTAGCGCAGTCGATAGAGCCCACAATGGCTACGTGGCTAGTATAGTTGGTGGAGAGGGCAACGGAGTGCACGCATGTGAGACTACAGTGAGAGTTGGCATCATGACTGAATGGAGTCGGAGTGCGTCCACCTGGCTGCACAATGGGCGCGCTAATGCCGCCTCGGCTCGTCTGTTGCTGGTGTTTCGAGATCTACCGATGCGGACCAATGGAATGTCATCTTCAAGGCGGGGATGCCTGCAAGCACACCTTTGACACCTACTTCTTGCTCACACCTCACTGCACCATATACGAGGCAAGTGAGGGGTGTGGAGGTCGCTATGAACGGACCACGACTGTCGTGCATCTAAAGGGAACCAACAGGTGCTGAGCTGCCTGAACAGCAGACAAGGTTCATGCACGATAAAGGCTGGTGACATTCGAAAGCGCGGCTCTGCCAGTGGCGAGTCGGCCTAGAAAGGCGAGTCTGTCACTCATATGTGTCTGGACTCTGGATTCAGGCCGTCTATGAAGTTTGTGAACAGTCATTGTGGACTAGTGTGAACTATCACAATCAACATTGTTCGTTTCTCCAACGGCTACCTCCTCGAACAGATAGAAGAGTCACGGACGATGTGATGTACTGTGGACAGCGCTGAGCGGTGGCCGTCTCGCGAGGCCTCGCTCCATGTACAAGACTACAACAGTACAAGCTACAAGGCTACCATCCTGTTGGAGATCATCCTGAGGCCATAGCTTCACCGGTGGGCGCCATTACGGCGTTATACCTTGCGGAGAATGGAGATGCGGTCGAGCAGAATCGTCCAGAACACCCCGGCTTTCCAAGCAGATTGGCTTTCGGGATGGTTTGCGGCAAGAAAGCCTCCGACGATCTGATGACTCTCTCTCGTTGTCCTGGGCTTCGGTAACACTGCGACCGTTGACGGCTTGATAAGTTGATATGGTGTTCCCGATTAGAATATCGATTGTCTGGGTAGAGTCATCACGTCGATCACGAACCACCAACGGTGACCACCTGGACAATGGTTCCTTCGGCGGCGTCACCGATGGCCGCGTAAAACAATGGGTCCACTCAGAACGCCGCGTCCCGACGCCTATAAGCTTCTTGGCACGAAACCATGTCCACATGCTCCGACGGTCGACCGACGCGGCAATACCATTTTGGAGGGATGCAAAACGATGAGGCTGGGCCAAGTGAGGCACATTGTACCGAATCGCGCTCGAAGATCAGCGAATCAGCCCACTCTGTGCAGCGACCGTGACGAAAGCGAGTCACTGGCAGAAGCCGCCCGAGTATCTTGTCGCCACCTGCTCTTCCCGCAAGCAAAGTACACCATGCAGGTCCGCATTAGCTCGTTTTCACCCAAGACTCCCTCACCATCGGTTCGTGGTTGTGACGGTGGTTGGTAGGTTACCGTAGGTAAGGTAGTCTACTATAGTACTATGACTTCTGCCATCCTTCTGGGTCAAATCAGATCAGCTTAGATGGATACATAAACAGGGCCACAAGTTATCCAACACATCCTCATAGTACTCCCTACCGTGTGGTCCAGCAGCAGCTACAAGTTACAACCTCACCCGCCAACTCAACATGGACGAGTTGGAAACAACGCCGACACCTCGTATTTCCGGAAGAGGCACGGGAGAACGGCACCATGGCGTTCATATTTTGGGTGATTTCTGATTGGCTCTGCTGCATCTAAGAGTACACGGTAGATCTCAGAGTTCCTGCCCATCCCTTGCGCCAGGCGCGCCTCGCACGAACTCCTCCCGTCCACAGAGAAAGAAAGCTTTGCAGCTTGTACCACCTTTTCCGGTTCCATGCTTTCGCGAAAAGTCGATGGCCGGCCCGAGCTCAGCGCCTTCGGTGCTACCAAACCGCCGCAGGTGCGACGGAGATGTCCCCCCTTTGTTCGAGCCCAAGCGAATGAGATATGCCGCCCCGATGGCTGGTAACAGAAACGCCTGAATTCCCATCCCTTGCGCCATCGCCTCGCTTGCCGAAGTTGAACAAAGAGAGTGCATGGCTTGAACGCTACATGATCAAAGCAGTAATCACACAGGCTCCGCTTGGAAACAGTGGTATCAGAGCCCGCTATCACAGTGCAACCAAGTCCTGTGTGTCGTAAGTGACTCTCAACGAAACGTGATGTCTCAAGCCATAATCGTGTCCTTGCGGATGTTGTGGTGTTGTGCGCTCTTCATGTCATGAAAGCGACGCCGTACACGCTGGCAATGTGTAGATCGCCGAATACTGACAATCACTGGCCACACGCGCCCGCCTGATGTGGCATCTCGAAGGCGGCGGTGACGCCGTCCTTGCCTGGTACGCCCATGCGTTTGATGTTGCCGTGGGTGTCGACAATCGGGAAGCGCGCACGGCGCTCAAGGTCGTCAAGCTCCATGTGGCTGCGTATGTATTTGCTTTGGCTGTCGTCCGGCACCTGGTAGTCCCACGGATTCCACTTGCCAATCCGCAGGGCAGAGTGGACAAAGCGCCTCTGGCGTTGTCGCTTGAGGACGTCTTCAGTGATGACCTCCATGTTCCACTTGGCCTTGGACTCTGCGACGAAGGCGGCATACACCTCCTGGTTCGTCGGATCGGTGCTGTCGGCTAGATTGTGGAGCTCGTCTGGATCCTCGGCGAGGTTAAAGAGCAAGTCTGGGTCTGCTGGGCAGGTGATATATTTATACCCTCCCCGACGGATCATCATCATCGGAGCAATTGTACCTTCGCCCATATACTCCGCGAAGACAGTGTCGTGGACATCTTTCCCTCTCAAATGTGGCCCCATTGAGACGCCGTCCATTGGCAGACCCGGGATCAGTTCGGAGCCAACGATGTCGACAAGTGTCGGCAAGATGTCGAGCGTGCTCACATTTTGCGGCACGTGATGTGGGTGCCACAGCTTTGGATAGCTGAAGAGCATTGGAACACGGACTGATGACTCGAAGTAGGACATCTTGTACCAGAGGCCTCGCTCGCCGAGCATGTCGCCGTGGTCGCCAGAGAAGATGACGATGGTGTTGTCATCGAGACCGCACTGCTTCAAGGTATCGAGCAGCTTGCCGATGCAGTCGTCGACGTAGCTGACTGCGCCATAGTATGCCCGCTTGGCCTTCTTAATCTGCTCCGGGCTGAAATCGTAGTCCTCCAGATCGCAAACATGCTGCAGCCGCTTGCTGTGGGAGTCCAGCTGATCTTTGGGAATGTTGACTTTCGGCATGTCGATCTCCACATCCTCGTACATGTCCCAGTACTTCTGCTCGATGGTATACGGGTCGTGCGGGTGGGTGAGAGAGACCGTCAAGCAGAAGGGCTTGCTACCAGCGGGCTGTCGGACGTGGTTGTACAGAAACTGCTTGGACTTGTACATGACCTCCTCGTCATAATCAAGCTGATTGCTCCTCACGCATGGTCCTGCCTGCAGGATGGAGGCGCTGTTGTGGTACCACTCCAATCTGGTATCCGGGTCGTCCCAGTTCACTGACCAACCAAGGTCGCCTGGGTAGATGTCCGGCGTGAGCCTGTACTCATATCCGTGCAGCTGCTCGCCGATGAAGTGCATCTTGCCGCCCAGCACGCACTCGTACCCCTCCTTGCGCAGGTAGTGAGCGTACGTGGGCGTATCCTCTGGGATCGGAGAGGCGTTGTCGTATGCGGCGATCTTCGATGGGAGCTGACCGGTGATCATGGCCATGCGGCTTGGTGCGCACAGTGGTGAGTTGCAGTAGGCGGAGTCGAACACGACCGATCGCTCTGCCAGCTTGTCCAGGTTTGGGGTCTTGATCTGAGAGGCTGGGTTGTACATTTTGAGCTGCGGCGCAGCCAGCTGGTCGGCCATGATATAGAGGATGTTGGGCTTGGAAGGGAAGAGCGGCGTGCTGAAGCCATTTTGGCCCGCGAAGCCTACCGGCGGTGAGGTGGGTGGTGTCTCGGGCAGAGCTTTGCGGAGACGGCCTGCTAGAGTCTCCATGATGTAGATTGTCGACCGGTGTGAGTGGGGTGTAAGGTGGTGTTCTTTGTTGTGAGGATCAATGAGTGAGGAGCGAAGAGGAAGGTGAGAGGGAGAGAGCACGTAGAAGTATCAATTCGCACAGCCTGCTCCCCGGAGTAGTGAGTGTGCACAGGGTGGTGAGTGAAAGAGGAAGGAATACCAGACCTGATGCAAGAACGCTCTTGCCTCCTATACCCTCCCTCACCGCGTAACGTCTCATCATTCTGGAGAGATCTTGCGTGCTCAGACACGGACCAAGCAAACGAGGCAAGTGTGGATTGCAAAATCCGGGGTAATTACGACGCCACGCCGCGCTAGAGGCCGGAGTGCAGACGGATCGGCAAGGTGAAACCGTCACACCGTCAAAGACGACGGCCGGGCCCTGCTGTCCTAAGTCTTTCGCTTCAACTTTCGAACTCATTGCTGGAGCACATCCAACCACTGCGCAGTGCGGTTCATGTGGAATTCTATGGCACAGCTGACGAGATCCAACACCTCAGCCTGACTTGATGTGGCGATCCCCAGTCGCAGCTGACCAGAAGATTGGTAACGGTAATAGTAACGAATCGCTCGCACGGCTCCCTCCACTACGCGGAGTCTAGCTCACACCGTCACAATCTACAAGCTCGTTACCGATAGAGCGCTACGGTAGTAGGAGCCGTGCCCACTGTTTCGAGGGAGCAAACCAAGCCGAAACCTCGTTCGCTGCGCAGCACGCTCGTTTCTGATTAGGACTTGTCCACGTGTCTTCGAAACGTTCCCCGACCGCTGCTGCCCAGCAAGAACTGCGATGGCCAGCTCGCAAGATCGCGGCCCACCGTCCGCAGCTTCCATCGCTATCGGGACTGCCATCATCTCAGGGCTCTTCGGCTACTATCTGGGCCAGGGGCGCTCGATAGGCCTGTTCGGGAAGCCGAGCACGAGGGCTCCTGCCGCGCGAGATGGGCAGCATGCGCACTCTGACGAATCCGACATAAGCGACATGGACGCGCAGACCGATGACGAGGAAGATAGCGTGCAGGATCTTGGAGAGCTCAAAACATTCCCTGGCAACAGCGAGGAATGCAAGCTTGTCCTCGTGGTACGAACGGATCTTGGCATGGGCAAAGGTATGCGGCAAAGGCGGCGCTGTGCGCTTGCTTATTTCGGTCCATCTTTCCGCAGCACTACTTGATATACGGCTGGCTGCCCACGCTGCCCGCTCCTGCACGGGTGACACCACTCTTCCACCCCCACATACGCTTGCGCATGTCAGCGGGCGAGAGAAGCCACCAGCAGATTACAGTGTACTGACACCGTCCTTAGGCAAGATTGCCGCGCAATGTTCACATGCCACGCTGGCCTGCTACAAGACGCTCGTCCGTGCAGATCCGTCGCACCCGATCTTGCGCAGATGGGAGGCACTTGGACAAGCCAAAGTGGCGCTCAAGGTCGACAGCGAGGATGACATGCTCATGCTCCAGGCGCAGGCTGTGAGCTTAGGACTGTGTGCTCAGGTGATTCATGACGCCGGGCGCACGCAAATCGCCAGTGGCTCCGCGACTGTTCTGGGCATTGGACCTGCACCGAGGAGCAAGATCGACGAGGTCACAGCCCATCTGAAGCTCTTATGAACGTGGCATGCTCTTGTCAGCCTTATGCGCCGTCTTGGACTTGTATGGGCCGGGCCAAATTGGCGGACGATGAGAAGAAGCGTGTGATAGCAAGGTGTGAACTTGGCAGTTCGCCCACAGCCACCAAGCTCAGCAACCAATCTGAAGGCCAACATGCCTCGAAACCAGCGCCACCTCTCAAGGCACTGAAACAGCTAGATGTATACAGAAGCTTGAACTCGCGACGGTAGATAGTGGAGCCCTGCGCCGGGCTGCTTCGGTATCAGCTGGACCTTGTATACTGGTAGGCTGTACGACTGCTCACCTAAGAGGCTCTCAGTGTCGAGATGGTTTACTGGACTCAGCTAGGTCAGGATTGCTTTACATCTTTTTCAGCAGCGTCGGCAGCCTCTTCTTTTTCACTCTTCACCAGCTGCGCCGTAAGCAACCAATCGTGAGCAGCAGGCTCCTTCCCTCGGACGAATGGTGTTCCCAGTGGTTCCTTGACTAGCAAGCATGGCTGCTGAGCGAGACGTGCTTTGCCCAACACACTGCGCAATCTGTTGATGTAGCTGGCAGGCAGCACCCATCACATCTCGGTTGAACGTGAGCCACCGTGTCCTTCTCAGTCCCTGCGATGGCTCCCAGCGAGTTCAAGCGCGGGCCGACGCTACATCGCAGCCTTTTGCTTGTCAAGAAAGAACGCTCGTCCTTGTACGCGGTGTAAGGATGGCAGGGGCGTGCGAGGTGGGCTTGTAGCAGCACATCAGCTCTTCCCGGAGAGCGCTGTTGCATTCGAGGCAAGAAGCACGTGAAGAAGAGCTATGAATCTCGCAACGCAGACCAGATCTCGCCTCTTCATACACCCCTGATAAAGCATCCGGACAAAGCTATTCTTCTGGTGCACCCTTTACAGCAAATCAGAATGGCCGCCCTCGGACAATTCCAATTATTCAAACTTCTGATCGACTACGACGACAACATCCCCGCCATGCAGCTCAGCACCTATCTTCAGTCTCTCGATAACCACAATACCGATCCAGAAGAGCTCAAAATCGCCCTGGTGCACTGCAAAGGTCACATCGAGATACTCAAAGCGGACCTGGAGCTCACTTGCAAGCGTTTGCGCGAGACGACAATCGAGCTGGGCCGTGACCGTTACTCGATGGAGCGGCTTTTGCGCGACATCTGCAGGGCGGACTGGAACGTCACTGGATTAGTTGACATGGCATTTCTTCGGGGCACGAACCACGTGGCGCTGCTCTCGGACTTATTGGAAAGATTCATTGTGGCGAAGCGGCGGATGGGCATTGAGAAGGCGGCGTTGGATGCGGAGAAAGATGCACACGAGCACGTTATTGCGGCGTCGACTCTGTTGCTATTGAGATATGGACGCAATACTGCTGGTGCTGCTGGGAGGTCAGCGGCTGCGGTGAACGGCAGCTTGGTTGTGACCCCGGTCGAGTCCGCCAAGATTTCACCTAGCCGGAGTTCTTCAGACACGTTAGCTAGCCCGGCTTCTTCAGACACGTTAGCTAGCCAGGCTTCTTCAGACACGTTAGCTAGCCAGAGTTCTTCAGACACGGCGACGCAAAGTGGAGATGAAGTTGGACTGTAGGGAGGCGTGCGGAGTCATGGTCCCATTGAGGTTTTGCTGCAGCCATGCTCGGTGAAGGGCTTGGCGGGCGTCCATGGATGAGAGACGTGGACAGGGAGACGATTTGGCCGAACATTGCGACTTGCTCGGGTTGAAATCGCACACTTTGTCTTACTAGCGACATTCATGCTTCCTGCATCGAAGAAGCATGGCTGTTTTCAATTCACTTCGCAACTACCAGCGCGGGTAATGCCGGGCCCACCTCTTCCTGACATCGTCGAACCTCACTACTTCTTGCACATACCTGTCCAACACCTTCCACTGTCGCTACGCAAGATCTCTCTTCCTCCGTCCTGGTAACATCATCAACGCAAACATGCCAGGTTGTGTACATGACCACAAACACAGTCCTTGGCCATCAGCCGGCCCGCTCGTCATCTGCCCGGGAGAGCGCACATGCGGTTACTGCGTGGGTGATGACGCCAAGGTCGACCACGGCCTCGCTGTCAACTTGCGCAGGCACGCCTACAAAGAACATACCGATGGCGGAAAGATGGACTATGGTGGCGTTGAGGTGATGCTGTACGGGTGAGTGTCGATGCCCGTGCATTCGCACTTTGAGCGACAAGTCCACTGACAGCAATTGATGTGCAGGCCGTGGAAGAAGAATAAGAAGGCTGGAGTCGATCCACGCCGCGATGATCCGGGAAGAGACGGACTTTCTCCAGACGCAGACGAAAGTGATGAGGAGTCAGAGTTCAACAGAGCAACGCCAGAAGCGACGACACTGGCGCCGCCCGACGGCATGACTGATGTCGAAGGACCAGCGGACCGTACGGTAGAGGCCGCGATGTCGCAGATTCCCATTCGAACAAGGTGGAAGTCGCAAGCAGGCATCAGGTCCGCAGCGGAGAAGGCACGCCAGAAGCGCATCAACCTGAAGCTGAAGGGTTCTAAGCAGCTGGAGCTGATCCATCCTACGGCCGCGCAGCAATGAATGCAGCTTCCAAACTCCGGACTCGTGCTCAAGAGGAGCTTCTGATGGGACCACACAAGCGAGAAGCGGCTGCGACGCAGCAACATCCGCTATCAAGGTCCATTTCTTTCACGTTCCCCAGCGCTTCACCATTTTCGATTGCAATGGAAACAGCTGCTTTAATCTCGTTCGGCAGCCGTCTACTATGGCATGTGGCTGCTAAAGAGACCCGAGCTCGTCGAGAACCAAGTATCAGTGACGTTGGGCCCGCTCCACAGAGCAACGCTATTTTCGCTCAGAGCAGGCCGAGATGGGTGTAGTTCGCCCGCTTGAGTGACAAAGCTCCGAAGGTCTTGCCAGCTTGCCATGTTGGAAAGACGAGAGTCTTTCGGCCCTGCCTTGGACGTCGTCCATTCTCGCATACTCTAGGTATTACGGTAACACTATTCGTTTCCATTATTACTACCGACGCCAATCTTTCGACCAAACGTGACCTCCATGTAACCAATAGGCCACGTATGTAGTGTCCTTGAGTGGCTGAGCATCCAATCTCCCCGCTTCACAGTGATTGCGTTGCCCTTCAGTGCGTGATCACCCTTGTTGCTACCTTGCACCGCCTCCACCAAGCGGACGGTCTCCTCGAAGGTTCTGGTACGGAGGCAACTGACGAAGCCATCCCAACTGTGGACAGCGGGTAGTATAGGCAATGCATAGGTAAGGAGCAGGTGTAGCTCATCATGCCAGAACCAGAAGACAGTCACCAGAAGCAAGAGCCAGAACTCCAGTAGCATCAGTACTAAGCTCCCAATGCGCCGGTCTTGCAGCTCGACAATGGCGAAAGCATCGCTCGTCTCGAGGGTGCTCTTAATCACACGCTTCGCAGTCTCGTCGTCGAAGTGGTGGAACGCGAGACAGAACAGTCGAAAGACCTTGCTGCCGTTCGATCTCAGGCCGGCCCTGAACACAAGATCTTTGTCGCCTGCAGTGGTAGTGCTGATGACGCTGAAGGGAGGAAAACTTGCATCGACCGGCTGTGGTACAAATGATAGGTTGTCCGAGAGAGCGGCATGCTCCATCCAAGCATCAAGGTTGGGGTGTATGTCTGATAGGCGGAACAGTATGGGCTTCTTACCACTCGCCTTCCGGCCGCGGTTCACCAGAGTCTCAATGAGTGGGACAGGACCTGCGTGATATAGTAAGCTCAACCCACAGGACGCGGACCTTGTAGCTCACCTCCAGCGCCCGAGCAGAAGTCAATGACCGTCCAGTCCGCGGTATTGACATCCTCGATGCTGCTGAGGGCTTCCAAGATAGCATCGGCCGCCAAATCCGCCGGTGCTCGCTGCTGCAGAATGGGGAGGCGCTTGGTCCACTGCGCTGTCAACGTGTTCTGGCAGCAATGCTTGACCGCGTCAGGTACTCTGCAGGCGTCAGCACATGTGTACAAGGGCCTGACAGCGTCTGTGGTGGCGTACATCCAGAGGTCGCAGAGCTCGAAAAGCTGCCATCTCCCACCAGCTACTTGAAAGTTCACCGCTTCGATGAAGCGCGTAATGGTCCTCTTTAGCGTAGCGAACATTTCTCGTGATAGTCTAGGTCATCTCATGTTGGTTATGGCTATGGGTCGAGTGCGAAATACGCGTTGATGATAAGGTGTTAAGGCAAGTACAGGAGACAGGAGATGAGATGGCGGGGCCGAAACAGCGACAACGGCTGCTTTCGCGACACAAAGAGCAGCACATGACGTGTACAGGAACATGCTGAGGTGGATAAGGATCGTGATCGTATGCGTTTATCGACATTCGATGTCGTTCACTTGTCTAAACAGCGCTAATGGGGTATCATATGTGAAAAGCAGATGCAACGCCGGAAAATGCAGCAGATATCCAACATGCGCCGGTTCCCCTGCCCCGTCGAGTGTGTAGTGCGTCACAGTGCTGTGGCATGCACTTGTTGTTCCTTGTGCTCTTCACTTAGCACCATCGTCGTCTAAGAGGTCGTCGTCAGAACGTGCCTCCTCCGCAACATGCCCCACTGAACCCAGCGTCCACCGCCACTGTCGGTGCTTTTTCCTACGGCCAGCTACAGGCGTGGCAGGACATATGTCGCTATCTTCCTCATCCGAAGACTCTCGTTTCACGCCAATCTGAGGCGATGTTGGTGCGGTGATCTTGAGTCCAGCCTTCGTTACATTTGTTTCCCGCTCGTCCTGAATTCTCGGCTTAACCCCCAGTTCAGGCTGCAGAAGCTCAGTGGTCGATATCAACAATGCCGACGACTCGATGTCGGAATGCGCCACAGTGTACTTGGTATTTATGATGTCCTCCGTCAGATGCGCACGAAAGGATACCCTCTTCGTTGCTGGGAAGATGGGCCGTGACTGCGCGTACGACGTTCTATTCCTCTTCGTCCTTGGTAGCGGACCGTTGCTCAGGATCGAGGTGAGGTTGTACCCTAGCTTGTAGGGTACATCGGTCGATAGAAAGTCGACAGTTGACATCGATGTTGTTGACACGGCGGAAGACGAGGTGGCCGAGTTGGTCAGACTCGGGATGTCGGTTTCCAGAGGTGTCGGTATCCTTGACATGGCAAACGGTACGCTCGTCGCCAAGGGTGTTAAGCATGGTCGTTGCGGCTTTGCTGCAGTCGCCTTCATGGCCTGCGCCGGGTCATAGGCATTGCTGAAGGTATTGCGCGCTGTTGGAGACACTGCAGACAGTGTCTCGAGTCTCAGGCTCGTCGATCCCTTCCCGTTCAACAAGGTCGGAGCTTGAATCGTCTTCAATGTGAGCTTCGGTCGCTTCGACGACATAGGTTGGAGAAGCGTAGGCACAGAGGCCGGTCCGTAGGGCATCGGCGCCGAGGGTAGGATGGCAAGTGACATGGTGCTGGTGGACATCGAGGAGGGCGAGCGAACGTGCTGTAGCGGCGATGGCTGCGACATAAAGGCCAGCATGATCCCCAGGATATTAGACGCAGGGAAGGGAAGCTTTGGCTAGGGCGCGCGTATAGCGTACACGGTGGATATGTCAGGGTCGGTGGTACACGGAAGCAGGCTAACCGCGTCCTCGTGCAGCAGTGCGCCGCCGGATGATGTTGGTTCAAGATGGGACAGTCAGAGGGGAGCCGCGTGCAGCGTCCGCAGTACGAGCAGGAACGTCGAGTGTGCTCGAAAAGGCCGTGAAGATGCCTCTTCCGGGCTGGCAGGCGCAGTAGTAGGTGGATCAGTAGCTACCTAATCCTGAGAGATTTGGTAGGATGACACGGTCCTATGGGTTCGCTGATGAGACCTGCTCTGCTTCCAAGGTTGAAGAAGAGTGAAGCCAATATTGACTGTAGTGTAAGACAAAAAGCCAAAACTTCCATCTAGGAGAGGACTACTCTCATAATATCCAGGTGATCTACATAATTCCGAGGTGCGGCGACGTCCTCACAACGGAAATAGAGCAGCAAAGATGGGTGAACTTGTGAAGACGTTGTGGCCTGTAGGACTGGGGTGTGCTGCGGGAGAAGGCCTACGCGCTATGCCCCACGTCCAATCGTTGACAGGCTGTACAGCGTCAAACGGGCAAAGGCAAAGCTATTTCGAGATGTAAGGCATCTGGGATGTTGGCCTGTAACCATGACTGCTGGCAAGTATAGGCTGTATTTGGTGGGGATTATCGATGATTTAGACAAGGGCTTGAGCAACCTTGAGGGCAAGGCAACCCGAGACAGCCCTTAGCCGGGGGCCAGACGGTTCGACGGCAGATCATTGCTCCTTTAGGCTTCTCTCAAGAACAAAAGATGGACTGGAGCTCCTGATCCCGGAAAGGAGTTTCACCGTTGAGGAGTTTTCTTTGTTCCATAGCACAGCTGCACACAGTGTGGGAGCGGCCCACGCTGTCGGCGCATCCTCGTGCAACAGTCGGTACTCTAGATTGCCGCGCGGCCTTGCGATGGCGACAGCTCGCGCAGCCGACATTGAGGATTCGAGGCTTGCATGCTTGCGACGCAGATCGGAGATACCAGCGCGCGGAGGGCCGAATCAAGCCGGGAGCCCGCAGCCGAAACGTCTCGGACGATTCGCACGAAGTACACGCCTACAAGGTGACAGGCTGGCAGACTGCAGACTGCAGACTGCAGCTGCGGTGAGCTCGTGGACGCTCCACCGTCCACGCCCGTTTCATGAGCGGCCGCGTGTGTGTCCATGTGGTAGCTGCAAGTGATAGCCTGCAACTAGCAAGCCACCTCTGAATCGAGCAGGACAGGCTACAGCCAAAAGCAGCAGAAAGCTGCTTTCGTTATACGGAGGACGTACGTGCCGTGTCTTGGCTCTTGGGTTGGGTTGGCGTGGCGTCGGAGCTACTTCCTACAACGAATCGGTGGACCGCATCTGGCAGCGACGGCATAAGACGGCGTGATCGAGAAGAGTAAGCATACGGATCGCATCGTGCAAGTTTGAGCAAGCCATAATATGCACTGGAGGAATCCTCCTGCTGCGGGTGCAGCGCCGCTGACGGTGACGGCAATCCGCAGGCTGCAGCTGACAGCCAGGCGTGCCATCATCTGCTCAAGCTTGAGGCTCGATGCACTTGCTGTGCTGTATATAGTGTGGAGGGATGAGTACGCCTCACAGTGACGCAAATGCCTTCGGCTGGGGTGGTTCAAGGTTGTCGTGTGTCAAACACACGCACAGGATTCAAAGCCGCTGATGACGTCTTGTCTTCTAGCTGCGGCTGACAGCTCAGTAGGCAGCTCTGCGGTTGTTCGCAGATATGGGCCTCCCCACACATCCAGCAGTAGCTCGTTGCGTAGATGGAACGCCTTACATGCATTCGCCTGCATCACATGCACGGTCGCAGTCGAACTGAGCTTCAATGCAACGTCATTGTGTTTGCTGCCAAGGTGAGGTGCGGTGCTTAGCAAAGAGCCCAAAGTTGTGGGAACATTGTGCGGCTTTTAATGGTATGCAGTGCCCCGGTATGGATGCAAGGCTGGCCGGTCTGCCATCAGATGGGTAACGAAAGGAGTGGATCCGGCCGAATTAGGAAGTCACGCATATCAGTCCTCGGGAGACGCAGCATTTCTGCTTTGTTGTAACCCTAAGTTGTAATATGCAGCCACCATGTATCCAGCACAGATAAAGCTTGGATATGAAATGACTCTCGGAAGGCTGGAGTGCTAATTGCTGGCATTACTGTTCTTCGAGTTGAGTTGTCTTGGGTATGAAGTTTGCGACTAGCCTGCAGACACAACAGCTGGCCGCGCTCCCTTTCGTTCGACTCTCCGAGTTGATGACAAGCGGCAGCGGTACTGGTTTGAGAGGATTCGTGACACCGAACAGTATGGTAGTATACATGTCCACTCGGCAGTAGGCCACGCGGGCCGAAACGCGGACCTCGCGCGTCTTTGGTTCGCGACTTCATCTCCCGCTCTCACAGTAATCGTATCTTAGCCAAACTTTCGACATCGTCGAAATAGCAAAGCTGTGGCACACAATCGTGGCAGGTTGAGATACTGCGTCACACAATGAGTGAAAGATGGAAGCCCGAATGGTCCCGTCGCGCAAAGATGGGAGGGTGATCATCCACTTTGTACGCTGTCCACCCACTCGAGTCAGAGTGTCGTTATGCAGACGAAGCTGACGTGGTTGCGCAGGACTACGACTGCTTCTACGCAGCCGTGTTCGAAGCGAAGAATCCCAGCCTCAAGAGCCTGCCTTTTGCGGTACAGCAGAAGCAGATAATCGTGACCTGTAATTATGAAGCGAGAAGAAGAGGGCTGCACAAGCTACAACTCATACGCGATGCGAGGAGGGTCTGTCCCGATGTCATCATCGAGTTGGGCGAAGACATCAGCCAGTTCCGAGATGCGAGCAAAGAGCTGTACAGCTTCATAAAGGACTACTCTTGGAGCGGGAAGGTGGAGCGGTTGGGCTTCGATGAGGTGCGTATCATGATTATCAGGTGTACCTAAGCTATCGTTGACGCAAGGCAGGTGTGGGTAGATGTCACTGACATGGTGGAGTACAACATGGAGATGCTCAACAGGCATAGCCTTGAGCAGTCTTTCTTCCAGACCTCTCGTAATGATCCCCTCGAAGGTTTCGCGTTCGATGCCTCTTCAATTGCCGGTCATTCATACCCAAAAGACTACGCACAAGGCTCCGTTGAGGGCGATGCTGTCATTGACCTGACTCAACGCTTGCGGCTCGGTAGCCACATAGCGTTGCACATTCGCCATCAGCTGGAGCAGCAGAAAGGTTACACCTGCACCGTCGGGATTGCCACCTCGAAACTTCTTTCCAAGCTAGTAGGCAGTCTCAACAAGCCTAAGGGCCAAACCACTATGATGCCACCACTTTCTGTACCGGAACATGGCGGCAGTAACGTGATGGTATTCATGGACGGTCACGAGGTCGGTAGGGTGCCCGGCGTCGGTTTCAAGATGGCGCAGAAGCTGCGTGAGGCCGTCCTGCAACGGCCAGCGGATTTCGACGCTGGCCTGGTGTACGGCGGAACGAAGGAAAGCGTTACTGTGGCCGACGTACGGAGCCACCCGGACGTCCACCCGGAGATGCTAGAAAAGCTTCTTGGTGGGCCCGGCTCGCCACATGGTCTTGGCTATAAGGTGTGGTGCCTGCTTCATGGCGTCGATGATACGGAGGTCAGTCAGGCGAAAGCCGTGCCGAGCCAGATCAGCATTGAAGACAGCTACATCCGGCTTGACACCATGCCTGAGCTTCTCAAAGAGCTGGGTGCCTTGGCAAGGAGCTTGATTACTCGTATGCGCATCGATCTCCTGGCAGATGACGACTTCGATGAGGAGAGAGAGGACACCGATGCTCTAGCGGCACGACAAGCGCCCAGCACCGTAATCTCCAAGAAGTGGCTCGCCCACCCGAAGACATTACGTCTCACTACCAGACCTCGACAGCCACTACAGCCTGACGGCACGCGTGTACGCTCCTTCAAGCGCATCTCCCACTCTGGCCCGCTGCCAGGCCTCATCTTCAACCTGGCAGAGAGCGTAGATTCCTTAGCCGAAAAGCTTGTGCACGGCTCGCTCGTGGGAATGTTCCGGAGGCTGCATCCGGAGAAGGCGGGCTGGAACTTGAGCTTGGTCAATCTCGCCGTCACCAACATGGCGGAGACGGCGGGTGACAGCCGGACGGCGAAGGGCAGGGATATCAGCAATATGTTCCGGAGGCAGGATGAAGTGTTGAAGGACTTTCGGGTCACGGAGGCATCATCGATGCCGGATGTGGCATTGGGCGATTCGGATGGATATGCTGACGACTGCGTGAGTGATGGCAGCGTCTATGCTATGGCGGGCATGGGAGCAGTTGATCATGGTGGTGAAAACGGCGACTGGGACGAGGAAGGCGAACCGGATGACGATGATGAGCGCTGCGACTACTGTGGTGCGCGCATGCCCGGCTTTGCTTTGGTGGCACACCGGCGCTTCCACTCGCCGGTGACCTGAATCGCAATGATACGTCTCATCGGCTTGAGACAGCATGTCACCCTGATCCTGGACAACGAGAAACTACTGGTACCGGATATGTGGGCTCAACTCCTTGCCGTCTGGCGGCAGGGATGAGCTGACCTATCAGATCTGAGCGCAGTAGGGACTCGCTGTGAGGATCTGTCTTAGCATATTGGGATGCTGGTTCTCCATATCGCCAAGCCACGAAAGACCACGGGTGGCCAACACGTGGTTTCAGCACGAGACACTCAAGCAGCAGGTCCCTCGAAGAGGAATCACATGCCACAGACAGCCTCAACAAGAGATAGCGCTCCAAAGGCAAATAATAATGGCAAGGCAGCAACGGCGGTGGTGAGAGTGGCAAATATGCCTTTTGGGACCATGGAATTACGAGGGACGGCCACGAAATTACGGATCACCGCGTAGTAGACAACGGAAAAGAACGGACAGGCATAGTCGCAATGCATCGTTCGGCCCAATTACAGGATTGCTAGACGATCGGCAAACCCTCTCTTGCATATCCGCTTTGGCCTTCATCTTATCCGTCCCTGAACAGGTCTGCCGCCTCCGATGTCCAGTTCAAGGAGAGGATACTGGTCTGCAGTGTGTTAGCTTTCCACGCGTTGTGCTGAAGGGGACGGACGTCGTCTTGACTTACCGGGCAGACCTTGCTTCATGTTTGGCACCAAGCCTTGGACCCATGTTCAAGCTCATGCCTCCAGCTCGTTCCAGGCTCACGTTTCCAGCTCATGTCAAGCTAACACATCCAGCTCATGTCAAGCCCACAGCTCCGGCTCTTGTCAAGCATACACTCCCAGCTCACGTCAAGCTCACGCCTCCATTCCCAGAACCAGTGGTAGCGATCGAACGAAGCGTTGCCATCGAACGGGACTTCTCCACGCCGTGCTTGTCCGCGGTGCAGTACTTGCCGGTGGCCTGTTGGAGATCCAGCGGCATGACATAGCAGCCCTTCGGGTGCCAGTTGCACTTGCGCTCGGGCACCAAGTTCGTGGCTGAGGCCCTCGGGGTGCTGGACCCGTCGTCGCTGTCCTGGTACTCGTCGACCACCGACCCGCCGCTGCCTGCATCACTGCCGGCAACCTCGGCCTTGCCACCAGCGGCTTGGAAATTGTCAGCGCCGGCCTCCGCGTTGTCCGGCGTGGCCCGCCTCACAACCTCCAGCTCGCGTCCCACCTCCATCGCTGGCGCATAAGCTTTCATGACTCGGCCTTGGATGTCCGGGTCCTGGATGGCGTGGACACGCTCGAGAAGCTCGCTGCTGGGCAGCGCTTTGCCCGCCTGCTTCGGCCCGAACTGCTGGTCGTGAGCGCCCTGCAGGTCGTGGTGGACGACGCTTTGCTCGGCAGCACCGTAGCTGTCTGCAGCGCCGTGGCTCTTCTCCGCTCCGCTGTGGATAGCTGCGCCGCCATAATCCTCGTCGTCGTCCTCGGCGTCGTCGTAGTCCTCTGCACCGTCGTAGTTCTCTGCGCCGTCATAGTTCTCTGCGCCGTCGTAGGCCTCTTCCCCGTAGTAGTCCTCTGCAGCGTACTGGTCCTCCGCGCCGCCGTAGCCCCCGGCAGAGCCATAGAAATCAGTATTGAACTGGTGAGAGATGCGCGGACCGGGCTGCTGCTGGAACGGGTCCTGGCTCGTCGGTGGCGCCTCCTCTTGGTACTGTGACTGCTGCCACAGCTGCTCCTGCATGTACTGGTTCTGGCTGCGGAGGTGCGCCACTTCGGACTTGAGGAGCACGACTTGCTGGCCCAGCGCGAGTTCCTCCCAGACTCTACGGGCGAATTCGGCTTTTACTTCGTTCCTCTCGCGGATGGTGTGTATGAGCGTCGTGGTGATCTTGCCGCGCTCCTCTTGATAGGACATCAGTGCGCGTGAGAGCAAGCGGGTTTCTGCTTCGAGCGCGGCGATGGTCGCCTGCGCCGGGTCTTGGGCGACTGCGGCCTCGCGGGTACCGCTGGGGTTGTGCTTAGCAAGACCGGGGTCGGGTCTCTTCTTCTTGGCCCTCCACACGGCCATCTCGTCGCGGCTGACGGGTGGCATTGCCTTGAGCTCATTGTACTCGGCGATGAAGGTGTGGTACTCGCGATCCGCTTTCGCACACTGGAGGGATGGTCAGCGGATGACCCACGGAACCAGAGAACTCACCCAGTTGGCATGGCAGTTGGCACGGCCAGGTTCCCGTCAGCTGCCGTTGAGCCCCGAAAAACAGGCACCATATCGTGAGGACCAGCTTTCGAGTACCACCAAGCATCTCGCGCATCGCTAGACTGTACACCCACGGGCCCGCTGCGATGCTGTCTCCATCCTGCTCTAGACATACCAGCCCCTCCCCCGACTTACCCGAACGCGCGCCAACGAAAAAGCTGTAACAAAAACTGAAGGGCATTTTGGGCAATGGTGCTGTGTTGTGCTGTGCTGTGCTGTGCTGTTGGACTTACCCTGCAGTTCGCATCCTTCCACTCCCTCTTGATCCGATCCTCCTGAGACATATCCTCGTTGCACTCTCGCTCCTCCTCCACCACTTTGATCAGGGCCCGAGCCCCGTCGCACTCTGCAAACAGGATGCGCTCGCGGTCGTGGATATGCCTGACGTATCTGCGGTCCTTGAGTTGATCTCTCGGTATGTCGTTTGGGTCGTCGTAGTTGAAGGTCCGCTGAAGGGCGCGGCGGGCGCCGTAGTCGCTGAACACCTGGTCGTCGCTGACTGAGGAGGATGAGGTATGCACGCTGGAGGGGGTGCGAGGCCGGCCGATGTCGTCCATGCCCGTGGCGAAGGTCTTGCCCGAGCTGTCTTCGGATGGGTTCATGGCGCGGGCGTCCATCTCGTCGCACTTCGGGTCGGTGTTGTGAAGCGAGGTGCAGCGAGGTGAAGCGTGAAAACTGTGCGAAGCTCGAGGCGTGAATTGACACAGTGGCGAATCCCGAGTCCTGACAGAAGCAGCAGGCGCGCTAAGCTTCTTTAAGTGGGTCCCAGCAACCGGCCAATTTCCCGTCATGCAACTGACAACTGATAACATCCCCCAGCTCAGAAGTACCTGGACGGCATCACACCATGTCCGCATCCATGCAGAGAACCACGCACCTGGACCTGCTGAAGTCGCAAATCGACGCCGGCGCCACCGATTTCTCAGTCTTCCTGCGAGAGCTCGGCAGACCGCCAAGCGACGACGCCTACCGTGCCGGAGCCCGTTATGCGCACATGCGCTTGCGGGAGCGGCTGGAGTACGTCAACTGGATGTACGACCGCATCGACCGCGCCAGACAGCAGACCCTGCTAAACACCGCGCGTGCTGAGCAGAAGCTGGTAAGTGTGGAGGAGCTGGCGGCGGTGAAGCTGGAGAGGATCAGCAGCGAGTCACTCAATGTTCGGACGGACGTTGAAAGCTGGGTCCGCGATGCCAAGAAGGGTGGTTTGCAGATGGAGATCCGTGCAGTCATAGTGGCGAGGCGGAGGGTGGAGGCGGAGAGGGATCGTTTGTTCAGGCTGTGGGAGGACGCCACCAGGGCTGAGAAGGCGAATCGTCCTGCGGAGGAAGCGCACGTTCGAGAGGACGAGAGCGAGCAGCAAGAGGAAACAGAGGCAGAGGCAGATGCAAACGGCCCGATGCGGAGACGGTGGTCGGGTGGCTCATCTTTTACATAGCGGTTTCCAGGACGAGCGTGCGTTGCGCACACCACGTGAGGCTCCGATAAGGACAACTCAGGAACATAGGACTGATGAGCGTGTCAGAAGCAGACGGTGCATACACAGGGAGACGAGCTGTTGACCCGCTGATCTGCTCCTGCCTGTGCTCTCACCATCGTGCACTCGGCCGCACTCTCCTCACCCATACAGCCTCCAAACACCCTCACCCCAAACAACCGCACTCACTTAATACGCCCATCCGCCCGCGCCTCATCCAACCACTCCCGCAACACCCCCTCACACCGCCCCCTCTCCATCTTCTTCTCCACAAAATCCACAATCGCATCCCGCAACGCATTCACCAACCGCTCCTGCTCCTTCTGCAACCCATTGAACCCATAACTCGCCCGCTGCCTTCTATCACCAAACCGCACCGTCGTCACCCCTGCGACATCGTCCACCTTCTCCGGCAGCACATTCTGCGCCAGGTCCCGCAGCCGCTCGGCGAGCACGCCGACCTCGGCCTCGATAGCCGCGATGCGCGTCTCGGCGTAGACGAGCGCGACAAGGTATTGGGGCGCTTTGATCTTCAGGCGGTCTTTGCTCTCGAGGAGGTTCTCGGCGATGCCGGCGCGGGCCGAGGAGACGGTGGCGTCGACGAGGTATTTGAGGGTTTGGATTTGCTGTTTCTCGGTTGAGGTGGCCATGCTGGATGGTAATGGAGTGGGTGTGTGGGTGCCCTCAGCTCCATGGTCGTTGTCATAGGCGGAAACTATATACGGCACGTCTTGCTGGCCGGCGGTGGGAGTGTTTGTCTCGTCCAGCAATCACAGATAAAGGGAGGCAGTAGGCACGAAACCTGCATCACGGAATCCACCAGCATCTCTCCCGCAGCGGCGTGGGTATCATGCAGCTTGGCTTGGTTGGTTCTCTTTGCCAGCCTTTATGCCTGAGCTGGGCTTGCTTGCCGACCTGACCTCCAGCTTCCTAGGCTTCTTCCGCGGCTTGTTAGGATCTCGCTTCGCCCCAGGACTAGCCGGTTCTGGTTTGCTTGTAGCGCCAGATTGCTGGCGTTGCAGGTTGCGCTTTGCAGACCCTTGCTCCGGCTGCACGATGGCGGCTCCTGAGGCCTCCGGAGCCGTCTCCGGCGGAGTCTGCGGCAGGTCTTCGACGTCGAGCGTTGCTTCTGTCTCCTCAGTGCCCTCTCCACCATCTGCAGCGCGTCGTGCCGCCTCTATTTCTTCCTCCGTAGCTTCTTCGACCGCTTCCGCCTTGACAGCCTCCTCTATCTCCTTGTCACTCTTGCCCTTCGCCTTCTCCCGCGCCTGCACCGCCTTGGCCTTCGTCTGATCGAGCTTGACAAAGGACCCATGTATCCCGCCAACCCCGACGCCTATAAGCCCGCCCAGCGCCGTAGTCGGCAGACTTGCGACGCCGCCGACGAGAGCGCCCACTACAGTGCCCAGACCCGTGCCGACAGCGACACCTGCTCCTGCACCGCCAGCACCACCCTGCCAGGCTCCGCTCTGCAGGCGTCTGGCGAATTTGCTCTGCCCGTTGGCCTCCACCTCCTTGTCGTACGCTTCCTGTATCATGCGCTGCCGCTCCTTCGGGTCGAGACACTTAATCGCCTTGTCCTTGATGTTCTGTGCCTTCTGCAATAGGCCTGTGGCATTCTGCTGCGCTGCGAGAGCTTTCAGCAGCTGCTCCGTGTCGGGTTGCTGGCCCTGCGGCCCCGATTTGGCCAAGGCCGCCTTAATGTCCGGGTCGTTCATTGTCGTTTGCGCCGTGTTCATCAAGGACGTGATGTCGAGGTTGCTGAGTGCGCTCCTCCACCAGCTAGGCTTTGCTGGCTTCTCCTCCTTAGCCTGCTCTTCACCGTCTTTCTTCTGCTCTTCGTCTGGCGCGTCGCCCTTGTCGCTGCTAATCGACGCGGCTTTGCTGTCGGCGCTCCCCACGTCGTCAGCAGCGTGCTCTTCGCTGGATGCCTTCTTGCCAAACATTGCTCTGGTACTGCTCTCCTTTCTTGCGACGCCCCAAGCCCGAAGCGAGTGACAGCATCTCGCAGGTCGCTAAGGTACCGACCGTACCGTCGCTTGTGTGTGCCACGGTCCACGGATGACGTTGCATGCGCGCCACATTCCAAGAAAGCAGCCGAGCTACTTCCCGTGTGGGCGCCGTGCGCGTTCACTCACAGACATGCTATAAACATCTCTTCTTCACCGTATGAGCTTCTTACCTCTGCCATCATTCTCATTGGCACCCTGTTTCGCTGTTCCGGAACAACGAGCACCCCCACCCCGTAACGGAAGGCCCCGTGCCAGGGCAATGCAGCGTGCTCGTCTGTCTGTTCCGGCAAGAGCAAACCGATTTCGAACTCCTCAAGCACATTTACTACACGCTCGACATGAAGTTGCGTCCACTACCTTCGACACGCCTATCCCGTCACCTGCAAATCGTTCGGTCGACTACACACGTTTGGCATAAGTGACCCGATGTTAAGCATGCGGCCCGATAACGATTTGCACAGGCGTACAGTAGATCTTGAAGTTGGTACATGCGCTGATCTACCTGTTCGGCTCGTTTTGCCGGATTGCTTTATGAGTGAGTTGATTATCACAAACAAAAAGTTGTCTCAGCTCTTGTAGCCGACCAGCACCGCTACTCTCTGTCTCCACAGGCCATCTAGTAGCACAACTTGGAACTGGCACGACCGACGGTCCCGGCGACAATTCTTGAGGTACCCGATACTCGAAATCAGCTATCATTTGGAGACCATATTGGGGATTCCAGCTTTCTGAGAAGCTCATTCGACAGCTCCACCGCTGCAACGCTGATTGCTGCCTCCGAGAGGCATGATACTATTGGCACTTGTACAAGGTCTACAAAGCCCACAAGCTAGAAGGGCCTACCGGCGCAGTGGAGAATGTCATCGCCGGCGTCGTGCCAAGACCATAGTACAAATGAGATGCATGCTGCAATGTGATAATGCAACATTGCAGGATCATGCTACGGGTTCAGAAATCATCGCCTAGGTTGGAGACGACGTCGGATTCAGAAGCCGAGCTTTATACGGCAATGATAGGTAGTTGGTGAAGTCTTAGAGGTGAAGTGCCCTGGGTGAAGTTCTGAAGGTAAAGTATTATAGTTGAACTATAACAGGAGAAGTGTAGTATCGTAGCTTCAGTATGATCTACGGCCCTGGGCAGGTGACGCGAGTGGCGAAATGAGCATAGCACAGTGTCGATAGAGACACAAAAGACGGAGGCCTTGCTCCGGAGCTATGGAGGTCACAGGAGAGCAGCGAGGACACTTCAAAGCTGCACTTATCACCATGGGAAAGCCTATGGAGATACTATGGCGGCGTAACGATCAGCTCCATAGGCTGTTCAGTATAGTGGTTGTCAAGAATAGGCAAGCATCGTTGGTCGAAGGAGATATTGCAGAGGTGAGGATCAGAAGTTGTGGCGATCCGTATTCAGGGGGCGGTGTTGAGCAGCCGTGTTGCGTAATAGCATTGATACCGGTATATGTATAAGTATAACCCGCAAGAAGTGCAGCAGGGTTGTCCTGAAGCCCCTTCGCGAAGCAGACTAGCAGTGAGCTTTAAAAATTAGGACCTGAGTGTGAGACAGCCACTAGCCTTCCATGTGCGGGAGCCACATGTTTGACGCGTACGCCTTCTTGCATGTCACGTCTCCAGGCGAGCGGTGCAAGTCTATCGTCCCGGAACATGGAATGCGCCTTGCACATCATGATATAGCTCGTGGCTTGAAACGACTTCAATTGCGGTTGCCATCAGGGAGGGTTGGCGAACTGTGTCATGCATGAATATTCGGGCGACGATGACCATATCGATAAGACTTTTGGCCGCGCTGGCAAAGGAGATGTTATGAGGCACGTGAGGAAACAACATGAGCGAATGACCATATATTTCTGATCTCATTGTAGTCTAACCCACCCGAATGTGCTCCTGCTTGCGCTATCCAGCGCCGAAGCCGTATCCTCCCCCAAGGTGTCATACCTTTTTACCATGCTGTCGTGTATCATCGCTGGTCGTCATGCGGCGGCGGCAGCACAGCGCGCTCAGCCCAATTGATCGAGATGATCGTCATGAACGACCAGCATCTGCGTGCCTGCCGGTGCACAAAATCCCCAAACCACCTTCGTGTGCTCTCGATAAGAGGTTCCATATGAACAGAAGAAGCATGCCAACAAGAGTCCGCAGTCACGCGTCGGCAAGCCGAGTTGCGGTGTGCGTTATGTGCAAAGAATAGAAGTTCGTGATGTTCGTGCACAGTGCAGGCACCTAAGCATGAGCGTGGCGGTGGACCTGCTCGTGACGCTGCCAGTGGTGCCACTTGGTGGTGGTGGTGACGCTCGTGGCGACGGCGGTGTCAACCTCGGTCACAGTGAGGCTAGATCCGTCGGTGGTTGCGGCAGAGTTGCTCGAGCTGGTAGACGTGGCGAACGTGGTCGTCTGGGCGGACGAAGCGTCGGTGGAGCGAGCCTCGACAGCGGTGGGTGAGGCGGCAGTCGACTCGGAGCTGGAGGAGGCTGCGACGGACGAGCTGGCGGCGGTGGAGGTCTCGGCAGCGACAGAGGAAGAAGCAGACGCAGAGCTGCTATTGTCAGAGGAATCGCCCGAGCACAGAGTGACGGTGATGATCGAGTCCTGCGGGCAGGCCTGCATGCCGTAGGCGTCGTCGGTCGCATAGCGGTACGCCTGCTGTTTCGGCGTGCAGGTGCTAGACGCGGAGCTGGCAGTGATCTCCCAGTTGCCGTCCCATGGGTTGCCGTTCACGTCGCTCAAGTCGTACCAGATGATGCCGTCGTCGTGGAAAGTGTACTCGTACTGGATGATGTTGGTCATTGCGGTGTCCTGGGACAACTTGATCGACCAGCCATCGCTGTTGGTAAGCTCGGTCCATTGCTGAGTGTAGGAGCCACCGGAGCTCAGGACCTCATCGATTTCGGTGTAACCACCATCAGCGGCAGGGGTGTTGAAGAGGTAGACATCGTAGTCGCAAGCGTTGTTGACGACGGCGCTGCCGACAGAGGTCGCGAGAGCAGTGGTAGCCAGAAGGCCCACGGTTGCGAGGACAGAATGCATCTCTGCGATTGGGGATAGACTCGTCGTGAAGGCGAATGTTTTGTCGTTGGAGTTCTATGTCGTAATGTCTAGGCACGAGCGAGTAATTGCTTGTGGGTAGAGCAGTGCGTTTGATTGTGTGGTGTCGTGTTGACGTGTATTGTGATAAAGTCAAAAGAGAGTGATGACTTGTGGACTGTTGTTAAAGAGTGTGTGCTAAGCAGTTGAAAGAGTGATACTGCACAGCAGTTAGAGCAGCTTTCCAGAGCGCGATCGAGTCGATAGAGAGCGTGATGGGAAAGAAAGAGGAAAGACCCAACGTGCGCGTCAACGCTGGGGTCTTTATTGCATCCGAACACAGGCAATGATAATCACCGCGCAGCAGAGTCAGTGACAGAGACCTCAAGTGGGCCCAGTCCGCCATCGGCTGCAGGCCCATAAAACGTGGACGATAGCCTAAACCCCTGGAGGCCTTAGCAGAGCGCCATCTGGGCAATCAGCGTGCAGCCCTATGCTCCCGTTGCAGTGATGTTGCCGGGACCTGGCAGAAAAAAGTCTGTCTCACCAGGGGAGCCTCGTTAGCAGCAGCTATAAGGCCTGTGAGTGGCTCGATGGACTCGGACGCCGGGGAGGTATCGTCTGTGATTTGTTGGAAGAGCGGCTGCTGCGCCAGTGCTGCAGGTCCCAGCACGCCGCGAGCCGCACCAGAGATTAGGATCCGCCGCTGTTAAGGCCGATGTCTGGCTGTCCTGCCATATTGGGGGGGATCCCGATGGGTCGGTGGGTCAGGGACCGGTCGGTCCAGCAGTCTGGACTGCTTTCGCTTTGCGGAGACTCGACCACACCCGTTTTGTGCTTTTGCTAAAGAAGTTCTTTTGATGAATTTTATTAATGAGATCGGCAGTCTGGCCAAAGAAATCGGAGTGGTAGCCGGAGCCTGCCGAAGCTTGAACGTCCGCCCGAAAGGCGGCTCACCTGAGGCTTGTCCCACTGTCCCAGCCTCTCGCATCTTCAGCCGGTGCGGGGATGCGACGAAGGTCCACATAGACATGTCCACGACTCCACCCAGACGTTTCGGCGTACATGTAGGGATCGGACATGGTGATCGCATCATGCAGTCATGCTCTGCAAGCCGACGAAGGCTATCGATAATCGACATTCATTCGTAACCGCCGGGCGCCCAGAGAGAGAAATCCTAGATCCTCTAGGCTGCAGGACAGTACTCAATAGTAGACGTTTCTGTCGGTCGACAGAAAGAGACGCTGTGGATGCTAGGTTCCAGCAAGCGATTGTTTCACCAACTTGACGCTTTGGCCAGCGCATCCGTCGCCGTGTGCACTGTTTCAGCGCATCGATTGGTCGAGACGCGCTGCGCCTTTCAGGCCCAGTCATTTTGGCTCTTTTCAGGCTGCGCCATTACTCGCCTGATGAGAAAGTCGCGGATGTGAGCCCTGCGCGGTAGGATGGGAATCGGTTGTGTGCGATGTCACGATGTGATGAGCGGCAGCCCCAACCGTCAACGTGCCAACGTGCCAGGTTGCCAACGTGACAGGGCACGAGAACTGCGGCATGCGGTATGAGCGAATCGTGCAGGTGTGTGTGTGAGATTTTGGCTCTGCTAAAAGACTCTGCAGCGGCGGCCAGGTTTCCACTCACACTGCCACCTCCGAGACCATGCAGAACTCGGTGATCGGCGCGATACACCTTCAACCACGCGGGACATCAACCGGTAAATGAATTGTAGAGGCTGGGGACTCGGGATTCTGGAAACATCTGCACTCTGCAGCCAGCCAGCCAGGCCGAAAGATTTGCGACCGATCGACGTGAGCACGGTGAGCCGCCGGTGAGCGGCTTTTATTGGCATTCCCACACTTTCGGAACACTTTGTAGCACGGAGATCTGTGGTGCAACATCTATTTCTGATGATCACAATGTGACAATCTGCGGGCAGCCGTTTGGGACAGCTCTGTTATCACGACATCGCAAGGGAGACCGGTGTTTCGTATCTTACCGCTCTCCGGCTATAGACTCTCGCTGGAGTGTTAGATGTGTAGACACGCTGTATACATGGACATCTGCGAATCTGCCAGCAAATGCGTGGGGAGCACCACAACACCTAACACACTAAGCGAGTAGCTAGATTAACAAGAAGTGAGGTTGGTCACAAGCGAGTTAATTGGAGGTGAGATTGATTGAAGGAATACTTTAACCCAGTGTGAGGTTTACGATCGCAAGTGAGTGTAATCAAAGTCGACCATCTAGCTGTGTCGGTTGGTAGCCCGAGTCTCTCTTTGCCGGAGGAACACGTCCCTTCTCTCGCTTTCTGAGCACATAGCGAGTCTTGTCAACGGCAAAGTTGATGTGAACATCCACCCAGTATGGAAGAGTGATCTGCCCGCTCCCGAACGCCAGTCTCGCTGCTTGCGTACGAAGAAGACCGGATGGGTCTCGAAGAACAGATCTGCGCCATTGTCAGTGGGAGGTAGCTGTTCAGCGGGATAGGACGCAGCTATAGACTGAAGACTGCCGTAGTTGGATGAGTCATAATAGTGATCAGCAGGGAATTGGGCGCCTAGGTAATCATCATGATGAACTGCGTCAAGATACTTCTCCACGACAGCCCGCATGTTGATCTCGACTTCGTCCTCCGAGCATAAAGTGCCCAATTCTTCGAAGCGGGTCAGACCCTGTTGACTCGCCTCTGCAGAAAGAATGGTTCGAAGGACTCCAGATATACAGACATACCGATGGCGCCACCGCGCCGGAGAGAACTACCTACAAAAAGACATAACCCAAGCCGATCACCCTTAGCCGAGCAGGCTCTGGATAAATCACCTGTGGGTGCCACGAAAGGTCGCACAGGTGGCGACTGAGACGGTCATATGCCCGGAAGTCTGCAAGAGCTCCGCAGACTCTGGTGCGGCGAAACCAGCCAGAGACGCACTGCGTGACCATCTGGAAGGCGGCGAAGAACCACGGATCCCGAATAAACACGGGGATCTTGCGGCCGTATACTTCATTCATCGGCCTTCATATTGCCTGATGAGTGTCAGTCAGCGGCACACACGGGGGATCCATGCCAACAATAGGGGTGGCGCACGGCGCGAAGGCAAAGCATAGCAAGAACTGAGCTCGCGCCGAGCACCGTTGCTTTCGGACGAAGAGACCGAGTCTCCTCGCGCTGCAGCCTCCGGGCAGGACTGGACCTCAACCAAAAAGCGAGATGTGACGCAGAGAACCTAGAGCGAAGCCGAGCGCGAAACTGCAAAGGCTACTTCCTGTCGCGGTGGCCCTATTCATAAGGCTTCCCCTCGGCGACCATCCCAGCCACCGCCCGTTCTCCTACCAGGCCATCACTATACGCCGTTGCACCCAGCCACATTGGTAGGCAGGGTCGCGCCGAGAAGCATTGCGGGCGGACAAGGCTGGGAGGTGGTGGTACGGTTCGCCGGAAATCCTCCTGTACTTCGACAGTCGGCAGTCGCACCCATCCTGAACCGCCCTCCCTCCGTTGGCTTGAGCCAAGGCTGTGGGACGGACTAGAGGAAAGCAGAGCGGACAGCACTCGCGACTCCACGCGCCTCCTGCCCGCTTGGGAACTACCTTACTACCTCGCTCCGGGCGGCCATGCCGCGTGCCATTGTCGCCGCCATGCGATGCGTACCTGAGTCAACGTGCGAGCGCCGCCGGGAGGAGACACTTAGTAGCCCCAGAAGTGACCCGAGCCCCGCGCAGTAGGTACCTGTAGCGATGTTGTTTATAGAGGGGCTGGCAAAGGGCGTCCAAGAGCTCCATCGATAATCGCGTTGCTGTATGCGATAGACACTGTAGCTAGCTAGCTCAGCACGTTTCTCCCCCCCCCCTTCCTTCCCTCGCGCCACCCAAGCGGCAGGCCCAGTAGTATACACGCTATCGGTACAAAGGGCGCCCAGATGCAGTAGCTTTACTCTCCGCTTCGCTTCGTTTCGCTTCGCCCAAGCGTCCCCCAAGTCAAGTCGAAATGCACTCTCACACAGCAGCAGCCATGATGCATCCCTCACACAGCACGGGCAGAGAGCAGGCCACTCCACGCAACCACGCACCTACTTCTTCGCCCTCCCCTTCCCCTTCCCCTTAGCCCCAGCCTTAGGCTTCACCTCCTCCTCCCCCTCCCCCTCGTCATCCTCATCGTCCACCCCAACCTTAGCCTTCCCCTTCCTAGCCTTCTTACTCGCCGCCCCAGCCTTCGCTCCCCCCGCAGCAGCAGCCTTCCTCTTCTTCGGCTGCTTCACATACTTGTCCTTGCTCAAATCCACGTCCTCGTCGTCATCCGCCACAGCCTCCGCAGCATCCACAGCCTCCTCCTCGCTCTCCTCCTGCGCCTCCTCCAGATCCGGCCGCTCCTTCGCCGGCGCGCGCTTGGGGTTCAGCACCTGCGACGCCTTCATGAACGGCAGCGGGTGCGATTGTTGGTTGTACCTGCACACCATTCGCAGTCAGCATCACCATCAACATCAACGCAACTGCCAACAATGCAGGAAGGAAGGAAAGGGGGCAACGCACAGCCGCGTGAACGTAGCCTTGGCCTGACTCTCAATCTTCACCCCCTCCATCCCAGCCTCGCCCACGCCCAACTCCAAAATCCCCTCCCAATCCTCCCGCGTCAGGAAGTACGAGTCCATGAGCGCAATAATCTCCGGCACAGCCTCCTTGCCCTCGCGCTCCAACGCCCGCACCAACCGCTCAAACAGCAGCGGCAAGTACGTCTGCCTGACTTCATGCCGATCGGCGCTGACCCTCAACCGCATATGCCCCTGGATCTCCTTGACGATCCGCACCATCTTGCTCTGCGAACTGTTCTTGCCCAGCCATGCCGTGAAGCGCGTCTGCCCGTGCCCGGCCAACGAGCCGTAGATATAGCTCGCCGGGCGCACGAACGAGAACATGGCGTGCGTGGGCATCAGACCCCACTGCTGCTGACTGCCGTGGATCATCCGGTCGACCAGATCGCCATCGCTAATGGAATCCGCGGCCTTGCTAACCAGATCTAGCGTCGCCAACCTCTTCCGCCGCGGGTTGTCGTTGAATTTGTTCGTCCGCGCCGGGTTCGTGCCCAAGTAGTTCTCCTGCAGCATTAGCGGCGCGAACTCGTGGTCGTTGAAGTACAGCTCCTGCTTCTCATTCAGCGTCGAGTGCGCTGCCGGATTGAACAGCCCCCCGCCTAGGATCTTGGCCACCATATCCCACGGCTTGAGCACGATATGCTTCTCCCACGCCTTACTCATGTCCTTCCCTTCCTCAAAGGACAGCGTCTGGCTGTCTATCTTCGCCGTGCTGATCATGTTGACCACCTGCCGGATGTCCGCCCCGCTGCCTTCAATCAGCGCGTTGATAACGTTTGGCGGGATTTTCAGGCCCTCGCGGAAGGCGATCGTGCTAATGCGGCTGCGTATCATATCCGTGGTCGGCCGTCTGAACGGTAAGTCATACGTGACGTAGTCGAACGGCTTCATCTTCGGCAGCTTGCGGTCGTTGCAGATGAGTATCATCGGAATCTGCGATTTCTTGCACACAGCGGCTAGCGCGCCGACGCCGCCGCGGTCTCCAGCACTCATGCCGTCCACTTCGTCCATAATGAGGACGAGCTTCTTCTTGCTCGCGTCGACGGAGGAGTTGTCGGCCGCGAAGTAGCCCATCAGGGATGTGGTGGAGAGGACGCCCTTGAGGCCAGTCTCGACGAGTTTCTTTGAGCGGGTATCGGAGGCGTTGGATTCGACGATGTCGTAGCCTTCCAGCTTTGCTACGAGATGGGCGGCGGTCGTCTTGCCAATGCCAGGCGGACCGTGAATTATAATTGCTCGGTGGGTGCCGCTGCCATCCGCACCCCCCATCTTGAACCCTGTCCGCTGGTTCTTGGGGAAAGCTCTAAGCCAGCGCGCCAACTTATCAACCTGTGACTTGTTGCCGCAGATCTGGGTCAGCTGGGTTGGGGCATATCGCACTGTCCACAGCCTCGTATCCGGTCCTGCCGCCGCCGCCGCCTCCTTGCCCTTGCTGCTTTGCTGTGAGGTCGACTGCCCATTTGCCGACTGCCCGTTGGTCGACGCTTGCGGCTTCGGTTTCGGCTTGGCGGCTGCTAGCTGTGCCCGTTCCTGCTTATCCATCTCCTCGGCAGCTTTGCGGATGTTGTCTGCCTCCTTCGCCAGCTTTTCAGCGTTCTTATCCGCAGCCGCTGAGTCGCCACCATTGGCAGGCAGGCGCTTAATAAGCTCGAACAGACCTTCCTCGTTGATAACCTTCAAGCTGTGCTGCTGAATGGTCGCCAGCTTCTTCGGCCCCGCGTCTTCACCTAGCACGACGTAGCTGGTCTTCTTCGATGGCGCGGTGGTCACTTTCCCACCGTACTGCTTGACTAAGCTCTGCCCTTGCTCGCGGCCCAGACGTCCCATCTGGCCGGTGAAGACGAAGGTGAGGCCGGCCAGACAGTTGTCCTGCCCCTGCGGCAGCTCAGACATGTCGATGGCAGCTACGGGCGCGGCCGAATTCGCATGTTGACCACCAAACTTAAACTTCGGCTTCTCGCCTTCTTCACCTGACTTCGGTGGCGGAGGCGGGGGCTCGATGGTGGGGATGCTGTCGAAGATGGCCTGGATTTCGGCGCTGTCCTGGACTGGCTCCTTCTTCGACTTCTTCGGTGCCGCACGCTTCTTGGCGGCTGGCTTGACGTCGTCCATCTCCAGGTCGTCCTCGTCCTCGTCCTCCTCAAGAGCGACCGATTTGCGCTTCTTGCTCGCCTTAGCCGGCGCCTTCTTCGCCGGCTTATCCTCCACAATCTCCTCATCGTCGTCCGGCACCAGGAAGTCGTCATCCATATTCGTGTCCTTCATGTCGATGTCCGTGTCCGGCTTGAAGTCGTCCTGGTCATGATCCTTAAGCGTCTTTTGCTTGCCACTCCGCTCCGCCCGCTTCGGCACTAGCGGCTTGTCATCATCGTCGTCGGAGCCCTCCTTATAGTCGTCGCCTGCGCGCCTTCCCACCTTGGCGTCGCTCTTAAAGTTGTCCGCCGCGCCATCCGCATCCATCACATCGTTATCGTCATCCGGGAAGTCATCGTCATCGAGCTCGACATAGCTGGTGTCCTTCTTCTTGCGCCCACTGGACCTCCCGCCATTCGTCTCCGTCTCCGCCTTCTTCCCATTGACCGCTTTCTTCGGCGTTTCCTCTGCAGCCGGCTTGCTCCTCGTCTTTGGCCGCACAGCTTCACTGCGCTTGGGCTTGCTGCCCTTGCCGAAGAAGTCGTCGGCCGTCGTCTCCTCCAGCGTTGGCTCGGGCTCGGGCTGCTTCTTCTTGGGTGTGGCTTTCTTGGCCGGCTTCACTTCCTCCACCTCGTCATCGTCGTCATCGTCTTCCACGATCTTGCGTGGTCTGCCTCGGCCCTTAGTCTTCGTTGCGGTCGGCTTGGGCGTTTCGGCAGGTGCGCTGGACGGTTTGCCGCCGAAGAAGGAGCGGATGTCGGAAGGCATGGTGGGGAGGGAGCGAAGCGAAGCGACAGTGAGGGCCAGCTATTGTGACATGCTCAGAGACGTGGTGGGAGCGAGAGTGAGCGAATTGATGTTTCTCGAGGTTTCAGGCAGCTGCTCCACTTACCTGGGGGGCGCGACGCGTTAAGTCGCGATGTCATCCCCGCGGCATCTAAGCGCATTGGTCTTGGCAATTTGAGAGTGTGGAGCCATCAATATTTGATTGAGCATCACTCTCCTCCCCTTCGCGAGGCATTCCGTCGCAGCGCATTGGGGAGAGAGAGGTTGCGCAGGTCGCTGGACTTCACTACCCACTACCATATTACATCACCAACATGGCAGCGAAGCAACTGAACCCCCTCTCCACCTCCCTCCTCTCCTCCTTCACCACCCGCGCATCCTGTAAGCCAAGCTTTAAACCCTCTACCGCACCCACCACTTCACTAACACCCCATCCCAGGCCTCAACACCGCCCTCCGCGCCCTCGTCACCACCAGCACGACCCCCTCCCACCGCGCCACCTTCTCCACCACCCCCACCACCCTCAACTGGCTGGCCCCCAAAGCCGGCGAGTCCTGCAAATCCCGCAAAGGCCGCCCGCGCGTCCCCACCGGCGGCAGCACCCGCGGCACCACCCTCGTCTGGGGCGACTACGGCATCCGCCTCAAGGACCACGACCGCCGCATCTCCGCCACCCAGCTCAAAATCGCCGACGCCACCATCCGCCAGCGTCTGCGCGGCCTCAAATACCGTCTCTACCACCGCGTCTGCGCCAACATCGGCGTCTATACCTCTGGCAATGATCAGCGCATGGGGAAGGGCAAGGGCAGCTTCGATTACTGGTGCGCGCGGCCGGCGGTGAGTAAGGTGTTGTTTGAGCTGAAGGGGGAGGTGCATGAGGCGGTTGTGCGGGATGCGATGAGGCTGGCGGGGAACAAGTTACCGGGCCTGTATGAGTTCGTGAGGAAGGGGGATCCGCCGGTGATGGGGATTACCAAGGTGGGCGGGGAGAGAGGCACGGAGGAGATGATGCGGCGGCCGCGGTTAGGCGCAGAGGGGGTGGCGGGGATGCCGAATTTGGAGGGGACGGCGCGGAGGATGGGCGCGACGACATCTGTATGAGGAGATTGGGGCGGTGTGGGGTCCTCCGAGAAGGTTTGCTTGATGCTGGTTGATGGGATGGGTGGGTGAAGCTGAGGTACTCGTTCAGCGAACGGGGGGCTTTGCGCGATGCGCCCGTCGTCTGCCCTCGCTGCCGTCCCTCAAGTGCGGCTCCCAAGTCGAGCGACCGGGTCCCGCACCACTGCAACACTCCCCAACAGGTCTCATGCCAGTCCGCGGACTGGGCGCTTGCGAAGGTGTTCGGCTACGCCCCCGAGTGCCAGAGCTGCTGGAAACCGTCAAGGGCCGACGGGGAGCGACGGCGAGGCACCACTCTCGACACCTGTACTTGTATCTGTAACATGCTACTACCCTAACGCGAGTCGCAACGCCGTACAGCTCTGCTCCGCGCTCTCCGCCACTCTTGATTGCGACCCTGGACCGGCACAGGAGAGTCTGTCGGTCGCAAGAGCGAAGGTCGTTCTGGCATTGGCGCTTGGAAGCTTGCTTCGCCAATGTGCCACGAATGTCACGCGATCCCCAAAGCATCTCCAAGCCATGCCACTCCCGGCTGCCCTCTCCGGTCCTTCCACCGCCCCAACACGATGTTCCGGCGCACCATTGTTTGGGCATGAACAATGGGCCTTTCCTCTCTTACAACTGTCTCTATATGATTCCCTTGTTTTTCTTTGACACTGTTGGAAACAAAGAGGCGCAGTCCCGAGCGTCCTTCTTGTGCTCTTCGGAGCGGTCGCCCATCGCTTGTCGTTCCATACCCCATCGAACTCTTCCCAGCGACGAACCGCATTCTGCACATCTGTACAGCCCCACCGTCTGCTCACTGGTAAAGTATGCCACCACCTTCCGCAACCTCCCCGCACAGCTGGCTGTTCACAGAGACAGAGGCGGGCCCTGCTCCTGCGAACGCCCCACGCCACCAGAATTCCAGTGTCGCCATCGGAACCGCGGCCGCTGATCGCAGCACGCCTTCGAGAGACTCCAACAATACCTCCGATCCCACCGCCGCGCAGGACTTACGCCGACGAGACTCCTTCGAGTTCGTCATGAACATGGCCAAAGCACCACCGTCTGGTGAGACGATCACCTATCCCGCCACTGCTGCCAAGGTAGGCCAGAAGGCAGATGCCAGTCGCGCGGCTGGGGCGCCTGAGGGAGCTGGTAGGCAGGTCCGCACAGCTGCCAGCACTCGCGCTCTCACGCACTCTGCCGGTGCCGAGAGCATAGGGCTGCGGGACTTGCCTTGGCACCCGCTGTCGCAGCACTCCATCCAGGGGCCCACGCCACCACCGCTTGCTCGACTACCCAGGCGGTAGGCGGTTGTCAGGCAGAGCGCCCACGGTGCTAGTGCTGCCGGCTCGGACCCTCCAAATCCGTTTAGCTCGCGATGGTGGTACGGACCACTCTCCATTTCCCTTTGTCCATCTCCTTCCCACCTCCTTGCCCGCCGGGTTATGCTCGAGCTGTCGTAGGACTAGTGAGTTTGCAGGACTGGTGAAGTTTGTAGGAGTAGTAAGAGGTTATAGGACTGGTGAGTCCTGAATACAGATTGTCGTTCGTCTAACAAGTGTGCAACCGCCTCTCACGCACGAAGTTCTTCGGTCGGTGTAACACAGTGCCCTTCCTGCACTCGAAGGTGCTTTGTAGCCGACGCAAACAGTCACTCCTTCTGCTTCATGTGTCGTGCTCGATATGGCGAGACACACTTCACTCGACCTTCTCTCACCACCTTCCGTGCCTCTTCATCATAGAACCTCCGACGGAGCGTATGTTCAGACAGACCCCACTCGTGCTCAGACAGACATGCCGCCACCAACCCAAGCAGCAGACGACGCCACCAAGCGTCTGTACATCGATTGGGCACACTTCACCAACGCCGACCCGGCGGCTTCTGCTGCTCTCTGGCCCCCACCGAGATCCCAGCAACGGCTCACTGACGCGGTGAAGCGCAGACTTTCCTCTCCCGAAGCCAGTCAATACGCCTTGCTGCTGAGGCTCGACAGCCCGACAACGCTACAACGCGCCCAGACTACTTCCGGACGCAACAACGGGCATCGCCCAGCGCCGCTTCTCATGGACACTCCTGCCTCGCTGGCCTCTGCAGAGGTGTTGCCAGCAGCCCTCGGGCAAGCGAGGACGGCGAAAGTCGCACGGCCAGTGGCACGGCCGGACTACGCACATCTCACCGAGCATTCTATTTCGCATAGGCGTAAGCTACGCGCCATGATGCGCAAGATCTCTGCCTCGCTGGGAGAGGAGCTCCGGAAGGCTTATGCGCGCTTCCTGCGGCGTCGTCACCATCGCACGATGCTCGACGGGTACACGCCGTATGAGGGCACGTAAGTATGCATGTATGCTGGGTGGCGCCGCGCCTTGCAGCGCCAGTACATGATAATGGAGCGCGCGTGGCAAAGATGAGGAGGGGAAGAGCGGTGTCGCTGCCGAGCAAAGGATACTACGTAGCAGGTTTAAAGACCGAGTGTAGACAGCAAACAAGCAGGCCTGAACGGCAAGCTCCAGGAGCGCAGACTGGACCACTAAAGAGAACGTTGAAGGGGTACCACAAGACCTACCTCATGCACCAGTGCAGTGTGTAGGAGAGCAACCATGCATGGCGATCCTCGAGCGGTTAGGTACCTATGCAAGAACCATATCGGACATCTCAGCGTATCCACCCACCCGCCCGACGTAACCCGCCACCAGGGTATCATGCACACTCATATCCTCATGTGACAGTCCTCTACCGCTCGAACGCTGACCAAAACCAAGCCGCCCTTTTCCACACCTCGGACGCCAACCATGCCAAATGTACCGTGCCATACCGAATGCTCCGTAGTAAGTCTCGCGTCTGTACATATGATATCTCTCCCTAGCGCTTCCGATTGAGGTGCTTCGGTTGCGGCTGCTTGACCTCGGGCTCGCTCTCGTCGTCTGATGGCTCGGTGTCCGCCACCGACTCAGGCGCGCTGTCAGCGTCATCATTCGAGCTTGCCTCGTCGGCATCGTCGTCAGACGTCTCCTCGGCTTCCTCGTCGATGAGACCCTCGCCAGCTTCCTCGCCGTCTCCTTCGTCGCTCTCGTCATCCGACTCATGCGCCACGCCATTCGGCATGTCATCGTGACTTACATCGTCGTCAGAGTCGGAGAGGTCCGACTCGGGTGTCGCAGTCTGACCCGCTGACTTCGGTATAGGCGGCTCCAACATCTTGCCGTTCATCCGGTCCTCCATTGCCACATCATTATCATCATCCGACCAATCATCTTCTTGACCCTCAATGTACAGAACAGCCTCCTCATCATCCTCATCCGTTGCATGCGCGGCACGCGATGCAGCTTGCATGTTGCGCCTGAGCTCAAGCTGTGCACTGAGGAGATCAAGCTTACCTTTCAAATGTAGCAGAGGCTGCAGACCGCTTGCTCGTTCCTGAACCACCTGCCCGAGCGCCTTGAGCTTCTTCATGACCTCGGGCTGGGTAGCAAGGTAGCCGCCATGCGTGACCAGTGTCCACTGTACCCAGACCATCAAATTGCTTGTCCGGCCGGGCCGCTTGTGTATTCGCTCCGCCAGGCGTTGGAGAAGCGTGGAGGCATGTTGTGACTGCAGTCGCTGTATGGTGGATCGTATGCTTGGCAGGTCAGTGACCTGGAAGCAGCTCTCCAGCAAGTCTTTGTCGTTGGTCTTCAACGCCTGCGTAAGAACGGTACCTAGTGAGGTTGTTGATGGTGCCGCAAGGGCGCGATTGCTCGATGTTGGTACCAAGGCTGACCGGTCTGCAGCATTGCCTGGAAAGGAAGCTTGTACATCGATCGGATCCGGATGCCGGGCTTGCAGCATGTCGCCGAAAGACGGCTCCGCTTCCAGCTCACCACCTTCACCACCGTTGACGCCTCCCTGCTCTTGAACATCCTCCATGCGATCATCTTCAGCCCCGATCTTGGCGTCTCCGTCGTCTTCCGAGTCGGGTACATGCCCATTCATCACGGCCTTTCCGTTCGGCCCTGTGATTGCAGTTGATCCCGCCGCCTTCAGGCCATCATCCTCAGACTCGTATGCGCTGCTCTCCTCCTCGGCGCTTGAGATGTCGATTATTTCATGCGGCGTCCCATTCACCTTGCCTGCACCATCCTCGTCCCTCGTATCCGGTGCAACGAGCGCATGTGACTCGTCCACCCGTGTCGTCTTCATTCCCGGCACTCCATTCGTGAGCCTCGCCTCCAGCTTCGTCCCAGCCCTTGCATCTTCGTCTACAAGAAAGCCCAGCCCAGACTTCGTGGCCACGTGAGAGCTCGTGGTGGTCTTCAGTCGCTTGGAAGCGGGCAGCGGAGAGGCAGACCTGGCTTCCGTCGTGCGCCTACGGGATCGCTTGGCGGTACTCATTGCGATGGCATACGCCGAGACCGTTGGTAGGAGATGTGGTATGAGGAAGCGTCGGTCAATGGCATGGCGTCAAGACCGATCACTGGAGAGACAATTTTCTCCAGGCCCACTAAGCTGGAAATTCGAGGTTAGCTCCCGCGATGGCGGTCTAAGCACCCGCCGCGCTATATGTCTTGGCGCTACTCGAGCAAACAGAGTGTTTGTGAACCGCTCCGTCGCTGCTGCATCGATGGTGAATCACGCACCATTGATCGACGTAATCATCTCCGTTCTGTATAAAGCTGAGTATGATGCTGGCGTGCTGATAAGCGGCGTCCATACAGCCTTCGGGATTGTAATTTGCATCGGTGCGGAAAAGGAGAACGGACGCCCTAGACCAGCCGAACCAATGGGCGGCGGATCTGCATCACTGGCGCGTTCAGGACAGACGCAGAGCGGAGAGCACTCATAAAGAGGCCCGCGTCCCATGTCCGCCCGTGTTGTCTCTCCATTCGAAGCCACTCACAAAGTTCGCAGTTGTGCATCATCTCACCCCACGCCGCGACAACATCCCGCCGCCGCCTCGAAGCATTCCGCTCCGGTTTCTGGCTACCCACCCGAACACGCGCTTAGTCACCGTTTGTTTGCGACTCCGCCACACTCTCGAACCGACTGTTCAGAACAACCTTGGAACTCGCCTCAGGCGCACCTCGGTTTGCCGACGCGCATAATTTATGCTGGAGAGCACGGTCGCTTTCACTAGCGGATCACTCTTGCATCATCTTTGAGCTGCGCGACACAACCTCAGTCGTTACTGTGTCGCAGCAACTACACCCAAACGTTCACTCGTGCGAGTCACTCTTGCGACTTCACATCAAGGCCGCAGCTTACTGCGACGCCTTCAACTGGCTGGAGCCTGTCACGTGCACCTCCGGAGGCTCCCGCTTTCGCTTAGCGTGCAGCGCGGAATCGATAAGTATTTCTTCGGCTTGGAACCTGAACTTCTTTCGATCGCCGGAGCCAGTAGCCACACGACACCGCGCTGGCGCACGCACCTTTTTCCGGAAACGCGTCTCGGTTCACCCAGAAACCTCGCGGTATCACGTGCGCATAATACCTCCAACAACACTCTCTGGCACTCCCCAAGCAACTAGCTGCTATTGCGCGCATACAAACCACATTAATTCCCGTTGCGCAAGTGGTACTGAACCGTTGAACGCCGACCATCACATCATCCGCGACCATGGCGACGGACCTATCAGAGTCGGCGCCACTGCCCATTGCTCATGACGATGGCGCGCAACAACCTCTAGTTAATGGGTATGTACAATTTTCTGTGTGGAGCTATAAATACCTGGGTCCTGCGTGTGCTTCCTCTGCCTTCCTTCATTCTTCGATCCCAAGGTCCGCACATGGTGTCGCAATCAACATACTGACCCATCCTACAGCAACCATGCGCATCCCGATCAGACCATGGACGACTCTGACACCGCCAACGCCGATTCGTTCCTGGAGAACAACACACTCCATACGAAAGAGACAACAATCAACGTCAAGGATGCCACAGCAACAGCCCTCGACCCAAACCTATCAGAACCGACACCAACCGAAGATGTCGTGACAGGTATCCAGCCTGTCGCGGACTTCATCCCAAAGGGAGCGCCCGCGTTGTCGCATCCAACTCCGCCACCAGATCAGCCTCTCGTCGCGTCTGAGGTCGACGTCGACGCAGCGATGGCAGATGCTGAGGACATCGTTCCTGCAGAGCCCCAACCAGCGCCAGAGCCAATCTTGTCATCCGAGCCCAGCCTAGTGCGGCCACGCGAGGATGACGAGGATGTTGATGAGGAGCCGGCGGCGAAGCGGAGTCGGGTGGCGGATGCTTTTCAAGTTGAGGCAGCGGTCCCGCTGACTGAGGAAGCTCCAACAGCGTCTTCGCCAGCCGATGCACCCACCGTGACCTCAACGTCAGGAGGAGAGGCAGATGTGTCAGCAGAAGCCGTTCCCGCAGTCGAAGCAGATCAACCCGTGCCTGCACCGGATGATGCTCCTGTGAAAGCCACGAACTCCGAAGAAACGGTCGCACCAGTCGCCGCTCCAGAAGCCAAACAGCTTCTATCTGCACCTGAGCCGATTGACGAGCCTGCTGCGATCACTGCGCCCCAGCAGCCAACCCAGTCTGATGTCAAGCCTTCTGTCGAAGCTCACGCGGCCTCTCGAGCGGGGTCAGAAGTTGCAAAGGCAAAGTACAGCACTGCGCCGATGACTCCCGCCCAGAAGCACTCGCTTCTCGACAAGATGAAGAACTTGAAGAAGACCAAAAGCTCCACCTTCTTCCTGAAGGCTGTCGATCCTGTCGCGTTGAACATTCCGTCTTACCCTGAGATCATCAAGAACCCGATGGATCTCGGCACCATGGACGCTAAGCTCAAGGACGATCTGTACCCAACGGTGCAGGATTTCGTGAATGACTTCAATCTCATCGTCAACAATTGTCGCACGTTCAACGGCGAGCAGCATCCCGTTACGACTTCCGTGATGTCGATGGAAGCATACTTCAAGAGGATGCTGGAGAAGCTCCCAAGCCCAGACCAACCCCTTCCGCAAAAAGTCGCCAAGCGCTCGTCTCCGGCCGTGAAGGCACCTCCGCGTCGGGACGCACGCGCAGCGGCAGTCGTTGCACCTCCACCCGATCCTCAGACCTTTGCGCTCCAGGCGGACGGCGTGCCTACGATTCGTCGCGACTCCTCGATGACCAATCGTCCAGCTCGGGCTATCAAGCCGCCGTCAAGTCGCGAGATCCCGTACGCGAAGCCGAAGAGGAAGGAGCACCAGCTCGAGCTGAGATTCTGCGAATACGTGCTTGATGAGATCCGCGGGCCAAGATACGCTGGTATCAACCTCGTCTTCATGTTGCCAGTAGATCCGGTGGCTCTCAACATTCCGAACTACCGTCAAATCATCAAGCATCCGATGGACCTGACGACCATGGGCCAGAAGCTGAAGCAAGGGCAATATGGTAACGCCAGAGAGTTCCGGAAGGACTTCGAGCTCATGGTTGAGAATTGCTTGACCTTCAACCCCCAAGGCAACCCGGTTCGCGATCTTGCTATCCAGATGCGGCGTCAATTCGATGCTATCTGGAGCGGCAAGGAGAAGTGGGAGCGTCAGCATAAGCCGGAGTCGCAGCGTGCCACGTCCGCCTCAGAGGATGAGGATGCCGGTGAGGATGAAGAGGAAGAGGATGATGAGCCGGAGGACGGCAAAGAGCAGACCATCCAGGCTCTTCAGAAGCAGCTCGCAGACATGCAAAGCCTCATTTCCGGCATGGCGAGTGGTGGTACCAAGGCTGCCAAGAGCAAGAAGTCGAAAGTCAAGAGCTCCTCGAAGCAGAAGGTCGGCAGCGTGTCGGCAGCTCCAAAGTCCAGACCTCTTCCGCCAATGAAACCCAAGAAGGTCAACAAGGTGAAGCAAGTCACCTACGATGAGAAGCAAGAGATCTCCGAGGCCGTCGGCAGAATGAACGACGCTCAGGTCGCCGAGCTGACCACCATCATCACCCAGAACTGCACCAAGTACGCCAACATGGACGAGATGGAGCTCGAGATCGACGACCTGCCGAATGACGTCCAGGCTCTGCTACTGAAGTACGTCCGCAAGATCTTCGGTAGACCCAAGGGTGTTGCGGCCGCCGACTCGCCGCCGGATGACGGTGCATTTGAGGATGACGGCGAGTTCGCTCCACGTGCTGCCGGCACCGGCGCCGGCGGCAAGCGCAAGAAGCACAAGCCGATGGGCAAACGCGAGCAACAGGATACCATCAGCGCTCTGAAGGGCAAGCTCGAGCAGTTCAATCATCTCGGTACTAGTGGTAGCGAGAGCCCGAACAACTCCGGCTACAACGCGACGAAGGCGGAGAGCTCCGGGGATGATGAGAGCGAGGAGTCCGAGGAGGAGTAGATAGTCTTGGTGGTAGCGGCACGGCTTTCCAAGAGAGAGTGCGGCGGGTTTGGTGAGCGTTCGGTAGCGTTGTGTATGAGTATCAGCCGATGAGAATGAGAATGAGAATGAGGATGAGAAACCTAGCGAGCGGTCAGCGGTTGCATCACGGGCGGATTGCTAGGTTGTATGATAGGATAGCATAGAAATGACCATATCGATGAAACCCCTTGTCTCTTTCATCAGCTGCTTGGTCGAGTAAACTTGACCTGTTCTGCCAAGCTGCTGCAAAAGGCATCGACACGTTTTGCGTGTGCATGTTACGATGTTCTCACCATTCGCGTACAGGCTGCTAGAGTTGAGTCCTTGCTGCGTGAGGTTGTGAGGTCCCCGTTCCGTTGAAGGTATAGCAGGCAATTGACATGGTGCTCCTGCCCTGCCTTGTCAGGGGCGATCCCGTGGGCAGTGGTACCTTGATCGTGCTTATTCACTGCCGTGCGTGGGATGTTTCGCCTATCGGAATACGCTTGCATTATCGAGGCCCCATTCCGGTGGTAGATCCCTGCCTCCTTCTGCTGCTTGTGGTATCAAGCAGATGGAATAGCCGGGGTGCAGGTGGCGAATCTGATATATAATCGAGGAATGTCGGACTGACTGTGTCCAGAAAGATAGCAGAAGATGCCCTCCGTACGATATGGGGAGTATCAAATCGGGCGCGCGTCTCGCCTGCCATTGCCGACCTTGGTCGATGCACTGGCAGGCATGTGTTGAAGTAAAGAGGTAATAAGGCCTGTTGATAGGTATGTATATCCATGGATGTACCGAAGAACCGGTGTTCGGCACAAGTTGGTGATGGTGCAGGCCTTGGGTCGTGCACTCTCTATAGGGAATGTGCAAGGATATCTTATGTTCGCAGTATCAATGATCACAGGCTCAGGTGCTGGGTGCGCGTGATTGAATGTTTAGGATGTGACCCTTAAGTGGAAGCGAGGGCAGCAAGCCCCCCCGACGGCGGATTCCGCAAACGTGCACGCCTCATCGCGATCAACATGGAGATCACGTGGGCCATCGACGGCAGGCAACATCAAGGACAGCCTACGAGACCGTGAATAGAAGTTTCAGCTCTTCTTATTGTGTCTAATATCGTACAGTATCCTCAAGCAGGCAGCCGCTACATCGGCCGCTTGCTCACATTCCTCACATACAGTCATCTCACCATTCGTTCGCTTCGCACCTAGGCCATACCGGCTGCAATATCTATCCCACAAACGCCTCATGCATCTGCAAACCCTCACTCCCCGCCTCAAACGCCAACTCCGTACCCGGCGCGACAAAGTACACCGCGCCCTCCGTCAACTCGATCTCCTTGTCATTCGCCTTCATCTTCGCCGAGCCCTTGGTAGCCAGCAGAATCCCAGGCCCATTGACCTTCCCCAGCTCCTCCTTCTCCGCCGCCTTCAAAGTCGTAACGACCATATCGAACTCCGCCAGCGGCGGCGCATACTTGAACGTCTTGCCGTGCTTCGAGCGGCTGTAGTCCTGCTTCTTCAGCATGCATTCGTCCGGGCTGTGCGGCGTAAAGGTGAGGGCGGAGCAGAAGAGCTCCACGTTGTCGCGCTCGGCGCGCGGGCAGAAGCCCGTGTTGAGCACGTTGTTCTACAAAATTCAGGGTCAGCATGTAGTACTCGTACGCCGGCCAACCAACCTGAGGCACGCAGCAGCTAGCGAGACGTTGTCTTAGCGACGCTGTCCTGGCGACGCTGTCTTTGCTATGACTAGCAGGAGCAGTCGAGAGTTGAAATCCCAATAAGGGTGATCTCGGTTCCGAATCCTGCTACAGCCTGCTGCGTGCTCGCCGGCCGCGAGGTGAACACGGCATGTTCTCCCTAGATTTACTTACCGAGCGGGCCATGCACTCGATGATGTCGCCCTTAAGGTAGGCGTGGATGCCATCGGCCGGGATGTAGATGCCCTCCCCCGGCTGCAGCACGAGGTAGTTCATCAGGATGAGAGCGACGAGATTGCCGGGGTCGGCTTCGCTGTACTGCTCAGCCAGGCGCGGGGCAAGCTTGGGGATGTAGTCGTCGCCGTCGAAGTCGCCGCCCGAGAGGGATACGAGGGCCTTGTACGTCTCCTTCACAGTCTGGTCGTCGGCTTCGAGCATGTTGCGCACGATGGCTTTGAGTTGCTGGTCGTCTATCTCGGGCTTGGTGACCTTGGGCATGTAGCGCTTGAGCGGGTCGAGAGTCATGAGTTTGGCGATGTGGGCGAGGGGCTTGAAGCCGCAGAAGGCCTCGAACTCGGTGAGGGCGAGGGCGATTTCGGGCTTGTGGTTCGGGTCGGTGAACTGGTCAGGGTTCTTCTCGTGCAGCTTCTTCGCTAGGTCCTTGTTCGGGTGGATCTGGAGCGGCAGGGCCTTGGCGATGGAGAGCACCTTTGGCAGGTATGGCAGCTGGGTGTGCCCGAACGTGTCTATGGTGCTTTGGCCGATGAGCTCCTTGGGGTGCTTGTCCAGCAGATCTTGCAGGTCCTCGCCGGAGTCGGCGACGTAGACGGGCAGGACGGGGTAGGTGCCCATCCACATCTCGGCATACGCTGTGTTCTCATCAATCTTGAACTCTTTGTCCTTGGGCCCTTTGCCGTCCCAGCCCGGCTGCTTGGCGCAGAGGCGGGCAGAGAGGGAGTCGGAGCCGGTCTTGCCCCATGGGTACCTAAGGCAGGAGTCAGATGGCTGTAGAAGCAGCAGAAAGCCTTGGTGGAACACCTACTGGTTGCATGAGCACTTGAGCTTGTAGACGGGTTCGAGGGAGGCCATGTTTGCGGGTGTGTGAAGTGTGTGGTGAGAGGGGTGCAGTGTTTATTGGGTGAGTGTGGATGGCTTTGCTATGTATCGCAGATAGGAAAGGCTTTAGTACGCGCGCAGTGAGAGCACTGTGGCCCTTTCGACCACCCTCTCAGTCTCGAGCGAGTCGAGCCCGACGAAGGGCGTCAACAATCATAATGACGGAGCTTCAACGTCATGCAGTCGGCCATTCTCTCGCCCTACCTACCGCGTGTGCTTGTACAATGTCCCTATCATCAGCATCCACTCCGCAGCGGGCCTGCCGCGGAGTATCGTCTCGGTACAGGCTCACAGCCTCGCAGGCTTGTTGGCAGACGCTTTCACGGACGTTGCGGTCGCCGCGAAGGCACATGCATCAACACAGGCCGACACTTTTAGGCGAGCCGCTACCGCTATCTCGAACTCTTGGCGCTCCCTTATCGATAGCGCATCATTTCTCGAGAAACATTTGCCGCCCCATAATCATTTTGTTATCGTGTGTGAGCAGTAGTCGTTCATACAACTGATATACCTGTACATAAGGTAGTCACCCTGGCAGACCCGCTCCCTTTCCGCTTCAAAGCCGGCGGAGGCTCTTCCACCGCCCACATGGCTCCCATCACCTCTGACCACCACCACCGCTCCACCACGAAGGCCTCGAATAAAGCCTTCAAGACGCGCCACGCCTCGAAGTCTGCGCTGAAAGAGCGATCGAAGGGGAAGGTGGAGAGCTTCGAGAGAGGCGCGCGGAAGACGCCACAGCAGCAGGTTATGTCGAAGATCGATCGACGGAACCATGCAAAGCAGTTGCGGCAGAACAAGCTGGGCGAGAGGAGGGAAGAAGGGAGTGTGTTCGCTGGCAGAGATGGGGCGCCGAGGATTGTCGCGGTGGTGCCGCTCTGCGCGGACGTGCTGGGTGAGGATGTGGTGAAGAGCTTGAACGACAGTGTAGATGCTGAGGACCAGACGTCGGAGCAGGCTGGTTCGTGGCGGGTGGAGGTTCCGCGGTTCAAGCAGAGGGTGCAGTATCTCACACCCGCCCGCGATCTCCTCGCCAGCCTAGACGCTTGCCGGCTGGCAGACTTCGTCATGTTCGTGCTGAGTGCGGAGCAGGAGGTGGACGAGCTGGGCGAGCAGATGCTCCGGTGTATTGAGTCGCAGGGTGTCTCCACTGTTCTTACTGGCGTGCACAACCTGGAGACGGTCGAACCAGCCAAGAGGCGGCCAGATGTGCTGAAAAGTCTGAAGGGCTTCATCACGCACTTCTTCGCGTCACAGGAGAAGGTACACGACTTGAGCAGTCGGCAGGATTGCAGCAATGTCATGCGCTCACTATGCACCACCGTGCCGAAGGGTATCAGGTGGAGAGAGGACAGGAGCTGGATGTTTCTGGACGAGGTGCGATGGGAGGAGGCCGGGCCGGTGGTGACGGGCACAGTGCGAGGGAGAGGCCTTAAGGCGGACAGACTGGTGCAGGTGGGCGAGTGGGGTGACTTCCAGATCGACAAGATCGTTGCTGCCCCACTGGAGAGCAAGGCTAAGAGAGTAAAGACCGACGAGATGGCTGTGGATGCAGCAGAAGGCGAGCAGGTTCTCGCAGAGCCCAGCGAAGAGCAGGACGACCTGGCTGAGCTTGCGCCAGAGGAGGCGGCGATGGACGACGACATGACTATGCCTGCTGCTTCACTAGCACCCTCGGAGCGGAAAGCTGTGATGCTAGATGACCACCACTACTTCCATGATGACAAGGATGATTTCGAAGTACCGAAGCGGGTGCCCAAGGGCACGAGCAAATACCAAGCAGCGTGGTATCTGGACGACATGTCGGATTCAGGGTCCGACATGGAGGACATTGAAGACGGCCCAGACGGCGATTTGGACTTCGATGGCCTGTCAGTGGCCGCAGGACCCGCCGACGGTCACTTCGAGGACATGGATATGCGTGAGCCTACAGAAGCCGGTGCACCATCGGAGTACCCGCAAAGCGAGATGTTCCCAAACGCCGCACCGGAAGAGGAAGCTGAGCAGATTGCCGCGTACCGGAAGCAGCGGAAAGACGACGCTGAGGATGATCGTGAGTTCCCGGATGAGATCGAGCTGCACCCTAACGTCGACGCTCGGGAGCGACTGGCGAAATATCGAGGGCTCAAGAGTTTGCGAACGAGTCATTGGGATACTGAGGAAGACAAGCCCTATGAGCCGGAGGAGTGGAGCAGGATGTTGGAGATCGCAGACTACAAGTCAGCGAAGAACCGAGTGCTGAAAGACACGCTCACTGGTGGCGTGAAGGCTGGTACGCGGGTCGATATCCATCTGCGCATCAACGCGGAGCAGAAAGAGTACCTGCAAAGCCTACCACAGCCGACGGCGCTCTTCTCCTTGCTGAAGCACGAGCACAAGCATACTTCAATGAATGCGTCCATCAACCTCTCATCGGACTACCCGGCGCCGCTGAAGAGCAAGGAGCAACTCATCTTGCAATGCGGTCCGCGACGACTCCTAATCAACCCGCTGTTCAGCCAAGCCGGCAACACGCCCAACAACGTGCACAAATTCGACCGCTACGTCCATCCGGGCCGTACGGCGGTCGCCACTTTCATCGGGCCCGTCATCTGGGGCAGCGTGCCGTGCCTGTACTTCAAGCGCGCAGCAGCGCAACCCGCCGCGGCGGCGGCCGACGCCATCGAAGACCTGGCCCAAAGCATGCAAACCGACCAGCCGCACCAAGCCGCCGCCAACAGCAACAAAGCCACAGCCGGCCTCGAGCTCATAGGCACCGGCACCTCCCTCCCGCCCAGCACCCACCGCATCGTCGCCAAGCGCATCATTCTCACGGGCCACCCGTACAAGATCCACAAGAAGCTCGTCACGGTGCGCTACATGTTCTTCCAGAACGAGGACGTCGAGTTCTACCGCGCGCTGCAGCTGTGGACCAAGCGGGGCCGGTCGGGTTTCATCAAGGAGACGCTGGGGACACATGGGTATTTCAAGGCGACGTTTGATGGGAAGGTTAATCCGTTGGATGCGGTGGCTGTCAGTCTTTATAAGAGGGTTTGGCCGAGGAGGGCGAGGGCTTGGAGGGCTGGGGTGGTGGAGGAGGAGGTGGGGGAGGAGGAGGAGGAGGCGCCAGGGTTGGTGGGTGGTGGGTCGGCTGTGGAGTGAGTTGGGGTTGATGGGCCTATGAATGCGTTTAGTCACAGGCGTTTCAGAGTGAAGGCACAGTGCGTCGGGCAGCCGTCCTTTGGCCAAATAGAGAACTCCCGCCGTCTCCTTTTTTGTAGGCGAAACGTCGTTCTGGGGCACGTGCACAATGCCCGAATGAAGACACGGAGTTGTTTTGATATGGAGTAGGGAGTGTATCCCTTTGTGACATGGGCGAACTGTAGATGGCCTTCAACCATAGCAGGAGGTCACCTAAACCCTGGGTATCGGGCAGACGCCCCAATGACGCTCCATCTCCCTGCAAGCCCTCTCGCTGGCCATCATCTCGGCCGCTTCAGCTCTCGCGCTATCATCGTGCACCTTCCTCCGCGTGTGGTCATAGAACGCCTGTAAGTTGATGGGAGCAGACACCCTTTCCGGCGGCGGTGCTTGTTGGCTGCGACCGAGCATCTCGAGCTCGATCTCGAGGAGGCTATGGGTATCAATGCCATGCCCTGCGACGTGCTCAAGGACGCTGTCTTCGAGAGGTATACGCTTACTGGCATCTATCGTGACCCAGCGCTGGTGCGGGGTCTGCTGGACCGGTGCGGTGAAGCGCGTGAGAATGATCGAGTCGGCGTCCGATAGCTGGGCTTCGTAGGGATCTCCGACGTCGTAGTCCACACGCATGCGCATGAGGGCGCCGACGAGGGTGATCTCCGGCACAGAGATGAGGGAGGAGTCCAGTGGATCGCGTTGGAGAGTGGTCGCTGTCTCCGATATGGTGTTGACAAACTCTTGGATGAGCCTCACCTTGGCAGCAACGGCAGACCCAATTTGCTTTGGTGCTGGTAGCGGAGGTGGGAGGTCGTCAAAAACCTCATCGCTCTTCTTGCCCTTGCCCTTGCGTGAAGCCTTGGGTACTGCCGCATCTTTGCGCTTGGGAGACGCTCGCTTGGCCTCCTTCGTCGGTGGCGACGCATCATTGTCCGCGTTCTTAGGCGAAATGCTCGCCGCTGTGTCCTCGACAGCTACCGCCTTGGGTTTCTTAGTTGGCGGCCGTTTCGCTGAGGGTGTAGCAGGCGCAGCATCATTTCCAGTATGCACCGGTGCCGCAGTTTCGTCCTCGGCGCTGGCGACTTTACGCTTCTTGCTTGATTTCTTACCAGTCGTCGGGGTTTCGGTCGCACTGTCATGCTTCAACCCGTCGCTCTTCGGCGGCTCGGAGGAGGCAGTCAAAATCTCGCTGGCCTTGCGCTTGAGCGTGATCCTCGTTTTGGATGCTCCCGCATTCCTCGGAGTCTCTGGCCCGACCTCGCCGCTTTTGGCAGCGTATGGCGCTCCAGTAGCTTCATCTTCACTCATCGACTTCGGAGAGGCCTTTTTCGCCTTCTTGCCTTTATTCTCGACGGGCGGCGGCATATCTGGTGGCACACCGGTCTGCGCTAGGAGGTACTCGCGGTAGGCAGCGGCGTCGGACTCGGTTTGGCTTTGGGAGCGAGCCGTAGAGGCAGGCACCGACTCGCCAGGAGTGGTTCCCGTCGAGGGCTTGCGAGGCGCCATAGAGTATTGTGGAAGTATAGTGGCTGTGGAGATTTTTGGTAATGTTGATCTGTCGGTCTGCACTTCGAGATGAATGTAAAGAATGGGCTTTGTCCGCATGCGGGTGGTTGTGCGAAAAGCCTAATGCAAAAGGTGGATGCTTTCGTACCGTGGAACGGAAGGACGTATGTAGTTGGATGGAGTTTGAGAGGATGGAGGGTTAGCAAGAGCGTTCGAGGTACCCTTTGCGAAAGCGCTGAACAATAAGCCACCACCAGCTATTGTTCGAAAAGCTCACATTTACGGCGGAGTGAGATCTGGGAGGAACTTATGGGCTGTCTCGCGCCTAATGTAGCATCACAACGCACAGGTGCGCTACTTGGTCTGCTGGTGACAGCCTTCTAGACCATGAGATCACCTTACGCGTGGAGTAGTTGCACATACATGGACCAGTCCTCACTCGTATGCCACCTTTGCCACGTGCGCTCTTCACAACGGTATCCGTAAGACGCTGGAGAACAGCGATATAAATCGTAGCTCTCGCTCGACGATCGAACACTATTCCTATTCCTGGTCTGCGCGTTTGTGGATAGTTCGGTGATGCGTCCATGGTGCTGGGAGTATTGGTATCAGCGCCTGACTCAGGCATGACCCATCTCATTCTTGCTTGACGCTATATGTTTCTTGGTCTTCTAGCTGCAGTGGTGTGCGTCAGGGATCGTCAATTGGGTGCCCGGCAAAAGACCAGTGGCAGACTCCTTACGCAGTATAGGCATTCCGTACCTCAAGAGTTCTCTATGGCAGCCGGTGACAGCTACTGAGGCCGCACGGGAGTAGCCGTCTTCCGACGTCACGCTACCGTGGATGCAGCTCGGTAAGCTGCCGGCGGTGTGAATGGGCAGAATGTTCATGCATGCTCTCAACTTAACTACTGAGTAGCAATCTGTTCCTGCAGCCTTGCCTTCTCATCATCCCATCTACGACCAACAGGCAGCCGGCGGACAAACCGGTTTGCCCATGAGTCATACTACAGCGCAATAGCTACGATTTCGGTTTCGGAAGCGGCGCCTGTACCGCTGCCTTCTGATCACTGAAACCAACAGCTCCGCGCGTGCACCCGCGCTTCTCACCCGCGGCTCATACGGCCACGACTCTGTGAACATTCACTTCCGAGAACTACCAGATACAGCAGTGCCAGGTAGCGCCGATCCACGTGACGAGGATTGTAAGGCAGTAACGCCAAGCCGCGATCTACCAACGAGCAAGAACGAACGCAGCCTCTGGCACACTGCTTCAGTGCTTGGGCCACTACGGCAATCACCGTTACGCTATCCACCACTCAGACCAGAGAGACAGAGAGAGCAGAGCTCAGGTACCGGCGGGGCCAAACCACCGACATAGACGCGCGACAGAGACGCCATGGGGAGGATCAAGAAGGTCGCCACAGAGCGGCATACGGCGACACTCTCGCCTGCAGTCTCAACGTTTGTCACTCATGCGACGTCGGTACCACTTCATCAACTACCCGGCACGCTTGCCGACTTCCCGCAGCAATGGCCATTTCCACGTGGCGACTTGTACCACTGGATCCAGCTTCTTGACCGATTCGACCACGTGCTCGAGCTCTTCAACAAGGAGTATGAGTTGAAGGATGGTCCGCAGACGGAGCCGTTTCAGCGGCGGCTACTGCAGAAAGGTGACGCAGAAGAGGGCATGCCATACCCAGCAAACGGCGCACAGTCCGAAGAGCTGGACACAATAGGCTACTCGGAAGAGGGCGACATGGAGCTGGTGGAGTCAATCGTGCACTTCACACGGATACTGCTCGAGCATTGCGGCAACAGGAGTCTGTATGCGAGCAGCGGACACATCAACGATTTGCTCAACACCACGTCCTTGAGCCTGCTCCGGCTATGCTTGAAGCTTGCTCTGCGCCTGTCACAGCGGTATCAGGTCGCCCGCTACAAGAACAGCAACCCGCATGCTCAGGCAGTGCTGATGGCTAACCACTACAACTTCAACCTGGACAATTTGCATAAGCTTGCGATGCCTTTCCCGAGATCAGCTGTCTCGGCTGTTACGCCTACAGCTATGACTCCGGGCAAGGGTAAAGAGAAGGCCGGACACGCGCAAGCCTTCAACCCGTCAGATTTGATCGCGATTGCCAAGGAGCCGCAGACACTGGCAGGAAAGGGCGACCTTGCGAGCGTCAGCATAAGCTACTATGACCAGGCAGCACAACCGCAGAAGGCAGAGCCCGCAGCGCAGCCTTCGCATGCGCCACCTGCTACGCCAACGCCTGCAGCGCGCCGGACGTCAAACCTCGGTCCGTCTCGCGATCGGCCCTCGACCGGCGACAGGAGCATCAGCACCACTGATGCATCTGCCTCAACGCCTGTAAAGTCTCGTGAGCTTGACGCCTCATCATCCACTGCGCCCAAGATCTTCCAGCTATCAGCGGCCGAGGTTGCGGAGACGCCTGCCTGGGCTTTGATGCAGCACGGTCTGCGAAGTGTACCAACCGACAGTCGATATGACTTGCTGAACCGGATACGCATTGCTAAAGCGCTTGCGTCACCAGAGTCGTCGAGCCAGCAGCTGCTGGAGGTGCGACTGCTTGCAATTGCCAACCTGGCGTACGCGCTTGGCGAGTCCAAGTTCCAGGAAAAGGTTGGCATTCCGGACAACGAGGAGCCGAGGCGCTATCATCTCGCGCAGCAGCTGTGCGACCTGCTTCAGCCAGCTACGAACGGCCAGAGGGTGCTATCATTGGAGGCGGAGACGACTGTGCTCATGGCCTTGGAGTCACTCTTGAAGTCGCGGCAAAAGAGCTCCGAGGTTGTCGATGCTCTATCCATTACGGTCAACCACGGTGTGCTGTACTATGAGCTGCGGAAAGTGATTGCGACCCTCAGTGATGAGGAGCATGCCGACAAGCAACTAGAGCTCCGCGAGTTGGAGTGGAGAGAAGCTACGTTCGACCTTGTCAACAGCCTACAATTGCATAACGCACAGGTTCGGAGCGGCGAGAGACTGGTGCAAGCTGGTATTATTGGTATCCTCGTCGAGGTCCTCAGCTTGCGCACAAGCCGTGCGGAGCGCTTTCACGAGAAGGTGCTGCAGTTCTTCGCAAGCTTCATCCATAACATTGAAGCGGCTTTCCAAGGCTTCGCAAACAACAAGGGCTTCGATCTTATCGCAGACCTTGCACAGTACGAAGTCGAGACTGCTCTACAGAGTGCCAAGTCAGGCAACGGCCTGTCGCCTGAGTTCAAGTCCAAGGTCGTTGACTACGACATTCCGTACTTCCAGCAATCTACGCTTCGCCAGCTTTTCAAGTTCACGATACACCTGTTCGAGCACAACGCCGGTGCGAACGACCGGTTGCTAAGGAACCTGATCGATACACCGCAGATGCTCGGTGCGCTGAAAACTGTGATCTCCAACGCAAAGATCTTCGGGTCGAACGTCTGGGGCGGCTCCGTCAACATCATGAGCAGTTTCATTCACAGCGAGCCGACCAGCTATTCCGTTGTTGGCGAAGCAGGCCTACCGAAAGCTTTCCTGGAAGCTGTCATCGGCGAGGCAATCCCGGACCTGCCGGTTGGAGACGAAGATCCTTCGTTCGAAACCATTGATGTACCGGACACAATTGAGATGATCGATGGAGAGCCGCAGTATCCGACCGTAAACATGCTCCCGGTTGGCGAGACCATGTGCGACATTCCGGCCATCTTCGGCGCGATCTGCCTCAATGACAGTCACGGCATCAAGCTGTTCCAGTCGAGCAAGGCAATGATGAAGTACTTCGATATTTTCCTCTCAGAAAAGCATGTCAACGCGCTGGAGGACGATCCGGCAAACATCGCTACCGCAATCGGCCAGGGATTCGATGAGCTTGCTCGTCACCACCCACGTCTGAAGGAGCAGATTGTGGTGGCGGTAGTTTCTATGGTCAAGCGCGTCGCCTCAGTTTGCCGCAATTTGGCAGAGCACAAGTCAAGTGGCGCGAAGCTTTGGAAGAAGAACGTGGAGTCCGGCGAGTGGGAGATTGATGGAGGAAATGCAGCCATGAGGGGCGCCAGCCCAACTGTCTTTGACGATGCTCGTGAGAACCATACACTGGTGACTCCGACCGCGAAGACTGTGCAGGTCACTGCGAAGGATGCCGCCGCAACTGTCGCCGACAAAGCCACCGCCTTGCGGTTCCTTACAGCATGCGCAAAGTTCCTCGATGGCTTCTTCCACAACAGCGGAATGTGCGCTTACTTCTGCGAGAAGAACGGCGCAGAGTACGTTCTAGACCTCGTGACGCTTGCCAGCAACCCGTACGACTTACCGGCGTTTGCGGCATACAACAAGCTGTCCACGGTCGTGAGGACGATGTGCGAAGCGAAGCCGCATCTTGTGCTACCAAGCCTTGTTCGTCGCGTACAGAATGCGTTGATGGTCTTGAAGCCTGTGATGGAGAATGCGAGGCCTGAAGGTAAGTCCCACCCCACAGTACTGAGGAGCACCTCAATACCTGTTGAACTCCAGAGTGGTTGTATGAGTGCAAATGTTATTCGGGACAAGTTGCTAACGTGCCCCTTGATGCAGGCCTCTTCGCGCCATATGTTGATCCCACTCAGCATCCTGGCAGCCCTCTTCCGGTAGGCTTGGATGGCACCACGGTACTGAAATCGCTCTCGCACATCCATGTGCTGTCCGACATCCTGGGAAAGACCTTGGCACCTCCAAGCTACACGAGTCGGCACAGCAGTCAAACGAATCAGCTCTTCACCAACGTCAACTTCACCGACATCTACATACAACTCGTGGGTGATCTTAGCAGACTGCACGCTGCATGTGTTTGGGAGAGTCTAGCGCTACAGAAGATCGTGCCAGCAGAGCTCAAAGAGAGAGCCGATCCGCGAGCGTACATCATGCGCCGTATTGCAGCCAATGGCTACATCGAATTAGCGACTGAGAGCCGGCTATCTGAGAGCTTGAACGGCGCCAACGGCACATCTCGGCGTCCCGATACTCCAATCTCTGAGGACGAGGACTTCATCGTTAAGAACATTCAGGCACTTCGTTATGTTCTTGATCAGAGTCCAAAGGGCATCGAAAACTTCTTCCACACGCTGGGCCAAGCCCTTTTGCCAAAGCGAAACGAAATCGCGACGAAGCAGCACGCTTCTCTTGTTGCCGATCATCTTGCCAAAGCTTACCTCTGGGAGCTCGACTTCCGCAAGCTTGGTGTGGTGGATGAGGCGACAGAGTTGAAATACATCACGACGTCGCTGCAGGCGACTTGCAAGCTGATGCTCAAGACATCATTCTCGATGGACGGTTTCGGTCCGAAAGAGGCGCTCACGCTTGTGCTGAACAAGTTCTACGTGCATGGCGGGTTCAAGAAGCTCAACGAGTACCTCCGCAGATTTGGCGAGCTCATTGGAAGCAAGCCTCCGCATGACGACCAGCGTCTGGCGTCTGCTCGCGACGGTCTGTACTCCATCCTTGACCTATACGGGCATGTTGTACGCTCGAAAACGGTTCTCGAAGCCACGCAGACGACATCCATCTCGGTGAGGGACCATAAGCAGGCAGACTACTTCATGCCTGGCCAATTCGTGGTCGAGATCCGAGATGCCATACTCCCCGCTGTCAGCAAACTCTGGTACTCGGATGCGATTGAGACTATCGGCGATAGCTACGTCAAGAAGGTCATCGAGATTCTACGTGTCATCTTGAAAGGTGAGGGCGAAGAGCGCTGCCTGAAGCGCATCGACAAGGCGAGTCGCCGTGTGCAGGTGAACCGTACGGACTCTTCCTTACGGAACACAAATGGCGTCTCCAATCTGCAGAATCTGGGGTTTGACAACACGTTGGCCCGCGAGGCCGTGTACAGGTGCAATAACCATGAGAACACCGCACGCGAGTATGCGAGCCTTCGTCGGGAGTACTCAGCGCCACGGTTCGCAATCCCAGAGGGTGAACCTGTGGCGGAGTCGACCCAGGAGCCCAGTCGGCCCACAAGCTCGAGTCACTCGGTGGAGATGGCAGAAGACCCTGATACGCCACCGCCGCTTGTGAACCCGGAAGTCCCCTCGTCAGATGTCATGTCAGATGACGACCTCGGCACGCTCGGTGACCTACCTGCCAATCTGGGCGAGCAAGATCTTATGGCGATGATCGGCAGCGGTAGGATGCAAGACATCTTGAGCCTCACAAATGGTGGACCTGCAGGTGGACTCTCGGCAGCTCCGCCCGCTCAAGACACGCGGGAGCCGTACGTCACTCTCGAAGACCTCGAAGACAAGCGAAAGGCACTCCGTGATGCACTTATCGATCGCTGTCTGGAGGTGCTGAGCGCCGTACCTGCGGTCACCTTCGAGCTTTCGGATCTCATCCAGGCTGCTGTTGCCAAGAGCGGAGACAGCGCCAACCCACGCGCAGACATTGGTGGGACCCTTGTGTCGTCACTGATGTCGCTACAGGGTTCCGAGCCTACCAAGGAGGCTGGCGTCAAGATCTCGGCGTACGCTCACCTAGTGGCGCTGATACTGCAAGATCGCGACTTCTTCGACTCCACCCTCGATGAGTTGAAGGAGTACTTCGACGCGCTGGTGGCGTGGGTACAGTTAAGCCCCGATCAAAAGGCTGAAGACGCGCCGTGGATGGAGATGATCCTACTCATCATTGAGCGGGTCTTGGCCGAGGACGAGCAGCCAGCACTACTCAAGTGGGAGCCGCCGCCATCAGATGACCCACTCAAAGCGCTTCCCGAGCCGGTTCTACCGGAGCCTACAGTGTCAACAGAGCTGCGGAACACCCTATTCGATGCCTTGATTGATGTACTCCCCAAGGTTGGCAAGAACGCGTCGCTTGCGTTGTCCGTGTCTAGAGTGCTGGTAACGCTTACGAGGAAGCGCGAGTTCGCTGTACGTCTCAGTGAGAAGCAATCCATGCACCGGCTGTTCATGATGATCCGTCAGCTGGCGGGAACAGTTGATGAAAAGCTTCACAGCTGCATCTTGCTGATCCTGCGTCATATGATCGAGGATGAGGAGATCATTCGCCAGATCATGCAGACTGAGATCCGGGCTGCGTTGGAGGGTCATCGGTCGTCGCGTGCTATGGACACCACGACTTATACCCGCAACCTGTACCATCTTGTCTTGCGCGATCCGAAGCTTTTCGTCGAGGTCACCAAAGACATGCTGGAGATCACCCGCTTCGACGGTCACCCTGGTCGCGCGCAATCACTGGCGCTAAAGAAGGACAAGCCGGCCACCCCAGCGCCGACTGAGGATGCGCAACCCACAGCCAAACCAAGCGTTGAAGCTAGCGAAGGTGAATTAGACACACAGAAGCACGCCGAGGTCAAGCCTCCTCACGTTGAAGCTACGGATGGCGTCATTGCCTTCTTGCTCCGGGAGCTGTCGACCTACAAGGACGTAGAAGAGAAGTCGACACTCCCGAACAAGGAAAGCCAGCCCGTGGCTGAACTTGAGACTAATGGCGACGTTGATATGAGCGATGACTCGGCAACGCCTACGCCTACGCCTACGGCAACGCCAATGTCAAATGGCCCGCTGCACGGCGCCGAAGCCGTGAAGATTGACAAGCCTGTCTTCAAGCCTGAGGAGCATTCGATCTACGTCTACCGCTGCTTCATCTTGCAATGCTTGTCAGAGCTCCTGCGCTCATACAACCGGACCAAGGTTGAATTCATCAACTTCTCGCGCAAGCCGGACACGCAGCCTGCAACTCCGATCAAGCCTCGAGTGGGTACGCTCAACTACCTTTTGAACGTGCTCATCCCAGTTGGCACATTGGAGCACAAGGACGATATTAGTCACCGCAAGAAGCTGTCGACCTCCAACTGGGCTGCCACGGTGCTTGTGTCGCTATGTTCCAAGACTACAGAGCGTGGCATGAGACACCAACGTGCCCTCGATCTATCTGCAGATGAGGATTCCGACTTGACGTTCGTACGCAAGTTCGTACTCGAGCACGCTCTCCGTTCTTTCAAAGAGGCTACCACATCAACCGAGCCCCTCGATCAACGGTACTCAAGGCTCCTCGCTCTCGGTGAGCTATTCAATCAGATGATCGGCAAGCACGAGAGGAACATAATTGCAGACGGTGGCCACACTCGGCAGATCGGCCGTCTGATGTACGAGAAGCACTACATTGCAGCGTTGACCGCCGCGATTGCTGAGCTCGATCTCAACTTCCCGAATGCCAAGCGCGCTGTCAAACACATCTTGGGTCCGCTACGGCTGCTCACTGAGCTGGGCGTGACATTGAGTGCGAACTCGGAGCTCTCATCGAGCGCACCGGGTACTACGACCGAGGAGGAGAATGAGATCTCTTCTGCTACTTCCGTCTCCGATGAGGACGAGGACGAGCGTGAGCAGACGCCTGATCTGCTCCGGAATACCACTCTTGGCATGCTTGAATCTAGCGCTGGGCAAGACGAGGAGTCTGAGTCCGAAGAGGACGACGATGAAGATGATGATGATATGTATGATGATGGCTACGAAGAGGAGATGGACTATGAGGAGGAGCCGATGCCTGAGCATGGCGACGTCGTAAGTGATGACGACGAAGACGACGGCATGGGCAATGTGGAGGGCATGCCGGGTGACGTCGACATGGATGTTGAGGTCATCATGAACGACGACGAAGATGATGAGGATGAAGACGAGGAGGACGATGGCGAAGAAGACGACGAGGGTGACGACGATGAACACTTTGCCGATCACATGGACGAGATCACAGGCGATGACGAGAATGCGAGCATGGGTGAAGACGGCGAAGAAGCCTGGGAAGAAGACGATGATGATGCTGACCCAGACGGTTCGCCGCATGGCGGGCCGCTGGACCATCTTGCACGTGTCGTCGGCGGTCTCGACGAGCACTCGGACCTGGGTGAGCAGGATGGCCTAATCCGTGTCGATATGGGAGAAGGCGAAGAAGAATTCTTTGACGACGAGATGCCTCCCGAGGACGAAGATGGTAAGATCCTACATGTGCACAAATCTGGATTGATGCTGACCCTCAACGCAGAAGGGGACGAGGAGGTTGACTACGAGAATGACGTAGTCTACGAGCCGGAGCTTGAAGGTTTGTTGGGTGACCTCCGTTATATACTCCGCCGCATGCAGATTAACGTTGGCGCAGAAGACGAAGAAGATGACGAAATGGGCGGCTGGGATTTTGACGCTCCACCAGCCCCAGGAGTCATCCGCGCCCCTCATCACCATCATCACCATCACCATGCTGGTGCTCCTCGCGGGTTTGGTGAGATGTTCGGCATGCTTGGTGGCAACGATACCTTCAGGCGTAAGTGGTCCCGCGCCTTGTGCTCTCACAGACAATTATTGACTTGTACAGCGGCGCCAACCTTCCGATCTCACCGTACAGCATCCACCGGCCGGGGTGAAGACGACGGCACCAACCCTCTTCTTCAGCGTGAAGGTGCTTCTGCCGTCCGCGACCGAGGTGATCCCTTGGACCTCCGATTCGGCCGCCGCACCTTTGGTTTCCCACGCGGTGAGCTACTTCAAGATCTTGTGGCGTCTGTCGGGGCCGGCGGCAACGGCACAATCAACGTCAGTCTAGGCGGCATGGAAGGTACCATGGGCTTGCCTAGAGGAATGCCGCCTATGTTTCAAATTCAGGGCAGGCACGGCGGCTCCGCTTTGATTGACATCGATCCGTCACGGCCGCTACGGGACCAGCTGGCACCACGTTCAGGTGACTGGCGTCTCAGCACGGCTCGGAGCCCGGCGGACAACGCTGCTGAAGCCCTAGCTGTTCAGTTCAATCTCAACAACACAATAACCCGCTGGCAAGAGGAGGCTAGGATGCTCTTCGGGGGCAAGCATCATGAGAAGGCCACGCGCATTATCAGCGCGCTCGTCAGGCTACTCGTTCCGCCGGCCATGAAAGCCAAGCAGGAACAAGACAAGGTCGACCGGGAGCGCAAAGAGACTGAGGAGAAGGCGCGCGAGGAAGCGAGGAAGAAGGTCGAGGCCGAGAAGGCCGAGCGCGAAGCACGAGACAAGCAGGAGCGTGAAGAGCGTGAGGCAATCGACCGCGAGGACGCTGCCCGTCGCGAGCAAGAGCGGCGTGAAACTGCAGAAGCCGAGGGTGCAGCCATGGAGGGTGTCGAGCAGCCTAAAACCGCAGCGCCTATTGAGGAGCCGGCCGCTGCAGCAGCATCCGAAGCAGCACCCGAAGCTGGACCAGCTCCTCCTGCAGAACGTGTCACTACCACCATCCGTGGCAGGGAGGTCGACATCACCAGCTTAGCCATCGATCGAGATTTCCTCGAGGCCATCCCAGAAGACATGCGCGAGGAGGTCATCATGCAGCAGCTGCAAGATCAACGCGCACAAGCTACCCAGGCAGGCGAGCAGCCAACCGAAATCAGCCGTGAATTCCTGGACGCTCTTCCTCGGGAGATCCAAACAGAGCTGTTGCGCCAGGAGCGCGATGACCGTCGCCGTCGGGACCGCGCAGAAGCCCAGCGCAATGCAGTGCCGGACCCCAACGCACAGGCCGCTGTACCGGAGGACCTGAACAATGCAGACTTCATGGCAATGCTGGATCCCGGCTTACGGCAGGCGGTCTTGATGGACGTGGATGAGAACACGCTCGCAGCCCTGCCCGAAGCCTTGCAGGCAGAGGCTCGTGCCTTGTTGGGAGACCGTGCGCCACGCGTAGGTGGTGCAGCAGCTGCCAGGCCTGCAGGCCACATCCCGCGCGACCCGCGCGCTGCACCTGGACACGCCGCCAACGCCACTCGTGCCCTGCAAAATGCTCGGGAGGCATTGAGGCAACAGCGCAGACCCGTTATTCAGATGCTTGACAAGCCCGGCGTCGCTACCTTGCTCAGGCTGATGTTCGTCTCACTGCATCACAAAGCAAAGACAAATCTTCATAGCATCCTCTCGGACGTTTGCAAGAACACTCAGAATCGTGCAGAGGTAATCAGCATCTTGCTGTCGATACTCCAAGACGGTACGGCAGACGTGAGTGCCGTGGAGCGCAGCTTTGCGCAGCTGTCTCTGAGAGCCAAGCAGCTTTCTGGACCGAAAACACCGCAACCACTCAAGCGTACCCCAACTGGACTGGCTGCAGCGCCATCGACAGAGCTGTCACCGCTGAACATCGTTCAGCATTGTCTCACCACTCTCAACGCGCTGTCTCTTGACAACGGCAAGGTTCCATCGTTCTTCCTTACCGAGCACGAGACCGCGAACGGCCAAAAGATGAAGACTCCAAAGAAAGGGAAGGGCCGTGAGAGCAAGGCTGCGAAGTACCCATTGAACGCATTGTTGGCGCTACTCGATCGCAAGCTAATCACGGACAATACCGGGGTCATGGAGACTTTGGCCGCTCTGCTTAGCCGCGTCACGCATCCACTGACCATGCTTCTACGTCGTGCAAAGGAGGCGCAAGAAGTCGAGAAGGTGCCCGAGGCCGAAGCAAACGGCGCTGAGCAAGACCGGCCCCAGTCTGCGCCTTCTGACGTGCCCATGGCCGAGGCCTCACCCACCGAGCCCACGGCAGACGCTAGCGACCAGCCATCAACATCCGAGCCTCCAAAGCCCGAGGAAGGCGATCAGGCTGCTAGTAAAGTCGATGACAAGAAGCACAGAGAACTCACACCACCCGAGGTGCCAGACGAAAACATCCGCCTCGTGGTCAACATCTTGGCTGCTCGGGAGTGTCCAAGCAAGACGTTCAGCGATACGCTTGATATCATCAAAAACCTCTCCGCCATCCCTGGAGCTAAGGCCGTCTTTGGCAGAGAGCTGGTGCGTCAAGCGCAGGAGCTTGGGCAGACGGTCGTGGTTGACCTGGACGACCTGGCCACGCAAATCGACTCTGCTCAGACAGGCACCGATCTCCAAGGCCTCGCCCTTGCGAACTTCTCTTCTGCCGGCTCCAAGCAACGCAAGCTGCTGCGAGTCATTCTGGCGCTAGATCACCTTTTCGACCCCAAGCGCATGCCGCAGAGCCCATCCTCAGCAGAGATTGATCCGAAGCTGAAGGAGGACGTCTTGGCACTGCTTTACGACAGCAACACATTCGACCAGTTGTGGACCAACCTGACAACGTGCTTAGCCGCGATCCGGCGCAGAGGCAACATGGTCAATGTGGCTACTATCCTTTTGCCGCTGATCGAGTCGCTCATGGTAGTCTGCCGCAACAGCACGCTCAACGAAGTGCCAACATCGACCACTGTCGCCTCGCCAATCGATACCAGCGTCAGCACCCCACCACCAGACTCACGCATGGAAGGTCTGTTCTTCAGGTTCACAGAGGACAACCGCAAGATCCTTAATGAGCTCATTCGCAACAACCCCAAGCTGATGAGTGGCAATCTCTCCATTCTGGCAAAGAACTCCAAAGTGCTCGAATTCGACAACAAGCGTACATACTTCACCCGCAAGCTCCGCAACCGCGGTGAGGTCAGGGTTGCCCATCCGACGCTGCAGCTCAGCGTCCGCCGTGACCATGTCTTCCTAGACTCGTTCAAGTCTCTCTACTACAAGAGTCCGGATGAGATCAAGTTTGGCAAGCTGCACATCCGCTTCCACGGCGAGGAGGGTGTCGATGCCGGCGGTGTCTCTCGCGAATGGTTTGCTGCGATGGCCCGTCAGATGTTCAACCCGGATTACGCGCTCTTCAACCCCGTCGCCTCCGACAGGACGACGTTTCACCCGAATCCTTTGAGCGAGGTCAATCCCGAGCATCTGTTCTTCTTCAAGTTCATCGGACGCATCATCGGCAAGGCCCTCTACGAGGGTCGAGTACTTGACTGCCACTTCAGCAGGGCTGTCTATCGCCGCATTCTTGGCAAGACGGTTTCGCTCAAGGACATGGAGAGCCTGGATCTCGACTACTACAAATCGCTTGTGTGGATCCTCGAGAACGACATCACGGAGGTCACATTCGAAAGCTTCTGTGTCAGCGTTGACCGCTTCGGTGCGGAGGAGATTGTGGACCTCATCCCGAACGGTCGCAACATACTCGTCACGGAGGAGAACAAGCAAGAGTATGTCCAGCTTGTGGTCGAGCATCGTCTGATCAAGTCAGTCGAGGCGCAGCTTGACAAATTCCTCGAGGGTTTCCACGAAATCATCCCACAGGAGCTGGTCTCGATCTTCAACGAGCAAGAGCTTGAGCTGCTCATCTCCGGGTTGCCGGACATCGATGCGGACGACTGGAAAAACAACACCGAGTACCACAACTACCAGGCCACCTCGCCACAAATCCAGTGGTTCTGGCGCGCGGTTCGCAGCTTCGACAAAGAGGAGAAAGCGAAGCTGCTGCAGTTTGTCACCGGTACCAGCAAAGTGCCACTCAACGGGTTCAAGGAGCTTGAGGGTATGAACGGCTTTGCCAGGTTCAACATCCATCGTGACTATAGCAGCAAAGAGAAGCTGCCGTCAAGTCATACCTGCTTTAATCGTAAGTCAATCCACATGGCCTTCGCCCGAGAGCCTTCGCTAACAGTATACAGAGCTTGATCTTCCGGAGTACGAGAGCTACGAGCATTTGAGGCAACAGATGTACACTGCAATTACGGCTGGAAGCGAGTACTTCGGCTTTGCGTGAGGCAACCGTGTAGCATATGGGGCAGGCGTCAGAACGGGCATTTTACGGCGATGCAGGTGAAGCGTTGATAGCATTGGGCAGCGCAAGGAAGCGCGTCAGCATGGAGTTGGGAGTGAGTGCTTTTGCTACAAGCGGGTGGGCGAGCGAGCCAGTGAGCTTTAGTCTAGAGTGCGCAGCAGGGAAGGAGTGCAGGCCTGATCTGCTGTGCTGCTTTAGTCTATGTATAGTCAAGCTCCCATATAGCTCGCCCCCATGACAGTCGTCATATCTCTAGTTGAACATCATTGTGTTTGTGCTGCTCTTGCCGCTTTCGTAGTGCCTCCATTTTATTGATGTCGGCAAATCCTCGGCTCGTATGAGGAAGCGTCGTTTGCTCAACGTCAAAGCCGTGGTTATCTTTTGCGACACGTCGTCTAATCCATCTACTACTTGCTGCATAGTCTGCATCCCTTATTCAAATGAAGAAACACACGTATATCGATAGAGGACTCAACAAACTCTAATCTCTGCGAGATCAGTACCGCGCAGGGACATCAGCTTGCCACCGAAGGTCCATACCCCAGGCAGACGTCCGCTTGAACATGGCAGAGAAGTCAAAGTCGCGTGAGTTGCGCGTGCGGAATGTCTGCTTGTACGGGGCGTACCAGAGGAAGAGATCGAAAGCCGGGATTCTCGGATCTCTGACGGTGACGAGGCACCATCTGACTTTCACGTACTCGCCGGAAGATCAGCAGGATGATACCAGATCGGCTCAACAAACGACTATGGACTCCACAAACAGCTCTACGCTCACTCAAGCCGCTACCACGGACAACGAAGGGCGGGCTTCAGGCGCCGCTGGGGATGCCAAAGCACAGCAGAAGCAGCCACGGCAGAAGTCTCGGATGAAGACGCTCTGGGTGCCATATCCCATGATCAACCACTGTGGGCTTCGACCCAGCCACATGCAAGGCGCAGCCGCACGAACTCAAGTCCATAGTGATAACAGCAATTGGTACGAGCCCGATGATTCGTTCCCTCCGACCTTCGGCTCGAGCGCTTACGGCAGACCATCGACAGACTCAGCCCACCTGGCTCCGTACTCATCGCCGCGAAGACCTGCCTCGCCTGTTCCAGATGCAAGGAATGGCATGCTGCACGGAGACAGTGGGCGCTCGCCAGCAATCCGTCTTAGATGCAGGGATTTCCAGGTGCTGGCGTTCCATTTCAACCCGAACTCGCCTGAAGACAAGACGCCAGATGAGCTCGCAAGACAGCTTTTCTTTGCATTACGCAGCAGATGCTGTGTGGAGAGAATCGAAGACATGCACGCTTTTCACTTTCAGCCTCCACAAGAGGAGACCAAAGCTGAACACCGGGCTTATGATGCTCGCAAAGAGTTCGCGCGGATGGGAATCAGCGGTAAAGCAGCAGAGGGACCCGGAAGCGCTTGGCGAATCACAGACATCAATCATGACTACTCTTTCTCGGCGACGTATCCCAGCGTGCTGTGTGTCCCACAGGCGGTGAGTGACAACATGCTTAAATACGGCAGCGTCTTCCGATCGCGTTCGCGCGTGCCGGCTCTGTCGTACCTTCATTTCAACGGTGGGAGCATTACCCGATCATCGCAGCCTTTGGTAGGCGTTCAGGGCAAGCGCAACCCACAGGACGAGCGACTGGTGTCCGCCATCTTCGCCAGCCATACCCCACCACTCATGTCGCCTGAGGGCTCGCCGCCACAGCTTCCAACACTCACATCGCCCTCTACAACAACACTTGAGTCGATCTCGTCAGACCTAGCAACATTGGAGATTGAAGCGCCTGGCAGAGGTTCGAGCCAGAACCAGAGCGACACTCCCTTTGACGAGAAAGCTGCAGAGAACGATACGCCGGCTCCCACAAAACCTAAGGTATACGGCAGCACCAGGCGCAATCTGATTGTCGACGCGCGTCCCCGGATCAACGCTCTCGCGAACAGAGCAACAGGTGGCGGCATCGAAGACATCTCGAACTACATGGGCGCCGGTGAAGTCCCGGTAGAGAAGGTGTTCTTGAGTATACAGAACATACACGTCATGCGCTCATCACTTGAGAAGGTGGTTGAAAGCTTCGCAAATTCTGACTACCTTGCCTTGGCACCAGATCAGGAAGTGCTACGCAAGTCGGGGTGGTTGGGCCATATCGCTGGTCTGCTCGAGGGGTCCGAGCTGGTCGCCCGTGCTGTGGGCCTTACTGGGAGCCATGTCCTTATTCACTGCTCTGATGGGTGGGACCGTACATCACAAGTCTCTGCCCTTGCGCAGATCATGCTAGATCCCCACTATCGGACCTTGAATGGGTTTATCACTTTGGTGCAAAAGGACTTTCTCGCTTTCGGACACAAGTTCCGGGACCGCAACGGCATCCAGGGCTGCGAGAAGTGGTTCGAGATTGAGAACGAACGCATTACGCCTTCACGGCAGCGGGATCATACTGGCTCGGACTCGAACAGCCTAAACGCCATCGGCTCCAAAGCCTTGTCTGGCGCGAAAAGTTGGTTTGAGAAGAACCGGACCAACCTCTTCCGCCAGCAGAACGCCGATGTTGATGGCACTACAGACCAACCAGCCTCTAGACCAGCCTCACCACCACCCAATCCGATCATTCACTCGCCGCCGCCGCCCAACGGTAAAGACGAGAAGGAGCACAAGACCAGCGAGAAGGAGATATCGCCTATCTTCCACCAGTTTGTCGAAGCAGTGTGGCAGATACAACGGCAATACCCGGATGAGTTTGAGTTCAATGAGCGCTTTCTGTTGCGGTTGCTTTACCAGACATACGCCGGTCAGTATGGAGAGTTCCTCTTCAATTGCGACAAGGAACGCTGGCATTACCGAAACCAGGCTCCCTCGGTATGGCTGCACTTTATGGCTCGCCGCGCTGACTTCACGAACCTTGAGTACACTACCGAAGGCCGGGGCTCACTGCTGTTGCCAAAGAGAGGCGCTGATCAGCGGATCGATGTGCGTTGGTGGAGCAAGCTTTTCGGACGCGAGGATGAGGAGATGAACCTGCCTTCACGACCTCTGGCACCGGTCGGCCCGCGTTCACTGAGCGCCCAGGCATCGAGTGCATCTTTCGACGAGGGACCAATCACCGGAGCAGAGAAAGTTAGCACTGTTAGCCACGGGATTACGTTTGGAGAAGCCGAGAGCACTCCAACTAAAGGTCAAGCAACTCCCAGCTTCACTTCCGAGTTCTCCGCGCTCAACATGGAGTCTGGCGCTGGCGAAGACGACGAGATTGCAGCTCTCACAACACGGCCACCACTGTCACATCAAGATACAGATGTAGAAGTGCTGTTGAGGTACACAGGCTCTTCACCACCAACATCACGAACAGGAGACGCAGGTCAGGCATATACGCAAGCTGCGCCCGAACAGGCGGAAGTGCAGGAGGACGATGACCCGCTGGGCGTTACAAGCAGCATGGCGCGAAAGCAAGAGACTGACAGAATGGACTTTGCGGCGTTTGCCACACAGAACGCGTATCAGGACAGATAATGATTGCCCGGCCTACAGCAGTCTGCTCACAACTAGAGGTGCTATGACTTATGCTGTACTCGACAAGTTGCCTTCCTAAGTCAGCTTTGATTGGCACGTCAACTTTCCATTCGCTTTCATGCAAACCACTACGCTGTGTTCGGCGACACATGGCTATTGAGGCTACATCGGTTGCTGTTGTAGTAGTTTAATGCGAGACAAAATTGACGAATGCTGATGGCGCTCGGCCATCTGCATCTTTATCATCCGGACGTTTGCATCATCGCTATATCCGTTGTTGGCTCGACAGCCATGCCCGAATGTCATGCATACCATTAGCCAGATGATAAGCACATGAGGGTACTCAAATGCGAACGTGGAGGATTTTACTCATGGTGGAAGCACAGACTGGAGTTGCTTGCTACGGAGACCCAACAGAGACGAGGCAGATGTTCGATACACATAGCTATCGAAGTCATCAACAAGTCACAGCACGGCGGCTTGCCTCCTCGAACCCCTCAAAACAGTAAGACTGACTTAAGGAACACTTCTCAACAACTCGACAGCTCCAGCCAAGCACGTCGCCAGCGGGACACCCTCTGCCCGGCGCAGCCATCTCTCCCAAAGTCTCCTCTTTCAACGTCGTCGAAGTCGACTACAAGACGATTGGCGATAGCCCCATACCAGCCTCCAATCCTGATACCCGATGAGACCAAGCCTGGCAAACATTCCCTGATAGTACTGGCACGGCGCTTTCCTCGTTACAGGCCACAGACTCTAGACTGGTATCCACGATGGACCCTCAGCTCAGCCATCAAGCACCAAGCCATTATTGAGTCGCCCAATTGTCGTCTGATGTCCGGAGCAACTGGCCTCAACATTCTACAAGACGTGAAGGGTTTTCTTTACTTGGCTGTTCGCACCCGGAGACGTGACACAGCACTTACCAGACCATGTAGAAGTCGACATGATCAACAGCCTGGTGGACGGCGGATCGGCAGGTGGCTGGCCTGGCAGTCCGCCGCCCTCTTTGCTGAGCGCCCTATATCTGCCCACACACAACCTGTACGACCTCTGGAGGGCCTCCAGGGCGGCAAGTCCATCGTTTGAACCATCTCACCCGAGCGCCTGCCATTCTACCCCTCGGTAGTACGGCATGGTCGTACAGCCGTGTTCATTGGCACAGACACATCACTTGACCCGCTTGACGTGCTGGACGGCCTCAGCTCACTGCCGCCGGTTTGGATTCTGCAGGGCAAGGAGGACAGGCTCGTACCGGTCGAAGGCACTTAGGAGTACGCCGAGAAGCTGCGCGTAAAGTTGCCGGAAGCCAAACTGCACCTGAGGTGGGCGAGCACGACTTCGACAAACACGATTGGGATGGCGAGGCTGCGAGTCTAGGAACGGAGTGGGGTAAAGAACGGTGTCTGTATCATCGAGCTCTACTGGCCGGTCAAGGGTCGAAGATGCAAGGCCAGCTGGACGTTTCTCTTCGTGAGTAGATAGCTTACCGGTACCAAAAGACAACACACCTATACCTTTCAACCCCATCCCCTGCCACCAGCACCCCTGACGCCCGCCCCAGTATCACCGGCGCGCTTGCCAGCACATCCATAGTGCACCACTTCATTATTAGGAAAGACCCGAATCGCACTAGCGCCGAAGCGTTTGTGGCATACTTTGCACAGGTCCTCCTCCGTAATGCGCACCCGCCGATTCCGCCCATGCGGCTTCCCATCCATCTGCACCTCGTCCGGACCCAGCAGCACCTTCCGCTCGGTATCAGCCCGTCGCACACCCTCCAAGCTGCGGACGACTTGCTCTTCGCGCAAGATGGACGTGGCGTTCCGAACGCGGCCGCGGAAGTAATCTTGCAGTTGCGCGACGGCTAAGTCGTCTGGCATGAGATCCAGGGTGCTACTCGCAGGCAAGCGCGCACCGTGCTTGGACAGCAGGTCCAGCGCCTGCGGCCACCGCTTTTCCTCTCCATGCTGCGGCCGGAGATACAACCCGAGCAAGATGGCAAAGATGTTAGGCCGGTCCGGACTATCTTCAGGCTCGAACTGCCGATGTGGCTTCTCGTGCGTCGTCATGGCGTCAAGGAGGCAGGCCTGCTGATCAGCTTGTTCGCTGAGGTATGTTCTGTTGCAGTATTCCTCTGCTTTCGCATAGTCTTTGATCTGAAAGACGTAGATACTGAGGGCTTGCTTGTGGTTGCCTATCGCACTCAGCACGATCGCTCGAGATTCAAAGAAGGTCGGATCGTCGGTGGGTAGCTGTCGAAATGTGGCGCCTTTGTCATACTTGTTGCTCTTGCGCAGGAAGCACTCGAGCTTCTCTTTGAGCTGATCTTTATCACCAGCGGAAGTATCTGCGCTCTTGAGGCGGTCCAGATACAGATCCACAAGTTGCTGATGGAACTCCGCAGACTGATCTCCAAGCTCGTTAATGACGTGCTCCAGGTACCGTATCTCCAGATTCTCGTCAATATCAGCCAGAAACTGCAGTACTTTGTCTCTTGGCAAGTGTTCAGCATAATCGCTGTCCGCGAGGAAGACCTGCATTCCCATATCCGGCTCCTCGTCAATCGGCCAGCGCGCGAATTCCAGGACGATCTCGATCAGCTCCGGCGGCAGTTGTTTCAGGTAAGCGACTGTCCTCTCCGGTCCCCTCATGCCGTCAGGGATCTCCTGAACATTATCGGCCTCGCCTTTGCCGAATTTGGCCAACATGTCAAGCGCCTGGCGATGCAGCTTTTTGCCGTGCAAGAAGTCGATTAGATCGCCATACCTGTCGTTCTCGTAAAGACTGGACTGAACGATCTCCGGGTCGCAGAAGTTGTCCAGCCTGAACAACGGGCCAGCCAGAGATGGCAAAGCAAGCATGTAAGCGCGGAAGAGGGTCGTGTCGACCAGCTTTGCTGTGCTCAACAGCTCGGCTTGCCAGTCAGTGTCGTTGGCACCCTCACAAGCAGACTGAGGCAGGAGGTTGGCGAATGCTGGCTTACCGGTCTCGGGGTCCAGCTCAGGCGGGTCTTGTTTCAGCTTCCCATCAGTGTTCAAATGCTTCTGAATCTGCACTCTTGCCTGCGCGAGGAAGGAGCACAGGCTACGCACTGCGAACTTCAAGTCATCGCCCTCCAGCGGCTTGTCCGGTGCTGGTGCAGCTTTTGCGGGCGTAGCTCTTGAAGGCCGGATGCTCATGTTGTCACTGTCGGCTCTCGGCGAAGCCTTTACGGATGCCACATCCGCGGATTCTCGTCGCGCGGATTTGAATTTGGAGAGCATGCTTTTCGATGGCGTCGACGGCTGCTCTTTGGTAGCTTGTGTTTCACTCTCCTGCTTCGCGAGATCCGGCCCGTCTTCTCCAGCATGCTCGCCTTCACTCTGCTCCGTGCTGATCTCGGGCGCGCTGCTCAGCTCGCCGGCTATGCTTCGTGGGTACAACGCAACCACCCTCTCCGGAGGCGCCTCAGCGTCGGTGAACAAGTCCAGCGCGGGACGGTACTTCTGCTGCTGAAATAGAGCGATGGCTTTTTGAATCTTGATCTCGCGTATCCGACCCAGCTTGTCGTCAACGAGCGTGTCCTCAAGCAGATTCAACAGGCTGATAGCCTCATCAAAACGTTGCTTTCCCGCGAGTTCAAAGAGTTGTGCAGGGTAAGGCAGCGCGTTCATACGCCAGATGGTGCGGTCGGAAGCGACGAGGAAGCCTTTGCCCGCATGCGCTAGGCTGATGTTGGGCTGTGGAACATGTAGGATGGTGGCAGATGGGACGGCCAGTGTCTGGAGTAGCGTCAAGGTGTCTGGGTTACGGATCTGCAACTGTCCTCGTTCCGGCGGCTGTAGAGCAAGCATGTATGGGTAGCTGTATCCTATTGCCTCGGGAGCCAGAGACCATGGTACTTGTCGCTTCTCAAGCGCCTTGCCGTCGATGTCGGTGAAGAGCGTGTTCACGTCCTTCGCCAGCAGCACATGACCTGGCGACAAGCCTGTAGCCATTGGCTTCGGCACCCAGCTAGCCATGCCCATGTAGCCCATCCCACTGCTGCTCACCGCTCCAAATCGCACACCAGCCAGCTCTCCCGAGCTTGGATCCTGCCTCGACGCGGGCTTATACACCGGCAAGATCTCCTGGCTCTCGATATCCACCATGCCGAAGCCCGAGTCCATGCCCACCACCAGCCTGGCCTGCCCCGACACCCACGTCAAGCTCTTGGCGCTCGCCTCCATGTTGAGTTCCGCTACGTCCTCTTCTTGCTCCATGTCCCGCCATGTCCAGCACATGACCTTCCGCTTGACACCCACCGCCAGCCTGCTGACCAGGCTGGGGACCGAGGTCTCCGGGTCCTTGACGACATTGGAGGTGACGGTGAAGCATGTTGCGCCCTTGGTCCGCTCCAGGCGCTCGACGAGCTGGTACGTCTGCAGGTCGTGAAGCGAGATGTAGCCGTCGCTCAAGCTGACGAGTAAGTTGGCTTCCTTGACGATGGCGAGCTGTTGGACGGGCTTGCGACTGAACTTCTCTTCCTCTCGCATCAGCTCGACCGGCTTGAGCTTGGTTGGCGATGCTGGCGGCTCGCCATTGTTGTTCTCCGCCGCCTTGTCACTGCCAGGTGGAGACTCATTGACGCGGTAGATGCGCAAGCTGCCTGTGCTGACGCCCACGAGCAAGCGGTCACCATAGGCCAGCAGAGACTCGATGCGGGACTTGTCCTTGGGCTTGAGCTCGTGGATGGGTTGCGCGCGGAAGGCGGAGAGCATCGTGCTCGGGTTGGTGCTGCTATCTGGCTATCATGGTTCTTCGCCTCTGCCTCGCGTTACAGTCCCGGTAAGTAGTAACCTGCCAGACCTCTCACCTACTCATCTCTCATCGTTTCGGAGCTTCAACTTCAAGCTTGCCTCGCCTCGCTGCCTCAGGCCCCCAACTTCATCCCGCCGCCGTAATCGCAGACAGCTTGGCAAGACATCCATTGCGACATTCACTTCCAGCAAACACTGGCCGATGGCTTGACACTACCACATCGCCCTTCCCTCACCTCAGACCCCGTGCACATGTGGCCATGGAGCACCTCAGCATCAACGATGCCGCTCCTCCAGGCGCACCGTCACCTGGCCAAGGACCGCCGCCGCCGCAGCAGATGATGCAACAAGGTCCACCACCACCATCGCCCGTCCCACAGCTCCCTCCTCAGATGTTTACGACTGCCGCACAGCTCCTCGACCTGACGGACAAGAAGTTGATGGTTGCGCTCAGAGATGGGCGGAAACTCATCGGTGTGCTGAGGAGTTGGGATCAGTTCGGCAACCTGGTGCTGCAGGATACGATCGAGAGGTTGTTCGTGCAGAACCTGTATGCCGATATCGAGCGCGGCCTGTTCTTGGTGCGGGGAGAGAATGTGTCGCTGCTGGGCGAGATCGTACGTCAATCGTCAATCCGGGCATTGGGCAGAAGATGGCAAAGGCTAACAAGAACGGAACAGGACCTGGACAAGGACGACTACATTCCCGCGCCATTCGAGCAAGCGCCGGTCGAGAGGGTTTTTGCTCTGAAGAAGGCCGAGGACGCGGAGAGGAAGAAGACGGACAAGAGGAGGCAAATGAAGCTGGCCGAACATGGATTCGAGGGCGAGCACTCTGGCGAGGCAATCCTCTAGGCCACGACCATAAGCATATCTGGTGACGTCGCTCAACGAGTCAAGCTCTAGCCTTGCGACAACGCAAAAGAACGGCGCACAAGCGCTGGTTGCTGAGAGCAAACTTAGATGGTGGCGCAATATTGCGACCGAGAGAAGGAGCAGAGGACGGCGCCGGGATAGTGAGCATTTCCCGAAGGTCTATACGTCTTGAACATGCAGACGTTTCTCTGGCATGCAGTACCGGTCTCCTAAGGTCTTACCACGAGGCTCGCGGTCCTTGCAAACATCTCCGTACAAGTGGGAACAGTCAAGGCAAGCTCACCCAGCGTTTGCGCATTTGCGGAATACGCGGTTCTGACGAAATATCAGAGAAGCTCGAGCTTCATCAATCCATATCACATCAATACAGCAGCAAACAGTTGGGTGTGCATTCACCCGCAATCGACAGCGAGGCTCGTGACACGCGCTTTGGCCAATCTGCGTCATCTATTTCACATTCACTCCAAATTGCGCGCTAAGCCCCCCATCTGGTTTAGTGGCCGCTACCCGCGTCGGTGAAGGCCTTCACCGACGCGCTTTTCGCTCCACTCGAAACTTTCCTCCTCTCTTTCCTACATCAAGTCTTGTACCATCAACAGCACCGTCGATATTCGTTCCAGCATCATCAATTCCCGTCGAGGGGGTCTTCTTCATGTTTTGAGCACTCGAACGCTGGGAACTCGACCTCACGTCACCTGGACAACCGTGCACGCGCACGTGCAGCTTATGCAGAAGGTACGTACACTTGCACCTTCCTCGACTAACCTGCAACCTCACTGCCTTGATACATTGTTTGCGAGTCTCTCCGCTCTGTACTACCACAGCAGTCGGAGATTGCAGCCTGGAGCGACTTCGCCACCGCATGTGAAGTGAAATTCGGTTAGGTCTGCGGCTGCAAAAGCTTGGCGTCGTACATGGACCCACTTTTGAGCTGCCTGCAGGCTCTGCACTGACCTGTGACCTTCCGCCTCGAGGTTGCACCTTTCACCACCACACCAGGACGCCAGCATACCACGACAACGTTTCAACACGCTGGCACACAACGGCTACTGGACTAGGACGGACCGTCATTCACCGTCACTCCCGGACCGTGGAACCACTAACCGCCTGGAGCTCGCCGCTGCTGCTGCGTACTGACTTCATCACTGCACTGCACTCGCTTTTTCGCACATACACACTACCATAGACTCTACCCACTAACGTCATCATGGCTAGACTCACTCTCAGAGGCCCGAAGGGCAAGCCACCAAAGTCCGTTCATTTCGAAGACTCGATGGCGACCTCCAACTCCGCCGACGAGTATATGCGGCAGAAGGAGCAGAGGCCGAGCTCGCCGGCTGCCGCTGGTGACGCCACCGAGCAAGCCACGAAGAAGAGTAAGAAGCGCAAGAAGTCGACTGCGTCACCACCACCACCCGCTTCTCCCGATGAGGAGGGCGATACTATCGCTGTCCAGCAGAAGGTGAAGGCCGTGGAGATCGAGGACGTTACCGAGGACGACAACAACGGCGACTCGCCGCTCAGTGACATTGAGCTGCTCGAGAAACAGCTCGATGAGAGCCCGGAGCAACCTACCACGGCGAGTGCCAACCGCCCGGAGCAGCCTACTACTGTTGGTGCCAACCGCCCATGGGGCCGCAACGGCAAGGCGCCAGTCCGCGGGCATGGCCGCTACGACGGAGCGGAAGATGACTACGAGATGATTGATGCTGATGACGCTGTAAGTTTCCTCTCACCTACACCTCACTGCTGATCGCGTTATTGACATGCACGCTAGGACGAGGAAGCCGTCGACGAAGGCTCCATTGACTACAACGATCAAGGAGATGAAGATGCCGAGGATGATGGTGACGGTGACAAGGACGAGGTCATCTCCATCTCCTCTCAAGATGACGACAAGGAGGCTCCACCCTTCGACATTATGGACCGTCCGTGGAAGGTTGAGGGCTTCAACCGCGGCATGCGCCAGCACTGGGAGACCATGTACTGCACTGTGGAGATGAGACCGCTGGGTAACTCGTGGGACTCGACAGAGGACTACCAGCGCGAGAAGGTACGTCAGCCCGAATTGGGTCCTAGTTTCCATGTACGGTTTGCTGACTGACCTGCCTCTTCAGGACAAGGAGATGCTCCGCTACATGGAAGACTTCGCTCTCCCGACCTGGGTCATCCCGAGGGAGCAAGCTGAGCAAGCGTACTTCCGTCTACTGGAGCGCAGTCGCTGGCGCACGCTGGGCATACGCATCTACGGCCAGCAGCGCATCCCGGAGATCATACCAAACGCCACACCCTTCAATCGTGTCGGGCAAATGCCATTCCAGCAGCAGTTGCCACTCAACACTCATCCGAATCAGTACCCCCAACACCCTCAGCACATGCAGCATCCACAGCAGCGTCAATCATCCATGGGTGACAGTCGTCCACCAAGCGTGGCGCAGCAGCAGCAGCAGCAGCAGATGCAGTACCATCCTCCATCTAACCAGCAAAGCATGCCGCCAAATGGCATGCCGCCAAACGGTATGCCGCCAAACGGCATGCAGCCAAACGGCATGCATCCAAACATGCAGCCGCCTCCACCAAACCAGATGCTGAGAAGCCAGCCGCACGCGATGCCAATGCTAGTCCCTCCAGGCGCGCACCAGCAGGCTATGCAACACCAGCATGCTATGCAGATGATGCACCAGCAGCACGCGATGCAGGGCCATCCGCAAATGAGCCACGCGCCACACGGACTCCCGTACGCTGTGGGGCCACATATGATGTCTCACGCCAATGTGCCCATGCAGGCTCCGCGTCCGATGCCCTTTGGCTTGCCTCCAGGCATGCAGCAAATGCCTGCGCCCACCAACGTCAACAGGTGAGTCGTATATACGGCGTTGCCACGGTTGAATTTCACTTGCTAACGAAACTTCCACAGGCCATCGAGGCGCAAGAAGGAGACGCCAGTGCCTCCGACTCCTCCACCTCCGCCACCGACGCCGCCGTACGACGTCCGTGACAGACCAATCCCTCGCAAGGAGTTCAACAAGACCGGCAAGCGCAACATGAGGAAGCAGGCGGAGGCCCTCGACTTCCCGTGGCAGCGCAAGCTGGACTTCCCCAAGGCCAGAGACGAGGCCAAGTGGGATGACAGCGGCTACGATAGGGACATTCTCGATGCCATGACGGCGGTGAGGCAGAAGAACATGCCGATTATCACCAAGCTCGACGATGAGCTGGCGGAGAAGCAGCGTATGCAGCGGGCAGCAGCCGCCCTGGCTCTCAAGCTCAAGTGTGACGGCGATACGCTGACCTCCGTCGCAGGCAACCAGCGCAATAAGAAGAAGCGCCCCCTTCCTGCCCAGTTGCACGACGAGCAGTCCTCGGACATGGAGAAGGCACAGTCTCAGCAGCCGGAGGGTGGCGACAAGAAGGAGACCAAGCGCAAGTCCGAGAACATTGGTGGCGACCCGTACTACTCCGGCAACTTTTCCTTCGCTTCTGAGGAGGACAGGCAGAAGGCTCTCGCTCTGCAGCGCAAGACGCCGGACGATATTATCGACGATGCTGAGGCTGGGCGCATTGACTGGGAGCTCTGCAAGGAGATCTTCATCTGCTGGAACCCGGGCAAGAAGGGCTTGACGCAGGACCTGATTCAAGCGCAGTACCGCATCTACGACACGCTTATCACTCGCAAGCAGCTCGACTCGACCCCAATCCTCACTCGTCGCGCCGCAGAGTGCATCGTCGACTTCTGCCCTGATCTGCTCTGGCGCGAGATGTTGCTGCGCATCGTCTCCGAGGCTGGCTATGGCAACAAGGACGTGCGCGACCGCTTCTGTTACAATGGCTGTCACAACGACAAGGCGACGATCACCAAGCGCATTGCCGCCGCGCTCGGTCAGAAGCAGCAGAACCCGCCGGGCAAGCGCAAGCCGCGCCAAGAGGCCGCTGAGGCGGGGCGCTCTGCCTCTCCCGATGACGATGATCAACCGCCGCCGAAGAAGGGGCGTCGTGGTCCGCTGGCCAAGGACAAGGAGCAGAAGGATAGGTATCAGAAGGGCGAGGCCGAGTGGCACGCCGGCAATAAGGTGGACTTTGCCAACTACACCCGCTTCTTCGGCAAGCGCCCGGGCGCGCGCGTGTATCCGGCGGCCGGCGACAAGCGCAAGAAGAGCGAAGATGCGGATGGCGGCAGCGAGCTGGACACGGCGTCTCCGAGCAAGCGCGCGAAGGCTGAAGAGGAGGATGGGGCGCGCCCGGCGACTAGCGATGGCGTGGAGATGGAGGTTGATGACAGCAATGCCGCTGAGGAGAGCGATGAGGAGGAGAGCGAGGATGAAGAAGATGAAGATGACGAGGAGGATGAGGAGGAGGCCGAGGAGGAGGCCGAGGAGGAGCAGGCAGAGGCTGCCGACGCGGTGAGTGCGCAGGGCTCGTCGGTGCTGGACGACTTCTCGGACTAGGCTGGCGCCGCTGCTTGAGCTGCTTGCTGGCGCCATCGGTGCGGCTCCAGACTGCTTCATGGGCAGCTTTGTTGCGTTCTTGCTTTACTAGGGCGTTGTGGATGGACACCGAAGATAACTCCGGGCGGTCGACAGGATGCTTGTCTTCTTGACATAGGTGGTCCTAGTGGAAGCCGTGGAGAACTCTACGATATCACTGCTGTCATGATCACAAACGCTTCATTACCGATACCTGGCACTGTTTGCAGGTTATCAAATGCATCCGAAATGGCGGTTTGGCTAAGCTTCGGTGACGCGCAGGTGAAAGCGCGCACGTTGGCCTTGCCACAGCTTCCATCCGACTGACCAGCATGTGCTACATAAGGTATTAAGGCCTCGGCCAGCCTAAAACAACGTCGCTGCAGCTGGTGGACAATCGCGATTGCTTCGCAAGGTCCATCAATGGCGCTCTTGCTTGTGGGTGCCTACATCTTACTCCCTTCGCTCGCTCCTTCCACTGCGCCATCGCTGCAGTTGGTCAGTCGATACCAAGACACCTGCTGCAGTGTCGCTAGAGATGGCCTGCAACTTCCAACTCTCAGCTCACTACTCGGAAGGTTACGCTCAGGTGGTTTTCAATGGTGACCAACTCTTATGGACGCATGTTTACCTTCATCGTCAACTTTCATACACTCATAGCATACTGCCGCAAGCCGTTAGCGACATATCTACTGATTGCCAGCATCATAGACTGCACACTCGACCGCCGCATAGCTAGCCATGGACGACCGACCCACGCCTCCACCACCTCCTACACCAAAGCTGTCGCATCAGCAGCTGCCTAGAGATTCCGAGTCCCCGCTACTGCTATCAGAATACAACAGTTTATCCGACGACGATCAGCAAGCTGCGAGCCCTACAGACGCCCTGCCGAAGAGATTGGGTCCAACGAAGCGACAGTCTGCCAAGGATGGGAGCGCGGATTCAGAGGATGGGAGCGAAGACTCGTCGTCATCCGGAGAGTCGAGCAGCGAGACTACAATGATCTATCCTGGACTTGAAGATCAGGCAGCCGTCTACGATCCGCAAACAGGAGCTCTCGTACAGCGACCTTGGAAATGGGTCACGGACCGAGAGACGGGCTTCGTGAGACAGAAGCTGATGCGTTTCAAGCGAAAGGGTCCTCGGAGGAGTGACACCGCACCGCGTCGAAGACCACGAACACCTTCGCCACCTCCGTGGGAACGCAGTCCACCAAGTCATAGCTCCTCGAAGCTGCGGCTGTTGGCCCCAAAGCCACCGTCAGTCTTCAAGGTGCCGGGTCCCAAGCCGCTGCAAGCGTTGAACCAGCCACTACACCGTGTCCCCAAGCCACCAAACAGCCTGGGCGGACTGCCGTTCTTCACGAGCCCACCCGCAGCTATAGGGCCCGGCTTCCAGTCTGGCTTGAGACATGCAAGAGAGAGCACGCCCACGCCTGGTGCCCTACTAAGCCAGAGTGATGGTGCAAGTATCTTGGGTCAGGATGACTTGGACTCCGTTGACGACTTCTTTGCGAACCCGGACGGACAAGGGCATGGACAACAGCAGCCTTCCACTCGAGAGGTGCTGGACAGTCGGACCTCGCCGCCCTACGAGCCCTCGCCAACTCCAGAACCCGAGGAGGTGTCAATGTCCGACCGCCCACATACACCAGCGCCTGGAGCATCGCCGTCCTACGAGCCATCGTCCACTCCGGAATCAGCCCGTCGCGGGAAGTCCAGAGAGAGACGCTCGTCCAGGGCGTCATCAATGGGATCGGACGCAAACCGTCGTCGCCGGTCGCAGACCCCTGGGCTGCAGCCAAACCTCGTAGGGCATGGCGAAACGACATACGCACGAATCCCGGACGACAAGTATGAGCGAGAGATGATGCTGCAAGACCACGCCCTTGGGGAGCACAGACTTGATAGAGGAATCGAGCTGGTCAAAGCCTGCAAGCGCGCTGAAGAAGAGCAGAAGCTACCAGCCGAGAAGATCCGGGACCTCCGGAAGGAGAACGACGTGAGCGGCCAGTGGGACCGGAAGTGGGCACATGCACAGACTTACAACACGAGCTCATGGATGAATGAGACATGGGGACCCGAGATCCGGGATTACCGTTCGGAGCCTGAAAGAAGGCGTCAGTTCCACGGAGACCACCCGAGTGGCCGCGGCAGACTCACAGCCCATTACAACAAGGGCGTGGAGAGCCACAAGCGCATCGGCAGCGGCATAGAGGATCCGGCGGTGACTCCAGGCAAGAAGAGATTGAGGAAGGAGCACCGGAAGCTGACTGCGCCGGCTATGGAGCGCGAAAGGACTCCCGAGCGCGAAGAGACCCCCGAGCGCGAAGAGACCCCCGAGCGCGAAGAGACCCCCGAGCGCGAAGAGACCTTTGAGCACAAAAAAACCTCTGCACGCGAAAGCACTCGTGAAGAGCAGATGACCGACCGGCATCTGGATGACAACCCAGAAGCGCGCTCGAAGCCAAGGACCATGCTCCATGTCCGGCCACGCTCTGCAATCGCAGACACTTTCTGCAGCGCCTGCAAAGCCACGGAGCATCAAGATGGTGGTGAGCTAATCGTGTGCCTGAGATGCCGAAAGAATGCCTACTGCGGCCGCAGGTGCCAAGAGAAGCATGCTCTTTGGCATGACAAAATGTGCAAGCCGCCCGCAAACCAAACCAAGCCTGGACCGCCACAGCCGGGCTTGTCCATGTTGAAAGATGATGATCCCATGGACGTAGATGAAGGCATAGCGCCAGACCAGCAATCCACATTCACTCCGGAGATGCCTGAAGCCTTAAGAGATGTGGACAGCGACACCCAAAGTCGCTTCACGTCTGCGCAGAACGCGACCACATCCGCCGCAGGCTCAGCGTCTAAGACCGCCGAAGACGGCATGAGCGACGCAGCACCATTGTACACAGCTGACCAACAGGCAGGGGTAGCCGACCGCCGACCTGCTCTGACTCCAGACGGGGCCGAAAAGGTGAAGACTATGGCTGGTGACTGGAACAAGCGTGTTGCTGTTGGTTCGATTGAGTTTCCCGTCAGCGACAAACCACTGTCCGGAAAGCCGGACAACATGTGGGCCGAAGAGGTGGCTGAGATGATGTCCAGATTGACCGACGAGTATGAGCGGCGTGTCATGTTAACTCAGGATGTCGACGGACTGACCGCAAACATGAAAGAGCTGGTGAACTCCGCCGAGATCGTCAGACTTCGGCGAGAGGTCGCGACTTTGAAGAGGGACCTCGATGCTGGCACCAAGCGGGTGGCAGTGTACGACGGTGGGAACGATGAGAAAGCGAAGGTGGACACGGGTAATCCGTCTAGTGAAGGGAAGATAATTACCCAGGGCGAGCACAAGGGATGCGCACCGGTCGAGCTCATTAGCCGGGGTGATTCCAAAGCCAGCACTGATGAAGATAGCGATGGGAACAGGGCAAAATATGAGCAGGACTCGACCAGTACAGCCCGTTTGCTAAGCACACAACGGAGCCAATCTATGGCCAAGTCAAAGATGATAGGGCCGCCGGAGTTGGGTCCCATAACCGACCACCGGGTGGTTGTCCATCGCATTTTGGAGTACCATGTCCGGTACACAGCTCGCGGAGTAAGTCATTGAGGATTCCAGTCACGTGAAAGGCATTTGCTGACCCTGAGATCCTGCCATTTCAGGTGTGGCTCTCTGCAGAGATGATGACCGGCTCGGACTGGGATCAGGAGATAGCCGAGTATTGGTACAGGGACGAGTCAAGAGTGCGCATTCTCACGTATATCCAACGCCCACAGGATTCGAATCTCGAGCCTGGCCCGTTCGGAAGATTCATCAAGAGCGCTGACCTCGACGACCATCGGCGGTTCCGCTTCGACGTACGGAACTTTCAGCGCTTCGCAGACCAGGATCAGAGAAACGCCGTCTAGGGGTCGGATCTTGGTCCTGAATGGGATGCAGCGCTGGCCAGACACTTCCACAGCGCTCGATGTCGAGTCGAGCACGAGATCCACAAGGAAGCGCAGGCGCAGGGGGATTGGAGTCAATTGAAGAAGATGAAGAAGGATTCTGTGGCCGGCCAGCCAGGCGAGCCTGAGATGAAGAGCGAGGCCACAACGTCAAGTGCGGGAAGAAGCCTCGATGAGGACGTCGAGATGGAATAGTGGCTGTGCGGAAGGAAAGTAGACCTGCCGATGGAGCAGGTTCAGGGAGCGGGTTTGTCAAGTGTCCGACTATGCTCAAGATGCCGAATGACGGGAGGGCTGATGCAGGCTGTACCGGGGGCTGTTGTTGATCATACATTGGTGATGCTTGGGTGCCAGGACCGCGCATTCGTTCTCCCTATTGAGCAAAGGATGTTTATGAGTGGGCTTGACCCGTCATTATTGTTGATCGGAGACATAAGTTTAACTGATAACAATAACCGCGACTTTCTTGACTCCCAGGAACGCACCGCAAGAGCGCCAGAAGCTCAAGTTGAACAGTCTGGTATGGCTTCGGCCTTCTTGGGAAGAGCGTGCAATTTCCTCTGTGATGAGATAGCGATGACGGTGGGCGTGGCACCCGACTCGGAGGACATTTGCTTGCTTGTGCACGACACAACTGGCGTGTGGCAGGCCTTGCTCCTGCTGTGTTCCGTGACGTCGCGTGGCAGCATGTGATACTCTGGAGTCTGTGGCACGTCGTGTATGCAGGATTACGAGTAGCTGCGACTCCGAGAAACAAGAGAGCCCCTTTAGCACAAGGTATCGCGCTTCATGATGGCACGTGTTTGGACGCGACCTGGAATTGGTATAAACGTAAAACGGTACCTTCTAGGATGCTATCATGCTAGGTTGACAAAGACTAATGTAATAAGAGGCGGTTGGAAGAAGATGAGGGGACGTCACGAGACCGGGAGTATTGGAAGGGGATACACGACCGTGCCACAGGCGCGTACAGGTCAAATTGCCAAACGTGGTACGGGCAACGGATAGGAGGTACCCAGTATGCGAGCATTGGATTAGGCTCAGGCCCACGAATCCACGATGGCCCAGATCCTTACCTTCGGACGTCATACCGTCATACGGTCATGCGATCGCTTGCGGCTTGTTCAGCAAGACATGGGTCTCTCCGCAGATTCGAGTCCTGCGATTGTGGGCATGGGCGGCGGCGGCGGCGGCGGCGGCGTCCGGCAAACAACGCGAGCACCAGCCACCGACTTCACGCGTCGAGCAAACGCCACGATTCGGCAGCGAGATTAAGGTAGTCTCTTATGCGCGACGTCGTGCGTAGCGCTGTGTTTCGTCGCGCTTTCGCGAGCGACACACTTTACGCATGAGGAGCATGACCTGCGGCAAAGCTAGACAGAATTGTTTGTACTGTGTACCTGTTGTAGAATTACCTCTGTTGTTACTGCTCTGTAGCGGTGCCGACGAAGCGCCAAAGCACTGCAGGTCCGTCTCGATCATATTTGTGTGGAGACTCTGAGTTCTGACATTGGCGAGATCCCTGATCGGCCAGATGCTGGGATGCATCATGCACGCCACTTAGCCAATGCGGGGGGCGCCGGGGGTCGCCGCGCATGAGCTCAAACGCTCAAACCTGCTATTTAGCTTGAGGCGCTACAAGCACTGGCCTCGTTGTTGTAGTAACCAACCAGCCGTTCCCAGCGTCTGGCCCTTCCATCTCCAAACCAAGGAATCACGCTGTGGCAGGGGTGAATCAGCCGGTCCAGCCTTTGTCAGTGACGTCGCGCCTGCCCGCCGTTCAAGCTACCAATTTCCCGTTACTTCGGCAAGCCACACATTAAACAACTACAACCTCCTCTTCCTTCCTCCTCCATCACTGCACACCAACACCTACAGTATCCTTCAGTCACATCAAGCGTTTAAGCCAGTCACGAATCGAATCACATATCCTCAATCACCGACAGCGATATCAACGAACCCCCACCATCACAACCTCAATCACCATGAAGACCACCTTCGCACTGCTCGCCGGCGCGGCTCTGGTCGTTGCTCAGGACATCAGCTCCCTGCCAGCGTGCGGTGTAAGTCGCATCCATCCAGTCCTGCTGTCAATGGCTTCACTTCTGCCATTGGCGCCCCGACTCCCTTCCGATCACATGCCACGCGCCTGCTAACGTTTGGACAGCAAACATGCATCAACAACATGATCCAGATCGCCAGCTCCCAGCTCGGCTGCGCCACTGGCAACGTCACCTGCTACTGCACACAGCCCGACTTCGGCTACGGCGTCCGCGACTGTGCAAATGAGGCTTGCAACTCGACCGACGCATCGACCGTCATTACGTTCGGCACCTCTTACTGCGCGAGCGCACTTTCGTCCTACTCTTCGACTGCCACTGGATCTGCCACGGTCACTGCGTCCGGTCTGTCCGTGCTCTCCTCGGCAGCGAGCGGCAGCGCGTCCACTACAGGAAGCGCTTCGTCTACGGCCACCGTCACGTAAGCAAACTTGGGAATCAGGGAAGTTTGAACCCACATGTCTGACAGCACTCAGGGCTACCGTTACCAGCACCAGCAACAGCACTGCCAGCTCTTCCGCGATCACCACCTCCGCTTTGACTGCCCTGGTCTCTGCCTCCGGCTCCTCATACACCACGACCACCGGCATGACCACAATCTACGGAGCGGGTGGGGCCGGCGCAACCAACGGTTCTGAGACCGCCATCACTACCTCCACGAATTCGGCTGGCTCTGTCTCGACAATCTCTGGATCCGCAATCAGCACGTCGACAAACTCGGCTGGCGTGGCAATGACCATCTTCGGTGTTGGCAGTGGTGCCTCTGCTGGCGCCTCTTCCGGTAAGTCTTATCCCCCTCGATTTTGCCGGGCACACAGCTAACACTTCATCCAGCGACCGGTGCCCTAGCCAGTGGTGCTTCTTCGGTGACGTCTGCAGCGGGTAGCGGTGCATCCTCTGCAACATCTGCTGGCGGTGCGGCCGCCAGCTCAGCGACTGGTTCGTCTTCTGCATCTGCTTCTTGAGGCTCGCGCTAACAATCTACTAGCTGGCTCTTCCTCCTCCAAAGCCGGCGCCAACGCTCTCCAGACCGCTGCTCCAATGCTCCTCGGTGCTGCTGCCATGGCTATCTTCGCTTTGTAAAGCATCGACTTCTCTGTCGAGTGCTCAGGCGCTCGCTGAATGTCCAGATTGGCGCGACTGCTGCACAGATGCACATACACGAGGATATGCTCGTCACGATATGGTTCAAGCTCTTCCGTGGAGTCGGAGACAGCGGAGAGTAAAAGAGGGTTTTGATTATGCGATGATACCAATGGGCATGCAAGACCGAGTATGGAGCCTGGTTGCCCTTTTCATCACGCGTCTTGGGACGTATAATAGTGTTTAATAGCATGGATAGAGATGGAAATCCACCGTTGATGCAGTGTCAGGAGTGTGCTGTCACGTTGTTCGAGTCTAGGAGAAGTGATGTGCAGATAAGGCATGTTGGTTTGACGATCGCAGTGACTATCGGAGCATTCCGGACTTTGCGGCTGGTATGTGTACCCACTGCAAGCAACTTGCGACGTGCCTTTGTCTTCTCAAGTCGTGGGCTGCAAAACTAACAGACTACACAGCAATGCTTGATTGTTGAGCTGCATCCGTGTTCATAGAGCACCAAGCCTTTCCGCCAGGCGATGATCGGGACTTCCAACAGTCTCTCGGCCGTAGTAAAGCGTGCGGTACATTGACAATCGAAAGGGCGAAGCTCTACACTAATCTCACATCTCCTTGTGTTTTTTGTCGTAGTCTCGACGGTACATATGCGCGATTACTTCGAAAGGTATAGAACGTGTCTCCGAAAATCAACAGCGGTCAATGATAGCAGCCAAGAGTACTGCTTTGCGACCTTGATTTGCTCATCCTACACTCATCACATTCATCCAAGCCATCAAGTTCAGCAATCGATCGCTACGAACCAAGGTCCCGCTCCATGCCTGCGTGCACGTAGGCAGCTGCTAAAATTCCAAACGCCGTCATGCAAACGCACCCTATGCGCTTGCCAGCACAGCCGTGCGACCAGGCGGGTTCTTCATGCCTACCCAACCCCTCCGGTCTCTACCTGTCCTTCCTCTACCAAGCCAATTGTACTTCAACGCGCCAGTCAACCGCTCGACCACGCCTTGCCCGACGTCACCCGTTTGGCAGCTGGCCAGCACGTAGAGACATTGCAGCATCCTAGCCACCGTCTCCGTGACTTTTGCCGGGTCAGTGAGCGCGGCTGGTCCAGACGGCAACGGTTGAGTAGTTGCGCTGAATGAACCGGGTGCGCCCATCGGCGAATTCAGATGCGCTAGGCTTGTCCCAAAGGAGCCTGCAGAGGTGTTCGATGTAGCTCGACTTCTACTAGCCAGACTCAAAGCACCGCCCGAGGAGCTGCTGGCAGCATCAAGAAGTGTAGAGCCTTGAGAGTTGAAGCTGCTCATATGGGGACTGAGACTGCCGGCAGTCCCAGGTCTCTCCGCTCCTGTGATGGCTGGGTCGCTGCGGGCGTGCTTTCGGCCTTCTGACCCGAGATCAGGAGATGTAGCTGCATTGATATTGTCCAGTGACAGTCGGCTAAATATTGCCATCAAGCCCTCGTGCTTCGGCAAGATCACAGTATCCCGAAACGACATCAATGTAATCCGCCTCACATCGAGCTCTTCACCCAGCGTAGGCAATCTCGTGTGGCCACCGGCAGAAGAGGGCCTCTCGTCAGACTTCAGAGCCTCTGGCATAGCACCCCAGAAGTCTTGCGCCTCCCTTACGCTCATGATAACGCCTCGGCCTTTGAACTCCAGATCCAGCGGCAAGAACACGGCCTGCAAGAATGGCAAGATACTACCATACACACCAATCCACATCTCCACCAGCTTCGGCACGAGTCGGTCATCAGGCACGCCTCGCAACGTCTGCGAGAGTGATGTGAAGCCCGTTTGTAGGAGCTCTCTCACATCTTCTATCAGCACAATAGGTGACCTACGCTGTATGCACCGCCGTATATGCACGTTGACCAGCATGTTGAAGTCTTCGATGGGCGTGCGTAGATCTTCACCAGAGAACAAGTTGAGCAGGCGAGCTTTGAGAAGCGGCCAAGCGTCATCTGGGCCGATGCCTGGAAGACCCATTTGTACTCCGATGCTGCTGAAAGCCTGCGCTGAGGCAGCGGGAGTAGCGTCGGATGTGAACGAGAAGACGCTCGCGGCGGTACCTGATGGCGGGCCAAGCGTGGTGTCGTATTGGCTCGGTCCTAGATACTGCTCTGCCTGCTGGCCGGCAGTGGAAGTGTTCGTCGGAACAGGCGTGAGATCCAACCTGGCTGCGGCGGCCGCTGCCTTTTCCTCCTTCTTCTTCTCCCGTAGTGCTCTGCCACCGTGCCGCAGATCGAAACCAGACATGGTCTTGGAGAAGCTGTTTGGTCCAGGGGAGTCCGGCGTGAAAGAGTAAAGTGGCTGCGGCTTCTCTGGATTGGTAGGCTGTGAATTGGAGTGCGCTGAAGACAGCGGGAGCTGAGACGGCTCTTTATTCTTCTGCCGTGACAAGAAGTTGTGCCGTTTCTCCTTCTCCCTCTCGGTTGTCGTAGGTACTAGGGTCGAAGTCGAGGCATTCGCGGATGAGTACAGCGAGCTCGTGCTAGATCCAGGGTCAAGCAAGCTGGTGGTCGATGCAGTCGCGAAGCCGCTTCGGAGTAGATTCGAGCTGATACTACTCTTACCAGGAGACGGTGCGCCAGCAGGAGTCTTGCCCTCCTTTTCCTTCGTCAAGCTGATGTTCTTGGGCTTCGAAAAGAGTTTCATCTTAGAGCTCTTGCTCTTTGGCTCCTTGTCCGGTAGCATTGCCGGTGGTTGCATTGGTTGGAACGCCAAGGAATTTGGAGATGGCAGCGGACTCCGGCCATTCGGAAACGCTACGCTCGCCGCAGCCGCCGCTGCAAGTCTACTGCCACCAAGGGTACCATTGCTGTAGGTCAGACCCCCAGCCGATGGAATTTGCGGGCTATTGGCAAAGCTCGGTTGTCTACTCGTCGGGCCGCTCGTGTTGATGGGCGCCAGGCCCGGATATGATCGTTTGCGGTCGTTGGCCGATGACGCGGGTGGCGAGATATGGTGCATGGCAGCTTGCGCCGCAATCTGCGATGCGGTCAATCCGCTGCCGTTGGTCGTCGTATGCGCCAGCGAAGGTTCGAAAAAGCCTTGACTATGCTGTCGGGCGCGATGGCCAAACTGCTGCCCAGGCATGTTAGGCGAGGTAGTCCTGCTGGTTGGGCCGTCCACTGAAGTCCTGTACTGCTGTCGTGGCGCCGTCTGCAAATTATTACTACTCTGACCGCCTGCTGTAGAAGGTCGCGCTGTGGAGGCCTGCTGTAAGTAAGGCGAGCGCCTGTTCACCGAAGGCGGCGCCATCGCGCCAGAGTCGTTGGATGTGGTGGAAAGGCTGGACTCGCTCCGGAGTGAGGCTTGCGACAGTGAAGACTGCGACCTCTGACCTGCCGGGGAATGCGGTCGCGGCGGAGGCCGCAGCGGTGGGAGATTGTTCATGTTTGTGAAACTCAATATGCGGTGCTATAGGATGCTTATGCGGCCAGCCGGCTGTTTTGTTCACGCGCGCGGTCCGAGATGGCCATGTAGTCTTGTAGAGGTGCGCCGACTTGGGCCCAACTGCGCGCAATTGGGTATCGCAGTGTGTGACTAGGGGATCTGGAGGCGACACTAGAGAGAGAGAGAGAGGTCGAGTCGCGGTTGACGTAGATGTCTGGTAGGGCTGGCCCAGTGGCCCGGCTGAGATCAAGCGTCCACATCCGAGATGGCGCTAAACACGCGGCTGGAACCAGATCACGTGCGCGCGAGCTTCGATATGGCACTGCAGCAAACTTACGAGGCTGCGCATGAGCTGAGATGACTCTTACACAAGCAGGTCCAGCTTCATGGCTTGGGAAACGAGTCGCCCTCATGGAAGATAGCGGGATCACGAGCCAAATTGGTATGGGAGTTTTCCATTGCCAGACTATCTACCGTATCTTTGAGCCCTTGTCTCCCATAGTGAATCCATCTAAAGGAGTGACTACGGTCAGGTTCTGCCCGCACTCCCTGCAAGCACTGCACAGACCGCAGCTTGCCTCACCTCCAGGAGGACCCAGCCCTCAGCTTGCCGCCGTCACATCCGCAGAAGCGGACGGATGGCAATGCTGAACCAACCCACACTCCAAGTCGGAGAGGGAATACCCAATAAACAACCGCACAGCAGCACAATCTCCTTCACGCTCGTTATCAGTCAGCACGTACCTGCTACTCCAGCATAGCGACAGCGACCGGACAACACCCTCGCGCAAAGCAGCAGAGGGGGTCCAGGCGTCGGCGGAGTTTGTAACGCAGGCCGGCGAATGAGCGATCATACCCAAGCAGCTCCCTCTCCTAAGATCGGAAAAGCGACTCATGCCATGTCCCAATGCATGGCAACAATTGTCCGGCTCTTACTTCCCTCTCGCCTGGTGCAAGTGCATCTCCGCCATCGCCCAGCAGCGTGCAGGTAGTCGCATCCCTGTCCGCAGATCGAAGACGTGCCCGCGACCGCATCCCTATCCTCACACCCAAAAGTGCCACCGTGACCGCATCCCCCTGACACCCGGGGCAAAGCCACACATGATGTCTTGAAGTACCGGCCGCAGATGACAACCCAAGTGGTAGAACAGAGTACCGGCCACGCAAGCCACGCACCAAGCTGCAAAACAGAGTACCGGCTTCCACACGCCCGAGCAAAAGCAGCGGTATCTTCCCAACCAGCCAAGAAAACATGAAGCAGAGGAGCAGGATGGAAGGGGTTACCAAGTGCCGCAACAATACCAAGGAAATACAATCGCTCTTCTCTCCTTCGCATACAGTGAATCCCAAGGTGAGCTCGAGTGCGTCCAATCAAATCGTAGTCGTTGATAGGGTATCTGTAAGCTCTGCCTTGCCTTCCACCGAGGAAGGAGGCGAAGAGGGTTTCGCAAACGCTGAAAACGCAGGAGCAGAGCACGACGCAAGAACGCTCACAAAAAGAACACAGTTTGTGTTTCGCAGATACCAGCGCGGAGCTGCATGGTGCGTCTGCCTCTCTCAACAAGTTTGCGCGCAATAGCAGCAGCAAAAAGGAGGAGGCAGATATAAGACCTGACACCCGTCGGTCTGAGCATGATTAAAGAATCTTGCAGTGCCTTGCCTGCCCGCAGATCCCACGGGAGACTCAGAGCGCTCCAACTCCCTATGCACTTGGGGAGAAGGATTGGAAAGGTCAGGTGCGGGATTGATAGCCGGCGCATGATTTCCAGCTATCAGCGGATAGGGTCGGCAAATGGATTAAAAGGTTTCTCGTCGGCGATGGGCCTTGGAGTAGTACTGAGGAACCCGTTGTGGGTCGGATATGGTGGTGATGTAGGCGAGGTGAGGCCGTAGTCCCCGTGGCTTGAGGAGCGAATGTGAGTCGGTCGGCGGATGGCGGCGTCGACGTTTTGGCCGTTGACGTTGCCCAGCTTCTCCGGTTGAGGGCTGAAGCCGGAACTGAGGCTCGGCGAGGTGGCGCTGTGGACTTCCAGTATTGGCACCGGGTGCGGCGTCAGAGTGTAGGCTTGACCGTTGTACTTGTTGGCTGAGTGGTCGCCCGGCTCGGTAATACTGTGCCTGGTAGCTTGCTCATAAGTTGGCACGCGAGGTAAGCCACCAGAAGCGAAGAACTCATCGAGCTCACGCCTGTCTTCTGCGGGCGGTGGACCACGATCAGTCGCCCGCGTGTTGACGTAGGTACCGCTATCGCCGCCCTTGAATATGAGAAAGCAGGCTCTGCCGATACCAATCAAAGCGATGAAGACCCATATCAGCAGAACGCAGGTGGATATGATAGCCTCCTGCCGGATAGCCTTGGCAATCATGTTGGTGACATGATAGACCGCGTCCGCGATATCAGTGGCTGCGCCGCCATTCGTACCCGTGTTGAGGATGTCCGCTTCCGATCCGGAGACTTTCTGGAGCGTCCCGAGGCTGAAAGTGTCATTGGGCAACAGGGGGAAGTCGATATGGGCGTTGTCGCTGATCCAGGTCAAGCCTTTCTCGATGCCTTCGATCTTCAGGATCACCAAGCAGTTCAGGACGTCCAGGATTGGTGTATAGAGTATCGTGCCGCCGAAGGTCACGTTGAGCACGTCTATCATCCCATCAACAAACACATTGAGCGTATTGTTCACAGCGCCGGTCGTAGTATTGACCCAGCCGAAGACATCGTCGTTGATTTTCGTGTTGGTATCGTTGATGATGCCATTTGTCCCAGTCGCCCACTGTTGAGAAGCATTGTTGAGCTGGTTGATCACCTTGTCCGCGAAGCCGACAACCTGGTTCTCAAGCGCCGGCACGTCCTTCTCGATTGCTCTGAGAAGGATATATTGGCACAAGCAGCCCAGTAAGCCAGCGATAGCCAGCGACAAAACGAAGAGAGCTGGTACGGTAGTGGCGTACGCAACGCTCCACCTCACCAGCGCTCTGCGTCTGCTGGATTTGAACGGCGAGGCCAGCTTGAGGCCGGCACTGGACGTGTAGGGCCGAGAGACGAGGTAGACCGCATCCATAGGATCGCAGTCGCTCTTGATCAGCTTCGCCCTCTCCTTCATGAAACGCCAGCGCCGAAGTTCTCGGTAGGCCATCGGTATCATAGCCAGCACGGCCAGTATGATGAGAACAACAAGGAAGATCTTCTTGGCTAGTCGCTCAATGTTGACCAGGTCGTCAAAGAAGTCGCTGATGCCGTCGTTGTCGGAGCAGAACGAGAGCTGCTGCTTGTCCGGGACAGGGAACAGTGACCGGTTCATAGTGTACTTGGGCAGACTCTCATTCAGTAGCTTCTTGACTTCTTCAAAGGGAAGCTTGATGGCGTTGTTGGTGAAGTTGTTGACTTGTGCGAAGGTCGGGATCGAGGAGTTCAGCTTTTGCAAATCGGCATCGTAGTCGGTAGGGAGCTGCAGGCCATCGAGCTTGGTGATTTCGCCAGTGAGATTGATAGTTGGAGGCGTGAGCTTTTTGCCGGAAAGGACGGAGGCGACTTTGTCGAGATCGGCCAAAAAGCCATTCATGGCGCTCTGGAAGTCCGTAGCCGCGCCGCCGAGGTCCTTGCCGACATCCTTGACGGTGCTGTTGAGAAAACTTCCTACGTCTTCTGCTATGCTGATGGCGACTTGTAAGCTGCCGCCAACCGCGAGCGTGATCAGGCAAACGTAAGTCGAGGTCAGCAGGTTGATGATGAAGACCACGATTTCCTCGATGCCGGTGATGCTGAGTATCAGCATCTGCATAAGCCCGTTAATAGCCTTCTCGATGCCGGCGGCGCTCAGCTCGTTGACGCCTTGGCTCATGTAGTAGGGCATGCTCGCCATAGCCGAGCCAACGTTCTCCACGGAAGTGCAGGCGCTCAGCGCCTGCTTCCTCGCCTGGCCCAGATTGTCATCCAGGCTCGCAATCGCAAAAAGTGTTCGTATCAGTACTAGAAGTAAGAGGATGGTCCATCTTGAGATACATTGTCAGCGAAAACGAAGGCACTGATATGGCACTGCGGAGACTTACCGGTTAATCCATGTCTGCGAGAGTCTCGCTCGAAGACCGAGGTAAGGTGTCAGGTATGGTTCTTGTTGTAAGGGAGGTCGTGATGCGTCCTGCGATGCGTAGTAGTCGCGCATCTCATGGTCGCCAGCCTTGAGAGAGTCAGCATGAATCTCAGACACTGGCAAGATCCCACCCATGATCACACTTACAGAAAGAGATGGAGGTGCAGGATTGGGGTTTTGCTGTAGGTTCGCTGAGGAGGCCATGGTGGCTGGTAGCGGTGGAAGTCTCGACGCGCCTGGCGGTGGTGATCGTATTAGTATGGGTGTAAGTTTTGTGCGAACCAGCCAGTGGCGCGCAGAAAATCTTCGAAGGAGTAATATGTGGCGAGGAAGTGTGTTTGACGGCAATCGAAGTGTCGTAGCAGGTGTTGTGCAGGAGGATAACGTGACCAAAGCACGCGTGAGCGATTAATGTGGGTACTGCAGTGACTGCTGGTGCAGGCGGCCGTAGCTGTGGGAAAGAGGAACACACAAAGGAAACTCGTCACGTCGTCGAAGTTCTCGATGCCGGAAGCAAAGGTACAGAAGCAGAACAATGGAGTCTGACAATAGCAAAATTCGGCCAAATTGGCTAAGACTGCGGAAGAACAATAAGGCAATGACGCACCATGTGAACATCGGCGTGGCCTGTCATGCGGCCACGAATACTCAGTGTATCCATTGTCTGAAACACAGACGCATCGTTCTCGAATGTCGAGCGAAGGCGATCCACCGCCTGCAGCCAATCATGGCCAACCGGGATCTGGAAAGTGAAGCTTCGCCTTCGGCGCACGGATGGTTTCCGTATGCGCGCGAGAGGCACAGCGCTTAGGAGGACGCTGCGAAGGCCAGTCGTCCTTGTTTGCTATTCTTGCCAGAGCGAGGTCGAACAAAGAGATGGCGAGGCGCCTTTCTTGCGCTTCGTGACAGTGGTGGGCGCTCGTCGTACTGAGCTGGTCGTTGTCCGGCGCGCGGAGGGCCTGCCATCTCTGCCTCGCGGTCGCAGGGAGTGTCGCGCGACCGCGAGTATTAGTACCCTTGTCGCATTACCGTTGCCAGTCCAGTCTCATATCGATGGAGTCGTCGGGCGCGCGCCTCGACTCTGCCGTAGCAGCGAAGAGGAGCGCGTCCGCACGCTTTCATGAGGTGCGCGGGTGCTCAGCCCTATTTGAAGCAGTTGTGGCGTCGAGACGCTAGCTACGTAGCCGACCAGCTTTCTGAGCAGAACTTGGTTCTGCGGCTTTCTGAGCGCGACAACATGCTGCTGCTGCTGCTGTGCCTACGTACGGGATACCACGGACTCATTATTAACTATGTTCACTCGCCACGATGAGCATCCCATGGCAGTTGGAAGCCTGCAGGGGGCATCTCTGTTTTGAGGGCGCACCGTCGCGCACGAATCAGAACCGGCGTCGTCCGAATCGCAATAGGTAGAGACTTCGAACTGTCTGTTGCTTCGGCCGTCTCGTCTCTAGATCTAGGCCTACCACCGACCAGCAGGCTGTCTGCGCAACCGATCGCAAGCGGGACCACCAAGCAGCTTAATTGCCCGTTGAGCACGCCCTTTTTGAGACCGTGAAGCGAAGAGACGGAAGGCACAAGCTACTGAGATCGTGAGGATGCCCCATGAGCGCATAGTAGCCGGTTCCTCGTCCTCTGCATACACTTCTGCAGCAGCCCGTTCGCAGGCGCAAGTTCCATGAACCTCACCCGCCGAACGCCGATCTGAAGGTCCTTCACGAAGCAAACGACGAGCTGCAAGCAGCCCTGCATCCTGCATCCTGCCTCAACGTCGGTCGGAGACCACGTACCTACTTCTACTGGCCTCTTTTCGCTCCGACTACAGCTGGGAATCTGGTCCAATGGTAGGACACTGCGGTCCTGGGGGTTGTGTCCCAGGAGGCTGGCGAGCAGCAGCGCCGCAGAGATCCGGGTTCGATTCGCGGGATTTCCATACCTTTTTGCATGGCAAGCGCGTGACTCCATTCACAGCCCCTACAATACTTCGTGCACATCCGTAGGCGGTCGCCATAACACGACGGCTTCAGAGAGGGTATCATAAGCCGGAACATGGACGAAAGAGTAATGTCATCGAGCCTTCTGCAGACGAAGGTGTAACTTGAAGGCTCGAAGATGGTGAGTCCTATAACTGTGGTCCCCTGCAGAACAAACACTCCTGTGATCGCGCACTTGGTCAAGTTCGAAAGTCGTGCCGTTTGTGATTGCCACAGGCCTGTATGCTCTTCTCCTCCTGCCGCATTCGGCCGTACATTTTCCTTCTCGCCACCACTCGCCCCGCCAATCACGTGTCATAGGCCTCACTTCACCTCCTAGTTTGCCGAACTCTGCCGCACTGCATATTCTGTTCCACTGCTATCCATTGCTCTTGCCAGCAACAACATTCACGACCTCTTCCAGATCCTTTTGAGATCCGTCAGTTCTTTCAATCTTGATCACGGACATCCATACCAATCTTGCTTCGTCACCAGCACCTCGTCTTGCATACGGCCCACCGTCGATCCGCATATCCCATGCGCCTTCGGCGCTGGACATACCCCAAGTCGGTCACTCGATAACAACCAGTGGTGCTGGCAACAGCATACATCCCTTTCAATCGACATCAGGGCATCAGTACTCGACTAGCTTTCGACACACCCGCACCAGAGTGAAACCCGAGACAAGCTCCGAAGCAGGCACTATCGTGACTAGCCGACGTATGCTCAGGCTCGCAACATCAGGTTCGTTATCGTCGTCCCTCTCCCCATATCCGCTTCACAGCCTACCTTCCACTTCCACGTCGGCGAACCGCGGCTTGTCATACTCACGGCTTGAGCCCTCTTGAGACCCTTTTGCGATTGAGCATTGCCAAACCGTGACATCTATTCCTCGGGGATTGGTGTCGGCTTTGAAATAGCCGCACACCGACCATTGATGCCTACGCAGACAATAGCAGCCACGTGGGTACCCTGCAATATCAAGCGCACGGCTGCCTTGCGCCCCTTTGCCCAAAGAGACTGCGTTTGATACTAATCTTCCATACAGGTCACGAGCAAAGTCCATATCGGCTTGCCAGTGTCGCCAACACATCCAGCCAACCCAACTGTCCATCAACAAGTACTCTAGTACATCCACGACCTATTGCGTGCAGCGGCGTCGACAGCTTCGGCACTTGAGACGCACGCGCTAGGAGCACAGCAAGCCTGCGGAGGGTTGTGTCTCTGCAGGGCCGGGCGTACACATCATCAGGTTGGTAACATCTCCCTTCTCCTCTTCTGTTGCTGTTCGTGCTGTGCCTCCGCACCGGCAGCCAAACCAGCGAGCTCTCAAGGGCGGCCTTGTCATCCCCAGAGCTGGTGTTATTGAGGAGGTGTCGTCAACCCCCACTTCTGCCATCGCGCTGGTATGAAAGAGGATATTGATGCCCATCATCAAGGCTTGACATCAAGGCCGCACTGAGCCGCTTCCGGGACCTCGTGGAGCACATGAGTGAGCTTTCCGCTACAATCAACGTTTTGCGCTCTGATGGGAACCCCTTCTTCGACCACACTGACATCATGAGATCGGCGCAGTAGCATAACATCAACAACATCAGCCATCAGCCATCAGCCATCAAGCCGAAATGAGCGCGCAGCAATGGCGTCACACCAACTCGATGAAGTGGCAATCGCCGACGTACAAGGCGAAGCGCGGTAACCTCCAACTGAATGAAGCACGCCGCAAGCTCTGTCCGAAGTCACCGTTCTGGCACGCCGACTTCGACTTGGAGCAACACAAGAGGGAGTGGAAGGATGGAGAAGCTAGGAGGGCTCGGGTGCCGCCCGACGAGAAGGCAAGATTGGCGGCAGAGGACACGAAGCGAAAGAAGTTCGGGTTGCCGCCAGTGGTCGTCGCACCCGTGAAACCTGAGGCCTTCGGCGGCAAAGAGTTCGAGATCAGCCGCAGCAACGTCCTCTGCGAGCCGACCATCTTCTGCCCGCAATGGCGCATCCACAAGGAGGAGATCGCGCCATGGCCGAGCAAGCACGAGATGGAGTACGAGGGTGATGGACGCATCGCCACGGACAAGCTGCACCGTCGCTTCCCAGGCTTGCCGCGCGTGGACGGCAACGAGACGGTCAACTGGCAGCACCGTGCTGTCATCCCTCCGTTCCCGTTCGAGGAGTTCTACTATCCTATTCCGAGCGTGGTCGACATCTTCATGCGCACGCATGAGATCAAAGACACACAGTTCACGGATGAGGCGGGCACTGAGGCCATTGGCGTTGAGCTGATGGGCCTGCTGGACTCCATCGATCAGTGGTAAGGCCACGCACGACGACAACGACCTTCATCTGTGGCTGGACCACAGCAGACTTTAACGAACCCACGACAGAGCAGACACGGCACTTAGTGCGGCGTTGCATTACGATGACGCCCACGATTCATGAAACGCGGCGACTCGCGAGAACGCAGACCAGGACCGTACCGCACGTCAATATACGTTCAGCACTGCATTTACATGGCTTTTCTTTTATACAATATCTTGCATACGAGGGAGTAATCTTGGCTTACTTTTGGGCGTTCTGTACCACCAAAAGACTCATGTACCATAGCATACTTCACAATCAACTTTAGCACACAGGCATATCAGGGCATGACTCCTCTCGGCGTGGTCATAGATGGAGAGAAGTCAATAGCCATGTACAAACCCTAGACACAGGAACGCAAAGGTAAACAACAACCGTACAGACTGGAAGGGATCAAGGGTGCTCTTCTTCTCCGATGTCTTGCAGATTCTTGGTACTTACTGCTCTACATCGCAACTCAGACTTACTAAAGTGAACGAGTTGGGCTTTATCACCGTTCGTCTTGACCGCAATACTGCAGTCTCAGTCGAAGGACAGCCGTTTCCAGGTCATCAAGGATACCTTGCATTGCTGCGGTCGTCAACAGGCACATCAGCTCAGTCCATTCGAACAAGGTATCGTACTTGGCTCGGCCATGTTCACCATAACCAAGATGTATATTCAAATGATCAGAACCAGCTGATGGGATTTCTATTCGAACATATTATCTGCCTAGTGCAGTTAACCGAAGAACCCCAAACGCCGTCCTGAAAACGAATACGCCAAAAACTTACCTGTGACAGAAAACCTACCCATATTACGACTCTGTCCATAACCTCGCCCATTTTACCATTATCCTTAGCAAAGGAGCTTCGCAATAGCGTGGCTGATCTTGTGGGCCTTCTGCCTTTCCTTCCTCTCGGCTTGACTGGCCGGAGCCTTCTGCGCATTATCACGCCGAGGTCTCGCATCAACAGGGTTGACGCTTTGTCGCTGCTGCGTTGGCAGTGCAGTGGTGGCGGTGTTCTCACGACTTATCATTGGATAGCCGTTGGCATTCATGGCCAGCTTTGCGGGGACAGCACCGTTTGTGAAGCGACGTGGATCCGTTGCACTAGGCGGTGGTGGCAGAGCCTTGTTGATGTCCACAGATCGCTTGTGAGAGAAGTTCGGAACTCCGGATCCAACGGGCTTGCGCTTGATCTGCTGTATGGCCGGGCCGGCAGAAGACGTTGGCGGAGAAGGCGGGCTCGGCGGCGGGATGGATGCGCCGCCGGACGCTGGTGACTCCGGAGAGAAGTAGCTGGTGTCCGAGAAACGTGCCGGAGGCTCCGGGTTTGTCGGATGAGGCGGAAGCGTTGGGATGCAAAAGTCGAAGATACCAGACTCAACGCGGCTGTAATGCTGGCTGTGCGTAGCAGTGTCAGCGAAGCTTGGAATGTCACTGTCGTCTGAGTCACGGTCAGCAGGGCGAGCAGCGCCGGCTCTTGTGGGTGATGGCAAAGCATCATTGAAGGGGTTGAACCTGGTGGTGTACGGGACATACAGCTCGCCCGTGGTATGAGGACGTGCGTGGTTCGCTGGTCGACGCTCGACGGGCTGGAGGCCAGGCAATAAGCTCCCCGGTAAGGCAAGCGTCTGGGATGGGGCTGCAGTCGTGATCGGCGCAGGCGACTCAAGAGCCGCAAGTGCAGTTGACCGATGCTGATCTCTGGCTGTATCACTATCAGCACCTGCAGTAGCATCAGACTCACCATCAAGGCTCAACGAAGCCCTGTACGCGGTGTACGGCAGCTCGGTGGATGCCCTCTGAGGCTGCGGACGCTGGGAAGGCAGCAGCGCACGATCAGAGGGTTTCCGCTGAGCGCCATCAAGCTTGTCGCAAAGCTGCCGGAACGCTTCACTGTTGCCCTCGATCTGGAAGCCGTTGTATGACACGTGGAACATCCGCATCGGGTCAACCTGTCCAGCAAAGTCAGCGGCCTTTGAAGATGGTTGCGGAGACGTTTCGCTGGCAGCCAGCCAGTCGTCAATTGTCACACTTGGCTTGGGAGAGTTGACGAATGATGGAGTGGCCGGTGTAGCAGGAGCCTGGATGATGTGGTCGATCCGCGGGTGAGAGAATCTCAGGCTCTTGATAGGGTGTGGGGACAGCGGAGCGACGGGACCGTTGTGCTGGTGCACAGTGTACGTTCTCCTTTTGTTCTCACCAATGACTGAGGGTGAAGTCACAAGGATCGATGGAGTGCCGCTGCGGTTAGAGATCGCGGCCGGTGGAGTGGGGGTGGATGTTTGGGAAGTCATCCTCGTCGCAGAACGACGAGAGCGCATGGATGACAGGGAGGATGAGCGGTGGAGGGACTCTTTGGGCATGACGAACTTGGGTTTCTTCGGACTGAGTGAGAAGGCGCGCTTCACAGATCTGCCGATAGATCCGAAGACTCTCCTTGATGTTGATCGGAGTACGGCCCGCTTGGAGACACGGCATTGGCTCCTAATCGAAGGCTGCTTGGCTATGGTGGCAGAGTGCCTGTTGACAATGTAGCTAAAGGAGGCCGGGTCATGCGGCGAAGGTAGTGCAGCAATGGCTTGCTCGAGTGTCATCGGCGCTGCAGGAGTGTTCGCGGAGAGGGCTCCGGACATGAGCGGCAGGGACTGAGTCGGTGTGGATGGCCGAGAGCTGGCTGCCGTCATGAAAGCAGTCATGGTTGAAGCACGGGTAGTCTTCATTGATGTATGAGTATGAGTATCCGTAGTGGAGACCCGAAGGGTGTAAGAGTATTGAATGCTCAAATCTTTCAGTGGTGTTACCTGGTGGCGAACAGCAAGAGTGGTGGGCCAGCCAAACTCTTCGAGTGGTAGTTGTTGTTGCTTCAGGTATACCAACAGAAAGACTCTAGCAGGTGCGCTGAAGAGATCGAAGTGAGACCAGCGTTGGAAGCTTTGCCTATATTACCTCGGGATTCGAACAAAGGGCGCTCGTCTTTGTTTGGTGGAAAACAAAGGGAAAGATGGTCGGACTTGACTCCGTGTCCTGGGCATACAATGTAACAATGGTGGGAATAGTATGATGCCGAGGGAGCCCGACAGACGACAAAGATGGCAGACAATGGACAATGGGTCGTGCAACGGAGCCTGGTGAAGCTCCATGGTGTCGCTCAGAGCTTTCACCAGGAGACCATTGACAACGTGATGCCCGCACAGCGCGTGGCGTTGAACATGCTTTGATTGTAGCTCGTAGAGGAGGTTGCCTGTCGCTTGGAGAGGCTCCTCGAGCTCGACGTCGACATCGTTCTCCGCCATAAATCGGAAAGTAGGCTGTGCCGTGATGCATCGTGCTCTCAACGCGCCTGAGCCGAGATCGCACGCATACTGCTGTGGTATGGCCGACCCACAGCTCCACATCGACAACATCGAACGGGCTCCCTTCTGTGCAGCGGTAGATTGTTCGTGCTGGTGTCGGAACGCCGACGTGGTAGTCGGCTGCGGAGTTTCGCTTAGGGCGGTGACTAGTGGCTGCTCCCGTGACACAGTGTCCGCCACCACGGTGGATCGACGTCCAGCCTCCGGCCAGCTCGACAGCGATTGCACATGTCACTTAGGTCAAGATGATCAACGCCGTCCTGGTGTTCAACAACAATGGCCAGCCCCGTTTGACGAAGTTCTACACCCAGCTCGTAAGGCCAGCTTCAGAGGTACCCCTTCACCACCAACTTTCATCGACTAACACCTGCACTTCCCTGGCAGGACACAGCAGTGCAACAACGCCTGCTCTCCGAGATCTTCACCCTCGTCTCTGCTCGCCCGAACAGCGCTTGTAATTTCTTGCCTCTCCCGCCGCTCCTCGCTCCGTCTACCTCCAGCTCCTCCAGCACAGCCGAGCAGAACGATGCGCCCTCACTAGTCACCTACCGGCACTATGCCACACTGTACTTCATCCTGATCTCCACCTCGACCGAATCCCCGCTTGCACTTTTGGATCTGATACAAGTCTTCGTGGAGTCATTGGACAGGTTGTTCGAGAACGTGTGCGAGCTGGACCTCATCTTCAACTTCGAGACGCTGCATGCCGTGCTGGGCGAGATGATCGTCGGGGGGGTGGTAGTGGAGACGGGCTTGGAGAAGGTGGTTGAGGGTGTAAAGGCACAGGGCAGGGTGGCGAAGAGGCCGGTCAATGAAGGGAGGGTAGGCTTGACGCAGGGGATATGGGCGGGACGATGATGACACGAGAGCAAACAGACGACCAGCGATGAGATAACATGACTGCACGATGGGTCCGGTCGCAGGCAGATGCAGCGCCGATGGCACCGGTGCGGAGGCATGTAGTCGGTGCGACGCGAACACAACACGCTGGTATGGAGAGCAGATGAAGTTGTTAGAGCTCTCCGTTGAGGTCTGCTCCCGAAGAGAGAGAAAGAGAGCGCTTCTAGCTCGGCATCAACCAAGGGGGACTTGCACTATCGCCGATGCTGAACATCTCCAGACCGCAGCTACGGAAAGAAGCTGGCATCGTTCAAGGTTCATTCCAGCGAGACAGCCGTCTCTGCATCCCTCTTAGCTGGCCGGCAAACCCTCACCGCGCTCTCGATCGCCCTGTGCATATTTCCTGCAGCCACACGCATTGTGTCCACGACATCGTCGACCCGTCGAAACGCTACCGCGTACTCCCGCTCGAATCTTCCATCCATCGTCACCACCATAACCTCATTCTTGCATCGTCGCCTGTGCATCACCTGCAGCTTCTCCGCCTGCTGAACGAACTCAGCACTCAAGTCACACCAGATCTCCATGTCGCCAGTCAACGCACGACGTGCTTGGGCACAGAAGCTCGAATCCCGTCCCTCCGGGTGGAAATGAGCCATCAGGCCATGGTGAAGGCGAAGGTCTGGGATGTCCAGTGATATGTTGGCGCGTGTGCTGGCAATGCTCTGACTGAGTGCAGCCATGTAATTGTCGCTCTCGTTGCATGACGCCCGCCGGTGCTGGTAGAAGTACTGCGGTCCTGTGGTGGTAAAGTCGAGCGGCATGCAGCTGTCGACTGTTGCCAAAAGAACGAGCAGGAAGATGGGTCTGGTAAGCATACTGCAGTGCACACAAGTGGCGGATGACAAGGGATCTGAGTGGTCCATGATGGTGACGGTCCTCCCTCCTTATAGCGTTGTGCTCATGTCACCAGAAGCATTTGCGGTTTGCTCGGCGTGGACAGCATGCTTTCATAGACGCAGGTTTCTCATATAGATCAAAGAACACTTTCGACTGGTTCAGTCCGTTGGAGACACAAACAGTTTTCGGACATCACGATGGAATGAGTATGCCTTCCCGTAGTCGGCTTTCGGGAGCTGAAATCCTGTCATCTCGTACATTCCTAGCAAACAATATAGACCGCCTGCCGTTACCGTGGCTCAAACGGCATTGCCATGCTGAGAGTCACTGACCTAGGATCGTAGACCTTCGGCTACCATGGCCTCGTGGACTGCGGGAGCAGCGTGCCATCATAAACAACGATTGCTTATACGCCGAAGTCGAACAGTGGCGATGGTCCACTTGGTGCAAGGACGCCGCTTCCGTACCATCTACTGCCAGCATATGTCTTGAAGTATGTTGCTGGTACACGGAAAAGCTGCCCATCGCTCGTTGTTCTGCGCCTATAGCTACATATTTACAAAGTCTCCGAAAGCAGCTTGTTCATGCGCGCCATCTTGGCCGACACGCTGAGGTCGATGGTCCTGTCGCCAATCTCCACGACTAGGCCGCCGCGGATGTCCGGGTTGACCTGTAACGTAGTGTTAGCACTCAAGTCGTGTGTGAATCGGAATAACATGATCTTACCTTCGGCACGACCTTCAACTTCTTGCCCTGCCCAACATACTGGCTCTTGCTCACAGCGTTCTCCAGCTGCCGCACGACCTTCTGGTCCAGCGGCGCAGCGCTCGTGATCGTCATCTCCACCTCACCCCTCGCCGCGCTCATCAGCGTGCCAAACTTCTCGCAAACGCCCTCCAGCACCGACAAGCGGTTGTTGTCGGCCAGGGTGCTCAGGAAGTTCTTGAGCGTGTCCTGCTTGTCCTGCACATTGGTCGACTTCTGGATCTCGGCGACAATCTGCTTCTTGTCGGAGACTGAGAGGGTGGGCGCGGTCAGGATTTTCTGGAGGTGGGTGTCGCGCTTGAAGGTCTGGTGCAGGTTCTCGAGGGCCTTGGAGACGGAGTCGAGGGAGCCTTGCTTGGCGGAGGCGGTGTACTATACAACACTACGTCAGCGATCCAGCCTTGACGCATAGCATTGCGGATGCATCGCCGTACCAGAGCGTTGGCGTAGGTGCCATCGAGACCGTAGACCGGGACAGGAGGCTTGGTGTTCTGGGCACCCTTCGCGGGTTCGGCGTAGCCTCTGGTCGCGGCGATTGAGATGCGCGGAGCTGCCACTCGGGCAGACCGAGCTGCAACACGGCTGGCGAGCATTGTGGATGGTGTTGGAGGAGGGTGGTGGGTGGTTCGGCCTTGCGACTGCTTGCCGAAGCTTGAGATTGAGGATGTCGGAGAACGCCCGCTTTAGCGTCCTCACGTGACAAAGCTGAGCGACCAGTCGATTTGAACCTCACTTCACGGCTTCATCATCGGCCGCTCTCTGTACTATCATCCGCTTCTCCCTCTACATTCGCATACGCCTCCTATCGAACGTCTTCCGGTACCGATGGCTGCACGTCCCTCCTCAGCGCTATCCCCAAAGTCGCTCGTACAAAAGAGATCCGGAGCGGTCGGAACCCTGAAGAGCTGATGCCATTGTCATGTGTGGGCGTAAGGAGACGGCGGTCAGAGGTTGTGACATGCTGCGGCGAAGGCCGGGTATGGGGTACGGAAGGCGGCACGAGAGTGGCAGGTTACCATGCTGTCTGTGGGACCTGCGACATCCCTCATATACCGCATGCGAGAGCCCAGCTCTTGCTTCACACTAGCATGCGCATGTTGTACCCACCCTTGCACTCAGCGTGACCACCGTCAGCAAAGTCTGGCGCCCTTTGCAGCGTTCATCGTCGTTCTCGTTTTTGTGATCGTCTCCTCCATCATGAAGCGCCGTCGACATGCGCTAATTCAACTAAGCACGCGCGACGTGCGAACTCGCGTCAAATGTTCGATCCCCAGTGCGGCGCTGACGAGCAGCGTTTCGTGATATGGCAAGGGGGCACGGCGATCGAGGCCTTCACCACACCATTCACGCAGAAGCCTTGTTACCCTGGGGTGTCAGTGCCTACGCTATGAGGATTATGCCTGGAGCAGGAGGCCGATGCGCGTACAGATCGTTCTCGGGTGCTTGTCCTGCTCGTGAACACTTTCCAGCACGTGCGCAGCATCGCTTGGCCTCGCCTTGGCTGGGGACCACAAGGTCTTGTTGGCAGCTTGGTACAAATCGCCGATGCGTGCCTCAGGTTCGCTTTCGCAGACGCACGTGCATTCTCGTGCTACGAATAGATGCGTAGACCCTCTTGCACGAGCGAATGAGACGGAGTTTGCAGAATATTAGCATCGTTACACAGGGCAGTGCTCAGGGTCTTTCGCACTTTCTTTAGCTGCCGCTAACGAACGAGCAAAGTCAATTCCGACTTTAGCACGGCTCAGCGGAAGGGCTTGGCATGGCTTTTGGGGAGTACTCCCTCTCTCCGCCGGCGACAGTGAGCTGCACCGCCACCAATATCACATCAAATCTCACACAGTGACTCGGAGGGTGTAGCCCTGGCTCCGCTGATGTCGCTGGCGACTTCGTGGGCTTCCAAAGCTGCAGTACAGCATGCGGTACAGGCTGAGACCCTTCAGCACCGCGGGCACATTCACCCTCACTCACCATCGACAAATCGCACGTACGTCGAACGTCATGCCCAACCTCCCGCTTTTCGCCCAGCATTTTCGCTTGCCATTGTCAAGGTCGACAATAGCGCACACCAACGATAAGAAGTTTCGAAACTCCCAAACCTCTTCCTCTTTCCAACCAGACCACTTCCACCGCAACATTTCCAAACACCAACAACCGCATACCTTTCATTCTACAGCAACATCTTCAACAGCATTCACACAACCTCACAGACTTAATCTCACCAGCCAGCTCACGTTGATCGTAGCTGCTGCCACCCACAAACACACACACCTTCGCAATCTTACTTCAGAAGCAAGCTCACTCATAACCTCACACCCACATCCACATCCACCGACACCAACCGTCAAGATGCCGTGCCTCAAGCTTGACCACACCCACAACTGGCCGACCGAGGGCCCACTCACCATCGAGCGCTGCGAGCGCTTCTGCAACTTCTGTGACGGCGCCGACGCAAAGCACAGCTGGAAGTTTGCGTGGTTCCTCCGCCGTCATGTCAAGGCGGTTCACATTCAGAGCGGCCAGTACCCGAACATTGAGATGGCCGAGGGCTGGTAAGCACACCTTTCCCGCTCGCTCGAGACATGTTACTGACCCGATCACAGGACTCGTGCAGAGGGCGGGCACCCAAGGAGGTCCAACGGCGCGGCCAAGAAGAAGGCACCGGCCAGACGCTCTCGCAAGGTGATTGAGTCGCCGATCTCCTCGCCGGAGCCGTCTGAGGCTCTGTCCTCGCCGTCCCAAGCGAGCGTCGACCTCAACGACATGGGCGCTAAGCATCACGGTCGCTCCTTGTCTATCGGCGAGAGCATCCAGGTCGCTACGGGCGCCGAGCTTCTCCACCAGAGCTTCAACGACGCCTCGTCTTCCTCACAGGCTTCGCTGATGTCCGACGTGCACTCGACTGGTGCTGTCAACCACCAAGACCCATTCACCGTCCCGCAGCCATACGGCGGTGACGCCTACAGCTCGCCATCTCAAGCCTCGGTCGAGCACGGCAACATCCCGACCGGCGACGTCAACGTGCAAGACACTTCGACTGCCTACCCGTACGAGGATGTCCACAGCTCATCGTCACACGCTTCGGTCGTGTACAACACGCTCCCCACCGGCGTCGCCGACTTCCAAGGCGCCTTCGGCTTCGCTCAGCCGCAGGAGGACGTTCACAGCTCGCCATCGCAAACTTCCCTCATCTACGAAGACTTCCCAGCAGGCGCCATCAACCTCCAGGGCGATTACGAAGACATCCCAACGGGCGCCATCGACCTCCAGGGCGACTACGGTCTCAACCTGCCGTTCGACGAGACGGTCACCGACCACATGCTGCCATAGGATGGCAACATGTACTTCGGCGATCTCTCTGACCTCAACAACGACTTCAACGTCCCGCTCCTCATGACCGAAGGCCACACTTCGCCCGTCCACAGCTCAGACATGTCGGAGGGCAGCAGCATCTTCGACACGCCACAGACGGTCCGCACGAACGGCCAGCTCGTCGACTCCGTCATGCCAGTGTCCGAGTTGGGCATCGCTGCCTCCAAGGAGATCCAGGCCGGCATCGACGTCGTCGTCCATCATGCTCTCGAGAAGTACAAGTGCAGCCATGGCGAGGCGCGGTGGTCGGTCGACAGGTACGGCGATGCGTTCAAGAACGGCGTGCGTTACGTGCAGTAGCGCAGACGAAGGCACAAGGCGAGAGCCAAGCGAGGGCGAGAGAGAGAGAGCGAGAGACGAGGTATGGCAAGATGAAGCGAATCTGAGCTGGGCAATCAGGCATTTGAGTCTTGACACATGAAGTTTAAGGGGCTCTGAAGTTCAGGTAGCGAATGCGAGCAATGAGACATGACATTACATACACATTATCCCTTCCCTTGTGACTTGTCTTCGGCGGTGCGTGGCCCACATACTCGCCGTCAGTGCCACATCGTCGTCGCCCCTTTACCCGTCCCTTCCATCGCCGAAGCCACCTGCGTCAGTCTCCGCCTCAAACTGCCGCTGCCTCTAGCGCCAGGCAGCCTGCTGTTGACCTTTGGGCTCAAAGAGCATCTTCCGCAGAGTCGCCTGCTCGTGGCGACATTCAGCCGCTTTGTCACTGGTCTAAGGCTGCCTTATCGGGAAGCCTAGGGCTTCACTATGCATGTTCCTCTGCGATATCCGTCCGCTCCCTCTCCCAGACAAGCGCCACCCTTCGCGAGCTCCCGGTCGCGGTCAGCATCATGTGAGCGGACACGTAGCGACCGCCGGTGCGATAGTCTTCTTCAGAGCGTTAGCGATGGTGTGAGTCCTCCCCCACACCTACACTGGCGCAAAACCCGGGAAGTAGATAGTAGAGTACTGCTGCTATTGACAGCAAGAGCAAGTAGCGACAAGGTATCTGAGCTCTATCATCTGACATCTACTCCAACCCCAGAACACCTATCGCGGGATGCATTTCGAAGCAACCCGACCTGCTGGGCAAGATCCAACATACTCGTGCCAAAACTATCCGCCACTGCGGCTGCCATGGGCACGCCGGGCAGCTGTAACACCCTCCGCAGTATGCGTAGCCATAGCAACACGATCAGCAGCACTATAAGCGTAAGACGCAGTCCTTGCACCCCAGATCCGGCCGATGTCCACGGCTGTACGCGCAAACCACAAACGCCAACGGCAACTTCGCGCCCAAGTGATCCATCGCCACACGCAGCCCACTGCTGAAAATCATCCTCATGAGACCCGTACTTCATCCCAGCACCGCAGTACCTCACGCCTCGTTGTTCCGTATGCCTTCCAGCCGCTTCTGCGCACTCACGCCCTCAGCCGTATACACCGGCTGCCGGTAAACAAACCTCGCCTGCGTGAGCTCCGGCCTGGGAGCATGATCGGGATTTCATCGTTACCAGTACAGGCCCGAAAGTGTCTGCGGACAGATGCTGCAGGATTGCCGGTCTGCCGCTCTATGATACTTACCCTAGGAACTAGGTACCATGGGGAGTGTTGAATGGACAGCTCTTCTCGTACGCTAGTGGACGTGTGCCGGGCGATGCCGATGCAGTGTGACTAAAAGGGCATTGGTTGGTCCGGCACGTCTCCCTCGATAGGCCTCGAGCGAAGCGAGCGGAGTTTTGCAGTTGGGCGACGTAACACACTGTTACACTCACTACTACCCCCACAAAGCACACCACATCTGCGCAAAGCAAGCATACAGGATTTTGGGTCCGCGGTCCGGGGCCAGCGTGGCCGCCACACGGCACTACCCAAGTCGAGAGCCGACCTTTCACAAGACCCGTTTCCGTCGTTCATGCAGTAGGTCAAGCTCACGCCGACCGGGTGCGAAAGCTTGGAGCGGGTTGAGGAGATGGGATGATTCCAGCTCGTCCAGGCTATCCTTCTCCGCGACGGGAGACTGATGTCGGCGTGGACCTAGCAGGTCTTCCGGTTAGTCTCGAAGTTGGTGAAGATGACCTACCTAGCTCTTCTTGGGAGACGTAACTAGACGCCAGAAGACGATTTGATGAAATTGCCGGAGAGACGGCAGTTAGTGCTCTCCTAGAGCAGTTTGCGTCGGGCGTCATGTTTGGCGAGTAAGGGCAGTACCTGATCGCCGTGGCACGCCGGAATGACGTGCTCCTCAAAGGCGTCGCCTTCAATGCGGCCGGGCCCTGCGTCGATCACAGACACCGTCACGTCGCCATTATCGCCATAGGAAGGCCGGAGGACGTTGGCGACTTGGTGCGGATGTAGTCTGTCTTCCGGGAACTGCGAGACAATGACGTTAATATACCGTTGTGAGCCTCCAGCGATCGAGAGCCACGGCGGCACAGCGTAGTTGATGGTTCCACATGAAGCGTATCAACGTCGCTGCTGGGCACTCCAAACTCTCCATACTGGGCGATGTGCTTTCCAGATAGCAACCGTCGACAGTACCGAACACGGAAGGCTTGCGAATAGCCCTCTCGGTCCAGATACTTGCCTACGCTCATGTCCCATTCGTACTATCAGTCCTTTTCGCGGCTTTACTGCGTCGGCAAAGCTACATTTGGCGTACGAGACCGGGCTTGGAGTACATCTGTGCCGACCATCGCCTTGCGGTTGGTACCTTCTTCCTTAGTTGGGAGAAGGCCTGAACATGCCGACTCGTACATACCTTACTGAGTGGCCATTCGAGGGTAGCCGCTTGATGATGGGAACATCTTAGGCCCGAAGAGAAAGGGACGCACCTAGCGGTTCTTTTCGTAATTACGGAGGCGAAGAGCATATTCGCTGCGGTCATGTCAGAATATAGCACATCTGCTTCCACCATGGAGGAGAAGAGCTCGGGGTCCGAGACGCATCGTGTAGATGGATGGCACCGGTTGTACTGAGATCCCTGGCTTGGTAAGGCGGCATGCGCACGTGACCGGGTACTGGAGGAGCCGCATCCGACCAAGCTAGGGCAGCGTCATTCGCGAAGGCATCAACACTGGACATCAGACCAGCAATCGGCAGCAACCGACACGGACTGTACAATAGCACCATCGTCGCGCAGACCCGTGACATACCCCACCACACTCAGGCGACACTCCCCAAACCACCAACCAAACACCCTCTCCCCCCGTCATCGCCTCCCCTCCGCACGCGCAAACCATGGCCAACCCCCCAGCAGACGCTGGCACCGACCTCTTCGCCTCCTACGAAGCCGAGCTGCACCTCCTGCAAGCCGACCTCTCCCAAAAGCTCGACACCATCCCCACCCTCCAAGGCGAACCGCGCAAAGCCGCCCTCGCCCAAGCCGACCGCGCCCTCGACGAAGCGAAAGAGCTGCTGGATTCCATGCGCCTGGAGAAGCAGAACATCCCGCAGGCGCAGAAGGTGAAGGTGAACCAGCGCTTCCGCAACTACGAGAGCGACGTCGATGGCGCGAAGCGGAAATTGGCCGGGTTGCGGGATGATCGGTCCGCGTTGTTTGGGAAGCGGTATCGCGATTCTCCGCATGAGGGTGGTGGGGGGGATGAGCAGGTGGAGCAGCGGCAGCAGTTGCTGTCGGGGACGGATCGGCTGGAGAGGAGTAGTGGCCGGCTGCGAGAGTCACAGCGCATCGCGCTCGAGACGGAGGATATTGGGCGCGACACGCTTGCCGATCTGGGCAGGCAGCGGGAGACGATTGAGCATACACGCGGCACGCTGTTGGAGAGCGAAGGGTATACGGATCGGAGTAATAAGACGCTGAAGGGGATGGCGCGAAGGTATATGCCGAGTCTATGGTGATGCGCGAGGGTGGGTGCAGTGTGCTGACGGGTCGTTCTTTTCACAGGATGGCTACCAACAAGATCGTCACAGTCGCCATCATCACGGTGCTTGTCATCCTGATCATCGCGGTCATTGTCAGCAAATTCCGGTGAACGGCCTATTATCAACAGGGACGTAACGGGTGGGCGTACGGTGCTGATTCTGTAGCGGCGCGCTTTGACTTCGAGGGTGGAAGTTGTACTATTAGCATGCAAGCAGGCAGTCATGACCCACAACGGCATTTGCGACAGGTCAGGTGCAGACATCGTACACCCGATCGGCTTTCACCACGGCACTACTCATGCGTGCCTGTCGTGTGCGGCGGAGATACACACCGACGACGAGTCTCCGCAAGCACCGATTCTTTCACCGATTCTTTCAATGCTTCCGTACTCTTGCTCTACACTCTATCCTCTATTGACCGCCCGCCGGACCGGGCGCGGAAGCGAACAAGGGGTATCACTAAAAAACCCAACCCAACGACATCAACCCCACCACCACCGGCAACAGCCCAGCCAGCAGCCCAGAACCGCCTCCACCAATCCTACCACTCGCAGCCGCAACACTCGCCGGCGCGGTATAGTTGTCCAAGCCGTCCGCACTCAAATCTATACACCCATTCTCCAGCACAGTGTACACCAAATCACTCGCATTACTCACATCCGCCGGGATATACTGATGCGCGACCCCGCGCCTATAGGACCACGTATCAATCTCATACTCCGTCTTCCACGTCCAGAAGAACCAGCCAATGCTCGACTGGCCCGGCCCGTTGGGCGAGTAAGCGGCAATCTGCGCCTCAAAAAGCAAGCGGAACCACGTCCGCCGTGCCTGATCGTCCTCGTTGTTCTGATCGGAGCTCGTGGTGGTGGGCGCACTGCCCGTCTCGAGGCTGAACTCGCCGACGAGCGTGTACGGGATCCCGCTGGTCGAGACGGGCTGCTTGAGCAGTTGGGAGATGTTGCAGACGGAGGCGAGGATCTGCGTGTGCGGGAGGTTGGCTAGGTCGTTGAAGGCGTAGTACTGGTGCGTGTCGAGCGTCAGGAGATCGGCGGGCGCTGAGGATGTTGTCTGCAGGGCGTCGTAGTCGGCCCAGTACTGCGGGCCGTAAAAGGCGTCGTGGATGGTGACGTTGATCGTGTCGGCGTCGTTGGCGGCACGCACGCCTTTCGTAGCATCTGTGTAGAAGTCTTTGAGCTCGTCCATGGAGAAGTCGTCGGTGGAGTTATCGCCTAGGCGGGGCTCGTTGAGCAGCTCGATGCCCGTGACGGCGCCGCCGTAGATGGCGTTGGAGAACTCCTGCGTCAGGTTGTTTAGGACGTAGAGACTCCTGGCCGCATTGGACGAATTGCTAGGAAAGAGCACAGGGCCGATCAGTCCAGAGTTGTCCTGCCCATTCTGCGATCCGGGCGCGCCGTGCAGGTCGATGAGGACGGAGAGGCCGAGCTCCTTGGCCCATTGCACGGCGCGGATGAGGTAAGGGTACTGGCCGTTGACATAGGGCTCCCAGACCCTACGGTCCACCGCCCAATAGCCCACAGGGATCCGCACGGCGTTGAGCCCGGCGGCTTTGATGTCGACGAAGTCGTCGCGGGTGTAGAAGGTTTTCCAGTGCGTTTTCAGCTTCGAGGAGCACTTCTTGTTGCCTAGGGTGTTGCAGAGGTGCCACTCATCGCTTGCGCCGGTGGATTGGTAGAGGGATGGGGTGATCCATTCCTCGGAGACGAGCCAGCCGCCCAGGTTGACGCCACGAACCACGTCGGGGGTGGAGGCTGCGCGGCTTGCGAGACTGTGGACGTCGAGTGCCTGGGTTGCTGCTGCCGTGATCAAACTCAGAAGGAGCGCGGCGGCGGCGTAGGGTCGGCGCATTCGCGATGTGGATCGCCGGGGATGGGTGGCGTAGGAAGGACTGACAGCCTTAGGTCGTTAGATCGAAGTACTACCGATATCTGCGGTGGCTCCTGTAGGTATGAATCCTTCTGCTACTTGACTGTAGTAGCAAGGGACTGTGCTATAGCTGTGTATTACGACTTGTTGTTGAGGTCCAAAGTAGCCGTTGAGGGCAGGTGATATGGATCTGCAAGGCGAACGGGGGCTCGAATCCTGGTTTTGGGAGCCTGTACCTGCAGGCTGCGTGTGATAGGAGAGTGATAATGGTGCTTGTGATAGCCACGAAGAACTTAGGCCGGGAACCTGCGTGCAAAGGAGTCAAGTGAGACGGTGAAGATGGCACTTATCTTGCTGTTGTTGAGACTCGCCACCTGCGCCAAGCTCGCTGGTTCCCTCTCCTGCCGTCCTGCGTGGCGGTGCATGTCGTACCCAGGTGCAGGGAGTCCGAGTCGGAGAGGACCTGCAGGCGCCGGGTAATCCGCGGACGTCGACGGAGAGCTCTCCCATCACCTGCGTGCTCACCTAAGCCATCCGTAGTACAGTGACCTGCCGAATGTAGCCCTGAGTCCATGCGTTAATAGTAGGTAGTAGTGGCGATGGCTCTTTGGGCAAGACAACATCGCGCTCTTGTCCAGAGTCTTCCTTGCAAGTGCTCCCAAGATTTTGCGAAACGACCAGGGCCCCGGATTCTTCGCCTGCCCTCACCCCACCAAGCGAACGTCATCGTCAACAGATTGCCGCAACGGGCATTATCATCACGGAACACCCGGCAACGACGACAATACTCGACGGACTACAGACTCTCCGGCGGCTGGATCACAGAAGAAGGGGCGGAAGACCGTTGGACACCCACCACTCCTACGCGCAAGATGCCGATCGTCCACATCGTGCTCTTCGAGTTCAAGCCCACGACCTCACACGCACAGGTCGAAGATGTATGTGTTTCGATGCCCAAGGCCAAACCCCATTGATTGCGACCCGGCAGTCATTGAGGTCCTTAGTATCTCAAGCTGAGCTAGAGAACCCCATCAGATCTGCAAACGCATGCAAGCCCTCTCCGATCAGTGCATGCACCCGCAATCCAACGAGCCATATGTGAAGGGTCACGGTGGCGGACGGGATACCAGTCCGGAAGGATTACAAGTAGTTGTTGCGCAACCTTATGCCTCACATACCCCCGAACGGCTTACTGATCGATGTGATCTCTAGGGCGGCTTCAGCCATGCCTTCGTGAGCGAATTTCAGAGCGAAGAGGACCGGAAGTACTACCTTGAGGAGGACCCGGCGCACCTGGCGTTCGTCAAGAGTCTCGAGGGCGTGATGCAGAATGTGCGGGTGCTGGACTTTGAGCCGGGCAAGTTCTGAGGGCCATGCATGGGGTTATGGCTAGAGTAATCGATGGGCTTGTACGAATGACTTGTAGGCCCGCTAGGGAGGGCCTCGATGGATCGCTAGAACGCATGCATATGCAAATATACCCCGTCTAAACGCCACCGCAATATGCTATCATACCCACCCCCCCACCATCCATCCATCCACCCACCCATCCTCATGAGATACTAAAGCTCTCCCCACACCCACACGACTCGGTAATATTGGGATTCCGAAACACGAAGCGCGCGCTCAGCTTATCCTCCACCCAATCCATCTCACTCCCGATGATGCTAAACAGCGCTTTGCTGTCAATCAACACCTTCACCCCGTCCTGCTCGACCGCTTCGTCGAAGCTGCCGGCTTTGTCGACGTACTCGAGGTGATAGGCCAGGCCGGAGCAGCCGCGGTTCTTAACGCCGACGCGGATGAGTTTCGACTCGGGCTGGTCGAAGAGGAGGTGCAGTTGCTCGACGGCTTTGGGGGTGAGGGTTATGGGGGCTTTGCGGGGCCGCAGTTTGGTGGTGCGTTTCGGCTTGGTGGGTGCAGGTGCGGGTGTGGGTGCGGCGGTCGTTTGTTGCGTGAGGCCGGCCGTGGTGGGCTTGCTCTTCTGCGCCTCGCCTTCCCTTTCGCTTACGGCGCTCCTGCTGTCCTTGCGATCCCACGGCGCCGAGGGCGGCCATGACTGCGTTTGGGCGGCGCTGATACTCGTCTCGGGCGTGCCGGCGTTTTTGGGCGGGGGTGGCATGTCGGGGTCTAGGGTTTTGGGGCGGTACGAGGCGGATTCGGTCATGAGAGGTCGCTTGGAGGCTTGTCGTGCAGGTGGGAAGGAGGAGAAGGGACAGCGTTGCGCGCGCAGGCAGTGGGTGCATCTTCGTGCCGATGCGGGTTGTGAGGCGAAGCGGAAGATGGACGTCACGGGCGCTGCTGTCGCGCGGAGTGTCGCCATGGTGGAGTAGGTGGTATGTCGCAGGTCGAGGGCCTTTCCAAGAGAGCAATGCGACAGTCGTAGGTAATATCGTAGGGTGATCCCGGAAGCGTGGTGAGGCTCTCGTGGTACATGTATCGAATGCTTTCCAAGCCCAAGTGACGCAGGGTTCCCAGTTCGGCCAATGAACGATGGCCGAAAGTAAGCCGCAGGGTTGAAGAAAGAAAGGCTGGGACGAATTTTACTCGCGTCAAGCTTCCGTTTCGCGCGACAGCTTCGAGCCAAACAGCAGAAAGATCGCGACTGGACCACCTTGCCGACGACGACACTGACGGACCTCACTACATCATCGGCGCCTTGACATTTACAACGACTACTTGACTGACAGTCCAAGTATCCACCAGCAACCGAATCAAGGCCTCGCGCCTACACTCTCTCCTCCTTCACCATGGCCACCAACGGCACCATCGCCCCGCCTGCCCAACCCTCCGACAACAAGCCCGTGCAGATCTCTGAAGTGCGCCAGACGAACACGCGCGAAAACCGCACGGCCGCACACTCGCACATCAAAGGCCTGGGTCTCCGCTCCGATGGCACCGCAGACACCACATCCCACGGCTTCGTCGGCCAGACAGCGGCGCGAGAAGCGTGCGGCGTCATCGTCGACCTCATTCGGGCGAAGAAGATGGCGGGCAAGGCGGTGCTGCTAGCTGGCGGTCCGGGGTCCGGCAAGACAGCCTTAGCGCTCGCGGTGAGCCAGGAGCTGGGGACCAAAGTGCCTTTCTGCCTGATGACGGGCAGCGAGGTGTACAGCGCCGAGGTCAAGAAGACGGAGGCGCTGATGGAGAACTTCCGGCGCGCCATTGGGTTGCGCGTGCAGGAGCGGAAGGAGGTGTACGAGGGCGAGGTGGCCGAGCTGACGCCGGAGGAGAGCGAGAACCCGCTGGGCGCGTACGGCCGGACTATCAGCCATCTCGTCATCACGCTGCGGAGTAGCAAGGGCACGAAGAAGCTGCGCCTGGACCCGAGCATCTACGAAGCGATCCAGAAGGAGCGCGTGCGCATTGGGGACGTCATCTACATTGAAGCCAACACCGGCGCGGTCAAGCGAGTCGGCAGGTCAGACGCCTTCAGCACCGAGTTCGACCTCGAGGCCGAGGAGTACGTGCCGGTGCCTAAGGGCGAGGTGCACAAGAAGAAGGACATTGTGCAGGATGTCACGCTGCATGACCTGGACGTGGCGAATGCGCGACCGCAGGGTGGGCAGGATGTCATGAGCATGATGGGCCAGCTGATGAAGCCGCGCAAGACGGAGATCACCGAGAAGCTCCGCGGCGAGATCAACAAGGTGGTGAACCGGTACATCGATCAGGGTGTCGCGGAGCTGGTGCCGGGCGTGCTCTTTATCGATGAGGTAAGCCATTACACACTATTCTTCATCCGAGAGCTAAGCGTACATTCACTGACACTATCTCTCAGGTCCACATGCTTGACATCGAATGCTTCACCTACCTCAACCGCGCCCTCGAGTCCACCATCAGCCCCATCGTCATCCTCGCCTCCAACCGCGGCCAAACCACCATCCGCGGCACCACCACCGCCCTCACCCCCAACGACCCGGGTCTCATCTCCGCCCACGGCATCCCCCCTGACCTCCTCGCCCGCCTCCTCATCATCCCCACACACCCCTACACCGGCCCGGAAATCCGCACCATCATCCAAACCCGCGCCAAGCTCGAGTTCGCCTCCGCCACTGCGCCCTCCCTAGCCGATAACCCGCAAGCACTGAAAGTCTCGGCTTCGCTGGCGCCGGATGCGCTGGAGGAGTTGACGCGGCAGGGCGAGGGGGTCAGTTTGCGGTATGCGCTGCAGTTGCTGGCGCCGGCGGGGATTCTGGCGAGGGCGAGGGGGAGCGAGGGGAATGTCATTGCTGGGGCGGATGTCCAGGAGGCGACGAGTCTGTTTTGGGATGCGGGCAGGAGTGCGGGGGTGTTGAGGGAGAGGGCTGGGGAGTTCATCTCCTGATCTCTTGACCACCCCGAGAGAGACAGAGAGAGGCAGCCGAGCCTCGCCTTACTGCCCACTTTTCCTTGCAATCTTGCCAACACCAGATGATGCTTGTATGCGATGACGTGGAGGCGAGCTTAGTTTGGGGCTGATTTGCGGCACCACCCTTTACGTATCTTTCTAGCTCGCGCTTTGCATCGCGCCCCTGGGCCGGAAACCTGGGCACCGTCTGGCGGCGGCGGCCGCCGTGCCAACTTCTCCGGCCGCGAGGGCGAGGTGGGTTGGGCTGGGCGCGGCTGGGCCTTACCGCACCGATGTGCTCACGACTGGCGCAATGGGCATCTCTGGCCGCCGGGCCCACGCGCTTGCGGGAGCGTGAACACCCCATCGTGTCTAGGGGCAGAATGAGGGGGAGGCTGGGCCCGCCTACTTCTGAGGACGTGTGGACGCGGCTCAACAGTACGCAGGTTGATGCTGTGGTTATTGAGGAGGATCGGGGTGCACGTCTGATGCGCGGGGTTTCATGCGCGGGCGAGGGCGAAGGAGAGATGCTGGTGGGCGCGGTTTAAGGGGAGACAGGGAGGGAGGGGGGTGAAGCATGCAGCGACTGGAGACGCAAAACAGCGGGGCGGCGTTGTCGTTTTCCGACGGAGTTGCACAATGGGAGGGCGCTGGCGCATGGGTGGGGCTCCTGGCAGCGGTGGTGGGCGAGCCCATGGCCTCGAGAACGGGCCTGTAGTCGGCCGCCATTCCCTCTATGCTTACTCCCAGGGCTCTTCTCTGTTCCTGCTTATCTTAGACCATATTGGCATGTTGTCGGCTTCTTCTCTCGCTCACGCTCCTTGCCCGATGTTTGGCGACGTTGCCTGGGCGTTACCGGCGCCATGAACGGACTCGAGGTTTATAGCCAACATATGACAATGCCGCTACGGTCGTATGTCGAGCAAAGAGGCTGCCGTAGTCCTCCATGCCATTTGGTGAGATTTGATCGATCGCCCATCAAACTCCAGCGGTGCCAGCGGCTGAATCGAAGCACATTGCGGGGTGGCTCCCCTGCCACCCTCAAGTAAAGTAAAGTAAAGTAAACCTCTCCGCTCTCACAACCTCACTTGCACATCACACTCATCACAACACCCCTCACCGAATACCGCACCCACCATGGCCTCACAACTCTTCGCCACCCTCTTCCGCCGCGCGCCCCAAGTCCCGGGAGCCAACGCCATCAAATTCCCCTTCACGGCCGAAACGAACCCCTACCGCAGCAAGCGCACCTGGCCGCCCGACTTCACCAAGCTGTCGCAAAAACACCAGTTCCGGCTCGAGCGCCGCTACCGCCGGCGCACGAAGCTGAAGTGGGCAAGGCCGACGTGGAAGAAGGTGACGAAGCTGACGCAGTGGGGCAGCATACTGTTTGTGGTGGTTTATGGGGTCGGGTGGTTGGATATGAGTGGGGGGAGGGAGGGGGAGGGGGATGAGAGGACGGTGTGGGAGGAGGTTAGGAGGTGGTGGGCTGGGGGGGAGGGAGAGGGGTTGGTGGAGAGGGGGAGGAGGGTTAATGGGGAGGTTGTGGGGGATGGGAAGAGGGATTGGAGGAGAGGGTGAGCGGGCAGTTCGTGGGTGGTACATCGGAGTATCCGCTGTCGTGGTGCTTGCTCTACATGAAGCCGCGTGATGCAGAGCACGGTCTTGGGTGCGCCGCGAACGACGGCTGTTTTGCTTTGGCTGCCTTCGGAGCTCATGGTCACTACACTTGACCGCCTACAGCAACCGGGCTGCGAGTACATCGGCCGACGGGACGTTGCTATCTTCGCCGCTGCTGGTCGCGTTCGCGAGAGCCTGGCGTGCTCTTGTTGGATGCAAGGACGACAAACACGCCACCGAAGGCAACTACTCGAACGTTTTGTGCTCGAGGCGCAATACTCCAGGAGCCACGACGATAGACCATGCAGGTGTAAGCGCTTGGTTAACTCGCCACAGAGTATGATCTGCAGGCACGATGAGGCGTTTGAGCCTGTCGTAAGGACGCACGAAGGGCTGGTAGAAGCGGGGAGGATGGTGTGGAAGAGGTATGGGATGACCTAGGCGAGCTTGCGAAGGGATTGGGAGAGGAGGAAGAGAAAGGCAGGCATCAACTGTCGGTATGGCCAGCTTTGTGCAGGGAATACGCTGTATTATGCGCTCAAGCTCCGCCCAGGGTCTCTCCAGGTGCAAAACATTCTCTCAACTCATGTGTCGCGATCCTGTACTCGACCCGATCTGTCAACCCGTCTTCTCACGGAGTTTCAAGGAGATCTTCAAGAGCCTCGCCATGAGCCTCCCGGCTCGGCTCCAGCCCCCATATCGAGCATGTGCTATAGCTCCGGCCAATACACCCTTGGGAACCAGCTATCTTAGATGCGCGTTGGAAACGATTGGTTCATGCGCGGGTCAAATGTAGTGGTGTTGGCTTTTTCGATATGCGTGGCAAACATGAGCCAAGCTCATCTCGGCTTCCAGGGCGGCTATAACCGGCCTCATCTGACTCGCGTGCCCCACCTACGGCTTACCACAATTCGCTTACCACGATTCGCTTATCACAACAAAAGACTTACCACAACGACGCTGAGCGCAACGCGAGCCCGCACACCTACAGCCTCTACCACGACCAACCACCACCATGCCAGGCTGCACGAAAGGCGGCCACAACCACGCCGGGTGGCCGGCCGCCGGCGAGCTCACCATCTGCAGCGGCGAGCGCAGTTGCGGATACTGCAAGGGTACCGCAGGAAGCAAAAACTGGGTCACGGCCTACAATCTCCGCGCGCATGTCTACGGCCAGCATACCGATGGCGGGAAGCTCGACTACGGTGGCGTTACGCTGCTGGGTTACACGTAAGATGGTCGCGCGCCTCTTTGGTATGGTGGCGGATAACTGATGGCTTACCGCAGATTCCCGGAGAGTCAGAGGAAGCGCAAAGAGCGCAGCGCGTCTGTGGCATCCCGCAGCCGCAAGGAGGCGTCGACATCGCGCACTCGCGGTGGGAATGGGAAGTTCGTGGCGGCCGGTGCGGATGAGAGGCGGAGCGAGACTCCTGGCCCGCGTACGAGGAGTCAAACTCCTGGTGCGCATGGGAGGAGTCGGACTCCTGGTGCATGTGGGCGTGGACGTAAGCGGCTCCGTACCGAGGAGGGCGTAGCAGATGAGGAAGATGAGGAGATGGGCGACGGCATCGAGACGGCGGCGTCGAATGTGGAGATGGAGATGGCTGATGGTGGGGCGGATAGGATGGCGGCACTCTCGTCGAACGGCGCTGCGGCAACGACGAGGTCGAAGGGCACGAGAACCCGGTCGCAGGCGGGCAAACTTACCATCGAGGTACCGAAGGCGCGCTCTAACATCACGCTGCACGGCCCAAAGCCGCCTGCGGCGGCAAGCAAGCACGTGGCTATCTACCCGGAGGCTAAGGCGAGCCGCGGACGCATTGTGGACGAGCAAGGCGATACGGAGGAGGATATTGTGAGCCAGGTTGCGCTGAAGCAGAAGCACAGGAAGGCTATGGGTCTCAAGGCGCAGGCAGAGGATGCGCAGGCTGACTACGAAGAGGACCTGCTTGCGTTGCGCTTGGAGAAGGTGCGCCAGATGAAGGCGGGGACTGCGGATGAGAACTATCATGTTCTCACCTAGTTGCATGGGTAGGATCACGGCGAGCGGCCATTGCTGTGCAACAGCCAGCCAACTGTCTCCCCGAACCACCGCGCAAGCATGAAGAACCAATGGGCTGTAAATTCCCTCAATATCACTCAAAGCTTTCCGTAGCAATGCTGCAGCTCGATCCTGCCTACCACAGGTCACTTGGCGCCAGCTTACTGGTCGACGGTACGTGAGCTCGCGTGCACGGAGATGGCCGGCTACCCGCCACCGTCTCGTCGCCCATATGGTCGGAAAGGCGCAGTGAGCACGGGAGTCTGCCCTGATCTGGAAATGACGCTGTCCTGATGACGCATACGTACCTCCGCTTCTTGTCAAGTACATAGACGCAGCCCGGTCATTGGCAGTCCTGCGATTCCTGCTAATCGTGCTCTCACGCTCTCAACGTGGTCGAACCTACGCTTGCCTGACCGGCATCACCACTTTTGCTTCCGGTTGCCATCGAGCCAGCCCTCGAGCCACGGGTCGTGGACATAGGCCTACGCGTTCCGCCAGCACACTTCGCGGTTGCCGCCTTCTCGCACCGCTCCACCATCCGAAACGCGGCCAGCAGCTCTTCGTGTCGATTGTACACCTCCCCAAACGCCTTCTCGCGCGCCTGCTTATCGTCGCCCACCACCCACCCGCCAACAACCTCACTCGGGAGACAGAACTCCGTGGTGAGCCTCTCCCGGAAGTTGCGGGCTTGGCTCGCGAATGCAGCTGCGCTGTTCACGAACACCTGCTCACCAGCAATACGGGCCGTTTTTGCCTTCCTGCAGGCTTCAGGCAAGCGGTCCCGGGAGTGGTCGAGCAAATGCTGCTGCCAGGGGATCTGCTGCTTCATGTAGCTTGCTGCTGCTGCGTGTTGCCCACTGACTTGGTCCAGGCTTTGGATGCCGGAGGTGTCGTTGCATGCTGGCAGTGTAAGGATGGGCAGGACGGCGCTACTACCCGCATGAGCACTTGGGTTCGCCAAGACGATCCAGGCGATGCAAGCCAGAGTCGCAGCCACGTACCGCTTCTTCACCATGCCGATGCGATGACTGCACGATGGGAAGGGGAGCTGGGAGGCATGATCTTGACATACTAGAGTGTGACGTGGAAGGGGTTTGCTCGGTCCACAATAGCAAATATTCTATGACGTGCGCTGAGTGACTCTGACCCACTGCCACTGAGGCAACAAGAGCTGGAGCTCGGACACCGCCAAACGCTTGTCACAGATTGAGGCCAGCCGTACGTCCGACAACGTAAAGCAAGGCTCGGGTGATATCTCTACGGGTCGACCCTCATCGGGGTTGAGTATGCTATTTTGATATGCTGGCTACTGACTGACTATCTACCTAATCACCATACGCTGTCCTACCGTCTACAGATGTGCCTCAACATCATGGAGCACAATAATCGTTGGTGCCATACATAAGGGCGCTGTGTTCGACTGACCACCGAGTCCTGGACAGTGCAGCACCTTTGCAAAAGAAGGACAGAGTGCGTCGTGAGTTTCTTTGTTTGACGCTCCTTAACCCTTTCGATGACGGCTAGGGTTGCTGCTTGCGATCCTTGCCGTCACAGTCCCGGGTGGAGGGGCGAGAGGTACGCGGTGCGGTCGTAATCGACGTCCGATGATCCCGGCGAACTGGTTCTGCATCTCGAGTGTACGGGAAAAGAGCCACGGAGCTGCCTCGGCGTTCTGCCTCGCGGCTGCTTGATCCGATCGACAGGCTTGATGACCGGCGCTGAAGTCCGCGGGATCGGCTATCTGATGGGAGCGGTTGCGCAGTGACTGCTTGCTGTGGAGGCAGAGCTCGCGCAGGCGTCCGGTCGTCGTGACGAAATACCGAAACGTAAGTCCCTCGAGGCGCAATAGATGTTGTTGGGCGGTCTATGGGTACCCGGCGCTCGTCACGAGATCCTTGATGTTGCGGCCGCTGGCGGGAACTTGAGCGCTGTGGCTGGGCACCACCTCGATCTGGTTGGCGTCCCCCACCACCGGATCCTTGAGGCTCTTGGCTACCCGGAGCTGCACCTGGTCTCCAAGACGCAGCTGGATGTGGATCTGGGTAGAGTGATGGAAACACCGAAAGCGGATCGTTTCGCGCAGCGATTGATGGGGCTACGAATTGATTGAATGGTGGTCCTGGCCGTTGCTCAAGGCGGCCGGAGTCACCGCTGGTCGGTCTGTTCGATGCTCTGCTTGCAGATCGGCTCGATCTTTGGCTTTGTTGGATGCTTGGCGCCATGCTCGAGGCTCTAATGTCTGGGGATGGCGCGCCCGAACGCGACTGCTCCCGTGCTCTTGGCTGTCCTGGCGGTGGCGGCGTATCATCGTATAAAGAGTCGTAACTTCCTGACCTCCGTCTGAGCGACCCGCCCCCAGAGGGACGTGGTGCGGCTGTTGCTTGCGTGGCGGATACATAGGGACTCGACCTTGTTGGAAGGCTCTGAAGTCTACTGGTGTAAGACCCAGGAGGCCGCTGTCCGAAGTCGATTACCTGCTCATACCCGATCTCCGCGCCAGAAGCACGCCGACCTTGGGAGCGCTCGCGGCTGTGGCGTTGAGAACTTTCAGGATTGTCGTAAACTCCGCTCCCGGCATGCATTGGCCGCCGGCTCGCTTCTGTTGCTCCATAGTTGGTGGTTGTCACCGTCTCAAGCCATGATGGTCGCTGCTCTCGTCTCCCTGCAGGGGCCTGTGCAGCGGCCGCACCGGCGCCTGATGGCCCTTCAGCGTACCTTTGATCACCTTGCCTACGTAAAGTGGTAGCATTGACATCATCTGCAGTGTTGCGATCCGCTATATCCTCGCGAGGCTGTTGCCTGGCGACAGCAGGTCCGGCGTTGCCGCGCTGCGCTCTCATACGTTCTTCGATCCTTTGGAGGTTTCATTCATTCTGCTTTGCTTCAAGCTCTCCGGCTCTCCTTGCGGCATGAGCTCTCCTGGCGAAATCAGCTGCGGCGTTGTCGCGCTGCGCCCTTATACGTTCTTCAATCCTTTGGACATTTCCTTCATTCTGCTTTACTTTACGTTCCTCGGCTCTCCTTGTGACTTCAACCCTCCTTGCGAATTCGCCTTGCCTTGAATCTTCGAGTTTCCTTGCGGCCTCAGAGCTCTTCGCGAACTCAGCTTGCCGCACGAGATCTACGGTCCTGTTCGTAGCATCGCCGTATAAGTCAGCGGCGAATTGAGACGGTCGAAGTTCCCTTGCTGTGGCAACCGGGTTTTCGAAAGCATCGCGTGGAGTTGACTGATATCCGATGCCCGGTGGCCCCTGAGGCGCTGCAAAAGATGCAGCAGGGGGTGGAAGTACCGGATGACCCACTGAAGGATCACCCTGTGGTGGCACGTGTGGCTGCCGAAGTGCCTGCAATTCATGATCATGTAGACGAAGGTTCTCGTACGGAATGTCCGCCATGTTCGCCTGCCGTGCTCCTGGCAACTCGTTGGGTCTCTGGCCCCCGTAGTATGCTTGGTGTGGTGGGTGGTCCGGGCAAGAGTTATCGAAGTCCAATCGCACTACCGTTTTCTTATGGCATAAGTTTTTCGGTTTGCCCTTCGACCGGCCGCGCTCTTGGACTTCGTTGGCACGGTCACATCTTTCGAACCTCTGTCGGGCACTCAAAACGTCCGATGAACGTTGATGCCTGCAATGGATAAAGTATGGCTCGAAAACCCAGCACATTATGCCGGGGTGTTGAAGCCACAAGTAATTTAAAGCGCTCTCGTTATGGGCGGGGCGTCGCAGACGCTCGAGGGTTGAGTAGTGGACAATGTGGTCGCGACTCGCGCTGATGAAGCTTGTAGGTCTGTGCGCACTTTCGTGTTTTAGTATGTTTTTGATGGGTTGTGGTTTCACGAAGGATCCAAAGAATCAATAGAAGATATAAGCAGCTCGGCCAAGCGCGGCAAAAATGGTCGTTTACGTCGGCTCCAGTCACCGTATGATACGCTACATTCATTCTGTTGGACCGACACCATGATAGCAAGCAAGAAGCGAGTGAAACGCAGTGAACAACGCCATCCGCCCTACTGAAACATGTCAGTGTTCATAAAGACTTGACAAATCCATGGCAGTGGCAGAGCGCTGGAGCGGGTTTGGGACGCAGCACGCTGCGTTCGAGCGAAGAACTGAAGCAACCGCCCGATTTCATAGGCTGCGCTTGCAAGCTGCGATGTTGACGTTGCTTGGAAGCACCATGCCCGCCGTTACAGCCCGTTCTTAGATCGGACACTGACGTTCACTATACCATTGCCACCGCCTGGGCTTACGTACGTAGTGTGAGGGCTTGCCCATGACCAAAGGCTCCTGACGTGGCCTTACTGATAGAAGTCTTGCTCGTCAGATTGCTTCGCACCCTGGGCCTGACGGTCCGCCTATGACGATTGTGGATGTTTGTGCCCGACTCAGCCTCTTGACATTAGTATTCTCTCCCGCAGTCTTCCACATATGTCCTCACTCTCGTCATCCTCGGTATCGCCGTCGAAGCGCACCGAGACCTCGCCGCGATCGACTTTGAGCTGCGACAGCGCTTCCAAAATGTTCTCGGTGTATGAGGGCAGAGCATATTCCTCAGGAAGTTGCATCACCACCTTCAGTCTGCGTAGCTCCCTGCCGAAGTTGAGCGGTTGAATAAAGTCGGAGATACGATTGGAGTAGGCCAGAACATCGAGCTTGGGCTCGAGTTCAACGGTGAGCTCGAGATCTCGAACGAAACGCCACAGTCGAACCTCTCCAACAAGACCGAGCGAAATGCTAGACTTGGACCACGCTTTGGCCACCGGAGGTCTGATGCAGGTCGTCACTTTGGTGGACGCGTAGAGCAGCTTTGACGCCTCCTCGTACACCTGACTGCATGTGCGCAGTATGCCGAGGGAGCCAGGTGCTGCACGCTTGTCGTGTAAATAGCTCTGAGTTGTAAGGTCGTAGACGTGGCCGTGAATGTGGTAGATGACCCAGCGCTCATCATGCTCAAATACGTGGTCGTAGATCTCCTGGCGAAGCTCGGTCGGCAGAGCAAGGAAAGATGTCTGCGGCATGGCTTGTTGTTCGCCGTTCACCGTGTTCGCTCTCGACGCTGTGACTGCTCGCACTATACCGCCAGGTGAGTCCCTCGAAAGCTTTTGCTGTTGTGAAGCTCACAGTCACTGAACACCGCGGTCGGATTGATCTGAGCGTAGTATGATGGCTTTGAGAGAGCACAGTCGTTGGATAGAAAGTGATAGGCGCGAGTTGGGCGGAAGCGGCTGAAGCGGCCGCATGCCCGCTGTGCTTTTGTGCCTTACTGCCTTCGCAGCATCACACCGATAACAACCACCGGATTCAGAGCGGCGCTGGTGTTATTCGAACACGATACCAAAGGACGGTATCCGCCACGAGAACACACGGTGCGTCTTGCGGCCATTGTTTTCCTCGACCGGCTGCTTGTCGGATCCTTTGCTTGCTCAGCTGCATGAAGCTTGTTTCTTTAGCTGCATCTCCATATCACTCACCACATACTATGATACTCACTCTTCTTCTCACACCATCTTCATAAAGCTCTGAAACATGAAGACAGTCTGCATTGTAGGCGCCGGCCCGGCCGGCTTGGTGGCCGCCAAAATATTCCTGCAGACTGGCCAGTTTGCGGTTACAATCTACGAGAAGAACGCTCGACTAGGTGGCATCTGGGCTCTGGACGAGGACACTGTGGACGGTTTACTGAGTCCGCACACGCCGACGAACCTATCGAGATTCACAGTGGCCTTCTCGGATTTGGACTGGAGGTCTGTCAATCTTCAGAGCACGCATGACAGCGGTGTCCGCAAACGAATGCAAGAGACTAGCAGTCCTCCCATGTTCCCGAAAGCATGGCAAGTCAATCGCTACCTTGAGGCCTACAAGCAGAAGTACATCCCGGATGGCGTCCTTCACCACCAGCACGAGGTCGTCAAAGCCGAGCGTGCAAAACCGTTGGCGCAGGGCGCAAACCCGTTCTGGCGGATAACGATCAAAGACAAGGACTCTCAGATTGACGTGAGGGAGTTTGACTATCTGCTTGTCGCTTCAGGTTTCTTCTCGAAGCCACGTCCGTTGAAGCAGGACGTGCCTGGTTTAGCAATCGGCGAGGTCGCTGAGCACGGAATCACAGCTGTACATAGCTCACAGCTCCGGTCCGTGGACGATCTCTTCCCCAGCCCACATACCGCAAGCGGCAAACAAATTCTGCTCATAGGCGGAGGGAACTCTTCCGGCGAGGCAGCCGCCGCTGTAGCTATGCAACTCTCTGATGCTCAGTGGTCACCGGACAAAGCTCGTCAGAAGCTTTACCAAGGCTGCGGAGTCAAGCACGTCCTCCCGAGATCGCTTTATCCGCTTCCACCGTATATTGAGTACGAGCCAGGTTCGCGAGCATATGTGCCAATCGACTTGAAGCTATACGACTTTTCCAAGAGACTCCCGGGACCAATCGAGGCATATGCAGGGCAGCAAGCTCCGGAAGTCAGGACTATGGTGCATGAGGCGTTGCAGAAGATAGTTGGTGGTGACCAATCTGACCTCGGCAGTGCTGCGCTTGTGAGCCCCAAAGGTGAGGACAAAGGTACCGTCTACGTGGCGCTTTCAGAAAGCTACGCAGAGTTCGTGAGAAGCGGCATGATAGATCCGGTGACTGGTAGGGTCACCGAGATCATTGCTGGCAGGACTGGCAGTGCCACGGCCATCGTCATGTCAGGAGATAATGTTGCTTCGATCGAGAACATTGGTGCCATTGTATACGCTACAGGCTACACACCATCCGCGGCGCTTGACTTCCTAGCGGACGACGTGAAGAAGGCATTCCAATTCGACCCTAACAGCATGCGAATGCCGCTCATTCTCGAACAATGGCAGACTATCAACGAAGCGGTGCCTATCGTAGCTTTCCTAGGATTCTATGAGGGTCCATACTGGCCTATGGTTGAGATGCAAGCCAGGCTGACTGCTGAACGATGGCTGCATGACAGCGCGGCGCCGCGGACACCCTTCGAGGAAAGCGGAAAGCTGTTGCAGCTCCGCGAAGCGATGCGGAGGAAAGCAAATGATGTGCCGCAGTATTGGTTTGGCGACTATCTGGGTTATATGGAGAACGTTGCGAGCCATCTTGGACTAGAAAAGAATGACGGTGCTTTCAAGGAGCGGGAAGGCTGTCCGTCGCCTGCAAGGTACTTGGCGGAAAAGAGTGAGCGCGGTGTTAATGATGCCATCATGCAAGACCTGCATCAGACTTGGCGTGACTGCATCGACAATGGAAAGTACGTGGCACGAGCGGCTTTCCGTGCCATGCAGGGTGACTGGAACATCAGCCGCCGCATCGTCAGCAAGGACCAAAACTACTCCGGCACTCTAGAAGGACAAGCAAGCTTCCATCCACGTTTTCCTACGCAGGATCGCAGCTGTAAAGCCTTCGCCCTGGAGTATCTCTATGTCGAGTCCGGCAGCTTCAGATCCGCCAGTGGTTTGGAGATGAGAGCCTCAAGGCGCTATGTCTACCGCTACTCAGAGCTCGACGATGAGCTGAGTGTATGGTTCGTGAAGCCTGACAAGGACCTCGAGGTCGATTACCTCTTCCATGGCCTCGCGTTCATGAACCCAGCCGAGGCTAGGAAAGCTGGCGCTTGCATCGCCAAAGCGGACCACCTCTGCGTGGACGACATGTACTGGACGCATTACACCTTGCCACTGAAGGGCGTAGCTTTGCAGAGCTTTGAGGTCAAACACACTGTCAAAGGGCCGAATAAAGACTACGTAGCGACAACGCAGTACAGTCGGCCGCTGAAGGGCGCATCTTGATCATGGTCAGGACGCAGAGATCCAGCCTTCAAAGTCCACATCCGCTGGTCTGGTCAGTAATGGTCAGAGGCTTGTTTCATATTACCGGTCAACTCACAGAAAGGGAAGGAATCGAGCTGCAGCCACAGATCCGGGTCCAGTGGCATGTCGGCAGTCAACGTTTCCAAGCTCAGCTCGTCGTGTTCAGATAGTAGTTGCGTCTCACTCCTCGCCGGACTAGGCTGCTGCCCTGATACCTCACCTCCAAAGTGCGGCGCAGCCACTATAGCCACGGGGCCCGACGCAGGCATTGGCGGACGAACCGCACTATCTAGTAAACGGCGTGCTTCTTGCTGGAGCTCTTCGAGCACGATATTGTATCGTAAGCTGGGTGCGTTCATCTGCGTAGCGTCTGCGAAGTGCCTCTGCACTGCTTCGGCGCTTTGGAGCAGCACTTGGTCTCCGAACAGCGGCTTAGTGCCAGCCAGCTTTCCACGCTTGTGTTGGATGAGCCAGACATAGACAACGGACACGGCGTTGAAAGCGACATATTGCGTGAACCAGAACGCGGCAAATGGCGGGCCATCAGCAGCCGGGCTGGACAACATGTCTAATACTGTCTTCGCGGAGGACAGGCAAGCGTTGACATGCGATTGAGTACGCATAGCCAGACTTGAATCCATCAGTAGCATCGGTCGGCTGATCAACATCGAGGCATGCGCATGAGCGAGCCGTAGGACGATGATTTGCCGTCTGAAGACCGGAATCAGGCTGGATGCATGTACAGCGCCCGACAGTACTACTGGGAGAGAGCTATGCCACTGAGAGAGCTCATGGCTCGCCTTGTCTGCCGCGTTGAGTTTGTGCAGGTCGGCCATCGGCGACGTTGAAGCCTGCTCTCGCGCAGCTTTTCGGACAAGGCGTGCAAGCTTCGAGTGCAGTATAGAGGCTTTCTCCGCACTGTCTCTGCTCCGCATGCGTAATGGCGCATCTTCCGACACCAGCTCTTCGTCGTCCACGTCCTCGGGATACTGCTGGTCGAAGTCGTCGGCATGAAGTAATGGCGGCCTCCCGAGCATCACAGACAAGTAGACGTCGAGTGTAGCGACAGCCCAGAAAGTCCGCTTACGGCACTCCTTCATCACTCTAGATTCCTGGTCGCGCGCTTGCGCCCTACGGTGTATACCCAATGCGAGACTCATCTGTACTGTGGTGCCGAAGGTGTACCACGCCTCGTTCGGCCTTGAAGTGTGCAGCAGGTACAAGGTTATTGCTAATCTGGCCTGTACGGACTCCAGACGCAGCTTGCCCTTCTCCTCGGCAAGCTTGTCGCGAGCGCTCTGGCATAGCCACTCGCTGTCCCGCCATGGCTGTCCCTCACATCCGCGTGCAATGACCGCGTTGAACAGCAGCGCCGTAGCCAGGACCATGAGGACGATCGCCTCCCTTGCCAAGGAAAGTGGCAATGTGCTACTAGGACCGCGTTCATAGGCACCATAGTGGTCTGCTAGCCACTCCTCAACTGTCTGCCGGTGAAGGAAGCGGTATGTCGGCATCGCGAAATCGAAGTACGTCACCAGGAGTGCCTCTGCCGCTACACGGGTGGGATATCCAAGGTCGTGTGTCGAGATAGCAGGCACTTGCCTGTCACCGTACGAAAGCACCGACACACTCCGACCTGCGTCTTCCACACCGACAGCGCTGGTTGAGGTCAGATCGGCCTGCTTCCTGCCAAAACGCCCCCAGGCCCTCCTCAAAAATGCGTAAGCAGAGCTGGAGCCAGAGTAATGCCCAGACCCAACAGCAGCGTCAGCGTCGGCGTCAGTGTCGCCAGCCGACGAAAGATCATCACGTATTTCCGGACCAGGTTGGCTTGTCGGCACAATGGCTTCTGATGGCTCAGTCCTCCCGAGAGATGGTCGCGGACCAACCAGCTTGCCACGAGTATAGCTTGCATTGTACGTGCACTCCGTTGCAGTCGAGTGACAGACCGAGCATGGCAGCTCGCCATCGCATCTCCGTTTGCGAGCTTTGCATCTGTCGCATGCACGAGTGACCTTAGTCACTTTTGGTCGTTTCGCAGGTCGACCTTCAGGTGAGCTGATGCTGGCTAGCAGCGCATCCGATGTGTAATCCGCCATCGAGCCGCTGGCGGAGGAGAAAAAATGGAGAAAGACGCGGTGATGGATTCTTTTCCGGCGTGCGGGCGAAGAAAGCGGGGATGGAAAGTAAATGCCGTAGGCAAGACTACCTAGGTGGATGGCTGTTTGCCGCTTCGCGGCGGAGTCGGTCAGTCTTAAACGTATCTATATAGAGGTCGCCTCGAGCTCAAGACTCAAAGACTCTAGAGTCGAGCGGACGGACTTTGAACTTCTTCCCCGTCCTTCCTCTGCCGAGTTTGCTTATAGATGGCTGTGGTTTCTCTTCCTAATTGAGCGACATCGAAGATTATTGTCTGTCTTTAGGACTACGTCTTGTCAATGTATGCCCTTCATGATCTATATACCCAACGCCGCCAACGCCTCGCTAGATCAACAAACACCTTTGGTTACATGTCGCTCACTCATCGCGTAGCCCTCATCTCCTGCTGGCCATCCGTGCCCTCCACATGCCCCGGCTGCTCAAACACCGCACTCATCGCTTCTTCCAGGATATGCATACCCTGGTCGATCTCATCCTCGGAGATGATGAGAGGTGGCACGAAGCGCAGCGTGTTGGTGCCACAGGTGATGATCAGCAAGCCACGTTCTCGCGCCGCAGTGACAATGGGAGTCGGGTCAGCGCTGAGCTGCATGCCCAGAATGAGACCCCGTCCCCGCACTTCTTTGACAATGTTTGGGAAACGCTCGTGGATGCGCACCATGTGCTGTCTGAACCTTGCTTCCTTCTGTATGACACCCGTCTGTAGCTCCGGGTCCGAGAGGCGGTTGACGATGTAATGTGCTACTCTGCACCCAAGCGGGTTGCCGCCAAAGGTGGTGCCGTGGTCGCCAGTCGCGATCCTGCTGCTAACGTCGTCTGTTACCAGTGTTGCGCCGATCGGGAAGCCGTTCCCGAGCGCTTTGGCGGTAGTCAAGATGTCTGGGTGTGCTTCTGCTGGCAGAGCGCAGTGCGCCCACATCTGGCCAGTACGAGAGAGACCACACTGTATCTCGTCGTAAATAAGCACTGCGCCAACTTCGGTGCAGCGCTTGCGTAGCGCAACCAAAAACTCCGGGTTCGCGACATTGACGCCTCCTTCGCCTTGTATGGGCTCGATAATGACTCCGCACGTGGCTTCCGTGACAAGATCATTTATACCAGCAATGTCGTTGTAGGTGCCATACTTAAAGCCTGGAAGCATAGGCGCAAAGGGCTTTTGGTATTTCGGGTTCGGCGTTGCGGACAAGGAGCCCATCGTCCGGCCGTGGAACGAGTTGTGGAAGCTGACGAGCTCGTACTTGCTGCCGTCCGGCTGAACCGTTTTCCCATACTTCCTCGCAAACTTGATCGCTGCCTCGTTCGCCTCTGACCCAGAGTTGCAGATGAACGCCTTGCCGACGTCCTTCATGCCACCGGCTTCCTTCGTCTTCTCCACGAGCAGCTGGCTCAATGCTCCGGTCCAAGGGTTGTGATATAGATTGCTGCTATGAACCAGCGTCTGCGACTGCTGATACAGGATCTTGCTCATCTCTGGGTCACAATGGCCCAGCGCGTTGACAGCTATGCCCGCAGTGAAGTCAAGGTACCGTCTGTTCTCGACATCCCATATCCAGCAACCTTCACCCTGCTCGAACACGGGCGGTGGCCTGACGTAGGTCGGGACCATGTAGGGCGCTTGGGAGGAGATGAGACGGGAGGTCTGGGAGTCAGAGGGTGGGTCGGGGTTAGAAAGGTGTGCTTCTCGCTACAGCACTGGTAAGCGTGAAGCCAGGCAAATGTGAAGGGTATAATCGTACTTCAATGGCATCCTTCATGCCCGTTGGCAGACTCGACGCCGCGGTTGCCGCTGAGGCATAACTTCGTCTCGTCGTTCGAGTGACTGTTCGAGATTGTGTGCGCAACGCAGCGCCGATGCGCTGGCTGCAAGGCCGGAGTGACATAGTAATGGCGATTACTGTGGGCAGCAGGAGGAGGATAAATCACGCGACATTCAACAGTGTTATGCAAATGCAGGCAGAGAATGGCCCATTGCTGAAACTCTGATGGCATCAATCAACACATGCCTCCACAGAAAGTTTCTAGTGACGCAGATCGGGGTGAAACCTGAGGCCGATATCGGGAGGCATTGGCAGGGGTCAGATTCGATACTCACCTCACTCACCAACACTCGTACTAATTTCGCAGACTCGAAAGACCCTCGGCGGAAACGCTTGGAGGCTACAACACTTTCTTGCTCGCTCACAACCTGATCGAATACACATTCGCTAGGCTACTTATATACCGAGACTTGAAACTGTAACGTAGGCCCAAGCAGCTGTAAGGCGCACCAGCAAACCAGGATAGACGACGGCCAGGGGAGAACTATACAGGTACAGAGCCGCATCCACCCCTTCGGCTCACATACGACAATGCAGCCTTTCCACGTGCTACGTCACATATGAGATACACAGATACTCGTTGCTCGTGGGACTAGGCGTTGCTGGCTCGACGCAAATTGCCCTCGACTGCCAGTGGCGAACTTGTCGCATCTGAAACGTCGGATTACTGATCCTTCATGAAATGACTTCGTACTCCGAGGCAGTGGCTGTATTGATTACGCACTGGTTGAATGGATCATGCTGTGGTTGGGTACAGATATACACTGCTCACGACCGTATGTATCGTAACACTCATTGACACGTCCTGAACTTCACACCTGCTCTTACAAGGTATACCTAAAGCCGGCGAGTCCCTCCACCTGTTTCCCGCCGGCTGCAGCACGCTTGTTCGCACGATGGAACTTCAGTGTCAACGCGCAAGTAATCAGCACAATGAGCCCGGACGCGATGATTGTCCCGTACATGCCAGGCCGGTACGCCGGCTTGTCCTGCTCGCGGAAGATGGTTGAACCGATGATCCCGCCGATACCACCAGCACCAACGAGCGTCGCGGAGGCGAGCGCACGCTTCCACTGCCCGCGGATGTTGTTGGCTTGGTAGGTGAGGATGGTAGGAACGTTTGCATTGCACGACGTGGTGGCAAGGAAGACGCCGAAGTAGCGCACAGCATTGCTACTGGCGAAGCCGAGGAGTGGGAGGCCGATGAGACCGAGGAGGGCGTTGAAGATGACCAGAGGGCCGCGGATGCGGTACTTGTCGCCGATCCACGCGCAACTGTGAAATCGGATTAGCAAGCTTTCGATGGGACACTCGGGCAGGCAGGCTTGGACTAATGGAAAGACTTACGTGAACATCCAAATGGCGGCAACAGCGTAGGGAGGCGCGATGAGGCATTCGGACTCGGCCAGGCTGAAACCCATGCCGTCGTAGAGGATAATAGGAAGGAAGTACGCGATAGCGTAAGTGCTACCCGTATGTCAGCTGGAGTTCGGAAGGACGACTGACAATGACAAGGCGTAACATACCACGTGGTGGTAAGCCCAAACAGGGCAGCAAAGCCCCAAATCTTGAGATCCATCGCGCAGCGCATATAGGTCCCAATGTTGAACTCTTCCGGAATAGCATCATGGCGATCCTTCTCGATCCGTGCAACGACGAAGGCAGCTTCTTCATGGTTGAGGAACGGGATGGCGAATCCCATGCCCTTGTGGGCTGCCTTTTCGGGGAAGTCGGCGATCGTCAAGGCACCGACGATGGCAGCGACGCACGTCATAATGCCTTGCATGATGCTGGATGCCATGGTCAGTAGTTGCTGTGCCTGTGCTGAGACAAGAGTGCTTACAAAATCCAGCGCCAGCCGGCAATACCAGACATCTCACCACTCGGAGCGGTAGGATCAGCCTTTGTGGGCCCGTAGTGCTGACCGTAGCCCTCGCCAAGCGATCCCAGACCGTTCATATGCCAGAAGCCGTAGGCTAGGATGCCTGAGAAGGCGGATGCCAGGCTGCCGATGAGGTAGAACACGGCGTTTCTCTTCTGCAGCTCATAGCGTGGATACCAACAGGACAAGAGATAGGCACAGCCTGGGAAGAAGCCGGCCTCGAAGCTGAAAAAATGGACATATCAGTATACGCCTTGGTTTCTGCTAAGATCCTTTGGTGCACTCACATTCCGAGGACGATGCGCAGCGGCACCATCTGCGTCCAGACCTTGACGAAGCCGAAGCAGATCATCGTTACACCCCAGAGAAGCGTGATGGTCGGCAGGAAGATCCTGGGTCCCACTTTCCGGAGAACCACGGTGGCCGGCGGCTGGAGGAGCACGTATGAGACGAAGAAGATGCAAGTGATGATCGAATAACGAGTGCCGATCAGCACCAAGTCAACACTCATACCAGCGACAGCGGCGATCCCAAGGTTGGTGCGGTCCATGAGGGAGACGCAGTACATGAAGCCGAGCGTCAGGACGAGCCTGTAGTCGATCCGGCGCATGATCTTCCTCTGCTCTTCTGGCGTGAAGGCATTGATGCGGGCGTCATTTTCATGAGCTTCTTCCGACGAGATCCGCTCCAGCTGGACCACATCGACCTTCTCCGTGTCATGCTTGAGATCCATGATAGGCGGCGCGCGGCTGCTGGCTTCGAACGTGCGAGAGGATGCTGCGACAATCCAAGAGTTTCGAGAGATATGAGAGAGTGGTAAACAGAGCTGACTAGCACCTACGCTCACACCGAACAGGTTCTCACGGTGCTCTTGTACTCCCACGCATAGCACGCCTCCCGCAACACCTCGGTGCAAATGTGGTACCTCCTCATCTAGAGCACAGCCAAGAAAGGCCAAGTCATCGCTTCAGGGCAGATTGCGGACGACCAAGCAAGCCAGATGGAAAGTCTCGTCACGCCACGCCTGAGGTTTTGGCGAGCCAAGAACATGCTGTTGATGAGCGGCAGTTCGCCAGCAGCTCCGGTTTCACTGTTTCGGGCCATCAGCCCGATCGACTGGCTCCAATCTACCCCACAGACTCCCCGGATTCTCGCTGCCAACCTTATTCCTGCCACGCGGAGACTGTCGATAGAGCGGTCCAGACTTTCCAAGCTCTGATGGCGCAGATCCCATGGCATGCTCTGCATCTGCAGCTCTGCATGCAGACCACGCGATCATGCACGCTCGTATCGGGGGTTTGACTTAAGCTTAGGTGGAAATCTTTCAGAGCAGGTTCTTTGTTGGCATCGTCCAGATTCGTCCTGCGGGAGGACTGCCTATCAGTGCGCACGTGGGAGATGTGGGCAGAGTTCAACGCCATCGAGTGTTTGCTTGCTGGACCTCGCTGCTCCAGTCCTCTTTCTGTCTGGACTGCTTCCACATGCTCACGGTTGGCTTGCTTGACGGCAAAAGCAAGGGTCCTCGATGCCTCGGGACAAGCTGGTTAGCAGCTGCGCACTCGAAGTGTGGTAAGCCAAGTCGCGAATCCGAGCCCGATCGCGACGCCCAGAGGATGAGCAGCAAGCATTACAAACATCTTGTTTGAGCGGAGCTACACCCGTATCGAGCGTTCCGGCACTGATCGAGCATCATCTGGAGCGGTTTCTGGACTGAGCTTGTCACTCCAGGCTTAAAACCTACGACTTCCCACGCATCGGATGTGTGCGGGATGGACGCCTTCGATGCGCGTACCCCCGAGCGAGATACCTGCTCAAGCTTGTCAGCGTGCAGCGCCTAGAGGCGGCGCCACGCTCCCCAAGCGGCCAAGATCCGGAGAAGGGAGAGCTCTTCAAAGGCCGAGGAGCGGCATCTCAAATTGATCGAAAACTCACCATTCCCGCCCGTGGCCGGCTATGAGTACTAGCCATAGCTATAGCGATAGCGAGAGCTACAGTGGAAGAAAGCAGTTCGGCGGTCATGAAGCTCGGTCATATCGGTTTGATGCATGTAGTAGGTAACCTGGCATTGATATTCAGCCAACGTCCCACCTCCGCGGCTCGCTGTCCCTCGATGGCGCCGAGACACACAACCCTCTCGCGCTCAACAATGCACCAAAAGGTAGTGCTGGCCGATGAGCGCCTCAATGTGCGTCTCTGCAGTGACGACAATAACTCCCGCTCCCGCCAACGAGGAAGCCCCAGTATCCAGTCACACGGTAGCCGTCTACTCAAACCAGCTTCATCGGCAGCCCGATCGCCACTGTCTGCTCAACTAAGAAGTCATTGTTGTACGAGCGCGCCAGGCGATGAAACAAGCAGGAAGCCGAACAGGGCGCATAGCGAGCGGAGAACGGAAACTTCGGCAAGGAACCCAAGCTGTCTACCAGTTCGCACATCTCGCGACAGTGCAAAGAACCATTATCCAGCTCGTGCTCCCGTAGAAGGTCCTTCAGCTCATACGCCGAGAGCTCCGTCACGTGGCAGGACTCGGGGCAGGGGCCTAGACTGTAGCGTCCAGTCTCGCGAGTGCGCTCAAAGTCCTCGATGAGCGTGTGGACCGATTGCCGGAAGTGTCCCAGCTTCTTATTCTTGTAGCGCTTCAGCATATCTGGGGGTGGAGTCAGCACGAGAAGCGTTGTTTCGCCACACCGCAACAGTGAAGTGCGTCAAGTTCATCACGATTGCTGCAGCAATACTTCTGTAATTGTAGGGACAGGTAGCTTCGCTCGGAATCCAGCCAGCAAGTGAGCGAGTGTGGAACGTACTTGCTGGCGTCTGCGGCCATACAGACAAAGACGACGTCTCCGACCGGGTCTACTTCCTCCATTGTGCTGAGTGTCTCGTTGTCAATTTGCATGAGAGAGCGTGTGGAGTGTACTTGGACGGAGAAGGAAAGAGGAAGGAACGGTTTATAGCACGCCAAGCTTTCCGTGTATTGCAAACCTACTCATATGTTACGACTGAGCCGCATATGCTAGTCGCCCTCCCAGGCAGATTGCTAGCACAAGCGGGAACAGGACGTCAACCCGTAGAAACCGTGGACGTAGTGCTCAACGAGCATAGTACGTCTGAGACTCCCGATACCTCGGGCGGCCCTGGCATCCCTCGGTCCGAACTGCTCGTCTCCGTATGACGTGTTGCGCTCTACGGACTCGAGCCATTCTGTGGCCTTCGCTAATCACTCAACCGTTGATGCCGGTCTTATTCTGCCTCTTGACAGTCACCGTGGGCCGGCTGCACCGTGCAATGCTCCAGCTCGTCTGTCCCTCTCTCAAGTGCTCCATCTGTAGCATTTCGAGAGCATCGGTGGCATGGTACCTCGTCCAACCACAGCAGCATACTCTTTCAAGGACAACGCTTTTCGCCAACCCTTTGAAGCCTCCGAGATCCTTCCCCAATTTAGCGGCCTGTCCACGATCCTCGCGCCTGAACGTCTGTCATGAGCGCGTATAGGGCGGCAGAGTGCGCCAGTGCTTGTCTGAGGTAAGGTGCCGATGAGATGGAGCGGGAGAAGAAAGAAGTAGCAGAGAAAGCCGCGGGTAAACACCAACGCACGTGCAAGCCAAGCCGCGGCCCTTGCAGTGCAGATCCCTTTCACATGTCAGCCGCAGCGCAGCGAAGGGCATCATACCTCGCCTTTCTTTTAGCGTCGTCGTCGCCCGTCCAGTCGTCTGAAGGGTCACGATGGCAGATGGCGCACCTTACGGCAGTTTGCTGTATGAGTACGGTTAGAAGCGGTAGCAGCGACACGTCTCCCATGCTCCTGTTGTCTTGGATAGCCCGTCCTTTCACGCATCAATACCGTACTTCATAGGTGGCATGCACCGCTATTCCGTAGGCACTGAGTATCGGAAGCCAGCGCCATGATAGGTACAACCACCGCTTCCTCTTCATACCAGCGCCAATCGCTAATCTATAGCCTAGACCACGTCCTCGGCCGCCCATCGACCCGCTTCCGCAAGTACCAAGTCTTTACCGTCCTCTTCCTCTGGTCCGCCTACCTCTACAAAGGCGACCGCCACGGCCCAAAGCCGCTGCGCAAGATCTCGCGATACCTCTCTACGCGCCTCACGACATGGCGCACCCTCGTCATCTTCTGCCTCTCCCTATACGCCTCGCGCAACTTCGCAAGAGTGGTCGGGTTGGAGTCGCCTGAGCCGCTGGCGAACCTGTACACACGAAGCTACTTCCGGGCAACATGGGTGACCACAGCGCTGGACGCGGGCTTCTGGACGGCGATGCACGTGCGGCCGAAATGGCTGAAGGATCTCGCGAGCGTCATCTTCACCGTCTACTACTTGGTGTGCGCCGAGCAGGCGGACGAGATGGTGCGGAAGGTCAGAGGAGGGCTCACGCTGCAGCACATGCGCATCAGCTGGGACAAGCCGAACACACCGTACATTGCCAGCTTCACGCGACTGTTGCGGTCCAAGGCGGTCTCGATTCGCTACCCTCCACGACGCTTACGCATCCACAGGCCTCAGGCGAGCAGCTACCGGGAACCCATCGATGCGTGGCTGTACTATGACGGGCCGGTCAGTGAGCTGAAGCAGCACGACAAGGTCATCTTGGATATACCAGGAGGCGGCTTCGTGGCGATGGATCCGCGCTGTCACGACGACAAGCTGCTGGCTTGGGCTGCGAAGACGGGCTTGCCAGTGCTGGCGCTGAACTACAAGAAGGCGCCCGAACATCCGTATCCGTACGCCCTCAACGAGTGCTACGATGCCTACCACACTTTGGTCAGCACGCGCGGTCAGTGTATCGGCATGTCGGGCGCCAGCGTTCCCAAGGTCGTCGTGAGCGGCGACAGCGCAGGCGGCAATCTAGCTGTCGGCCTGATCCTGATGCTGCTACAAGAGTCACCACACAGCTCCTACTTCGCCGGAGACCGTAGCCGAGCACTACCTCTACCGGAGGCGCTGGTGACGATCTACCCAGCTCTCGACATGAATATCAGTAATTGGATGACGGACGAGCAGATGGCACTTATCAAGTCCCCCGAGAGGCGGAAGACTAACCAGGCGGTGCTGAAGCACAAGACTGACGACTACAGGCGTCTCACGCCCAACACACCTCACGGCTCAGACGACGAAGGTGATGGTGAAGCGCCACAGCCGAAGTCGACCTCCCTCCGCCGCAGCGCCTCAAAGGCCGCAGGCAAGATGCTAGAAGACGAGCCCATCACCGCTTCGCCCATCTCCGCAGAACCGAAGACTGACGCGGCGCACACTCTCGGCTCCGCGAAGAAACCTGTCACCGCAACATCCTCCTCCGAACCCCAACCCCTCCGCACCCGCCTCGCGATGAGCAGCATGATCTCCTACTTCAACGACCGCATCCTCAGCCCCGAAATGCTGCGCGCCATGATCATCCTCTACATCGGCCCCTACAACCGGCCCGACTTCGCCACCGACTTCCTCCTCTCCCCGCTCCTAGCCCCAGACAACCTGCTCGCGCACTTCCCAAAGCTGTACATGCTGACCGGCGAACGAGATCCGCTTGTCGACGACACTGTCATCTTCGCCGGCCGGCTCCGGCAGGCGAAGCTGCAGAAGTTCCAGGAGAGGCAGGAGCTGGGACTGGTGGGCGCGAGCGAGCGCTTTGATGAGCGGCAGCATGTGCAGGTCAGTCTGATACCGGGGATTAGCCACGGCTTTTTGCAGTTCGTCTCGGTGTTCCCGGATGGGTGGCGGCATATCGCGCAGTGCGCCCGGTGGATGGGGGAGGTGTTTCGGGAGGCGGACGCCAGGGATGCTCAGTCGCCGGTTGAGGAGCGGCGAGGGGGTAGTAGTGGCTACTTCGATCACCCCGCGGGCGGAGACCGGCGGCGGCCGAAGAGCAGGAGGACGGAGAGCTCGCTCTCCTCGGATCACGAAGATCGACCGCTGGAGATGTCGACGTTGGACTTCACGACGGCTAATGCGGATGGGAAGCCACGCAGGCCTTCTGTGACGAGTGCTGAGAGGGCGAGTGCGAGCGGGAGGGCACAGGTGAGGAGGTCGGCGGCGGCTAGGCGGGCGTTGAGTGGGCGGCGGAGTCCCATTACGACGCGGAAGAGTCTTGTTAGGCTGGCGAGTACGGAGGATTTGATGCACAGGCGCATGCATGGGCTCACGAGTGGCATGATGGGTGGGGATATGGTGCCGCGGACGCCGTAGCGACGGTGGTAGCGATGGTGTTGCGTGGCGTTGCGTGATGACTAGATAGTGATGTATGCATGGATGTGCTACGTAGCCTGCTTCTCTTCGACGATGGAGTTGTGCGTGAGCTGACTGCTGATGGCGACGTGACTGTGATGATGGTGGCAGAAGGGAGAGAAGGTGAACAGCTGTGAGGATGGCGAGGGCAGAGCAATACCGTGGGTGATCTACGATTGCTGACATGAAGTCGAGTGCTATTATGGTGTCGAGGCGAGCACCATGCGTAAGAGATGAAGCGGTGTTGCAGAGATGGACGGCGCGGTGAAGCGAGAAGACTTTCACGCCCGCATACCATCACGATTGTGCGACTGCGCGGTGACGGCAAGGTATGACCCGCACGAGCAGGGGCACCGACGACATGAGGGAGAGACGGAGGAAGCTTCTTCTCCAGATGCCAGCCTCGAAAGGACAAGCATGCTGATGAAAGAAGAATGTCTCTGTCAGACTTGAATGCTTTGAAAGCTTCGGAGAGTCTCACACGTGAAGCCGACTGAGCAAGCCCAGAAGGCAACCGTGCGGCCCATATTGTCATCACCCAGAGCGTATGATTGAGCCCCCTGGAGAAGCCAACACTGCCACCTCGCCGCCTAAAGAGAAGGCCGGAGGTGTTGAAGGCCAAGATCCACCACTGGCAGCGGAGTCCACCGCTGTTGCTGGCGTTGGCCCAGACCCAGCCCCGCCCAGCGAGCGTGAGGGCAATGTCCGTCATCGAAGACCCAACGGCAGGTCACCTCGGTGCATACTCCGAAGGGCCCCTCGGGAGAAAGCCGACACGTATCCTAAGCCATGTACAGCCCTCGCCGCCGAATGAGAGGTGCACACGGGCCGTCCAGCCGGCTCCTTCTAGGAAGGTGTACCAGTCTTCGCGACCCCTCTTTCGGGAGAGCCGCGGTGTCGTCGGCCGTCCAGGAAGGAAGGGAAGGCCAGTGAGAGATGTCCAGAGGCCAGTCGTCAAGGCCGTCGCCAGCCGTGTCGCATGCTCGGCTCTATCTATGATAGTTTACCGGGTAGGGTCTGTTGAAGACCCCTCGAGTCCGAGAGGGCAGTCGCCGTAATGCCCGTCGTGGGTGGAAGCCGCCGAGGGGCCGCCAGTGCTCACCACACGCTGGATCGGCACGTCCAGGCTCCAGCTCGTACGGTGTGGCCCGCAGCGGCGTCGGCGAGTGCTGCGGAACCACGATGGTCAGCCGCCATGCAGCCGTAGAGGCCTCGCAATCCGGAGGCACCCCCAGTCGTAGTTGATGCCGCCGCTGGATCGCCGCAAGGCGAGGTTGCTCGTGTCGACGGTGAAGTGAGGGAGCCGTATCACATGCTTGTCGACTCGTCGAGCGAATGTGCGGGCTTGCTGGGTCATTGACTCCGGAGGCTTCGCCGACCCCTGAAGCCGCTGTGTCCGCGGCGACGAGATGGTTCTGCTTGATTGCGTCCTCAGAATCAACATCACTGGACTTTGTGCCCCTGTAGCCCACTTTGTGCCCCTGAAACCCAACGGACAGCCACAACCAGCAGCATCATCACTCAAAGCATGGCAGTAGAGTGCGACGTGAGTCACAGCTCCAGCTCAAACCCTCTTGCGAGGAAAGCAGTTGCTTCCGTGCGAGCGGCGCCAGCGACGAATCGCCAGCAGCCAATCTCAGCACGAACGGCAAAGCACTCTACTCATTGAAGGACCAAGCATGAAGCTCAAGTCTGTGTGTGAGAGTGAGATGCGATGCCTGAAGCAGATGGAAAGGGGATGATGATGTGGTTTGGTGGTGGTGTAGAAAAAAGGAAAGCAAGGAGGAAGGTGGCAGGTCGGAAAACTCTTATACCCTCGTGATGTGGCCAGTGCTGCGGCGAAAGCGGACATGAGTTGGTCACTGGTCACACGAGCTGGTTACCGGTGAGCAAGTTGGTGAGGAAAGAGCCAGGGGCAGGGTGGCGGGCCTGCAGCTCGGAGATTGCGTGTAGTGAGGTTGACGTCGGGTGGCAAATTGCGTGACGCCGACCATCTCCAGCTGAGAGAGCTTACGAAGCAGCAGAGATGAGACACAGACAGCTGAGGGTGGTGGTGTGAGTTGTTGTTGTTGCCATGGCATGCTATAACATTGCTCATCCTCACCAGCCTACGACGAGACCGGAGATTGCTAACTTTCTCGCCATCGACCTCAGCCGAACACCTCCGGCCATGCGCTCACGACCGTCACCATAGCCCGCTCCAGCTCTCCCTGCACTGCAGGCGCGTAGCTCTCCCCCAACGCCTCACCCCAAGTCTGCAACACCCAGGCCTCCTCAAACGCCAGCAGGCTCGCGCTCAGCGCACCATTGACACCGGTGGCAATGTGCTGCTGTTCAGCATGTAAGCGATGAACTGCTGCCATCTCGGAGTGTAATAAGAGCCGATAAGACCGGCCCATTGCTTCGAGCCGTAGTCGTTAATCTCGTCTGGTTGGAAGGAGACAGTCAGTAGGCGGCTCAGACATCAGCAAAGAGAATAGACGTACCGGTCGGGCCCCAGAGCGTGAGTTGGTCGCGCGCGTTGTACTCTTAAAAGCTTGGGATATGGGTTATGGAAGAGCTGTTCGTCGCGCCATCAGGGAGGTAAGTGGTAGGAGATGCCCAAGCCCTGGCCTTGGCGATCCACGCGGCGAGACTGAAGTTCGGCTGGCCGCTGGCAGCGAGTACCGCATCGAGATCAGTGAGCGGTCTCAGTATCTGCTGACCCGTTTGTGCTGCAGCGCTTGGAGAGTAAGAAGAGTTCAGTGGGCTGTTGGCGGCAACGACGAACGAGGTGTACAAAGTGTAAAAGGCGTTGGCCATGACCTGCCGAGTCTGCAGACTTCAGATCAGTGTGCATGAGCGACAGAGCTATACTGCACCATGCACCTGCGATATCAGTCAAGTCCAAAGACTAGGCTCCTCCACAGCAGCGCCGTAAAAGTCTTTCCAAGCTGCTACCAAGACAGCAGGATCATATCGAATCGTGGTCAGGTACCATCTTAGGCCGCTAGCTAAGGAGATGGCCGTGTTCCCGCTGATATGGATTATGCCATCTTTCCGATTGGAGACCGCATAGCGGTCAAGCTGCTCCGTGATTTTTACTGCGATGTAGGAAGATGGCGCGCTCGTCAGTGAGAATGTGAAGTCGCCGGCATGGTCTGGCAGTCTTCTCTGCACCAACGCCTCGATACCGGCTGTAGTTTGGGCGGTACATGTATCAGCAATGACAATTGCTGCCGCCGTTGAAATGGCTAGATAACGCATCTCATGTGGCTTGTAAGGAAGTGTGAAGCTGCTAGATCTGAGGTCTGAAGAGAGAACGGCACCGCGGTGGCGAGTTGCCTACACACGACGGCGCCTACCAAGGGCCCGAATCTATAGAGCGCAGCTCGCCCACTACTGATGCGAGGCTCCACATGGTTCCTGCATGCCACCTTGCCTACTACAGCGCGACTATCAGAGCTGTCTGGGATTCCGTACGGTAGCATCGATAGGTTGTGTCCGCTCAAGATCGGCCCAATTCGTCACCGTGCAACGCCAGAGATGCACACTCAGCACGCAGACCAGGTTGTCATCAGCAGGCACGACGTAATCCTAATACGGTAAGTTGATCGTAGCTGGTATGGCCACAACGAGGATAAGCTTTTCGCGAGAACAAGCGCTTTGCGAGGTGCGACGGAATGCGGTGCATCCCAACGACGACGGAGTCAACGTGTGAAAGAAAGAGCCAGACGCCATTGGGATCCGCCGGCCGATCAGAGCAGGTCTATGTTGGAAGTGCACACCATAGAAGAGAATCTGATTGGAGCTGAATAAGCTCACTTTCTCCACGAAGGATCATATGAGGAGACAAACGAGCATACAGAGACGATGGCGGTCAGAGAGCGGAGCGCGCAGCTGTCTCTGCATAGCGAACGATACATTGCAACTGCACCATCACCCATATACCGCAAGCATAGGTGGACAGCAACCCGCCACCGCCGGCTGCTAAACGGCGTCCATTGGGCTTCATGATTGTGCTTCAAGCGACTTCGAAAGAGTTAGCCTTGACGGTTGGCGGGAAGGAGTGAGAACGGATGAAGCGAATGGGGCAGCCGGCGGGCCTTATCCATGTGGAATACTAAGCTAAATGCCACCTGGCCGAATACAGCAACAAAACTCCAGCTTCCAAGACACATCAACCCCAGTGCATGAGCTGAAGTTCTGTGGGCTCTCGACGAAGCCCGCCCAAAAGCACGTAGTGACACCAAAGGAAAGACTTGCTTGTAGCGGTAGGATTTAAGCCACACTGTGAGGAGTTGAGCAGCGGTTTGCCTGAGGGTGAAGAGGAGACACGTTGAGTAACGAACGAGTTGCCAGCCTTCATCGATCATAATGTGAACTCAGGCGTGCGACGTAGCTATAGACGTCGGCGCGACTGGGCATGGATAAGGGCGCGCTGCTGCCATTTCCTGCTTCCCTCCTGCTCCGGGAGGACGGCTCACCATTCCGACTATTGGCATAGCATGGCGTGACATTTCGGCATGCCGTTCCCGAAAGCTGGATGGCGGTCCTCGGGAGCACCGCTTTGGTTACCTCGTATCCCCGTCAGCGTCTTTACGAGCGTGATTCGGGGCTGTACGGGAGCGCGTAGCTGTCCAAGTTAGCAAAGGGCTAAGCATCTGCAGACGCTCGGCGAGCACCGCTGTGCTTATCTTCTTGTGGTCTCGCTCAAAGTATACCCGAGAGGAAAGCAACGCGTGCAAGTGATCTCGCGCTCTGCCGCCTGCCCGAACGTCACCTCCGGCAGCATCCGAGGCGATGTCCGGCCCGCTTGTGGCGCCACTGCGCACATCATCGGTTTCGTGGCTGCGATTCCTCTTTCCCCTTTGCAGCGCGACTCCAATGCTATTCTGCGAATGATACTCTGGAGGATCCGGACCATCATCCGGTATGTCACTTGCGCTATACGGGAATAGATAGTAAACAATGACCCTGTTACCCGCCGCTCTACGTCCGCGCTGGAGTGTCAAATACATCGTCTGTTCGCTGGCCGCCTTCTATTTTACGGTCTGCACACTATTCGACATGCCATTCTTCAGCAGTGCACTGCCACAATACACCGGGGAGTATGAAGTCGGCACTATCGATATCGAGGTACCCTGTGACGGGCGAAAGATTAACGATGCCGTGTTCGCACACAACGGCCAGCCGGCCTTCGAACTGGAGACAGTCCTTTTCTCGCTATACTACCCTTCAGTAAAGGGTGCCACATCAGAGAAACCAAACCATCTTTGGATACCGAAGCGTATCGGACTGCAAGCCGAGGGGTACGCGAGATTCGTGCATATCGACAACTTCTTCACCAACAATCTTTTTGCATTGGGGCTCTGGACGCTGGCAGGCAGCACCTCAATACCAGCGAGTGTGGACGTACCACTGCATGGCACTGTGAAAGGGTACCTCGACTATGAAGCAGAGCACCCGATCGACGACTACGGCTTGCCAGCTTTCCCAGTCATTGTCTTCTCTCACGGCATGGCATCCGGTCGGACAAGCTATACGCAGTACTGTGCCGAGCTAGCATCACGCGGCTATATTGTTGCGGCCGTTGAACACAGAGATGGCAGTGGTCCAGGCTCCCTAATCATGAGCAATGGGACGACTAAAGACCGCTTCCACTTCGGCGCCGAGGACTTGAGCGTTAAGCCGGAGGCTGAGGAGTTCAAAGCGATGCAGCTCGCTATGCGGCAAGCCGAAGTCGAGGAGACTGTGCGGGTCTTGCGACAAATCAACGATGGACTCGGCACGGAGCTACGCAAGCTGAACGTACGCGAGGAAGGCCAAGACCTCGCAGCGTGGCGAGGCAGGCTTAACATGGAACGCGTAGTTGTAGGTGGGCACTCATACGGCGCAACTTTGGCCCTGCAGACCCTCAAGAACGGCCCCTGTGCGGCCCGTCCGTTCGTGGGCGCTGTCATCCTGGATCCAGGCAAATCGTCCGGCCCTCTCAACGACGACATCAACGTGCCCACGCTGGTCGTCCACTCCGCCTCGTGGTCCAAGAAGCACTCAATCTTTCACGGTCGCCCGCACTTTGATGTCGTCAAAGACCTTGTACGCAAAGTCCTGGACGAGAAGCACCAATACGCCTGGTTCATGACCTCAAAGGGTACCACGCACCCTTCCGTCACCGATGCCCCTCTCATTGAGCCTTTGCTGCTCTCTTGGACGACTGGAGCAACCATCGACGTCAAGGAAGGCGTGCTGCAGTATGTCAAAGTGACGCACGAGTTCATGCAGTTTCTTTACAACGGACACCGGAAAGGCATCCTCAAGGAAGAAGTCACCCACCCGCAGTACGACGACGACGTGAGAAGTGATGCAAGGAAACAGAGGATGCCTGAGGACATTGAGAAGTACTGGCAGATTCACGTAGCGCCTAGTACTGCTTGTGCGGCCCCCGGCTTGTGCGGTGTTGACTCTGATTGAGGGGTGGTCATTAGAGCATCGAGACGGTGTGAAGCTGAGCAGGCACGCGCAGGTAGCGGCTGCCGTTCAATAATCGAAACCGCAAATGGTTGGTCAGAACATGTCAGCGATGGCAGTCTCCTGTGGCACGGTTATTCACGAGATGATATTGGCGTGGAGTTCGGTGACAAACGGATTGCCAGCATTGTGCGGTACCTATAGACTTGGACGATGTGGCATCAGATCTAGTCATTTGATTTGGGCTACAGCAGACGTTAATAGTAAAAAGTGCAGGGTATACGCAGATATTCAGAACGCTCGAACGCCACGTTGAGATCGGCAGTATGCGCATCTCAAAGAACCTTCTCTGCGAGCAAGGTCATCAGTCATCCGTCAAAGGCCTTGTGCGCCTCCTCCATAGTTTTCTCCGAGTGCTCAGCCGCCCTACCGTCTTTCAGCTGGTTCACCACGCTTCCGTCCACCGTCTCATCAAAGACATCAACTTCAGTCTTAGCAAACTTCCTTGCAGGGACCTTCCTCTCAAACAGCAAGTCCAACTCCGCGAAGGTGCGCCCTCTCGGCTCGGGGACGCGGAAATAAGTGTAGATAATGCACAGAAAGGCGAGCCCGGCCCAGAAGAAGCCAGTGTAGTTACCCCAGTTCCATGCAGTGGGGTTGAGCATGTACGGTGTTAGAACCGAGGTGATGATGCCCACGATGTTGTAGAGGTTGCGACCAAGAACGACAGTTTTGATCTGCAGGCGGCGGGTCGAGATCTCAGCTACGAGGGAGTAGCAGACTGTACCGACAGTGAGCTGGTAGAAGAGTGCCCATACGATCATCAAGCTGCCCGTTGCGAGACCGGCTTCGGCTTTGTGCGAGGCGGGTACGAGGCCGAGGAAGCCCATGACGAAGAGCATGGCGAATAGGCCGCAGAGACCGTAGAGGTACAACGAGCGGCGACCGATGCCGAAGGTCATCAGACCCCATGCGCCGAAAACGCCGGCCATGTTGATGGCGTACTGGCCCATGGCGAAGCTGTAGGAGTTCGAGGAGCTGACGCCCGCCTGTTCGAGGAAGTAGGTGCTGTAATTCGAGAAGGCGTTGCCGGAAAGGTTCTGGATGGCCCAGACCATGCAGACGATTTCCGTGCGGCGTAGGTCGGTGCCTTTGAAGCAGTCGAAGTATGAAGCACCCGCTGTGATCTTCTCCTCGAGCGCGGTCGTGTGAACCATCATGCTTATCGTCTCGTCGGCGTCGAAGTCGGTCTCGCGGTTCGTGCTAGTCAGGCGCAGAAGAGACTTCTTGGCATCTGCCAGGCGGCCTCTGCGGACTAGCCACCAAGGTGACTCCGGTGCAAGTGCAATGCCGACAATGAGAAACGGTGGCCACATCCACTGCAGCGCGTATGGGATACGGTAGGCCCATTCGTCCGTGCGGTTGAGCATAGCTTTGATAACGCCGATGCCGATCAGCTGCCCGAGGCCCCAGCAGAAGTTCACGTAGGTCGTAAGGTATCCTCTTAGCGCTACTGGGCAGACCTCAGAGGCGTACGTGATCGTTAGCGTCCTACAAGTAAAGGTCAGCCTGTGTCTCTGTGCAAAGTTTTCTACTGATTGTTATGCTTACTGAAAGACACCCCATGGTATACCGCACAGAATCTCTGCCGCCAGAAGCGCCTGCACGTTCTGCGCCGTGAAGAAGATGGCGGTGAACCCCATGACACAAAGCAAACATGCAATGACAGTGTACCTGTACCCAAATCTTTCCGAGACCCAGCCATTGATCAGCAGGCCGATGATCTCGCCTACGTTTGCGCCATTTGATAAGCCGGCTTGCCAGCGGGCGGGAACTTGGTAGGAGGCCGTTGCTGCGTCGTAAACGCCGTACTTCTTGTTGAACTGTGGAAAAGCGTAGAACTGCAGGTCGCTATCAGCATGATCCGACGTAATCGGACGGCAGCAGGGCATACGTTGTTTATAAGGCACACATCATAGCCCTCCATAGCAATGCAGGTCGAGATGAGCAAGCTCCAGGCAATGGCTTTTGGGTACAGCCGGATGCCTTGCATGAGCGTCATGTTGTGTTCTTTCTCCGTCGCAGCTTTTGCGTTGATGATCGTCTGTTCCATCGACTTGGACTGGTTGAGCTCGTCGGCTGCTGGGAAGTGCAGCGGACCACCGTGCTGTTCGGCATTGTGCTTTTCCTCGTTCTGCGTCTCGTTGCGCGGGTTGTCGACCGAGGATTGGGGTGCCATGGCGCCGGTGTGCAGTGCGTTCATATAGCGATAAGATCTGCTTGGACGATGTGTACTGGTCTTGAGCAAATGACGTTGAGGGTGGTACTCTTCGGGTCAGCGGCCCTCGAGTGAAGTTCAGGCAGTCGAGACGAGAGCCTTTTCAATGTGCAGGAAGCAACGGAAGAGCAAAGAGAATGTAACTTGTTCACTTATCTTATACTCCTCCGGTCGGTCCTATTGCACCGCTGTGCGGACACCACGCGACCATACCGGCCCGTGGCAGCACGCCAGCAGGAACATCTCGAGCAGTCGCCGAACGCCCACCACATGGCACGGATGCATGGGTAACTTCGATCGAGTGGAGACACGACTGGTCAATGGCATGAAGACAGACCCGGGCGATGAGAACGTGAGACGAGCCTCGTGAGTGTCGTGGGAGGTACCTGAATGCCCGGGGTGAGTTGCGGAGAAACCTGGCCCCACATATGCCAGCACGGTGCCATTGCGTCGGGCTCGGAAAAGCTATCTTCCGGCGCGAGGTGAATCGTGACACTCCAAGGTTCTCTCAAGCACTTGGACTGTCTTAGAGCTCTCGACATCCAGTCAATCTAGGGTCAAGAAAGCCTTGCACGTCCGTAGCACCATCACTGGTCATACTACCCGCACTTAGCTTTGCTCAGCGACACATAGCAACGCAGAGACCGCTAGCCGTGCACGCCCCTAGAATCATATACAACACATACGCTTATCACCAAACAGCAAGCCGAGGACTCCTTGGCTTGCATATCGGCATCTGCAGGCTCACTGCATGATATAAGATATTGCCGATAATGACCCGGTGGTACAGCATGAGGATACAGTCATCGGGAAGAGGAGAACCAAAGAACGAGCTGGGCCCGGACATTGAGCTGGGCTCCTAGAGCAGTGCTTTCAGGTACCGGCGTTCAGATACCATCTTAGATGCGCCGAGCGCATTGTGACGATCTAATAAGTTGACACCGCTGACAGTCCACACCATTCACTCCATATCTGGCGTAATGACGTTGCTCTTCAGCCTATCAATGAGCTACGTCGTCCAAAGTCAGTCTCTGCCCAAGGCACACTTATCAGATGATGAAGGACTCACCACCTCACGCATCGTCTGTGCTGATTTCTCGCGAATCTCTTGGAGTGAGCTCGGCGAGTAGAAAGCCGTGTGACACGTCAAGACCAGCCCTGCGTACGAACAGTCAGCCTAAGCCGCCGAGAAGCGTCAGTGGATAGTGCCTACTGCCTGTGAGCCAATCTTCTTTCCTCCTGTAAGCCTGAATGAGCGAATGCGCCGGTTCTTCTATTGGCTCTGTTGGTAGCACATCCAGTCCGGCACCAGCGAGGATATTCTCCCGCAAACACCTCTCAACGCTGTCTAAGTCGACGATCTCGCCTCGGGCCGTGTTAACAAGCACTGCACCACGGGGTAAGATTGAAAGCAGGTCGTAGTTCACGAGCCCACGAGTCTCACGAGTAGCTGGGCAATGGACCGAAATAATACTCGACCGTCGGAACAGCTCCTTGATGTCCTTCGTGCGTTCGACGCCTATCGACTTGTCGGCGCCATTGGGGAGGTATGGGTCGTGGAATAGAACGTTCCTGCCAAGCTCGCTTTAGCCATCATTCTCCCTTCATAGGAAACGGACGAGCTTACCACCCAAAGGCTTTCGCCCTCAGCGCCGCGGCTGTGCCAATCCTCCCAAGACCAAGGATACCGAACGTAGCTCCTCTCGATCTTGCGACGAGTGGACCCTCGATGGGACAATATGCTGCTGGAGGCGTTGCTCGCTGCATGTCGTGGTGGAGCAGAATGCCTCGCCGTAAAGAAAGAGTGAGACCAACGGCATGGTCCGCGACATCTTCGGTGCCGTAGTCTGGAAGCTCGTAAGCACGTCATCTTGATCAGTGTGGTGCGTATATATTGTTGCTTGCCTGGCACATTGCACACCGTAACACCCTTCGTGGCCAGAGCAATGCGGTCAAGTCTGTCGTAGCCAACTCCCATACGCACAACCCTGCATTATCAGCTCACGCCACGTGCAGCTCTACTTGTCTATGATTACGGGGACTTACACCTTCAGCTTAGGAAACAATTCAACGTCCTCCGCGGTCAGATAGAGCTTCAAGATCATGAGCCCGTCCACCTCATCGCGGATCTCTTTGGGTATTTCGGTCCATGGCTTCAAATACGCAGTCCCAACCGGCGCTAGTGACGTTCGGAGGAAATGAATCTTGTACGGGTGGCCTGGAGATTCGTTGAAGATACGGTCCTCCAGGATGTTGTCGGGGTACTGCCCGTCGGCCTCGAGGATAGTATAGGTTGGACTGTCTGCCGAGATGGCCATGGTGTAATGATTTCGGTACGCAAGCTCGACGGTTAACCGAGTATAAGACAGTAAAGGGTCATATATAGTCGAACGTGAAAGGGAGAGAGTTATTGGTAGTCTACCATGGCCTTGGGGCCACCGGATCTCTGCCGCGTGCCGAGCGGGCAAGACGGCCACGGGATGCGTCCCTCAATCACATACACGCGCTGGTGCTGGCCCTACATCATCAAACGCTTGATAGCATCCTGCGATCGCACAATCTGAATCATCACAGGCCCGCATTGAACCTGGTGGCGGTGGGAGAGCATGCGAGAGATTGGGGTGAAGCCGTGAACGAAAAGCAGTCGCCGAGAGAGGCGAAGGCCGTGCGCCACCAACTCCCTGAGTGCCATCCAGACTTCACATAGTGACTCATGCAAGACATTCTCACCTTAACGGCTACTGCCCTTTCGCAAATGATGGGATGATTGCCCTAGTACCACTGCGAAGCTAAATTAACGCGATGAGTCAGTCGCCTCTACGCTAGGAGGTACAGTCCAGGAAGACCTCCATCGCCGGCCAGCGCTTGAGCTGCGCATGGGAACAACGCGGCAGACCGTAACTTCGAACAGCATCTTGCTATCAAAACTACCAGCATCATGGTACGCTACAGAGGCTCTCGCAAGCAGCCTGGGCAGAAGAGGCCGCCTTTGACGCACTTCTTATGCCTGCCACTCGTCACCCCGGAGTCTCGGCCACAGTTGGAGGCTTCGATGAAGCAGTTCCAAGATGCAGTCGCTATCAAAGAGCAGGCCTCACTTATCGACCTCGAACATGAAGGCGGTGTCAGCTCCGCCAAGCAGGGAACGGTAGTTTCAGGAGTGCATCCGAAAGCTATCAGACCGGTTGGAGTACTGCATTGCACGCTTGGTGTTATGAGCTTGAGCAAACAGAAGCTTGACGAGGCGGTTGAGCTGCTACAGAGTCTTGACGTCTCGGCCATGCTGTCGGAAGCTCGCAAAAACGCTGTCCAGGAGCAAGCTTCGACTTCCGAGCAGACCGCAGAAAGCAAGCCAGCAGACGGCCCAACCTCTCTCGAGCGACCCATTTCGCCGCCAAAGGTGGAACGGTCAACGGTACCGCTAAAGGTGGATTTGAAAGGTCTAGTATCGATGCACGCACCGCAGCAGACATCCATCCTGTACAGCGCGCCCTCAGACCCGTCAGAGCGCCTATATCCCTTTTGCTTGGCTCTACAGAAGCTCTTTACAGACAAAGGCTTCCTTGTGCCCGATGACAGACCGCTCAAGCTGCATGCCACGGTGGTTAACACCATCTACGCGAAAGGCAGAAAGCAGCCGCCGAAGCGGAGTGTGAAGCAGCAAACTCTGGATGCTTCGCAGGCTGTACACACCGAGCAAGCAGGTAAGCCGCTGGCGAAGGCTGATGCGGCTGGTATGGGTGAGCAGCCGGAAACGGGCGAGCAAGAAGACCGCTCACAAGGTCACGGGCCGAACGCGACAGCGCCACTCAAGATCGATGCTACTGCCATTCTGGAGAGATACAAGGACTTTGTCTGGGCAGAGAACGTAGTGCTTGATCGAGTGGCAATCTGCGAGATGGGCGCGAAGAAACTTACGGATGCGGAAGGGAAGGTGGTGGGTGAGGAGTACACCGAGGTAGCTGTTGCGAAGCTCTCCCATTGAGACGGCACTGTCTGCGCCTCGTGTATCGAGCATACAATTGCAGGGCGAAGATTGCCACTTGCAACATCAGGCACGGCGTCTAGAACCTCAGCAACTCAAGAACGCCTTCAAGCTCGTCCTCGCGCTCCAGCAGATCCACCTGTACCGGCTTCTTCCTTCGAGCACGCTTCTCCTCCATCCTCTCGCTCAGCTTCGGTGGCTTCCCTGGCCACTTCTGCTCCAGCGTACGCATGCAGAAAGTGTAGCCTTCTTGGGAGCAGTCTCTTCCGCACCACCACTCTCCGTCGTTTGCGCAAGGAACGCCGCAGTACCTGCAGATGTCGCCGCCGCAGAACAGGCAGCCGCCGCTTATGCAGGCCGGACTGTCCTCATGGCACTGCTTGCACGTAGAGAAGAGCAGCCCACCGTGGCTGTAGACACCTTGCATATTTCGGTTGTTGTTTTCGGTATGGCAGTCGCCGCAGATGAACATGTCTGCGCGCTTGTGACCGAGAGCCTCCGCTGACTTTGTCAACGCATGGCACTGGCCGCAGAAGAAGGTAACGGGTTCTCCAACCTCGTAACGGTGTCCCCGGAAACGGTAAGAGGGTCGGTAGCGATACTCCGTGATGTCAGTCACGTTGACTTGAGTTCCTGGTCTATGGAGGTCGGCCGCAATAGCACAATCGATACATCTCCTTTGTGTCCACCATTCTCTCCCTTCTGCTGGATCCCTCTTTGAACGGCGCTTGCGGGTCTGTCTGTCCGAGAATGCGCTCCTCGGCCTCACACGGTAGCAACAGTAGCACGCATAGCCGTTCGTGTTGTACCGGAAGACCGGCCTCACCGAACCGTGCTGCTCCGCAATGCACTCGTTGTGCTTTGGCCAGTGCTGAGCCGCCCGCACGAAGGACGCCTTCTTCGCCGGTGGCCACTGTTTGGGTTGAACAATCTGATGGAAGTACCGGCTCACTTGCGATAATCTGATGCCATCTTGGTAGCTGAGCAGATCCAAAATGCGCAACTGTAGCTCCGGCGGAACTGGTGTGAACATGTCGACCAGCGGTTCCGAAGCTGCAGCCATCGTTGCGAGCCGTGAGAAGTTCGCAGACAGTACTATGCCACGAGGGGACCGGAGGACGAAGCGCCTGAGCAGGTAGATCGCTCTCTGGCGACCAGAAGTTGACCGACTCTACAGTGTTGAAGATCTTTTTTGCTTCGCAAGACTTTTCTTGTGAGAGGTGTCTGGATGACGACACAAGAGCAAATCCGGAAATCGGACAAACGGTCTGGTGAATCTGAATGCACACAGTGACGGAGTGGGGAACTGCATGGCTACATCCATCTGGAAGGCGCGGACTGCGCTCGATGCGATGCCCGTCATTGGTTCTGGTACCACGATCCCTGAGCTCCGCAACACGCTTACTCTGACCAGCTACCGTCCTTCAAAACACTACGAAATTGTCGAGAGAGCCGCGGCAGTAGCGACTATCACTCTCCTGTCCGCGCAACCTCCAAGTATTGCCGCAAAGCAGCTTGAGCCACTTTTCCTCGCCTCCGATGCCCGCGGTCTCAAGCTTAGGATGTCTACCATACGTCCACCAACCGTCTCTGTATTCGTCTGTCCGCAATCCCCAGCACCTGCTGCCTTTATGCGCGACCTCGTCATCCTCGCTGTCCTCGTCCTCGTCCTCGTCACTTTCAGCCTCCCACCTCATCCTCGAATCCAGCCGCGCCAAACATGCCGATGGTATCTTCCTCTACCTCCAGTACCTCAGGCTCATGAACGCGGTGGGACCTGCTGTAGCCATCGCGTTTGATCGCCTTTTGGCTGGGCTTCACTTCACCGCATCCGCTCTCCTCGAAAACCTCTTCCGTGTGAAGCATCTTGCACTCATCGCAGTATCTCATCTGCTGCGACTCCACGATCCGGACTTCGATGACGCCCTTACTACTCTCTCTCTGGAGTGTTGATAGCTTGTGAAGCAGCTTTATTCCCAAGCCGTGCCGGAAGCGGCGCTCTTGGATCTGACAGTCGATGCAGCACCTTAGATTGTGCCGCATTGCCCGAGTGCGCGGGCCGCACTTGTTGCACCGGAGTATCTGTCGGGCGGCGAAGGCTTCCATGGGTCTGACGCGGAAACAGGTGAAGCATCCATAGCCTACGGTGACCGTACGAAAGTCCCGATTGATATCCTCCGTCCAGAAGTTTCCTTCGAGCGTCCAGGAGACCGTGTCGACGCTGTGTTTCTCCCAGTACTGAGCTATGATGACGAAGTCGACCTTCGCGCCAACCGAGACCTCTTGCTTGGCGACCGCGTGGAAGTATCGGTTGGTTTGTGAAAGCCTGATGGCACTTTGATAATCGAGGTCGCCCAGCACTTGCAGCTGCAGCTCTGCCGGTAGGCGTTCGATCCGGCCCTTCGGTAGGAGCTGACCATCGGTGAGGGCAGATGTGTTTGGAGTTGCCTGCGAACGCTGGTCTATAGATGTTCACACACGTAGGGCATTCTATGCCCCACCATCACGCCAGTCGGTCTCGGTGAGAGACGTGGTAATGTAACACTGGCTGGTGCCGTAGCACCAGAAGCATCTCCGAACGCTCGGGGTTCAGGAGCAACTCCCGAGGAAGGCGCGCTAGCAACTAGCGTCTCGGTGGCAAACGCGCAAAGTGAGATTAACCAAAACCTTGCTGCGAGGGCACAATGAGACATACGAGCAGCATGATCGCTGCTTGAGCGGATTTTCAGTGGAAGCGAAGGCACACTCTGCTCACTACTCTCGACTTCCACCGAGATCCACCCTCAAATTCCCAGGCCATGAAGCATGTGGTCTTCCGAATTCCTCAAAGCATCCGTCACCGCATGATCCCGAGCGGCCTTACGCTCGGCCCTGCGTTGCACTGTCTCTTCGGAGTGCTGGGAACCGCTTGGTAGAGATGGCGAGACATCAGCAGATGAGCAAGACCCAGCGCACCCCACACGGATGATGCCTCGCCCATCGCAGCCTTCCTGAATCCAAGGCAGAAGCCACAGATACGCAAAGCACACTTGCCGCAACGGAGAGCATGGCGCATCTCCTCGACGTTGCCGCACTCCACGCACTTCAGCCGCGTGACCTTGGACGGTGTGAGAGGAGCGCTGCTGGAGGGTGGCGAGCAACGACTGTAGAGCACACACCTTCACACCAGATGTCGGTTTCCAGCTCCCTGTACTCCATGAAGGCCCGACAGGTGCTGCAAGCCACGCGCAAACGACCGTGCAGATCTTTCTCCCACTCGCCGGTCCGAAGATGATACACTTCGCGAGTCACGACTTTAATCACGCCCCCAGGCTTGTAGGCATCCTTGTTCATTCCGCAGGTGACGCAGAAGCACGTGTCCCAGCGTGAACTGTAGCCGCCACCGGGGAATTCATCGCGGTCGCGCGTAGTCTGGCTTTGCGAAAAGTTTCTCTTATCGCGGACACGAAAGCAATCCGTCAGCCAGGGTCACGACAATGGTCGGCTTCGAATGCCTTTTCGGCTTAAATTGCTCTTTCTGGGTGAGGTTGTGCTTGTCCCAGGACTGGGCGTTGTAGACCAACTTTCCCTTTTCGCTGATCGGCCAGCTCTGAGGGTCGACGATGTCGGAAAAGCGTTTGTTAGCTTGTGATAGCCGGATGGCGTCCTGATAGCCGAGGAGGTCGATAATGTCGAGCTGCAGCTCTTTCGGCAACCGTGTGAGCATGTCGCCTCTCTGAGACGATTATCAGCACGATCGATGTGCGTTGATCTCTATGGCCGCTTAGCTGTAGAAGGGCACTGTATGCGCCTTTGGAGATACCCATGAAGAGACCGTCGTGAGATGAACGTTGACTTGCACGTTCGACTATCGTAGCTTTGGAGTGAATGTACGATCACAGGAGCAACGAATCCAAGTAGAGTTCTGTGACTATAGCTTCAGTAACCGAGCAGGAGATGGTACGGATCATGGAGGAGCACAGAAGCAAAGCAGAGCAAACGAATGAGGCACAAAGCTTCTGTTCCAGTCTCGGCACTGTGAGAGCGGCGGTCAATGTACACAACCCCTGGAACGGACCTATGTCGCTCGGAAATCCAGCCAAATGGTATCCTCTCCGCTCCTCTTCCCTCCTAGCAGCACCAGATCCCCGCAACGTTCAAGTGGTTCGCCCCATTGCGAATCTGTCCGGCGTCGGCCACTGTAACCTGCGTATCACCACCCATGCTTCCCTTTACCTCTGACGAAAGGGCCGTCAAGCCGTGCATGCTGAGCCTCGGGATAACAGCAGCTCGTAGTTGACATGGTCGTCTACTGTGCCGGTGCCGGTGCGCCAGCAGGTGGAGCCGCACCACCGCGCGCGGGCGCCTGTCCACCCATCCTCTTGCTCCTGCGCACAGTCAGCGATCGAACGAACCAGAAGCACGATCTCGCCTCGCCACGGTTCCACCAGGCTTAGGTATTGACTTACATGAAACTTCTGCTCAAGAAGCTCACACCGATCATGAACATCCAGCTCGGGACCTTGGAGAAGCCCCAGATGGCATACCCAGCCGGGACGTTCAAGCCAAACTTCACCAGCGGACCATCAAATGGGTGCCAGAAGCCCTCGTAGGGTGTCACCTCCTTGTACTTCTCCTGGTTGTGTATCGCGGCGATCTCCGTCGCAGTCACGGAGGTCTGGTTGAGGTTGAGGTAACGCACGGTCGTGGCTGGCAGCGACTGGTCTGCGAGGGGCTGCGGCAAGAGTATATGAAGTACTGACGGCGGGCTCAGGGCCCAGGCGTTGCAGAGCACGCCATCGGTCTCGCAGTCCAGCTTTGCCAGGCTAGGCGGCGTGGACGATGTCGCGATCAGCGGCACCGCCTCGTTCCAAGCGGTCTCTGCGCGCTCGCAACGGCCGAAGCATGTCTTGTTCCCGCCCGTCACGAAAAGCATCCACTCTTCAATGCCCGGGATGGCGGTCGCGGCGCCTGGCTTCAGGACATCCTTGTGGTTGTCTAGGGTCAGGTGCTCGACTTTGAGGTCGGCGATCTTCGCCGCGCCGGATGCGATGGGGTCCGGGATGGGGATGGAGGCAGGCGCGGAGGGGACGGCGGAGGTGATGGACTGGCTCGCTTGGGCAAACCAGCCCTTAATCTGGTCGACGAAGGGAAATTGCTGTTGCGCGGTTGCCAGCGCGGGCAGCGCGAGGATCAAAGGTGAAGTGCGCATCGTGTACGGCGGTCTGGGGTACTAGAGGTGGGCGTGATTGTGGCGAAGTGCAATGCGTGCAATTGTTGGTGCAGGATTGGGATAAGGAGCTATACGTGTTAGCTGCGGCGCTCGCACTACTGCCATTGCGCATGATGCTACCTACCGTTGAGAAGGTACGCGCTACACAGTCTACACTTTTAGTAGTACACTACCGGAAGATGTGAAACTGGCTGGAGAAGGACACTAATAAGGGGTTTATTCGATGTGGAGCAGAGAGCTGCCACGTTCCCTCGCTTTCTCGGCCCGCATCCACGGGGAGACCCATATATCAACTTCAAGGGTCCAGACTCCAAACGCTACCCGACAAGGACGGCCCATGTAAGTAGATAGTAGCGTAGAGTGTGCTGGTGAAAGTACATCACAAGCTACCAACTCCAAATACTATGACCAGGCCGCTGAAGGCCGCGACGGAGGAACTCTGTCGAGGGATATCGAGTCGTTGCAGAGGTCCATTTGGGACAGCGAGCCGCTCGTTCCCAAACGCGTTTGCGGCAGGACCTGGCACCGTTATGGAGATGGGCCTGCATCAGTGTGAGAAGGAGAGAGCAGGGAGGAACAGGGAAAAGGTGATGCGTGGAAGGGAACGACGATATAGTATGCGTGCTCGAAAATAGTGTGTTTTGAAGATGTGTCAATTTGCCGCCACTACCTAATCAGCTGAGAGGCAAGCATCAGCAGCGGTCCCTTTTCCACTGCTCGTGCTTTTGACTGCCCCAGCCATAGTGACCGACAGTCTGATGATCCTCGGCGTAGAGTACCCCAGCAACCAGCGAAGCCATAACGCCAGCCTGATGCTACACATCTACTTCCTGATAGCACGCTGGTAGAACGCCAGCTCATCGCCCTCCAGGATGTACCCATCGATGCGCCCGCTCTGGCCCGGCCGCGACGCAATGACGGCGTACAAGCGACCCGCCTCGAACTGCCTCTCAATCGCCGGGTCGACCTTGCCAGCCTTCTTGAAGCGCTCCGCCAGCTTCTCCTCCACGTTCTTGCTCTTCTTGGTCTCCTCACCCGCCTCCTCCTTCTTCTGGCGCCGACGGCCGATGGACTGGCCGTAGTGCGCCTCGTACCACTGCCGGAAGGGCGCGGCGTCGATCTGCACCACGGCGGCCTTGGTCAGGGTGTTGGTGCGGACGAGCTCGTTGTTGGAGGGGTGGAAGGCGACGACGATGACGCGGACCTTGCGGGACACGCCCTCACTGCCCCACGAGAAGTTGCCGGCCTCGAGGCGCAGGCCGCGGAACTTGCGGTTGCCACCGCGGGTGCGCACGAGATGGATGCGCTTGGCGCCGATGCGGGTGTTGGCGGGCTGGCGGCCCTTCTCGAAAGCTCTGCTCTCGTCGTCAGAAGACGGTGGGAGATGGGAGACAGTCGGGTTATTGCATAACGTACCTCTTCTTGCGGTAGTATGCGCGCTTGGCACCGGTGGCGCTGCGCTTGTGACGGGAGTCACGAGAGATACTGGCAGAATGTCAGCAGGCGTTCAACGCAGAGGAGGCAGGATACTCGTGAAGAATGTACCCCATGATTGCGGTTGGTCAAGGTTACTGTGAGACATGTGTATTAGTAGTGTCCAGTATGCCACCCCGTTTTCGTTCCCCACGTATCCTCCATATCTTTCGGAGATGCTGGTGAAACATACCAATTGCCCTGTCTTCACCTGCTGCGTCGTGGGTGTCGTGTCTTGTCGAGCTGTCGGCAGCGTCGTCGTGTGCTTCAAAGTCGAATCTCGAAAAGGCGGGCGGCTTGGCGTGCAAAATCGGCGGCTCGGAGAAACTTGCGTGCGCTCGCCAAGCTTCGTTCACTAGCGCGGCGCACACTTTAGCATTGAACCTCGAACTTCGAGAACATCGAGAGCATCAGCCGATCGCTACAACACCGCAATCACTCACCAACACCGCCAAGATGTATGCATTGCTGTCTCCTACGACATCACGGACTCCACACTAATATGGTATTGCCAGGCTGATCCCCAAAGCCGACCGCAAGCTGATCCACGAGTACCTCTTCCGTGAGGGCGTGCTCGTCGCCAAAAAGGACTTCAACCTGCCCAAGCACGCCGACATCGACACCAAGAACCTCTTCGTCGTCAAGGCCTGCCAGTCCCTGACCTCGCGCGGCTTCCTCAAGACGCAGTTCAGCTGGCAGTGGTACTACTACACCCTCACCCCGGAGGGCCTCGACTACCTGCGCGAGTGGCTGCACCTGCCGGCCGAGATTGTGCCGCAGACGCACGTCAAGCAGCAGCGCAGCCATGCGCCGCCGCGCGGTATGATGGGTGGTGAGGGCGAGCGGGAGAGGCGTCCGGGTGGCCGTGGTGGGCCAAGGGGTGACCGTGAGGGTCGTGAGGGAGGGTATATTCAATATCTAGCGCTCTTATTCATGTTGTTCGACATGTTGTTCGATCTCATGCTGACATTTCTCTTAGCTACCGCCGCCGCGAAGGTGGCTTCGGCGACCGCGACCAGAAGGAGGGCGGCATGGGCGGCGAGGGCTTCAAGCCCAGCTTCGAGCGTGGCGCCGGTGACCGTGGCGGCCTCGACCGTGGTATGGGACGCGGACGTGGCCGTGGCGACGCACCACCCCAGGCTTAGGAAGCTTCGGATGCGATGGGTAGCTGGGGCGACGCTGCGACTACGGTTGAGAGTAACGTCAAGGTTGGGTTGTGGTAGATGGCTTCCGCTGTCTGCTGCTCTCTGACACGATCGTTCACATCATGGCTGCGCAAGCGCAAACAAGACGACGATGCGATGAGGGCACGGCATGGGAAGTTCAGTAGTGCGGATAAGTCAGTCAAGTCGGACTCGGCTGCAGTCTCTGTGCAAGCTAGATAATCCAAGTCCACGACTGCCAGTGTGTTGATCTCAAGACGTGCTCTGTACATCGTCTTATGTCCGTCCTTCGCTCGAACATGACTATAATGAGCCGTAGCCTCAATGACCTCGCTCCGCCCGCAGCTTATCAAACCTCAGCACAGCGCCCAGCAGCACGTTCGCACCATCCGCGCACGCCTCTGGACTTGAGTACTCGGCCGGGTTGTGGCTCACGCCATCCCTACATGGCACAAAGATCATACTCGCCGGACACCGCTTGTTTGCATACACGCTATCATGTCCAGCGCCGGAAGTCATAAGCTTGCCCCAAGCACCGACATCCTTCCCATTCACATCCCCAGAGCCGCACAGGTCGGCACCAGCAGCTTGCACGCAAGCAACGCAGTCATCATGGAAGTGCGTGGCCGGGCTCACGAAGTCGGTACGCCAGTCTACACTACAGGTGCGGGAGGACGGTGCGCAGCCTGTGTTGATGTCCAGCACATTCTCACCAGCTGCAAGGGCGGAAAAGGCATCCTTGCAGTCGGCCTCCACAGCATTGACCGTCTCATCCTGTGGCGCGCGGATATCGAGGGAGAATTGGACGAAGCCGGGTACCGTGTTCGTGGAGCCCGGTTTGAGGGTCAGGATACCTGTTGAAGCTAGAGCGCTGTGCTTACTTGCTATCTTATGCGAAGCCAGTATCATCTTGGAGGCAGTAAGCAAGGCGTCGGCGCGGTGTTGGAAGCTTGTAGCGCCGGTATGGCTGTCACGCCCACGGACGGTGACGGTGAACCATTTGTAGCTCTGCACGCCTTGCACCACACCCACACGCCTGCTCTCTGCTTCGAGAATGGGACCTTGCTCGATATGCAGCTCGAAGTGCGCAGCCATGGGACTGGCTTTCCAGGAACAGGCCACGTCGCCCAGATAGCCGATGCGCTCGAGCTCGGTCTTCATAGTCGCTGTGTCGTTTGCGGGTATAACGGACTTGAGATTGTGTGCTCGTTCCAGCGGAATGTCACCGGACCAGACGCCGGAGGCTACCATTGACATGGGGAAGCGGGCGCCTTCTTCGTTCGTCCAGTTTACTACGCCAACGGGGTAGGCGGTCTCGACCCAGTTGTCGTTCAGGACTTTGAGCATCTCGACGGCCGCCGTGACGCCCAGAATGCCGTCGTACCTGCCGCCGGAGGGCTGAGTGTCTAGATGGCTGCCGGCGTAAGTTGGAGGCTGGTCATTCTTGAGGCCCGGACGGACGGCGAATTGGTTTCCCATGGCGTCGGTGTGGACTTTGCAGCCTAGATCTGTAGTAGTACGGTGGAACCAGTCCCGGGCTTGCTTGTCGGTGTCGGAGAGCGAGAGGCGGGCCATGCCTACTTCGGTTTCGCCCCTTCAAATCGCGGTTTGTTAGCTTGTGGACATGCGAGGTGCTGGGACGAAGCAGATGGTGCAATGGAACCGTGGGTGGTGACTCACTCTCCCCATCGTTCTCCAGGTCCCCACTCGCATGTGGTATGAATGTCGTGCATGAGTCTTTCCTGATTAACGCGTATACTGGCAAAATCCTTATGTGTCATTTCCGAGACGGCAATCGCAGGTCGCGAAGACGATGTGAAACACCGCTGGGACAGTAGGAGACTGGGCTGCCATTTTCTCATATGTCGAATGCCTTTCAAGACTGGTGTTAGTGTGGTCATCTTGCGGAAATGTGGTGGGTGTTGCGTGAGAGGGTGAGGTAGTCTCCCGCGGACCTGTTGGGGTGGCAGCTGTGCTACGCACGGACACCGATCGCCACAAGGCTGGACGTATTTGACCACAGTTCACGATGAACCTCGCGTTCTCGAAGACTGCATAAGCTGATCTACGAAACACTATGATGGGTGCCTAGTCTCGTGGGCTGACCGTCGCGGAATTCGAGATAATTGACTTTCGGCTGAACTACTACGGTGTGACTTCTACTACCAACACAGATGGGCTGCGGCGAAACAACGCGACCGAGTGAGTGATATCCTGGCTTCTACTGCGCTCTATGATCTGCGTGTGGCGAAGTACGAACGACCATCGAACGCCAGAAGTATCCAACTCCACGCACTGCTCACCCCGCAAGAACCACCCTTCACCACGCCCTGACCTACCTGCTCTCTCGACGATGCCTAACCCTGCATACGCTGTTTGCGGTCGACATTGTTCGCCGCCACGTGATAGGCGGCCGGCATGGTGCTGGCATTAAGCGAACTGGAGCGCCACGCTTTCTCCCAAAACATAGCCATGATGAAGCGGTCGAGCTTAGCGGCCTGGTGAGCACCGCCGGCCCAAGCGGGCAGCTTGATCTGCACGCCAGCAGGCAGCGGAACACCTCGGTGGATCAGCATTATGTTTTCCAAGAACTGCTGCCAAGGCATCTGCATTTCATAAGCCGTTTGCCGAAGGGCCTGGTGCTTATCGATGAGGTCTGCGAGCCTGTATCTCATGACTTGCATGTTGTTGTACTGAATACCGGCAGCTAGAAATCCATGTCATGGAGCCTGAAGAGAACTGGTCGACAACATAACGCTGCACAAGAGGCACCAGGTAGATGGTGTCGGCTATGGATGTGCCGTCCTGGGCGGTGCGGTCGAGGATGTGCCCAAAGCAAACTTGCGTCCTATTGCCCCAACAAGCGACGTCTATGTCGAAACCCGCTATGCCCATCAGCAGAAACGAATCTCCACAGGAGTGTTTGGATTACCAGGCTGCGTAAGGTTATCGACGAATTGAACGAAGGCCCGCAGTGGCAAGCTGTCGAGATTGCCGAGATGGCTCGGGACAGGCTTTCCACCCAGGCGGGAGGAGCCTATGCGATAGCTCCACATCGACAAAGCCGCAGCGACTCCGCCAGGACGCTGTGTTTCTGGTGCGCCTTGGTGAGGTGGGTGTTCAGCAGGTTGTTGTACGCGTTGATCGTAGGGATCACTTCCTGCAAAAGTTGGGCAGGGTTTCAGGGCCGGGGGCGCGATTCTCCGCACACAGTCGGTGTTGAGAGAATACAGGCCCTTCGTTACTGGGTCTGGAAGACGATTGTGGCTGTTGGACATTATTGCTTCCTCATCGCGGAAGCCCAGCATCTTCTGCCATTCTCGGACATCTTCTTCCGCAAGCTCGCTGGCTGGCTTCGGATCAGCAGACTGGGACTCGTAGGAGCCTGTGCTGCCTGAGGGCCATACTCTTCTGACGGAGATGGGACGGAGCGATTATTATGTGAGTAGAACATGCAGATGCAGATGCAGCGCGTGAAGAGATTTGCTGGTGGGAGCGGGGCCGAAGTTGTCGTTGCCAGGCAACTAGCGAACGCAACTTCCGCATGCGGGTGAGATGTCGAAAGTTCTAACGAGTCCGCCCCCCTCTCACCACCACAACCTCTGCCAAATAGTCTCCGTCCTGGGGTATTCGCTCGTCCCAGATAGCGCCAGCTCGATACTGACACGGCGCAACCCAGCGGCAATATAGCGGAACCAGACAGCGACACGATCACACTCGATTTCAGAGATGTACTCTACCACTGCGAGAACTGGCAGGTCGGAGATCATGCCGAACTGAAGGCGCTAGGGATTGTTATCCAGCATTTATTCAACGACGACGAGGAAGAAGCTGTTGACCAACTGTGTACCGCACTGCTCGAGCACGAGGATCTCCCGGCATTCTACAAGGCGAAAATGCATGCATATCTGAGCGCGTGCGAAGAGCATGATACTTCCGACCAACTCATACTCGCCGTAGCGTGGATCGCCGAGGCTCGCAAGCAATCGCAGCCGTTAGGCTTCGTCCCACAGGAGATAGAGCAATGGCAGGAGATGATTGCGAACCAGAAGGCCGAGTTCGACGACGAGTATATGGCAAAGAAGTGCCGCGCGCTACGCGAACACACGGAGCTCCCTATTCGCCCCATCGCCAGCGCCTACGCATCCTCTTCTCGGTCTCCACAGCGCATGGGTATGAAGGACGGTACTGACGAAGTCGAGCCTGGTGTTGCAATTGCTGTCGAGACCGTGGAGGCAACAGGGTCGGACAAAACGGAGGCCAACAAGGCACGACAGTAGGCGAAGTACGAACGTATGAAGTCGAAGGACGCAGAGGAGCAGAAGGTCCGGCACGATGTTGTGATTATCCCGAAGAGTCTCCACCGCAAGATGAGTACGGTGTCCTACGGGCTATTATTGCCTTGGGTGTATGCCAAGTCTGTCCGCGCAGGCAACGCCAGATGACAGCGCGGTGAAGGGAGCGGAGGAATCCTGCATGCGTTGAGAGCTCGGTCGAAGAGTCCTCACGAGAAATTAGGAAGCTTGTTCCGCCGTGGCGATGATGGCAAAGGAAACGGTAGTAGAGAACGATGGCAATATCCGGAGCGGCGACCCTCGGGGGTATACCCAGGCTAGCTTAGCTTCATACTAGCGCGAGCTTGAAAAGCTCATCCCACTCTTCGAAATCACTCCTACTCTGGAATGCACCTCGACTACCAGCAGCAATTCCCTCGATAATGGGGGTATCCATCTTCCACGATGTCAGCAGTCATTGTGCTTCGTCTCACGACCCGGCCCGGACGGAACCTACGCCAGCCCCCGCGCTGATCGAAAGAAACTGCTGAACGACATGCGACTTCGGCAAAATTAATGACAGGAAGCGTAAGTGATTGTTCTACATACATCCTACGGCTGCATGCTTGCACCCTGCATGCAGCTACCTGTCTATACTCAATGATTACAACTTTACACCCACAAAACACGATGCTCCCCCTACACTTGCTCGCTACTCTCACGAGTCGGCGACGAGTGTCGGACGGACACATGACTTACATACAATGCTCCTAAGAACGGCAATATGACACGCTCGAGAAATCAGACTGCTTTATTCACTGTCCTGTCAGTCCGTCCACATGCTGACGTACCTTCAGACCTCCCTAGACACCTAGCGGCGAATGCGAGAAGGGATGGGAGACGCATGGGATAGACCCACGAGCCGGCTATTGCATCGTATTCTGCAAGTCACGACGATATGAGCCATCGGGCAAACAACGTAGAAAAATGTGCCTGTCGGCGAAGCATGGTACTCAGGCGTGCGAGGCTCAGTTGGCAACAACTATGGGGTGCCTTGCAACGAGTAAAGCCTGCGCTCCCATGGTCCTTCGCCTTCGCCAGCTTGATACAGGTAAGTTCGGTTGTAGCTCCCGACGGTAAGAAGCACACGAGCACGTCGCGTGCGGTGATGAAAGTATCAGCGGGTCCCGACAATTCACCTTGTTCATGGTACAGGTAAGGCTAGTCGAGGAGCAGATTGAGATATCATTGCATGAGTACAGCCAGCTTCAGTCTTTGATTTAGCCTGTAGCGTTGCCACATAATGAGCCCTTTGAAATTCAAAATCTGATTAGGCGCCAAAATGCTCTTTGGTACTGCAACGGTTTTATTTGCAAAGACAGCAATAAAAGTCCAACAGGCGAGCTCGACACCGACATGGTAGAGAACGACATTGAGAGAGCGCAAGCAGACGGCGAGGCAGCACAACCAGGCCGCCGGAAATTACAAGCAGACAGCGACGCACTCGCACCTGATTTCGGCGATGTGTCGATACTCATCTTTTTGTGAGATAGCCGACGATACCAACCACCAGAATCCCGCGAAACCATTCCAAACCGAACCGTGGTTCGGAGGTCAACCTCACCCATGGGCCGTTGGCTACCCCAAAGCTTTATACCTACTCCGCTCAAAGGCCTGCGGAAGAGGCGCTTGAGCGTGAGCGTTAGGTAGCTGCGAAGAGAGAGGCGGACCGGCAGGTGGAGATCGAACATCAGCGTCATTGCCTTCTTCCTATATCTTGTGTCTTGAGTGTTGTCCACTTTCCACAAATACAGCATGCCCTCTCGCTGCGCTCTCGAGTCTCCGACATGGCAACCCATTCCCATGCCGTCGTAACTCGCTTCCTGATACTGTCGGACACGCATAACTTCGAGAGCGAGACAGCCGAGGGCTGCCCGCTCAAGCAACAGATGCCCAGAGTTGACGTGCTTCTGCACTGCGGCGATTTGACGCAGATTGGCGGTCTTTCAGCGTATAAGGGGGCGTTGCGGATGCTCGAGCCCTTCGACGCCGAGCTCAAGCTGGTGATAGCTGGCAATCACGACATCAGTCTAGACGGCGAGTACTGGCGCGCGCACCTCGAAGACGACGACGAGCCAAAAGAGCACGATCAGGTTGTAGCAATCATGACTGGGCCGCTCGCTCTCAAAGCGAATACAAGTTAGCTTACTGAAGGCCTGCACGAGTTTACGTTGCGTAATGGAGCGACTTTCACAATCTTCGTCTCGCCATATCAGCCGGAGTGCGGAGAGTGGGCTTTCGGGTACCAGAGGGGCGAGCGGATATGGCAGATACCAGAGGGAGTGGACATCGTCGTGACGCATGGACCGCCGAAAGGCATTCTCGACTTCGCAAGGAACGAAACTGTCGGATGCGAGGCGCTTTTCCAAGCCGTCGAGCGCTCGCGGCCGCTTATGCACTGCTTTGGCCATATCCATGAGGGCTACGGCACGGAGAATAGGGTTTGGGAGGAGCGCAACGACGAAGCTGCGGAGCGCTGCACCGCGAGCGTGTCCAAAGCCGGTGTTGAGGACGTGGTGGAAGACACAGTAACGCTGGTGCGCGGCAAGAGCACCCTCACGGTAAATGCGGCGATCATGGATGAGCACAACAAGCCGGCTAACGCCCCTTGGCTGGTTGAGCTTCCACTGCGCGGATCCAAGCTGAGGCCGTAACACTGCGCGACGGGCTGCGGTCTATTCTCCGTGTAATGAGCACTGATCGCAGCTGTCGAGGAAGAGTGTAGTACGCGACTATAGCAGTGCAGATTTGAGATGCTTGGTGTCAATGTACAGCGCCCTGTCTTCACAACTTGCCATCTCCTCGTGGAGTGCCCGTGGCCGACAAGTCACGCGAGTCTGTCTGATCCCGTTCCGCGGGCGTGCACAGCGTGACGATGAACGGTTACGTGCTTTATTCTTGTGGCAACGAGCCATTGGGCTCTTGGTCCGTCCTCTCATGTATCAAGCTCGTCCACGCAACGCGCCAAGGGCATCCAGATACTTGGCTGCATTGGCACGATGCGTCGAAGCCGGCGTTGCGCTGTGGGCGGGTTTGCGTCGTCGCACGCAGTGAGATGTCGGTGTAGTAGAGGCATAGGAGTCTTGGTCCTGATAATACCATGATGGAGATAGTGAAGATAGTGAAGATGCCCGTATTGCTAGCTGGCCAAGAAACCTATAATTAGTGAATGAGGGCCGCGGGGTTTCACCGTGCAGCGGCTAATAAAGTGTCCGAAGAGAGGGGCGGGGCGGGGCCCTTGGATGCAACCTTGAAGGCAATGATGGCAACGGTGAATCGATCCCTCGGCGCCTCAGCCACCAGCACTCCACCGGTACCAAGGCCGGCTGGGCATGGCAAGCCAAGAGCATGCCGTCTTCTATGAAGTAGCATACTCGTCTTCCATACTCTTACGTGTAGCTGTATATAACGATCGTTGTCGACAAACAACCAGGATACATAGCAAACTCCTGTTAGGCAGCTGAACAACATACTCGTAACGAATGAGCTTGCAATCGCCTCGCGTAACCCTCCCGCCACCTATAGCCGGCACGCCTCACGATGCGCGGCCTACCCTTCCAACTCCTCTCCCTGGCCGTCACAATCGTGTCTCCACTTGTGTACGCAAGCTCCAGCATACGCAACCCCATTAGCGCCCACTCTGCCATCCAGAATGCGACGATCCACACGCACAACCACCGCATCACCGCGCTGTCCGCCTTCGAGCTCAGCTTCAACATCCGGGACGATCTGCATGTGAAGTTTAGCCTCGAGCCCAACCATGACATCCTGGCCGACGATGCGACGGTGGCGTACTTGGCGCCTGATGGCACCATCTCGCGCAAGGAGAGCATAGACCGGTTAGGGCACAAGGTCTTCAAGGGCACAGCATGGATACAGCGGCCGAGTATTGGGCAGAGCAAATGGCAGAGCGTTGGTTGGGCGCGCGTGATGGTCACGAGGGATGGCGCGGTGCCGCACTTTGAGGGCGCCTTCGCCGTGGAGCACGATCATCATCATATCCAAAGCTCGAGGAACTACATGCGGACGAGACACCCGCTGGATCCGGAGGCCGTGGAGGCCGTGGATGGGCAGGAGTATATGGTCGTTTGGCGGGACTCGGACATCCTGCCTTCTGCGGCGCAGCTGAAGCACCAAGACTTGCGGAGGAGTGTACAGGACGATGATGTGCCTTCGTGCCAGGCGGATGTGCTTAGCTTCAACACTCAGCCCGACCACCCCGTATATCTGGGTATGTCGAAGCGCGACACGAAATCCTTCGGCTCGATGGACTTCGCCCATCTCTTCGGCAAACGCCAAATCGACAGCACGACCAGCGGCAACAGCGGCGGCGTCAATCTCGTAAGCACCATCGGCAACTCCGCCGGCTGTCCGACGACCAGGAAAGTAGCCCTGGTGGGCGTGGCGACCGACTGCACCTACACCTCCTCTTTCAACTCTACCGAGTCCGTCCGTGAAAACGTCATTAGCCAGATGAACACTGCTTCCGCCTTGTACGAGAGTACCTTCAACATCTCGCTTGGTCTCCAGAATCTGACGGTGTCTGATGCGTCTTGTCCCGGCACGCCCGCGCAGGCGACGGAGTGGAACCAAGCCTGTAGCGATAGCGTCGAGATCCAAGATCGCCTCAACTACTTCTCTGCCTGGCGCGGTACGCAGGCGGACTCCAACGCTCTCTGGACACTTCTCAGCACCTGTAATACTGGCTCCGCTGTCGGGCTCGCCTGGCTAGGTCAGGCATGCGTCAACACAGCCATCACAGCCAACACCTCCACGACCGGCAACGGCGCCTCCACCGGCTCTGGCACAGAAACCGTCGCAGGCGCTAATGTGGTCGTGCGGACAGCAGGAGCAAGCGAATGGCAGATCATCGCGCACGAAACCGGCCATACATTCGGCGCCGTGCACGACTGCACCTCCACCACCTGCGCTGACGCCAACACGGTCAACTCGCAGCAATGCTGTCCTCTCAGTAGCACAACGTGCGATGCGGGCGAGAAATATATCATGAATCCCTCCACCAGCCAAGGCATCACGAACTTCAGCCCTTGCAGCATCGGCAACATCTGTAGTGCCATAGGTAAGAACTCGGTCAAGACGACTTGTCTGACAGACAATAAAGAGATCACCACGATCTCCGGCCAGCAGTGCGGGAACGGGATTGTAGAGGCCGGTGAGGACTGTGACTGCGGTGGCACGGAAGGTTGTGGAGACGACAGTTGCTGCGAACCTTCTACCTGCAAATTCAAGACCGGGGCCGTTTGTGACGACAGTAACGAGGACTGCTGCAAAGGCTGCCAGCTCGCCACCAATGGCACCATCTGCCGCGCCAGCACCGGCTTGTGTGACCCGCAGGAGACCTGCTCGGGCACATCAGCTGCATGTCCGGCGGACGTTACAGCGCCCGATGGGAACTCTTGTGGGAGTGGCGGGTTGGAGTGTGCTTCGGGACAGTGCACGAGCCGGGATCAGCAGTGCAAGACGGTGATGGGGAGTTATACGCAGGGGAACGACACCTATGCGTGCGATAGCTCCGGCTGCACGATCAGTTGTGCGAGCCCGGAGTTCGGGACAGGCGTATGTTATGGGCTACAGCAGAACTTCCTCGATGGGACGGGATGTGGTGGTGGCGGGAAATGTGCAAACGTAAGATTCGCGTCCTATTCACTCAATGTCTGCAAACTCCCACTAACCTTCTACTCTGTAGGGCCAATGCAAAGGCGCGTCCACAGCCGGCGAAGTCAAGTCCTGGATCGACGACCACAAGGCCCTCGTCATCGGCATCTGTGCCGCCGTCGGCGCCCTCCTGCTCTTCGCCATCCTCGGGTGTTGCACGCGGAACTGCCGACGTCGGCGCGTGAGCCGGAAACAAACACCTAGTCCACCTGTGCCTCCTCCAGGCGGTTGGCAAGGGTGGAACGGCGGCGGCGGCGGTGGCGGAGGTAGAGGTCAGAGGCCCCAGATGGAGCAGCAGCAGCAGCAGCAAGCGGCATACTACCAGCAGCCGCAGCATCCCAGTCAGGGGTGGTTCGATCAAGGGAGCAATAATAGAGGAGGCGGTGGGATTCCGCCTGTGCCGCCGCCGGCATATGCGCCGAGGAGCCATGCGAGTGTGAGGTACGCTTAGCATGTTCGTCGTTTGTTTTAGCGAGCATGATGGCGTTGGATTGGTTTGTAGGAGTGGATACGATTGCATGCATTGCATGGCGGAGGAAGTTATGACATGTTGGCACCATTTGAGTGTCTGCATTGGCACATGTAGATATGCGGAGTAACGATCAAGATCCTGTGCAGGGCCGGGAGGACTTCCTCAGGCGCAAAGACTTACACTACGATGCGGTCAGAGGGAGAGGGTCGAGACTAGGAGTGCTCAGCAGAGCAAATGGGCACAGACACGCCAGGAATGCCATCGAAGACCCGTCACGAAGAAGCCACGGAACTCGAGCAGTATTGAGGTTTCTAACGTGTGATATCGTGTGCCGAGCGAGGAGTCATTCACCAACGCTTCACGCTCAGGCAGTTGCTGGCAGCAACGGGTGCAATACCGAGTGAGGCCCGGACTCCACGCCTCACGATGCGCTACGCAATGGGATTTCATATATGATCGCTCTCCTGACGATCAGCCACACTTCCTTCTCCGAAGCGTCCCCTAGACTCGAGCCAATGAGGTCCACGCCGCGGAAGGGCACGACAGTCTCCAGAACACTTCCGCGGAACGTTTGATCCGCAAGGTCATGCAATTATCACAAGCCTCCGTGTCACTTTCGCGCTCCACGCTAGTGAGCTCATGCTCTGACCACCTCCTTCACCCGCACAACCAACTCCGGCTTCGCCCACAGCGTCAAGACCTTGCACTCTGCCATCCAGTTCGCGCTCTGGGCGTCTAGCTCGAAGTCAAAGCTCCACACGATCTTCGCCATGATCAGTCTCATCTCCGCGTAGGCAAGATTCTGCACGTTTGTCAGCAAGCAGAAGCACATGTCTACACAACACCAGCGGCAGCAGAGACTCACCTTGCCGAGACAGTTCCGGGGGCCGAAAGAGAAAGGCTGGCATGCAGAGCGCTTATCATCCGCGTACTTCGGGTCGCCCATCCACCGCTGCGGCACTAAAGCCTCTGGGTCCTTAAAGTTGCGCTCGGAGTGGTACGTCGGATACTGGCTCACGCAAAGCGCGGTATCCTCGGGCATGAAGTAGCCGCTGACGACCTCGCCGCCCTTCCCGACACGGCGCTCGAAGCCGGTGGGCACGGGCGGGAAGTAGCGCAGACCTTCCTGCAGCACTGCGATGAGATAAGGAGCGTTGTTGACGGCCTCGAGGGTGATCTCGCCGTAGGTCTTCCAGAGCCCGCGGACTTCATCCTTCAATTTCTGGTACACCTGCGGGTCTTTCAGCAGGAGGTAAGTCGTGGCGCTCAACGTCGTGGCCGTGGTCTCGCTCCCGGCTGTCAAGATGAGCAGGCAGTTGACCTCGATCTCCTTCTGCGTTATGGTCGCCTCCGGCTTTTCGCCATTGTGCTTCAGGATATGCGTCATGAAGTCCGGGCGCTGCGTGTCGCGCGCAATCCGCGTCCGAGCCTGTTGGGCGACCCAGTTCGTATACTCGATGCGTCCGGCGATCATGCTCTTGTCCACGATCAGACTACTGAGGTACTTGACCCATGGGAAGTAGCTGATGACGTAGAACATGCGGAAGCCTTGCAGGCCTCTGAACAGTAGTTCGATGTACCGATGCGTGCGGAGATCTTGCAAGCACCCGAACGGCTCGCCAAAAAGTAAATCGGCAATGATATCAAACGTGGTCCTAAACAGAGTTCAGAACTCATCCTTATCTATCGGACATGGGCTATACCCTTCGGGTTGCTTACCAGTTGTACCACTTCACCATGTCGACAGGCTCGTCGGACGCAGACGTGACCTCCTGCAGACGGTTGATGAGCTGATCGACATAAGTTTGCAGCAGAACCTCCTGCTCGGCGAGCGCTTTCTCGCTGAAGGCGTGGCTCAGCGTACGTCGGACGCGTGTGTGGTCTGCGTCGTTCGCGATCAAGAGGGAGGGTACTCCATTAACCGGCGGTGCATACCAAGCGCTATCCTTCTGCATATTGACATGGCCTTTCAAGCTACCTGTGCGGAAACCATAAATGTCCGGCCAGGCAGTTTCGCCAGAGGTGAAGGAGACTTCGTTAGGCGAGATACGGACCACCTCGCCGTATTTTTTGTGCAGCTCGGTGACATTCTCGGCTGTGGTGCCGGCTAAGAGATGCTTGACGTAGGGGATGCGACTAATCCTGTTGATGGCCGGTCCAGGGATCTTGTTGAGAGGGTCGAAGTAAAGCGCGTAGAGGAGCTTGCCGGTGAAGTAGATGACAGACTGTTGGGTAAGTTAGTCTCATATGGATAGTGGCTATAGCTTGAGTTTTAAAGCAACATACCAGCACCGCAAAGGTGCCCATCAACGCAAACGGCTTGGTCGCCGGGAGTTGATCGAGGGCGTCCATGCTGCTGTACTCTAACGTTGTTCTGCGGTCTTCCTAAACAACCCAGGGCTCAGTGTTACTGAGGTAGTGCTCGACGGTTTGACCGTAGTGAGGTACGTGAGATGGATGCTCACGGTGTCGGCCCAAAGTACATAGTTCAAGCCGCACAAATAGCTCAAAAGATGTGCGTCCTCGTCGAACGAATGTGAGAGGGAAGGGAAAGGGAAGATGAGGAGGCGAAGGTACATATCTACTTACACTGCTCAATATGTACATCAGTCTTGTGGGCCCTGGGGCGGATCCGCTCACATGCGTGCAACACTGCACCCTCGTGCTAGTAGTCAGGGTGGGTGACAGCTGAGGTCGGGAGATCGGCAAGCGGATTTTGGCCTTAATGTGTTTTCAGCCGCTTTTGCATTGTTCAAACATGATTATGCTGGCGAGCGGACCAATGGAAGTGTTGCACGAGTGTCAAACGGTTATCAGCCTGGTAATGAATGCAATGACTAACGTACAATTTGTTAGGCCACCAGCCGGAGGATATTCTTAATATCCTTACGCCAATGCCCAGCTTATTAAATAAAGTATCACTGCTCGGACAAGCGTTGCTGACATGCCGAGGCAATATGCAGCCTGCCGTTGCAAAAGCGAGAGGCACAGCTACGTATGCAAGCTCCCGGACAAGCTCCGCAGGAGCCTTACGCTCTTCTCATGCTGCTGGGAGCATATTGAGTGGACTGCTAACGCTACACTTTACGACAACGCAGTCCTGTATGCATCCATTTCCGGTGCGTCTGAGCCAAATCTCCTTCCTCTCCTTGCCACGCCCTTGCCGTGCACAGTCTGCCGTACCGTTGATGGAGCGGAGTGCGATGCGACCAGTACGCATAGCGGCATAGTTGCGCCCTTCCACAACCGTTTCGAAGGGCTCTCGAGTCTCTCACCTCTCCAGACTCCTGCAGCCCTACCTCAGCCGCATGAGCGAAAGCGGGCTGCGGCTTGCGAGCCTGCGACGCATCCACCATTATCTGAAAGCAGCAAGTGCCGTTCCAATGACCATGGTCCGGTGGTCCCCAAATAGTCCTCTCAACTACCGGTCGTTCCCACAGGCTCAGGTCGATGCGCAAACAGCACCTTGTAGTACACGATCTCCGCGACCTCGAGCTCCTCCACCTCAGCCCTCGCATCGGTGGTGATGCGCCGCCTCACGAGAGCAATCGGCTTTCCCAACTTCTTGACCTCACCAGTCAGCCGCTGATGCTTGCCCACATACAAGTAGACGCGCTTCTGCCATGATACGTCGTCTGCCGGCTTAGTAGAATCGTAGAGCGGGAACACCAGCTTGCCCAGTGGCGTCGCTCCATCGTGTCCTCGTTGCTCCGGTGATAGGGAGGAGTTTACACTGCCTTGTATCTCCACGATTGCGAACCCTGATGGTGTCTGCAGCAGTTGCGGCAAGGGGTTCTCGGTGCTGGCGGAACGCTCCTTTGATGGCGGATGAAGGCTGATGATCGGCATGTTGTAAGCAACAACCTTGTCCAATTAGTCCAGGGCGGCCGCCGCTACTTCCCCGAATGATGAATGCTCCGCAGCTTTTACGGTTCTGACTGTGTCATATCGGTGTGCCGACTAAGGCAGGACTCACTGTGACGAAAGTTGAAACATGCAACATGCGGGATACGTTCCGTTACCTAACAGAGCTCGGGCTTGTAGCTCCTCGGTACCGGAAGGCACGGCGGCCAAAAGCGCAGAGGCTCGGAGTGTCAGAGGCTCGGAGCACGCAGTTTTGATGATTGGTTTTTTACACTAGTTACATGAAAGAGGCACCAAAGCAAGCATGGGCCTTCTATCTGCCATGCCTCACGCCTGAGACCAGAGTGCCGACAGCCTCATCCATCACCCAAAGCATGAGGATAGTTAATGCTGCCGACCGCCGCGTCTCCCAAAAAAAGCATGGCCTGTCTGCAGGTCTTTTAATGAAAGTATGAATGCAAGACAGCCCAGTAGAAGCAGCCCAGTGGTATATCCGCCGTGTGATGGCAACTCCTCCGCTGGTGACTCCGATTCCCATGCATGCCTCCGTATGCTAGTCTTTTGTCCTTGCCCGCACCCGTATGCACCATCTGTGAGATCCGTATGAACACCCTTGTCGTGGTCGTAGATCATGAAAGTCGTAGTGGTAGGAGACATTGTTATCCATCCGGGCCTTAGTCGGAGTACATGTTATGGTATGCTCGCTGTGTCGGCCCGGGAGATGTCTAGTAAGCCTCGATGGTCTCCGAAGCCGGATCCATGTCCTCCTCGGTGAAGCCGCAGCGCTCCATGATCGCTTCGTTGCCCTCGAGGACATTCTCCAAGTAGGTGATGGCCTCCTTCAGAACCTCGGACTTTGACAGGCCCGACTTGCCAGCGCCGAGGCTTGGGACAAGATGGTTGAGGTCGTGATAGCCCTGCTTGATCACGTTGCGGCGCTTCTGCTCGGAGTGGATGTGGTTCTGGCGCTTCTGATCCTCTGTCAGGTTCGAGCGCGATTTGCTGTCGCGACTCCTTCTCTTCGAACCCGATGCATCGCCAGGAGACGGAGACGCAAGGTCATCTGGGGAGGAGTCCCTAGATCCAGACGCGGGAGCAGTAGCATTTGATCTGCGGCGCTTGAGGGATGCCGTGTTGGCTGGCGTGTTCGGCTCGTACTCATCGTCGATGGCGACTTCCGCTTTCGGCACCTTTGGGCCGCGCTTCGGCATAGTGCCCTGCATCTGACGCTCCGGTTGGTACTCCGCCTCTTCTGCGCGCTGCATCTGAGACTTCCGCCGCTTGCGTGGCTGCCGTTCTTCGAGCTCCGAGTCGTCGTCGTCACTGTCTTGCGGAATGACGGCTTGCCGATTGGCCCACTGCTGTTGCTGCTGCTGCTGCTGCTGTGCACGTTGTTGATAATAGTTGGCAGCTGTCGGGCTTGGATTGTTGATTGGCAGGCCACCGTACTGCGTGCCGGGTGAAGAGTCTGAGCTTTGGAAGCCGCGTGAACCGCGCGACATGTCTTGCATGTGGTGCGTGCGCTGACTCATGACATGTGAATGCGCATGCCCGTTTGCAGCTTGCGTTGCCAGTGGCACAGCCATGAGGTTGCCCTCTTTGCCTTGAATCTCTGCTGCGTATTCAGGTGCTGCGTACGAGAAGGGGCGAATGTTGGGGTCACCGCCGTATTGGTAGAAACCTTGCCTGCCAGAATGATGCTGCAGATACGAAGAGGCGGAGTTTGACATCAGTGGAGAGAAGAATGACTGCGCCATATCTGTTCTGAGGTTGAGTGACTGCTGGCGAGCTCGTGGCTCGGTAGGCTGATGCGGTTGCTGCTGATAATGCTGCTGCTGCGTCGGCGCGAATTGTCTCAACTGATCCTGGAGCATGGCTTGTGACGCGTGATAAGCGTTGTTGTGGGCAAACAAATTGCCGGATGAATGCCTTGACGAAGTGGCGGGACTCTCTGAGTTGCCCGGAGCTGGGACACCGCCAACACTTATTTCACCCCACGTGCCTCCTTGGATCGCGTTGGCACCCATCTGGCTCAGCGCGTTCGCCGCTAAGTACTCGTCAGCCGAACCACCAGCGTTGCCGGGCCAGGCACCCGTTTGGCTTCCGAACTGCATCAGCGGGTTGCCTGCATGGGTTTGGTAGTTCGTGCCATACGTCCCTGCCGTCGTACTGGTGGGGTCGACTGTGCCAGCCGGTACGCCGAAGCTGAACTTGTTTCCCACCCCATTGTCAAACGAGCTGGCAGCCATCCCATTATCTAACCCGTTGCCGTCTGTCTTGCCATCCATGCCGAACTGAAAGTCGTGAAGATAGTTACTTGCCTTTGATCTGTCTGGGTTGGCAAAGAAGTCGCCTAACTCGTTCGTCTCGCTCGGGTTGAGAATGGGTTGCTGGTTGAGGCCGTAAGGTGTGTTGTCGAGCTGCATACCGTCGCCAGCGAAGTCAGGGAGATCTGCAGCGCAACTGTAAGTGACATGTCACACCCAACAAAGTCCACATGAAGCCGCGTAGCCACCTACAGCCGAACGGCGCATTGAGCCCGGTGTAGCCATTTTCTGCGCCGTATCCGTTGTGGCCGCCGTTTTGACCGTTGCGCGCCATGACCTGCGCCAGTCTGGCGGTGGTCGGCGCCCGGCCGATGTTGTTCGAGTCTTGCTCTTGCTGTAGTGAGTGCCCTTCTTGGTGTTGCTATGCGCCAATGGTACAGCGACAGTTGTCGAATGAGGATGTGGTTCGGCAGTTTGTTCGGCGTGGGAATGTCATGGTATCATTGAAGGTACAAGAGTGTGAGCTGGTGAGGAAGTAATGGTAGGATCGAGGACTGTGAGCCTACGGTGAATGAGCACATTGACTTGACTACCGGATTGGGAAGTAGACTTACACTGGCCGGTGAGTGAAGTGAGTACCAATTCGTGCAGGCTGGTTACCTACCAGAGAGTCAAGGTCGAGGTCGTCGCAAGGCCGAGAGGCGGGCCGACCGTGGACTCGAGCGCAAGGCGGCGAGAGTCGCAGGATGGGAGCGAGTAGCTAATAACTACTGAGGGTGATAGTACTGACAGCAGTCAAACGACGCTTATCAGTGTTTCCTGGCTGTTCACGCCTGTTCCAGAGGTCTGCTTCGACTCGGATATGCTGCTTTGGGCGAGCACGTTGAGCGCGGAACACCTCTCTGCATGTGAAAGTGAAAGCGGGTCGCTACCTTCTACCTCCGGAGGTAGTCCGATACCGCCGAGTCTGGCCGACTCGCGCGGGCAGAACCGTGGCAAACAACCTGGACTTGATGTAGACACTCCTGCAGTATGAACAGAGGATAGGTAGCCTCGTACGGTCAGAGACTGATACAGACGCTTCATTGCTACGACATGGTTTGGAGACATCACAGCTGATGCTACACCCTTACGGCGAACACACAAAATCCCCAACCGGCTGCACATTGCAGCTACTGTTCGTCCCGCCCGTAATGTCGATGTCATTGAACGTAAAGTCAGAGCAGCTCCCATCTCCGCACAAGATACAGTAGTCCTGCGCATCGCTCTCCGCGGTCCCAGTGATGTTCGTCATGGTCACACCAGTAATAACAACCCCGTTCGTCGGGTTGCCGGTCGGGCCGCCATTGAGGTAGTCTTGCTGGATATCGATGCCATAGGTGGAGATGTTCGAGACGTGGATGTTTTGGTACGTGATACTGAGCAGGCATTCGTTAGCAAATCATCAAGAGCACTGCGGCGGAGAGGCTTACTTGGCAATGTATCCGGTAGTGTTGGAGTTGCTCTTGATCCTCGCCCCATTTTGGCTGTTGAGAATGTGCGAGTCTTCGAACACAATGTTGGTCACGTTGTTGTTGCTCTTGCCACCAACAGACCCGATGCTGAGACCGTGGCCGCCGTCACAATACATCCCTGAGACGGTGACATGGTCGCCACTCGTAATAGCAACACAGTCATCTTGGTTCAAGACCGTGCTATGCCGGATGATAGTGTTGTTGCAAGAGCTAACATCAAAGCCGTCGGTGTTGTGAGCGGCAGCCAAGCCGTCCGAACGGTTGTTCGGTGCGTTGCCGGCAGTATTGTTGAGGACAATGTTCTCCATCAGAAGCCCAACGCTGTTCCCGATGCTGAAGCAGTGCGTGGGATAGTTCTGGATGTAGAGGTTGGAAATCACGCTGTTCCCGAGGGCTTTGCTGATCACGAAGAAGTGGTCGGGCTTCGTGATGCCACCGTTGCTGCCTGCGAACAGAAGATAACCATCAGCTCACCTGCTGGTACAGCATTCACGACGTTTTGAGCGTGTACGGAGATTTGAACATACCCTGACCATCCCACCAAGCCTGTCCGTTGCCGTCAATGACCGCGCCCTTCTCAGCAGTGATCGTGATATTAGTCCCGCCGACCTCAATCAGATTATAATCAGCCTCCGCGAAGCCGAACGTAGTCGTGCCTGCGAAGGTCACCGTGGTGCCAGCACGAAGCTTGGAAAGATCGAGAGTCTGATTTCCCGGCACCAGGATGTTTTTGAGCGTGATAGAAGTGCAGGCAGCAGTGGCAGCGGCGACTGCAGAGTACGCAGTTACGTAGCATGTGCTGTTAACCGTCGGTATTGGCCTCGTCGGTGCCGTGGGATATCCGTCCTGTCTTGGGCGAACAGCGAAAGCTGAGGTGGTGCAGAGGAGACTTGCAGCTAAAGCCCAGGAGGATAAGGTAGACCGCATGATGAAAGCAGTGAATATGTTAAGGAAGTTGGACAATGAAAACGGGGCAGGAGTCGAGGAGATGATTTGGGGGATGGATGAAGGGAAGTGTATACCTATATCTCTATCTCTGACACTGATCTGCTCCCCTAACCGCGGCGTGGCGAGACGCATTGATGATTGAAGACACACAAGGCATGAATCGCCTTCATGACCACTGCTGCCCGTTTGGAACAGATCTACAATCGTCCGTTGCGGGGTCTGGAGAATCTTAACATTCTGATCAACGCATAGGAGAGAAGTTGTGCGGGCGGAGATGTACCTTTTTGAGGCTCATCGGGTTGCGGCCCTTGCGGGCCTGCCTTCGGCTCTTGGAGAGGGAGGAGATTTTCCGGCAATCGGAATCCGTGCCGACCTCCCTCCTCCCCTGCATCGGGACCTTTCCAGGCACGATGCGGCATACCAGTACCACGACTCCGGACCAACCACATGACATACACGCATTGCGGGCGATACGGAGTGGAATGAGGCGTGCATCACGGCGGGAGGATGGCAGGACTGGCTTTCGTCACGGGTTCCTTCGCCCCTCTCTCATCAGCCTCAATCGCCATTTGGTGTCAACCTGGTCGCTCGCAGGATAGCTCGACAGATCAAGATGCTGGCTAATGCATCGTTCCGGCCTCATGTCCATAGTTCGGAAAGCATAACAATGGCTAACGAATGCTGGACCGAGGACGACATCTTACCTCGCAACGCCTCCTGATCCGACCGTCTAGAGCGGCGGCATAGGATGCTCTGCGTACATTCGGTGAACTGCATCGCGCTCCGTTGGATCCGACAAAAGACCATCGAGTGCTGGACGTAGGGTGTGGGATTGGTATTTGGTCGACGGTGTGCAAGAGCGTTGTTTGGGGGCTAGATCTTGGAGTCGGCCCGTGCGGAAGATTGGATCGGATCTGGCAGTCTGTCGCAGATCTGTGACATCACTGAGATCGATCTTGTAGCACTCGAGCGCGATCGTACTCGAGAAGGGTTCGTGGTGCGTTTCGCTATGTTGGCTTCTCGCGCCCTCCACGCGTGTTTCCGCCTCTTTGATGCTCTCCGCCTTGACCCTCAGAGGCAGCACTAGGTTCTGGACCCACGCATTCGGACGTAGAACGGACGTCTTTGTACGCAACGGCGGCAACCCCGGTGTAGTACGCACATTCATGATGGCAGTAGCCAAGCGAAAAGCATCGTCCGTCGACGCATTAAAGCCACTGGCAAACGGCGGCAACGCACCACCGCCGAAACGACGAGCCCCTTCCCGCAATGCCAGCACGGCCGCAGCGACGGTCAACCCCAACATCAACGGCGAGATCATCGACGCGCCGGGTGCAACAAGGGCATCACCGGACGGCGATGTCAACGTTGACATCGTTCCCGGGGCTGTAAAGCAAGCCAACCGCACCAGATCGGAGAGCCCGCTGAGCGACGCGCCTGCTGTCGTTGAGCCGCCCAAGAAGAAGAACAGAGGCGGGGCGAAGAAGGCGGATGCCGGGAGAGATGTACACGAGGCAGAAGAGGTGGTCAGCGCAGTCGTTGATGCTGCGACTAGTGGGAAGCCGGCGCCGGCGAAGAAGGCGCGAGGAAAGAAGGTGAAGCAGGAAGATGGCGACGATGAGGCTGCAACAAAACATGCCAAGCCATCGCCGCCGAAGAAGGCGAGAACGCCAGCCGATGATGAGCGCGCAGATCCAGAGGCCGAGGGCGACGAGGAAGCAGACGAGGAGGAGGTTAAGGAAGCTCTGTCCCGTCCACCACCAGTCAACAGCGACTACTTGCCGCTACCCTGGAAAGGCCGCCTGGGCTACGCATGCCTCAACACCTACCTCCGTCAGTCCAATCCACCCGTGTTCTCATCACGCACCTGCCGCATCCAGTCCATCCTTGAGCACCGCCATCCCTTGCGCGATGAGAGTCAGCCGGAGCACCCGACGAAGAACAAACCTGATCGAAGCAAGCCTGCCGACGTCGAGCTGGGCAAGCGGTACATGGAGGCAATATGCCTCGCAAACGTAAAGGATGTTGCGAAGATGGTGAGATGGAACCACAAGTACAACATCAAGTTCTTCCGTCTAAGCAGCGAGATGTTCCCGTTCGCATCACACCCAGAGTATGGGTACAGGTTGGCGCCTTTCGCCACTGAAGCACTGGCGGATGCTGGGAGGGTGATTGCCGAGCTCGGACACAGAGTCACGACCCATCCGGGCCAGTTCACCCAACTGGGTAGTCCGAGGAAGCAGGTCATCGACAATGCTATCCGTGACCTGGAGTACCACGACGAGATGCTGTCTTTACTCAAGCTGCCCGAACAGCAGAACAGAGACGCCGTTATGATCTTGCACATGGGCGGCATCTTCGACGGCAAGGAGGACACGCTGCTGCGCTTCCGCGAGATCTATGCCAAGCTCTCCGACTCGGTAAAGAATCGATTAGTGCTCGAGAACGACGACGTGTGCTATTCGGTTCACGACCTCCTGCCCATCTGCGAGGAGCTGAATATTCCCATGGTGCTGGACTACCACCATCACAACATCATCTTCGATGCCGCGCAGATACGCGAGGGTACGAAGGACATCATGGACATTTATCCCAGGATCAAGGCCATGTGGGACCGGAAGGGTATCAAGCAGAAGATGCACTACTCGGAGCCTACGCCGGCGGCCATCACCGGAAGGCAAAGGCGGAAGCACAGCCCGCGTGTGGCGACCATGCCGCCGTGTGCGCCTGACATGGATCTGATGATCGAGGCGAAGGACAAAGAACAGGCTGTCTTCGAGCTGATGAAGACCTTCAAGCTGCCCGGTTACGACACGCTAAACGACATTCTGCCCTACACAAGGAACGACGACAACAAAGTCGCATTAGCGACAATGAACAAGAAAAAAAGGAAGGACGCCGATGAGACGGAGCCGGAACTTGTACCAGATGAGGACGTAGGCATGGGCGGCCCAGAAGGCCGCGTCTACTGGCCACCAACTATGGAAGAGTGGCTGCGCCCGAAGAAGCGAGAGGTCAAGAAAAAGGCGGTACCGGAAGGAGGCAAAGCCAACGAGAAGATGAAGAAGGAGCTTGCTGAGCTCTATGCAGCAAAGGAAGCCGAGAAGAAGGCAGCCGCTGATGGGACGGTGAAGGAGGAGGATGGAGAGGAAAGTGATGTGGAAGCTACGCCTGCAACCAAGAAGGCGAGGGCGGCTATGAAGAAGAAGGAGCAGGCTGCCAAGATGAAAGCTGTAGCAAAGGCGGAGGCGGATGAAGCGAAAAAGCTCGCTAAAGAGGCTGCTAAGGCTGAGAAGGAAGCGGGCAATGGGTCGAAGGTGACGAATGGTGCTCCCAAAGCCGCAACCAAGGCGCAGGGCAGGAAGGCAACTGTCAAGAAGGAGGTGGTAGAGGCTGCTGTACCGACGCCTAGTCCGAGTGACGACGAGGGTTCTGAGCTTGAGCTGCATGATGAGGATGACGATGACGATGATGCACCGCCCATGCCTGCGCTCAAGCGGAGGAGTACGGGCAGTAGAGCGACGACTGGAAGGCAGGCGAAGAATATGAAGGTCAGCTATGCGGAAGATGATGGCGAGGAAAGCATGGCGGATGACTGAGTGTCTCCTTGCTAAGGTACTTGTAGGATAGCACGGCTTGAGCATCAGCATCAGCATCAGCATCTTGTATTGTAGCTCAGAAACGTTACGAAAAACTAAACCTGTCAAAACATATCGCTTTCTCCATGCTCGCGCTCGACCGCGCTTCCATGACGAGGTCAGACCAAGTCGCATCAATAGCAAACAAACCACGCCCTGTCCTCAATCAATCTGCAAAGCGACAAAGCATTCGATTGCGCACTCAAGGCCACAAGGCACGCCAGGACAGTCCACCAACTCCAGACAACCGCGCAACTGTTTCCCAGCCTTGCAAGAAACAGAAAGGGGATACTGTCGACGCAGGCTCCCTTCGCATCTGTGTCATGCCCTCCTGGACATGGCCCAGCAAGTACGGCGTGCAAAACCAGAAACCTCAGCGGCGGGCCGGCGGCTGGAGTTCGGGAGGGAACGAGGAGATTAGAAAACAAGCGGGAAGCGGCCCAAGGGTAAGAGGGTTCTGCAGTGGCTGGGCGTACGTGCGGGCCGCCGCCGCAAGACGTGCGTCAAGCATCTCGTCAAGCATGCCGTCAAGCACAGCGGTAAGTCCAGCTTGGCGAGGGGTTTGGCGAGCGAGGGTTCCGTGGGCGGCGTTGGGGCGTGAGGAGCCTTGGCCTAGCGCTCCGTTGTTGGAGGGCACGCGGTCGTTGTTGAGGCGGGAGGAGCTTGCACCCACGTTTGCACCATGAGAGGGCTCGTTCGGTTTCTTGGAGCGAGAGGGGCGTTTAGGCTGCCTTGCGCCGTTGGAAGGCTTATGTTCGTCGTCGGGGCAGGAAGAGCGTTTCTGCAACTTTCCTTGGTTGGCGGGCTTGCGGTCGGCTTTGGGGCGGGATGAGCTTACGCCCGGCTTTTTATCGTCTTGATCTTCGTCGTGAAAGCTTTCGTTATACTTCCTCTTCGGCTTAGCCGCCACACGGGCGCTCTTCCTCGTTGGCTCCATGGTCGGGTTGCGCGTCGCGAAGCTCATTATTGGTGGTAGTGGTGGTGGGGAAGTGGCCGTGGGAGCCGTCGCCTCGCGGAGCGGGTCCTTCCCTTTCCTCTTCTGCATACTCTCCGTCGGCTCCGTGGTGGTCGGGTTGCGCGTCGCGAATTTCTTTATCGGTGGTAGTGGTGGTGGGGAAGTGGCCGTGGCAGCCGTCACCTCGCGGAGCGGTTCCTTCCCTTTCCTCTTCTGCATACTCTCCGTCAGCTCCGTGGTAGTCGGGTGGCGCGTCGCGAAGTTCTTTATCGGTGGTAGTGGTGGTGGGGAAGTGGCCGTGGGAGCCGTCACCTCGCGGAGCGGTTCCTTCCCTTCCCTCTTCTGCATACTCTCCGTCGGCTCCGTGGTAGTCGGACCACGCGCCACGAAGTCCTTTATCGGGGTGTACTTTATCGGGGTGTAATTTATCGGGGTGTAATTTATCGGGGTGGACTTTATCGGAGTGGCCGTGGGAGCCGTCACATCGCGGAGCGTTAGCCTCCCTTTCCCCTTCTGCATACTCTCGTTGCGCTGAGACTGTCGGAAGAGAATCCCGTCGCTCTCGGCCCTGATCTGCAGCAGTGACTCGGCAGCTGCGACGATGGCAGAAGTGTCCTCCTTCTCCAGCATCAGTGCTACGTCTGCAAGCATTTCGAGCGCCATATTTCCTTTGCAGGCAGAAAACAGAGCGAGAGGTACTTTCAAGGTTCTTTGTATGGTGTCGTGCCAAAGGGAGGTGGAAAGAAACTTGACCTCGAAAAGCTTACCGTGGGTGTGGGCATACGCGCTACGGTGCCGCCTGCGAAAGATCCAGCATTTGGCTTTAACACTGTGGTTCGCTCTGGGACCGAAGAACATCCCAGCGGTATTCTTTCTGACCACGTTGCATCCAAGGCTGCTGCAGTTGCGCCAGTGCTAAGGGTAATCTTTTGGTGCGGGAAAGTCCGTACACGCCTTCATGACTAAATCGCGACGTTAGAATGTACGATCATGGCTCGAAGTGGGTCGTGTCCATCAGTTCAACTTACAGTCCTGAGTCGTGAAGCTACCCACACCCGTCACGCCGACCTTCAAGAACGCTGCATCGCCGAGGACCCGCTCTTTCATCGTCAGGAGCTCGTCAGCATCCCAATTCGCCCACACAAACCTGCCGTGCAAGAAGGCCGCCTCCTTCCCACTGACCCAAACAGCCATATGTGCGGACAGGCTCGGGTGGTCCCAGATCGGTAGATCTTTCGGAATCTTCACCGCCGCCGTGTATACAGCGCCGGGGTGTAGGGTGATGATTCGCAGCTTGTCCTCTGGTATCGCCTCAGACACGTGACAGAGGTAGTTGGCGAAGCCTGCCTTCGACCCCGGGTATGCGGCACGCGGGTAGTTGTAGCATTGCACCGATGCCGAGGTGATATTGATCAGTACCTTTTGGCGACAGGACTCGTCAGGCTGGTTCTGGAAGTGCTCAAGCTGGTGCAGGTTGGCTATTATGTTGAAGTTGAAGAAAAATATGGCCTCTGCAAGGCCCTTGGCCTCCCCTATCGCTCCTGCGTTCAAGACCAGGACATCGACGAAGACTTTGTCGTCGGCCAACTTCTGCCACAGAGCGCCAATGGCAGACGCGTCGCTGGAGTCGCTGCTGAGACCCTGTACTTTCGTTTGTGGATGGTCGCTTCTGAACTTCGCGGCCGCCTTGTCAAGCTTGTCTTGCGAGCGCGACACCAAAATGACCGTCGCCGCATGCGCTATTGCGAAGGCTTCAGCGATGCCGTATCCTATGCCCTCCGAGCCGCCAGTCACGAGCACTGTACGGCCTGACTGGTCTTGCGATGGCGCGGAAGGGGAGATGGTAGGGTAAGTGGTACGGCGGTAGATCTTGGTGAAGTCGGCCATACTTAGGGCTCGTCTGCTGCTTGGAATACTTCACCGAAGGAAGGGAAAGAGGGTAGGAGGCGTGCCTGCCTGTACTTGTACTCGTTGTACGTCTTGGCCGAGCCGCATATGTAAGAGCCATGGCTGCATCCGGACACCGCTGGAACGCTTGGTCATCCTGCTGGAGGCTGAAGCAGAAGCAGAAGCAGAAGCAGGCGTTGCGCGGACAGTACTGCAGAGAGGTACATCAAGGCATGGTCGGACATTGCGGGCAGAGAAGTACATCAAGGCATGGTCGGACATTGCGGGCAGAGACGAGGCAATACCCCACGGTATTGTACGTCGCCATTATCCATTGCGAGAAAGATGTTCTTCGGAGGAAGAAGGCGTATGTGTACCTAGAAAGGACAGCCGACATCGGCTCTCCGCATCTCCAACATGACAACAGAGCATCGACACGCTGGGCTCCCATCACAGTAGTGTCTCCGTGCAGAACAAGTGTTCCATGTAGGCCATACTTCACCGCGAGTGTCGCACCGCTCTCGTGACCGCCACCCCTCCCTCGTCATGTCTTTCCTCTCCCCCTGCCTCCTGGGCCGCCGAGCCTACAGGCAGCTCTCCGAGCGGACCTTCACCAGCTCCAGCCGAGCTCTGGCAGACCATGTGCGCATTGTGGAAGTGGGACCGAGAGACGGCTTGCAGAACGAGAAGAGTAGCATATCGGCCGAGACGAAGATTGAGCTGGTAAGGCGGCTGGCAGGGACTGGGCTCGAGACCATCGAAGCGGGCTCGTTTGTCCATCCGAAATGGGTGCCGCAGGTAGGCCACTATCTCCAGGCGATGTTGGTTGTACGTAGCGCTGAGAAGTGGCGGTAGATGGCAGCCTCCGACCGCATCCTATCGTCTATCCTGTCCAGTCCACCATCTTCGCCGCATCCCATCACATACCAATGGCTACTGCCGAACGTCAAGGGCCTGGACAACTACTTCAAAGTCATGGACAATGCGGGCTCAGCACCTCACGACTACCCAACACCGCCCCCATCCCCAACACATGACTCTGGCCCAGCCCTGAACACATCCAGCAGTGACCCCAATGCCGTGCCCTCTTCGACCTCAGGAGTAGACAGCATGGCTCAACCCCGCCAGTCAGCGTCCAACGAGCGGAACGGCCACAAGCACGAAGTCTCCATCTTCCTCGCGGCGACCGAGTCCTTCAGCAAAAAGAACACCAACTGCACCATCCAAGAGAGTCTCGACCGCTTCGCGCCGCTGATGGCGGACAGCAGGAAAGCCGGCTACCCTGTCCGCGCATACATCTCTGTAGCGCTTGGCTGCCCTTTCGAAGGTCCAGACACGGACCCGCACAAAGTTGCCGACCTTGCGGTCAAGTTAATGGAGATGGGCGCAGATGAGATCAGCGTGGCTGACACGACCGGAATGGGCACTGCGCCGGCCACACGTAAGCTCCTGCAGACATTGCGCGACGCCGGCGTACGCAACGAAGACATAGCTATGCACTTCCACGACACGTTTGGTCAGGCGCTCATCAATACCATGATCTCGCTCGACCACGGCATCCGAACGTTTGACAGTGCAGTAGGTGGGTTAGGCGGGTGTCCGTACAGCCCTGGCGCAACTGGCAACGTGGCGACGGAGGATTTGGTGTACACGCTGCACTCACTGGGTGCGAAGACGGGCGTAGATCTCGAGGAGATGAGTAGGATAGGCGACTGGATTACTGGGGAGATCGGAAAGGGCAATGGCTCGAGTGCAGGTAGGGCTACGATGTCGCGATTACGCAGAGAAGGTGGCGCTTAGTCGTTTGATGTGAACCGAAAAGAGAGCCGAGCCCCTGCAAGCTTCGATGTTGTGCAATGGTGTGCGCGCCGACCTCGAGTTAAGGTGATCTGGCCTTCCGCTTCTTCAGGTAGTCACTGGAACAGACAAGATAGGCCATGCATAGGGCACATCAGTTCATTGAGCAGTATCAACTATTAGCTCAAACGCCGTGTAAGTAGGTACTTTCACATTGTATGGCCTTCGCAGCACAAAGGCGACTGCATATGAGGTGAGCTTTGAATTTGATGAAGAAATACTAGCTACAAGAAACGAAGCAGAAGCAGGAAGTAATCGCGTATTGAGGCAGCCACCGCTCTCTTTCTGGCTTCCGCTTGGCCAAGGTGCCTTGTCCCCTGTGTCGAGTAGTGGGACTAGCACCATAACGTAGTGGCCGTTCGCCACTCCGATAGGACATGACAGTCACCGACACATATTCGTCGTACGACGATCGGCGGGCTCTGTTCTTTGATGTGCCTCGGCTTTCGCAATGCCAGAAGTGCAGAGTTGCATGCTTCCAAGCAATAGCCGAGTTACGCAAGCAACCACGCATGCTCGAGTCGTAGAGGAAGATTACGGTCTTCGAGCGCGTGCTTGAATAGCCGCTGACGAAGGGTGTCCGCAAAGGCAATCGATGCAACGAGTCAATGGGCTGGCATCCACGCAGCGAGCCGAGAGGACAACCAAAGACTGCTCAATATGAGCCGAGATGGACGAGTACCGCGGACACCAGCAAGGATTCGAGTGACGACTGGGAGATAGCATGTCCAGAATAGCATGACGATGTCCAACGAGGAGACGAGGTGTCGAGAGGTCAGATGCGGGAAGTCACCGATCAGGTCACCAACCGAAGCGCATTGTCATCAGCCACCGACGAGAAGACAGCACGGTCATCAGTCAATCCGAGGTCGTGGAGCATCATCGCATCGAAGTCACCGTTACGGCACGGGTCCTCAAGGCGGTCGAGGCTTTACTGGGTGCCAGGAGCACCGCCGGGCTGACCGCCTTGCTGCAGGTTGGCCATCTGCTGCGCGTACCACTGCGCCATGAACTGGGCCTGACCGCCCCAGGCGGCATACGGATCACTCGCACCTTGACCGTCACTTCCAGGCTGCGGAGTCGCCTGCTGCGCGATTGGCATCTGGAATGCCGGCATCTGCGGTGGCGCCTGCGACTGGGCTGGCGGCATATACTGCCCATAACCCGGCATCGGCTGCTGCTGCTGTGGTTGTGAGTATCCGTCATAGCCTGATGGCTCTTGGTCGTAGCCACCGCCGCCTCCACCGTTATGGGAACGGCCGGCAGCGGCATCACGCTGCTTGACCGTCTCCACTTTCTCCCAAATGACACGTTCGGCCTCGCTCATACTTCTGGCAGTGCCGGCCAGGTCGATCTTGCGGGACACGTCCGGACGCGACGGTTGGTTGACGTTGATCTTGCAGCCTGTCGTGCGCTGCATGTCTTTGATGGTCTCGCCGCCTTTGCCGATGATCATACCGACAGCCTCGGACGGGACGAAGATGGTCTTCTCGACGTGATCGTGGCCTCCACCGCCGCTGCTACCTCCACGCTCGAAGTTGCCAAAGCCACGGTCGCGGCTTGCAGACATTGCGTTGGTTCCTGAGCCGCCCTTGTTGTCTCTACTGTCGCTTTCCACAATTTCCAGAATCAGCTCCTTCGCCGTCGCTGTCGCTCGCTCGCTGCCAATCAAGTTGACGGGGCGCAGGCCGTTGACGCTCTTGTTTTCGCCCACAATGTTGACATGACAGCCGCTGCGCTCCTGCAAGTCCTTGATCGTTTCACCGCCCCGACCGATGATCAAGCCAACCGTCTTGTCAGGAACCATAACCTGGGTGCTGGCCTCCCCATCACGGAGAGCAGGTAGGTTCACCTTGGCACGGCCGGGCATACCAGCGGTGTAGGCACCCTTCTCCTGTGACACATTCTGTCCACCGTTCTCCTCGATGATGCTGAAGATCTGCGTCTTGGCATGCTCCCTCGCGCGTAGAGGTCCGGAGATGGTCGCTTGACGCTCCGGCACGTGCGAGTCTTTCGCTTGGATGAACTGTACCCGCGCGCCACTCTCTTGCTCAATCCTGCGCAGATTCTCGCCATTACGGCCGATGATTAAGCCGACCAACGCCGACTTGACACGTATGGTCTCCGTTTCCCCATCATTCGCGCGGTAACCTGCCGGCGGATCCCTCGAACCACGGAAGTTGCGGTCTGGAGATGGCGACCTGCGGAAGCTGCCTCGTCTCGGGTCTTCACGGCGTTCGTCGCGATAAGGGTTGGCGTTGAACGCGTCGCGTCGTGGCGGAGAACGCGACCTCGAGCGCGTTTCTTGGTAGCCGCGTCCTGCTAGGCGTGGGTCATCACGTGGGGTCGCTGCATTCATCAGTGATCCTATCGCGTATGCGGGAGTATATACAGTAGGCAGTTGCCAGGACAAACCTGATCTGGGGTCAAAAGATGGCACACCCCTGTCCGCTGCAATGCTCTTGGCTTTTGCGATCGCATCTGCAATGCTGACCGAACCGCTGTTGATCGGCTTGATGGCACTCAGATCGACACTGCCAGTATTTGATGGTTGCGGGTAGTAAGGAGCGGCCTGCGGTGGCGCGCTCGGTGGGTAGCCAGGAGGTAGTTGCTGAGTCTGCTGTGCTGGGGTTGCTGAGGCTTGCGGTGCGCCAGCAGGTTGCTGCTGGGCTGGAACTGTTGTCAGGAGGCCAGCTCTATATCAATACACTGTACGCCGACAGAGTTGTGACTTACCGAGCGCCGCGAGGATCTGTGAGATATCCGGTTGCGCCATGATGCGCGCGGATGCCGCCGGGCGTGTGTAGAACCTGTACTGAAATGTCGCTGCAATGTGTCGAGGTGTTGGGAGCTGCAGTATGTTGTCGAGATACTAGAGGTTTGGCAAAGTCAAGAGAAGTAGATACGACGGAGATGATGGGGTTGCAGAGTGAGTTTGCGGAAGCTTGGATGCACGTTTTCGTGGATAGGTCCGTGCGCCCTTCGGCAATCGTTTGCACGTGAGAGACTGTCCGGCGGCATTGCAGGAGTGAATTAGAACAATCACAGCTCTGATCTTTAGCGAAACGCCCTAGCAAGCAAGATAACATGGTGTGACGCTCCACCGGCTCCCACCACTGACATACAGTGGAGCTCCCGGTGCTCGACGTAGCTGGTCTTAGTCCCGAGGCTGCACGTACGAACAGCCCTCACTTCGCACCTTCTTACAGACTCGGCACTGCGCCAGAGTGAAATGTCAGACCGCAATGCCGTCCTTGTAGGCATCTCTGGCGTCTCCTCCTCCGGCAAAACTACCTTGGCCCGTCTACTCCGCGACATCTTTCCCAACGTCTTTGTCCTGCATGAGGACGACTTCTACAAGGACGACCCCGACATTCCCGTGAAAGACGGTGTCGCTGACTGGGACTGTCTGGAAGCCATCAACGTTCCGTCATTTGAACAGGCTTTAGCATTCATCAAGAAGCACGGCACTTCGCCACCACATTTTATTTCCAAGGAAGACAAGAACTCCGTTGGCAAGATCGAGGTCGATCATGCCGTTGTTGAAAACCTCAAGTGGAAGGCGAGCAGATGGATGTTTCAGAATGTGCCTCCCGTGGTCATCATCGACGGGTTCTTACTCTACTCCGAGGAGATGAAAACCATTCGCGATTCTTTCGATGTCAAGCTTCTTCTTCGCACGGACTTGGAGACTGCTAAGGCAAGACGTGAGGCAAGAAGCGGATATGTTACGCTGCAGGGTTTCTGGGAGGTAAGGACTTGGTGGGAAATTGCCCGCCGTCGATTGCAAACGCTTACACAGAAGTTTCGTACAGGATCCACCAGGTTATGTCGACAACGTGGTCTGGCCGAATTACGTCAAGGCCCATGCGTACCTTTTCGAGGATGGGAACGTCGAAGGTCAGGTGAACGAAGCAAAGCTCGGGGCGCTGAACATTGAGACTATGCCTCGAAATGCACAGAATAGTATGACCCAGTGCCTCGAGTGGGCTTACAGGGTGCTTGAGAAGGCATTGGAGGACTTCAAAGAATAAGCCTCGCCGTGCGACTTGTCCACTTCAGTCTAGCCATGGCTGTCTGCTGGAACAAGGTACGTGACTGCTCCTTCAGAAGCGCATCAAGAGTCAGCCAAGCGCAGCGTGACGTGTTTGCAGTGTTGCCAAGAAACGTTGGCCACGAAAGGCCAACAAGTCAGCAACACCCAGTGGAGCGCATCCTCGCTATGGCTGTCACTTCAGGACGCTTATCATGCTATATGAGCGACCGAGTAGCTAAGAGGAGGAAGCACGGGCTGCATGTGGCGCGATGGGAATCTCAACCAGTCTCGCAGTCCCGCACTAGCAGCGGCGACCAATCTCGTCGACGAGAGGCGAACAATCGAAACTGAACTGCTACATTGTGACAGGCTATGTACTGCTGCTGCTTGCAGGTCACCTAGGTTGTCCATCTAACGATGAGATCTCAACCAAGACACTTGGAGCGTCGATCCGATATTGCTGACCGCTGTCCGATCATCTTCTCGTTCTAAGATACCAGTGTGTGTAAAGGTCTGATCTCCAAGCTCGCTGGCCGAACAGCAGTCCCACTGCGTGTAGAGCTATTCCAATTCCTTGATGCCGGAGCCAAGGCAGGCGAATATCAAAATTCGCTTGGTCCGTAACGCAAAGGCGAAGGCAGCCGCAAGAGATTTCTTGGTACTGTCAACGAGTGCTCCTCGTTCGCGAGGCCTCCTCTCGGTCAAGGGCAGCAAATTGCAATTGCTCAGCGCCCGTGTGCTGTGCGTCGAGAACGGTCGAGGACTCGAGACGGGTAGGTAATGACGAGGCTTGCGCTGGTAAACGTTGGTGCCTTTCCGGTATTAGCTCGGTATATAGGAGGTAGGGGGACTCGAGCCGCTGACAGCGGAGAGTCCTCTTTGACTTCATCGCCACGGTACGAAGCGATGAACTACAAACAACGCCCCGAAAGACTGTTGTATTATTTGCCGTGTGATGGCAGAGGCTGCCTAGAGCCTGGGAGCAGAGCGATAGAGAGACATACATGCTTTCATCCCTAGCAGGCTAGCACCAGGGCACGCATCGCAGTCGGAAGCATCACAGCCCGGCCAATAGTAAATCGACGTGACACATTACACCGTCTGCACAAGTCAGCAAGAACAAAGGTCGCAGATCAAAAGAGGAGAAAAGGCGGAGGAGGCGCTTCACGGCACGCACCTTTTTCACTAGAACACCGCGTGAGCCGGCGCGCGTGATGAGGACAGGTACACGGCCCCAAGCTAGATACAACGTTTTCGATCTTAGCTAGCTTCCGAGTAGTGCTTAGACCAGCCTTAGGGACGTCAGTCACGCCACGGAAGCAGATCCAGCTGCCAGTAATCCCCATATAGAATCCCTAGCAGCCACGGGCAACATCCTGAGTCGTTGTTGTGCAGATTGCGTCGGACCTGGTCTAGCTGAAAACGAAGCCGCCAAATACTGAATAGATATAATAGAGACGTCATCCACGAGTCCACGATGCTATAGACAGCGTCTCGCAAACGAACCGTTTTCTGGGTCTGCTTCAGTGCCGAGGAACAAAGACTCAACTGTACAGAACTTGACGACGAACCGGTACACAATGGCAGCCGCAAGCCCTTACCCAACGATGGTCAGTTCGCATGTCTTGACAGCGCGTACCTGCACATGTCTCCACAGCCTGCTAACCCAGCAACCCTGCTACAGCCCGCACCAGTCCGACTCGCGAAAGCCAACAACGTCCACCGAAAACCGACGCGCCCGTTCGACGCAAGGCTCCTTGTCATCAAACTAGAAGCAGCTCGACTGAAACAGGTCATGGCGGCTCAACAGCCTCTTGTGGACATCAACGCTGTCGATGTCTCGGCTGCTCAAAACCATCATCTATGGGAGACTGTTGTCAACACCGCGCCTATCCCACAACAGCCTCCCGTTCAGACGACGGCTCCGAATGTCTCGAACAAGCGGGCGACCTACATCCCACGCAACGCCGCCAAGCACTTTGCTGCAACCGCTACGCCCAAGGCGTCTCTGACCGAGGCGAGCAAAGACCTCAAGCGCGGAAAATCGCATGAAGCGCGGGTCAAACCGGATCTCCACACCGACAGCATGCCTGCAGTCCACCCCAAGCAACTGAACGCCGCGCTCCGCCTGGGTGTGTCTGGGAGCGAGGTTGCCACTGCCGCTGCAGAGGTAGAACCCAAGCCAGCCTTTCTCGCCGTACCGGCGGCCGATAGCAGGAGAGCCAACAGACACTCCCGCGTTCTTCTACCTGGGACGTACGGGAAGCCTCGACAGTCTCGCGTTGTGCCTGCCGTGCCCGGAACCCGGCTCTCCTCCAAAGCCCGTTCCCAGTGGCCAGAAGACGCGACCAGCAGAGGCGACCAAATCCCCTGCAAGTCCAGCTACAAGCCAGGCGACGCCGCCAAACGCGCCGCCGAGCGGCGAAAGTCCCAGATCATTGCTGCCAAATGCAAACCCATCACCATCAACGACGGCACGACAAAGACCCACCACCGCGAATTCAGCTTCGAGTTCGCCGATCAAAAGCGCACTGAGATACCCGGTCCCTTCCACTCTGCTGTTGCCGAAGATGTCGACTCGCAACACCACGCAACGCAGCGACCCGCACTCAAACCCCACGACCGCCACAACTGGGCGCAGGAATCACAGTGCGGGGACGAGATGCGCGACCACCACCACCACCACCACCTCCGGCTCCATCTCGGACGGCGGAAATCCAGCTGGACCTTGCGGGACCGCGAGGACACGCAACAAGCGCTCGAGAGCGGCGGCGGCGGCAGCACCAGTGCCAGCAGGCTGCAGGGGCCCTTGCGGCACAAGAGCGCGGACGCGATACCAGACCGGCAGGGCCTGATCAGCGACGCGGTGCGGTTGATCAAGAAGCAGGAGAAGGCGAAGCGGCGGCAGACTATTGTGGGCTTCTTTAAGCGGCTGTAGAAAAACATCCCAACGTCATCGAAATGATCCCTAATCTCTGCAGTTCGTGCCTGGCTATACTGCCTCGATGATGCTTTTAACTCTCCACCCTCCGACTCCCCTCCCGCCGCTTGCTCACAGAGATGGTCTGGCGCGGCCGCAGTCGCCGCTCGTGCACCGGCGTCTTCTTCTTGCCGCCCAACAGCCACGCGCACATGGGCCGGCGCAGGCCGACGTACTTGCCCTCCGGACTGAAGACGTCAACCTCCGGCAGCATGCCTCTCGCATCCGTGTCCTCGATGTCCAATGCACCTAGGGCGCCAGGCGAGAGTAAGGACTCGATGCGCCTACGCACCTGGCATACCAGCTCCACCCAGCCGACGCTCTCGATCAGAACGTCCGCACTGTAGACCATGAATGGCAAGTTCGCCGCTTTCTGCTTCCCGGCTGTGGGGTCTGTGAGAGGGCCGGCGCGCCGTTTCGTCACATCCCACTCGAGGCTGTACGTTCCAGCGGGCTTTATCTTGGTTTTGGCGGTGTCTGTGGCGATTGTCTCGACGGTCCCAGTGTAGATCTCGCCTTCGCGGCCATGGCTTTCAGCGGAGTGAGTGCCCGTCTGGATTGCAATGGCCTTGTGAGTGCCCGTCACATGTGGTGTGAAGGCTGGCGGCAGGAATGGGTAGGCCAGTATAACCGGGTCATCGGCGGAGGTGGATTTGTGCGTGATGCGGATGAGACCGCCGAGCAGCAGACTCTGGCCTGGTCGGATGATGTACTGTTCAGGAACGACTCGACTCTTCATGACCATTTCCTTCTTGTGCTCGGCTTTGACGTGTGAGTCGAGGTTGCTACGATGCACGCCTGGCAAGTCGATGAGCTCGCCTTTGCCGTCGCCAAAGGGTATGCGGATGGGTGACGCGGTCGTGCCTGGTAGCGAGCTCACAAGAGGCATGACGGGGTACGCCGTTTCCGGTTGGGCGGGCGGCAGGAGCGAAGCATCCTCGTCTTCATCGAAGGGCTCCTCATCGGCAGCGTCTTCTTGTGCTGCGCGGTCGAGCTGTAACTCCGACTCCTGGTATGTTGTTGGCTCTTTCGTCGCACCATCGGCACTCTCCGCTCCTTCGCTAAGCTCGCCAGACGAGTCTGCAAAAGCAGTCGGCTGCGGTACACCATCCTTCTGCAGCCCAAACGCCGTGCGACCGAGGCTCAACCCTTCCCGCTGCCCTCGCCCTTTAGGATAGACAGCCTCGAACAACGCGCTCTTCCCAACATTCACCTTGCCCACCATCCACCCAGCACCACCCGTGGCCCAGATCTCCTCTTTGACGTTCTTCGTCCACCATCCTCTTATCGCACTCACACACCGCACATTCCCCAACCTGATGTTCCGATCGTGCCTGCCCAATGCATCCCGCAAGACTTCTTGCAAGTACGGCATCAGCTTGTCGACCTGCTCCTTGTTCGGCGCCAGCAGATCGCTCCGGGTGACGATGAAGCTGACTTCGGCCACGCGGCCACGCACATATCGGATGCTCTTAGATCGCCGGTTTCGTGTTCGCATTTGTGGGAGATGGAGGGCATGCTGCAGGTTCGGGATGAGTGACATTGGGAAGTCGGCGGCGTCGAGGACGTGGTAGATGTGGTTGTGCTTGTGCGGGCTCTCTTCGATGATGGCTTGGATGGACTGCATGGAGGGGTGGACGATGCTGGTGCCGCGGGACTGATATAGCAGCTCGTGGCAGCGGTCGCAGATCGGGACTGATGGTGTCGTCGAGGGGCGGGGGGCGTTCTCTTGCGACGCCGGCGTGTCCTCTCCTGTCGCAGCGAGCGGAGCATTTGCCAACGCTGCCCGGAAGATGGCATCCTCCTGCTTCTGCGACTCCTTCTTGACTGCATTGCGCGCTCTTCTGACGCCATAGAAGCCCGGCGTCTCGGAGTCGACGGTTTGGCTGTGCGCTCCGCAGCCCGGACAGACGGTCGGCAAGCTCTTCGTCCTGGCAGTCAGCTCTTGCTGTATGCGTGCCGGAGGGACCGGTCCATCGTTGGTGTATGCCTCTGCCGGCGTCACCTCCTGTCGGTGGCTTGAGCGGCTCGACAGGAGCCTCCTAGTCCCTTCATCCCATTTCGGTGGGAGTCGCGGTAGTCTCGCGCATGGTCGCAGCAGTTGAGAGGGTGCTGCGAAGCTCGATGGCAGACTGCGCCAGCGTCTGAGCATCAGCAACTGTTAGGACTGTTCAGTCGATGTCGGTATCCCCATCAACATCTCCAGATGCACGTGGAAGCGTTCATCGCGCTTGAAACACGCTAGACGCTCGTAATGCCTCGCATACGATGGGGCTCTGCGGCTGCTACCGCGACTTGCATGCCACCAATCTATTCGGGGCAGCTTACAGGTGAGATCTCGGGCAAGCATTGGACACCACTACGGAACACCCGGGCAAGGGGAGCGACGAGGCGATATAAGAGGTCGGCAGAGGTACGCGCAGCACGAGGACGCGGACGAGGCCCAACTTCGACGAACAGACGCTTTGGGCACCACACGCAAACACTCTTTGCGCCATTCGGCCGTGACCGCGACGGGCACTTGCGATGCCACGTACGCAGTTCCCGTACCCGCGCAAGAGCTCCATGCCGTCGCCCTACACCTCCGCCCGCACATCGCCCTACACCCGCCGGCGCACCCTCAAAGCACTCGCTCCCTACCTCCTCGCCGGCCTCGCCCTCCTCTGCCTGCTCATATGGCTCGGCAGCGGCGGCTCGTCGTCAGCCGCAACCTACCGGCCGCCAGGCACGCCCGAGGTCGTCATCGTCACCACCATTGACCCGCGGCTGAGCGAGAGCTACAAGAAGAATATCAAGGAGAACCGGCAGGACTACGCGAGCCGGCATGGCTACGCCACCTTCTTCCCCAACACCACCGATTACGATCTCATGCCCAACTCGCCCGAGACCTGGAGCACCATCCCCGCCCTGCGCCATGCCATGACCAAGTGGCCGCACACTCCGTGGCTGTTCTACCTCACCGGCACAGCGCTGATCATGAACCCGGCGGAATCGCTGCAGGACAAGGTGTTGGAGCCGCGCAAGCTTGAGAGCATGATGATCACCGACAGGCCCGTCGTCCCGCCCGACAGCGTGATCAAGACGTTCAGCCACCTGCGCGGCGAACGAGTGGACTTCGTCCTGACGCAGGATCGGGAAGGGTTGGCCGGAGGCAGTCTGCTGATCCGGACGGGCGAGTGGGCCAAGTTCTTCCTGGACGCGTGGTACGACCCGCTGTACCGCAGCTACAACTTCCAGAAGGCCGAGGGCCATGCGCTGGAACACATCGTGCAGTGGCACGGCACCATCCTGGCGAAGCTGGCGCTCGTGCCGCAGCGGATACTGAACAGCTACTCGCGAGACTCGGGCGGTGGCAACGATGACGGTGAGTGCCTGTGGTCTTTAACGCTGCTGCGGCGCTTGGTGGCCTTCAACATCTGAGGTTGGGCATGCTGGCTGACACTCTGCTACTACAGGTCTCTACCAAGAAGGCGACTTCATCGCCAACTTCCACGGCTGCCAACGCGACCAGTCGCGCAACTGCGAGGAAGAGATGGGCCCGCTGATGAACCGATGGCGTGAGCTGCGCGACCAAGAGCGGCGGAAGTAAAACGCACGCCCTCCGAACTCAAATTTTCCGCAATATACACCCCAGCAGCCGCGCGATCCACAAGGTGGGCCGATGCCGAACCACTAGAACGCAGATGGCAGACAACACTGTCGTTGCCACCACGGGGGCTCGAGAAGCTGAACTGTGTCGATGCGAGCTGCATAGCGCGAGTCCTGCACTTCCGCGCGGAGTTGAAGGGTTGGCATCCCGAGCTCGTTTTATCGGCCTGTGATCGCCATGCCAGCGAGATGGGGGCGACGGATGCCTCGGGTGCATTGGAAAGGGCTGGGTGCACGGATGCGTCCCGGTATGGTGTCTGGCGCGGCCGCGCAGTGGATGGGGGGGTATATTAGCGTGTGGTCTCTGGCTCCAGGAGTTAAGGCAGACTGGGATGGATTTTGCACGCAAGGCTATGGCGTGGCTATGCTGCGCATTTGTATTATCACGCAGCGCTCGCTTACTGAGCTTCGTGCAAGAAAGCGACACTTTCATGGACTCGGGGCGGGCTACACAAGGCTGTGACAGAGGAATATTGGGATGTACTTTTTTCAGCGGCTGTCATATCAACCATGGCCTTCTCGTGTCTGTCGTCCTGTCCTCTCTCCGTTTCATGACTGCGATACGCTAGACTGGGTGTCGCGAGAAGCTGAGATGCTGGGCTGCCCTCTATTTCACAATCATCCAGCTCGCCCTGGTAGATTGGTCATTTTGCAATCGTTTGCGCCCTCTAGGCGCTCTACCTGATCTGCGCTAAATCTACCTACCCAGCGGCAACCCTTCGCAGCAGCGTCTCGTGGCCTCTCCGCGAGTCGGGGCGAACCTATGACTTGGTCCTCCGAAGCCGCGTCGCCAGGTAACGTGACATATGGCCTGCCAGCGCAGAAGCGCGACTCCTGATGTCCCGCAGCGCGCCGTGCAAGACAAAGCGGCACTGAAGCGCCTCGACAAGCACGAAGTTTGTGTCCGGCAAATTCATGGAGCATGTGATCCCGGCTATGCTGGCAAGGCGTGCCTGCGGTGTGATAATGGCGGAAGGATAAGCGTCGGCTGCCATGTACGGCGGTATGGTGTAGAATCCGGCCACCTCGACCGTCTGTGTCATTCCAGGGTCCGTACCTCGTACTCCATCGCAAGGACACGTCTGGCGCCATGTTGAACCGATTCAGCCCAGAAACGCTTCATCCACCTCCCCTCCCAGCAAACCGCGCGAGCGCCGGCCCCAATTCCTCCTTCCTGCCCTCCTTCGCCTCCTTGGCCCTCTTCCGCTGCTCCTCCCGCATCTCTAACACCCGCATCTTATGCTCATCCACCACATTCTGATTCCCCTTCTTGCGCAGAAACTTCCTCAGACTCGAGTTCTTCCCGCGTCCGCGATTCTTCAGGGTCTCCACCCGCTCACGCTCAGCCTCGGCGCCAGTCTTGCGGTCCAGGTCCTTCTCCTGCTGGCGTTCCTGGTTGGAGGTCGTGTCGAGCGTGCCGACGAAGTCCGGATTGAGACTGATCATCTCGGGCTGCAGTTTGTTGAGAAGAGACTTCACTTCCGCTTCCTGCCGCTGCTTGGCATTCTCGTACGGGTTCTGCTCCAGGGCGTCGAAGTTGGGCTCTCCAGCACCCGGGACGATGATCGAGGAGATGCCTTTGTCGTGGCTTATGCCCAAGATGTCTTCGTACGGACACCACTTCACTCGCTCAACGTGCTGGCCTTCGCCGCCCCAAGCCATGTAAGGGCTTTGTACCTTGACCTGCTCGATGTCCGAGCGGTGTTTCGAGAAGAGGTCCTTCCAGATCGTGGTCTGCGTGCCCCATCCCACAGCGGTCAGATTGCGGTCGCTGATCGCCACGCTCGAGCCGGGTTGCCGCAAGAAGTACTCGTGCACGGGCTTGAAGTTGCGGACGTCCCAGACGGACATCTTCATGTCCTGGCCGGTCGAGACCATGTAGCGACCCTCTCTGTCCATGGCTAGTGAGCGCACAGGGCCGCGGTGGCACAGCATCTTGACGAGTGGCGTCGTGCTGTTCGGTGACCAGAGGGATACAGTACCGTTCTGGTGACCGACGTGCAAGACGCCGTTGTATGGATTTTGGCCGAACGCTGTGGGCGTGCCTTGCTTAGTGCCCATCTGCATGACCAGCTTACCAGTACTCGTGTCCTGCCATTTCAGCCAACCCGCATTCCCGATGGTGGCAAGCAGGTAGTGGTATGGCAGGAACTCCATGTGCGTGACCTCGACATGCGCATCCAGATTGTGTATCTCCACACCGCGGTGATCGTATATGTAGACGTTCCGCTTCTGCGCCACAGCAAAGTACTGGTTGTTGTGAAGCCACTTCGCATCTCGCACCGTCTCACCCAGCTGCAGCTCGCAGCCCAGCTTGCCGCTCCTCCAGTCCATGGTGGCGACATGGCCCTTGCGCCCAGCGAGCAGTAGGTCCTTGCCGTTCCGCGTGTAGTCGCACGTGTACGGTCCCAGACCCTCCAGCTGCAGCTCAAACCCCTTCTTCGCCGTCTCAACCGCGACATCACCCCGAATCTCATCCTGCCGCACCTTGTACGTCTTCTCCAGCTCGCCCTCCGGCTCGAGGAAGCCCGACTGGTTCTCCAGCAAAATCTCTGCATCCTTGGCCTTCAGCGATGCGTCTTGGTATCGCTCTTCCAACGCCCTCAAGTTCCCGCGTAGCTTCTTGTCTTTGATACTCTTCGTCACGATGCCCTTGCCTCGCCCATACTGCCGGCTGGCCTCCAGCTGCCTCTTCTTCGCCGCCACATCCTCTTCGTTGACCTGTTTAGTCGGCGGTCCTCGTCTGCGCTGCACCTTCACCGTGCCATTCGGCCCGACCAAGTCGGTCGTCTCCATTTCCACCATTTCGTATGTGCTCGAGCTGTGGTCAGCGCGCCATAACGTTTGCGACAGCTAAGCTTCGTCTACAACTCTCAAATCTCCTCCGAAATCGATCGGCGAACTTTCTTCGGATTCAATAATCAATATAGCCCCGGCGCTAAGGGCTAATCTCCATCTCTCCGGCGAGGTCGCCGCCCGGCCACTCCCGAGCTCACGTGGCCCAAGCTGGCCTGGTTGCAGCATCAAAACCGTTTGACGCTGCTGGTCCATGGGGAACGTTGAAACTGTCATCCGCCATTCCGTTCCCTCGTCGTCACTCGCATCGAAACACCGAACACACGTCTATATCAGCCGAAGAGCGCCACCATGTTCTCCAGGACCGCCCTCCAGCGCGCCGCCGCAGCTCCAGCCCGCAGCAACCTCATCGCCCAGCAAAGCGTCCGCGCCGCCTCCGCCTGGTCGCAGATCCCGCAAGGCCCGCCTGTATGCCACATCGATGCGTGACGGGGAAGGTGTTGGGAGGGAGCACGTGCTGACAGTCGAACGCAGGACGCAATCCTTGGCATCACCGAGGCGTTCAAGAAAGACAAGCACCCGCAGAAGATCAACCTCGGTGTCGGCGCCTACCGCGACGACAAGGGCAAGCCGTATGTCCTACCCTCGGTATACCAAGCCGAGCAACAGGTGATCCACCAGAACCTCGACAAGGAGTATGCGGGAATCACCGGTGTGCCCGAGTTCACCAAGGCTGCTGCGCTGCTGGCGTACGGCCCGGACAGCACTCCGCTGAAGGAAGGCAGCATTGCCATCACACAGTCCATCTCCGGCACCGGCGCGCTGAGGATTGGCGGTGCTTTCCTGCAACGCTTCTACCCAGGCGCAAAGACCATCTACATCCCGACGCCATCATGGGCGAACCACAAGGCCGTCTTCTCCGACAGTTTGCTCGAGGTCAAGCAGTACAGGTACTACAACAAGGACACAATCGGCCTCGACTTCGACGGCATGGTTGCCGACATCAAGAACATGCCCAAGGGCAGCATCATCCTCCTGCACGCTTGTGCGCACAACCCCACTGGTGTTGACCCAACGGAGGACCAATGGCGGGCCATCAGTGACGCCGTGAAGGAGGGCGACCACTTCCCATTCTTCGACATGGCATACCAAGGCTTCGCGTCAGGTGACACCGACAAGGACGCCTTCGCCCTCCGGCACTTTGTCAAGGAAGGCCACTTCCCATGCCTGGCTCAGTCCTTCGCGAAGAACATGGGTCTGTACGGCGAGCGCGTAGGCGCCTTCAGCATCGTCACCGCCAGCCCGGAAGAGAAGGCGCGTGTCGACTCGCAGATCAAGATCATTGTGCGCCCACTCTACTCCAACCCGCCAGTCCACGGTGCTCGCGTCGCCTCGACCATCCTCAACGACCCGGCGCTGAACAAGCAGTGGCTCGGCGAGGTGGAGGGCATGGCTACCCGTATCATCAAGATGCGCGCGCTGCTGAAGGAGAACCTAGAGAAGCTGGGCAGCAAGCAGAAGTGGAACCACATCACCGACCAGATCGGCATGTTTGCGTACACGGGTCTGACTGCCGAACAGATGAGCAAGCTGGCAGAGGAGCACTCGGTGTACGCGACGAAGGATGGGCGGATATCGGTCGCTGGCATCACGAGTGACAATGTGGGGAGGCTGGCCGAGTCCATCTACAAGATCACCGGATGAAGAAGTGTCCCATTGACGGCCGCGTAGCGATACCGTTTGCTCGTGTCGAAATGATGACCGGCGATGGACAGCCAGCCAGCCCGAAGACGGTGTCATTTCACGATCGAGGTTTTGCAACGACTGGTGGTGCTGCAATGATGTGTGTACGATACGTTCGAGTGAGGCGCGTAGTGTGGCGTGGCGTGGCTAGCTAGCAAACGAGCAGTCTTGCGTCGAAAGCTATACAAAGTGTACAGCCTAGTGGCCGCCATTTCCTCGAAATGACTACCCGAGACTCGTGCAAGCGCTGGCGCCAACGTATGTCTGAAGGTAATCGCAGAGTCCCATCTTGACGTTGGTAATCGGGTTGACATTGACAGTAGTATAGAGAAGCGCATTCCGAATTGGACAGGTAGGGCGCCCACTTTCTTTACATGTCCATACTGCCTGCCTGAAAGACTGCTGCTCCTTTCGGTGGCCAGCAGACGTGTATGATGCACTATATGCCTAGAGCCAGACCGATCCAGAAAGGAACTACTTTGTTCATCACTCGAACGGGCATGGGACGCAAGAATAGTGACAAGCACATGGCAGCGCGCCCTTGCAACAAGTGTCGAAAGCCGAGAAGGTAATTCCACACGCAACTAGCATACATCCACTACCCACCCCACGCCAAACTCCCCTACACCCTCAACAGAGTCCCCGTCCCGCTCCCCACCTTCACCACTCCGAAAACTATCAAGCCAACCACAACAACCATCACAACAACCATCACAACAACCGCGACAACCCCACACGTGCTGCACTGCCCCAGCTTCGGCCTCCTCCCCGGCGCGGTGGCCACCTGCCGCTGCCGGCGAAGCAGCCGGTGGGCGCCCCCATGGCCCGCCTCCAAGTCGCCCGGCGCCACGTCCACCACCAAAGTCTGCGTCACCACGACGCTGGCCGGAATCTGTACTTCGTAAGGACCAGATGCGCGGTAGCGGCCACTGCCCGGGTTCTGGCGAGCAGATGGCTGTCTGTAGTAGCGGCTGAAAGGGTTGTGGATGCTCGGGACGTGAGTGAGAGTCGAGCCTGGGCGTTGGGAGCGTACACGCGCTTCTATAGCCAGTCCGCCGGCGTCGATATCATTCGCGGTGGGGTTGCGTCGATTGTACGGTGGCGGTGGCGGTGAGTGAGCTGCCTCGCGGTAGGTGGGTGTAGGATCATCGGCGACGGTGTTGTAACTTGGCGGGTCGTCTGCTTCGCCTTGCTCGTCGGTTGTGGCGGGTGCAGTAATGACCGGTGCGGGCATGTTGATGGTGGGTGATGTCTCCTCGCCTTCAGTTCCAGCTTGAGGGAACGCGGAACGTGCGACAGCCATGTCTGTGATGGCGCTTGGCGCACGGCTGAGTGGACTACGTGCTGGTAGTGGTGCAGTTGGCGACGGAGTGTAGACGCTGTTGAAACTTGGGTGCGGGTTGACTGTTGTGAAGGGGAGGGAAGGGAGTGAGAGCGTAGACGATAGCTATATAGTAGGGCAATGAGCGAGTAGCAGCAATTACCTTTCCCACCCACTGCAATAAAGTTGAGGTTTGTCCACGAAAGCCATGGTGTCGGTGGACCCAGCACCGTGGTACACGCAGTAAGCATGTTCCGACGTTTCAACGCCTACCCTCCGGCATCGAAACCAACGCAGCCGCATCCGCCACCGCCACCCGCGCAATCTTCTTCAACACCACCTTGTGGTCCGCCTCCCTGTGGCCCGCGATTTGCTGCTCCGCGCCCTCCTTCGCTGCAAAGGACAGCGTCTCATATCCTTGCTTGATGATCTTGTTAATCTCGCGGGGACTGAGGTGCTCCCTTTTCGCGCGCTGGCTTTCGATGAGCTCTTGATAGTGCTGCGACACACCTATGAGCGTGTTGATCGGAGTCTTCGCATCAGCGGATACGGAGGGGAAGTAAATATCTCGGAACTTGACGAGTGCATCGCCGGACTCCACAAGCTTGTAAAAGAGGTCGTCGTAGTCCTTCGCATCCGGTAGGAAGCCTTCGCCGGCTGTCAAGGCGAGCGCGAGCACATCAACAAGCCCTCGAACCAGCTCATCCGTGCCGGACAGGAACTTCATGTCATCGGCATACTGATTCATGAAGCGCACGAACGACAGTAGGGAGCGCCAGAGCTCGGACCAGTGACATACGACCTTCGTCCGCGACTTAGCCAGGAACGTCAGTAAGCGCGACAGCACGGTGAGGCTCTGCAGGTAGAAACCCGTATCGAGCTTCTTCCGTAGATTATGGTTGATGCCGTCCATGAGGAGATCGACAATTGCAGCCGCGTACGAGCGGTCGACCTTGGTCGGGAGAGGCAAGAGCGGTGGCCGCTGCCTGCAGAGGCGTACAGGCGCAACAGTTTCGCAGAGGATCTTAGCCACCGTAGGGTCTTCGACGAGGATAAGCAGGATAAGGAGCGTTAGGTAAGCGTAGAGAGAGGCTCGCGCAGAACGGTACGCATGCTGGTAGAGGTACGAAGTGAACGAAATGAAGGTGCTGAACGGCGGCGCTTCTCCCTTGTCGGCTGACGGCTGGCTCACGAAATGCTGGCAGAACAGCTTGTTCGCCAGTGTAAAATCGTAAAGTGTGAGAAGGCTGGCAACCTCTGGGCCGGGTCTGGTACTGTTAGCGAAGGCTTCTACACCGGTAGATTCTACTCACTGTTCCGCAAACAGCTCCCGCTGTTGTTCCTCGGTTAGGATTGGCGCCGCTGGTTTTGCACCAGCAAGAGCACCTAAGCCGACGTAGGATAACGTGCCGGCTACGCTCCAGCCAACTGGTGTGTCATCGTGGATGGCCACGTAACGTGACCTCGATAACATGCACGTCCAGGCAACAGACTCCACGACTTTCTTCATCGTGTCATCGTTGACGAAGTCAGAGAAGCGGACGCGGTACTGGTTGTGCACTTCGAACTTGTTGTAGTTCGCCAGAAGGCCCATCAGCAGGAAAGGCTCGGATGCCTGCAGCGGACTGTCCAGCTGATCCACCAGCTTCATCAGCGCTGGGAAGAAGTCGCGGTGGATGAAGTAGGACACCAGTGCTGTCTGATAGGCTCCGGATACCACTGCTATAGCCGCGCGGACAGCTTTCTGACGAATGGTAATCGTCCGGCCGTCTTTGATGGCATGATCGAGCGCGGCGACAAGCTCAGTGAAGACTGCATCAACTTTCTCGAGGCCAGCCAGTACCTCTATGATGTCAGAGCTCGGGTTGGTGTATCGTTTTGCTAGCACCACGGCGAAGAATACTGTGAGAGTCTAATGAGTTATGAGTCGGCACGCTAGCAGTGGCACGGCAAGGGCAGCACTTACGTCCAATGTATGCTCGTCAGCCGGCGCCTTGTCGGCTTTCAGTTCTGCAATCGCTTGCAATAGAAGCTGTTGCGGCTGATGTTGGATGTGAAGCAGGAAGTCTGCGTCTGTCTCGTTGAGTATCTGTCTCAATCGGGGTATGTCAGGTCTGAGAAGGAAGAGCTCGCGCCAAAAGCCATCGGGCTTCTCGTGGTCTTCAACGCCCTACCAGGTGTCAGTGTGGTAAAGATCGAGCTGTTCCTGCACGCCAGCTCACTTCGAACACTTGTCTATACAACCCCACGACCTTTGGCTCGAAGACATCCGGTCTGGCCTGCTGTGTCAACGGGGACTGCTCCATTGTTGGACTTCTTGCTGCATCTGCAGCATTCGGACTCGGCTTGATGGATGCTACGAAGGAAAGCCTATTGTCTCGCCACTCGGACCGGAGTGATAGCCGCTTCGACTGGGACTGAGCCTGTGTCGCGTCCATCGCCGCGTGGTTCTTGCAGCCTATTGAGAGACTCAGCTGCATAACGTATCTCGAAGTCGGCGAAATCCACACGAAATGCCGACAGGGATCAGCTGAATAAGGAACGCGTCATTGTTTGCTTGTGTGAAGTTGCGGCTTCGACATCAACACAAGATCGAGTCGTCAAGACAAAAACACCACCCCTTCGCACGTAGTAGTCGGCGGAGGAACTGCGAATATGACGGGCATGTTCTCCAAAGCCAGCGGCGCCTTCTCCGGCGCCTTCTCGCACGAGGAGAAGGTCAAGCAAGGTGACGAAGAGGGCGACTCATTGACGACCATCCTGCCGACCGCAGAGGATCGAAGCGCCCTCACCATCCTCATAGCGGACTGCACTGAGGTTATGCGCCGCGGCATCGTCGACATCTTCGACGCAAAGCAGACCGGCAAGCCAGCCGACATGGTAACAGACCTCACCGGCGACCAGGCACTACTCAATACCGACGTCGACCCAGGGACAGTCGACGTCGCAGCTCAAGACAAGCTCAAGAAGGAGCTGGCACAGCGGGAGAAGGAGCTCAGTGGGCCGAAGATGCAGGAGCTGAAGACGGCGGCATTGAAGTACTTTGATGAGTGGCGGGAGAGTGTCATACAGCGGGTCGGCGAGATCGTGAACTCGAAAGAGACGGCGCACGAGCAAAAGGAGCATGCAGAGCCCAGGCCAAGCTCACCTGAGCGGGTGGCGAGTCCCGTTCGTTATCCGAGCCCGCCCAAGTTTGACGTGGGTGTGGGCGAAATCATGAAAAGATTGTACCCTGCGATCAACAACTCGCTTAGCAAACTGCCAGAGGAGAAGCGAGCACTCATATTGCACTCGGTACTGCTGCTGTTGTTGAGCCTCGAGCACTATCAAGCCTACTCGCGAACGCTCATGCTTTACTTGACCACTAGCCTGGACCTCTCCATCTCCTTCCTGGCACAAGATGAGGGCAAAGTCGCCCGAGGTCTACTCGGTGCGGTGGAGAACATGAAAGCCGACGAAGAGACGAAAAAGAAGGCAGAGGAGAACCAGGATAGCAGGAAATGGAAAGTCGGGCTGGCGACCGTAGCAGGCGCAGCCCTCATCGGCGTCACAGGCGGTCTTGCTGCACCACTCGTCGCGGCAGGCGTGGGCTCGGTTATGGGCGGTCTCGGTCTGGGAGCCACAGCCGCAGCAGGATACCTGGGCACAGTTGCCGGCAGTACCGTCATTGTAGGTGGGCTCTTCGGCGCCTACGGCGGCAAAATGACGGGCAAGATGATGGACCAGTACGCACGAGAAGTCGAAGACTTCGCGTTCGTGCCCGTTCGCACCCAACACAAGCCGCGCAAGATCGAGAAGGAGTACCGCCGTCTGCGCGTCGCGATCGGTATCAGCGGCTGGCTGACCGACACCAAAGACGTCGTCGAGCCGTGGAAGGTCGTCGGCACCGGCATGGAAAGCTTTGCGCTCAGGTGGGAGTTGGAGGCCCTCATGAACCTGGGAAACAGCATGGGCACGATGGTGAAGTCCGCAGCCTGGGGCTACGCGAAGAGCGAAATCATCAAGCACACCGTCTTCGCCGCACTGACAGCCGGTCTATGGCCGTTGGGCTTACTTAAAGTATCGCGCATCATTGACAACCCATGGTCCGTGGCCAACTACCGCGCCGCGCTCTGCGGCGAAGTTCTAGCCGACGCGCTCATTAACAAAGCGCAAGGTGAACGTCCTGTCACGCTCATTGGCTACAGCTTAGGAGCGAAGGTAATCTACACCTGTCTCCAGCGTCTCGCCGAACGCAAAGCTTTTGGACTAGTCGAGAACGCCGTGCTGGTTGGCGCACCGACACCATCTACAGCAGCCGACTGGCGAATGCTGCGCACCGTGGTGAGCGGCCGGGTCGTCAATGTCTTCAGCGCTAATGACTATATCCTGGCTTTCCTGTACCGGAGTAGCAGTATCCAGTACGGCGTAGCGGGCCTTCAGGCAGTGCAGAATGTGAAGGGGGTGGAGAATGTGGATGTCAGTGACATGGTGACTGGGCACCTGGCCTACCGGCTCCTGACGGGCACCATCCTGCGGAAGATTGGCTTCGAGGATGTCGACGAGGTCGAGTTCGAGAAAGAAGAGAAGCAGCTCAAAGCCGAAGAAGCCAAGGAGAAGAAAGAAGAGGAGGCTAGCGAGAACAAGAAGGATGCCAGTGCGCCACCCACAAGCCAGCTAGCGAACACAAAGCTCGACGAAGCACCGGCGGCTGTCAAGGATGCCCTCCCAGCCGCCGATGCCAAGGCGCCGGAGGTGACGGATCAGCAGGTCAAGGAGCTGGAAAAAGAAATCGAGCAGAAGAACCAGCAGAGCTACGTAGGCTGGACGCAGGAGAAACTAATGGGTGCTGGCGCTAGTGCGGGCGTGGCTTACGAGAACGCAAAGACGCAGTGGAATCTCAGAAGCGCTGGTGGGTCCGCGGACGCAGCAACAAAGGAGGTTGGCAAGCCGACAGGGGCGGCGGGACAGGATACGTCTTATGAGAGTATGAAAGCAAGGAGCGATGCTCGAAAGGCCGTTGAGGCGCCTGGTGCTGCGGAGGTGCCGAAGGGCCCATAGGGAGGGTCCGCACGCAGAATCTACTGCTCGCAAGGTGGCTACGATGGAGTGGACTCTCGACACCTTGCGACAGCGTGCATGACACTACGAACGAACGAATGAATGTACGAGGGTAATCATAATCATGCATTTGTGTCACGAGAGTCGCGCGCGACGGTCTCTCCGTCTTCCAGCTGAACGGACAAAGGAAGTCAAATCGGAGTGTCCACCTAAACGCCAGGCTGCAAAACCTGAAAAGCTTCTCGTCTGCCCACATCTTCAGTGATCGCGAGTACTAACCGTACGTCAAATTGCAGAATGGACATTGATATCGAACCCGGCTTGCCGCCCAGCTACGTCGCATGTGGTCCACGGCCTCCTCCGTACGCAACCGGAAGTCATCAAGCAGCGTCATGTCCTCGGCCAACGCCAGCAACGAACGGCCACAGCTCGCTGTCCACCTCGGAAAGAATTTCTAGCTGGAGTCGTGGTGACGGGTGGTCGTGCTGCGAGTGCGTTGCGCTGGTTTTGGTATTGGCCGCGGTCACGGCGGCGACGGTAGCGGGTGCATTGATGCATGCGAGAAAACAGGACGCTTGACCAAGAGCCGATGGTAGGGACGTTTTGCGCCCTAAAGGCAGCGATTGGTTGTCAGTACGCGCGATGTAGTGCGATTTCAGCGAAGCTCACCATTGTAAATTTGTAATGCACCTTCATCAACACCACCTCATCCCACGGACTCCACGATGACTACAATATGGCCTTGCTCCGCACCTGTCCGCGTTCACCCCGAGTCGGCGACCTGCCAAGGTGTTGCCCATACGAGATTCGGCAATCAAACTACGACCGACACCCGAGCGAAGCAAATCTACAGCCGTCACTTAGGGAGAGAAGCTACATCACGGTTATTCGAGCAGCAATGCAGGCACCACGGGCTCATTGGCGCTGCGATGCGAATCCTCCTCTAGACCATCGAGGACAATGGTTCTAAGCTCATGTGGAAGTCGTGAACGGTGGGCCGTGTAATGCAGCGATTTACCCCAGCGTCACACTGTACATACTCCTGCCGCGGTAGTAGCCTGCTTGCAAAGAGTGCATTGGACTGCGTCGGAGTGTGTACGCCCCCGAAGTGTGTCTCTCATTTTCTGTTTCTGTTAGCGACCCGGAAGGCTGGAAGCACCAAGCGGACTGCTGACAGGCAGGTGCGAGAACCGACATCTAAACTTCGTTTTTCGAGGACTGTCATGTCACCTTCTATCCGCAACTGAGGCATACAAAGACAACTGTGCAAGCACGCCTAGAAGTGTGCAAATGAGATTGTCATTATGAAATTTTCGTAAACTCAACCACCGCCGCTAAGGGTGGGAGACAGATCTGTATCATGAACGCCGGAACCATGCATTACCATCCATCAAACATTTACCACTTGATCACCTTCTCCGTCTCGCCCTCGCCAGGCGGGAAGTAGGTGTTGACCAGGCCCATGTAGTAGTCCTTGAGGTCCTCCACTTTCGGGACATCATCGCTCTTGCTGTAAAGGTCGTACGGGTTGAACGCCTTGACCGCGGCCAACATCTTCTCGTCCTTGTCGTTCATCATCCACCTGTACCCGCCGGCACTGTGCCATGGGTAGAAAGAGTGGTACCGGATCATCGCTAGCGCCTCGTCGGGCAGCGTGCTCTGCTCCTTGCAGATGTTGTACAGGTACTCGTCGTGGCCCCAGCTGAGCATGACGTTGTCCATGCCGCAGCCGGGCGAGTAGATGCCGTGCGTGGTGCTGTAGATGGGGTCCTTGCTGTCCGGGTTGTTCTCGAACGTGCCCGGGTAGATGATGCTCTCGTCGAAGCGGCAGCCGACGGGGAAGGTGTCGCCCACAACGTCCCACTGGCCCTTGGCGGTGTAGAAGAAGAGGAGCTTGCCAAGGTCGTGGATGAGGCCAGTGACCTGCATCCACTTGGGCTTGCCGTCCCTCTTCATGGCCTCGGCTGACTGCAGCAGATGCTCGATCTGGCTGAGCGAGGTGTCCGGGTCTGACTCGTCGATGAGCGTGTTAAGCTTCTCCATCGCCTGCCAGATGGTCATCTCCGCGCGCGTCTGCGTCTTGAAGTCCAACCGGGCCTTGAGGTTGTAGGCCACGGTCTGCTTCTCGTGCTGCTCGCGGTAGAAGTTCTTGACGCGGTCGCAGGCGTCCTCGTACTGCCGGAACTGCGTCTTGTCCTTTTCGGCGTCGAACTGGGACTTCTCATAGAGGCTGACTTCCTCCGCCGTGGCCGTGCCGTTCTTCACTCTCATGGCCGCCTTGAGAACGTTGACCTCGTCGACAGCGTCGGAGGTCGCTTCGAGGGCCAAGCCATCGCGATGGTCGACAAACTCCTCGGCGATGTTGGGCGTCTCAATTGCTGCTGGTGCCATGGTGGAAATGTGTATTTGGTGGTGGACGAGACAATGTTCTGGGTATCTCGTGGAGTCTTTTAATCAATGAATAGTATGATGGAGACAGTGATATGGAGATAGGTGTGGCAGATCAGAAGGAGAAGAACAGGTCCACTACCCACCTTATACTCTCTGCGCCTGTTAGATACTCTCCCATACGAGTGCATACGCTCCACTTGCCCTACGACGGCACGTAAGGCAAGACTCCAGGATGCCAAACCCAGACTCCCCACACACCCTACTCAGCGTCTAGAAAAGCCAGCACTCGCCCAGACCAACACCACCTGCCATCTTACGCAGCGATGTAGCAAGACATGCCGTTCGATGTGACGCCCCACCCGAAGTCAGACACACCATCATGCGGGTTCTGGCCATGTGGACGGAGCGATTGGCCATGACCGGAGAATCTCTGCAGCGTAGCGGCGCCTAGCGCCTCTATTCGGAGAGCGAGACGGCTGAATAGGGCAAGCCGGCGGGACTGTTCTTCCTGAAGCCTCCGAAGTCCGAAGGGTGGGATGAAAAAGGTGGATTGTCGAGGTCATCGTGCTGAAATGCTGCGGTGAAGGTTGGGTTCGCGGACAGAATTGCCTTTTTCGTTTGATCGAGACCGGAGACTACGGCGATTCGTTGTTCCCTGCCGAAAGCTGCATGATGGTTTTTCCTAGCTTCGTTCTTGTCCGCATCCGTATTCGACGGCGTATTGCGTCAGAAGACAGCGTTCGCCGCTCGGGCTTCCAGAATTCAAAGACCAATGCTTCTCGGCGTCTGGGTCCCCGCACTCAACCCCTCCTTGGAGGGTTGAATTGCATTGGAGTCTTGCCGAGAAGAAGAAGCAAAGGCCGTCAAACGTCATGCGTTCTGAACGTTTTCGGACGGTGATGCTCCGGCCATGTAGTCCAGTCAACATATCCGCAACTGGCAAATTCCATGCTTGCGCGCACCCCAGAGCACATACTATATCCCCAAACACCCAGCAACACCATGGCAGAGACATTCACATTGAACACTGGCGCCAAGATCCCTGCAGTCGGCCTTGGGACGTGGCAGAGTGATCCAGGACAGGTTGCTACGGCCGTCGAGCATGCGTTGAAGAGCGGGTACAGGCATATTGATGCGGCGTTCGTATACGGGAACGAGAACGAGGTCGGCGAGGGCTTGAAGAAGGCGTTTGACAGCGGCGTGTGCAAGCGGGAAGATGTGTTCGTCACCAGCAAGCTGTGGTGCACATACCATCGCAAGCCGGAAGAGAACTTGGATGAGGGCTTGAAGAAGCTGGGACTGGATTACGTCGACCTGTACCTGATGCACTGGCCCGTGCCCATGAGCGCGAATGGCAATCATCCTCTCTTCCCGAAGCACGAGGATGGCTCGAGAGATCTGGATACCGAGTGGAGCCACATCAAGACCTGGAAGTTGATGGAGAAGCTGCTCAAGACCGGCAAGACGAAGGCGATTGGTGTCTCCAACTACAGCGTCAAGTTCCTCGAGGAGCTGCTACCACACTGCGAGACAGTCCCAGCCGCCAACCAGATCGAGAACCATCCATACTGCCCTCAGCAGGAGATCGCCGACTTTTGCAAAGAGAAGGGTATTCTCATTGAGGCGTACAGTCCTCTAGGGAGCACGGGCAGCCCGCTATTCCAGGAGGAAGGCATCACGGAGGTGGCGAAGAAGCACAACGTCGGCCCAGGAACGATTTTGATCAGCTATCAAGGTATGATGGCCAGCTGTCTTCTCTTTTGGTCAGGTCCGGAGATGCTGACTTCTTGCGCGCAGTTAACAAGGGCCACGTCGTCCTGCCAAAGTCCGTCACTCCGTCCCGTATTGAGGAGAATCTGAAGACCGTCAAGCTCGACGCGTCCGATCTGGAGGCACTGGAAGGGATCCACAAGAAGAAGGGCATCACGCGCTTCGTGTACCCTGCTTTTGGTGTAAGTATACCCGAACAACGACCACATAAGACATGTTACTGACCTGCTTCCAGGTCAAGCTCGGCTTCCCAGATAAAGAGGAGTGATAGCCGCGCATTTTCGTGAGTAGCATGTCACATCGGGCGCACAGCATAGCGCTTGATCGTATAGATAGAAAGGTCAACTAGCTGAGCCTCGCTTCGAACTTTGCGCCGACAATCAGCTCTGTGCCGCAGGTCTGCCGATGTTGGTGGTCCTGTTCATCTCGCGTCCTTGTCCTTGGCAGCTTTCGCCTGCCCCTTCAAGACCTCCTCGAGTCCCTCATTTCGCCTCCCTAGGAGTATCACGTCCTTGCTATTGATTGTCGACCTCCCGGCGTGCTTCGCAAAAGCCTCCAGATCATGCGCCACGTTCTCGATCTGCGCGTAGCACATCTCGCTCAAGCCGCCGATGAAGTGAGGTGTCGCGTTGATGTTTTGGGCAAGCGCGACCGAGTCGACTGTTTGACCGATGGCATACCATAGTGCGGCTTTGAGCTTCTCCTCTTTGGTCACGTCGTCTGTCTGTAGGCCTGGCATTCTGGTTTGCTCGTTCGTGCTGGGCAAAGACGAGAAAGAAAGCGCGTCAAGCTCGCGTCAAAGGGTGGGTGGCGGCCGTTGCCGAGCAGTGGGGGCGACATCGAAACCTTCAAGCTCTCACCTCTTGCTTTCCATCACCACCACTTGTTCATGTGCCCGGAGTGAAGATGCTTGGGTTTAAACGCGGCGCTTCCGGAAGAGGCAGTCGTCGTGGCAAGGTGTGGACGTGGAAGCGCGTGCAAACACGGCCAAGTCAGGAATGAAAAGGCGAAACACACGATACTGACTGCCATACCCTCCCGCCTTGACGGAACGCGTTGAATGCTTGAAGCCGAGAAACGACGAGGCTGTCTAGTCAAAAGGCGGCGACGACTAGAATGCGGCGATGTGTTGCGGCGACGCGAAAGCTCTACGAAGAATGTGCGGCAGCCTCCCTCTCATGTGAACTTCAGCATGCCTTGCTTGGCCACCCCAGCGTGAAGTTCACCTCGTCCAACGAAGAGGTAGGTATCGGCTGAAGACTTTTTTCTTGCTGGTATATGTTCCACCTCCTCGCGATAATTTTCCCTTTCGCAACATTTACGCTATCACGCACTTTACGACGAATATGAGAAACGCAAGCAACATGAAAGCATCAGCCCTGTACAGCATCTTCTTCCTGCTGCCCGCGGCGTTATGCCACATGGAGATGCGCTGGCCGTATCCCCTACGGAGCAGCTATAACCCGGCAGACAACTACACAGACATAGACTACAGCATGACCTCGCCGCTGGAAGCGGACGGCTCGAACTTTCCATGCAAAGGCTACCAGAATGACAGGCCTATACAGACGACAGCAACCTACGCAGCAGGCTCTACCTACAACATGAGCCTAGCGGGTAGTGCAACCCACGGCGGTGGCTCATGCCAGCTTTCCCTCTCTTACGACAATGGCGCGACATTCCGTGTCATCAAGAGCATGATCGGAGGCTGTCCACTCACGTCAACGTACGACTTCACGATACCTTCATACGCGCCCACCGGCAACGCGCTCTTGGCGTGGACGTGGCAGAATTACGAAGGTAATCGAGAGTTCTATATGAACTGTGCGGAAGTCAGTATCATGTCTGGAGGCATGCCGAGACGGAGAAAGCGGCAAGCATACAACAGCTTTGACAGCTTGCCACACATCTGGAAGGCGAATCTGGACGGCGTGAACGACTGCACGACAGCAGCGGACGAGAATCCCGTGTACCCTGATCCCGGTCCGGATGTTGTCTATGGTGACGGTATTGATAGCGCGAGCCCGCCGTCTTCGGGTGAGTGTGATTCGGCTACGCCATACGGACAGACCTACACCGAGGCAGACAGCAGCGCCCCGGACGCTTCATCATATTCCCAGCCTACAACGGCAGCAGAAACATCACCAGAGGTCTATTCGACTAGGGTACTCGAGACAATCGCTCCTGAGACGTCAGCCACTGCCTATGGAATCACATCGACCAATCCAAATGCGAACAACCGGGACGCATCGATTTCACAATCGACCACTACGGTGGTAGTGGATTGCCCAGGTACGGTAACAGTCACCATCACGCCGAGCCCTGACACAGCGACTGTCACGACCACAACGAGTCCGTCTGTGTACACAGCTTCCGTTACAGCTGCAGATTGGCCCTCATCGTCAACTGCAGTCACTCAAGCTAGCACTTCGTCCAGCGCCTCAAGCACCGCGGTCGTCTACAACACAGTCACCGTAATGCCTATCCCAGCATCCAGGTCGACGGCCGCCGCTACTACGACCTACTCACAGCCGCCATACGCCACAGACGATCTTGAAGCGTACCTCCCCTGCGCTCCCGGCACATTCATCTGCATGTCGAACACTACCTGGGATACCTGCGATTACAGCTCCGATGGCTCTGCAAGCTGGGTATATGATTATCCCCGCAATGTCTCGGCAGGCATGGAGTGTCTGCCGTACCTCTCGCCCTACACGAACGATACGTCACAGTATGCACAACAAGCTACCACGCCAGCTGGCTACTACCGCGATGACAGGATGGTGAGAGCAAGACCAGATGGAGACTGCAGCGATGAAGGTGTGATAATGTGCACAGATGATGGGCAACAGTTCGACGTCTGTGACCAGGGAGGATACGTCGAGATGGGTGCTGTCGCGAACGGGACGACATGTCAGAACGGGCAGATCGTTGCCAGCAGCTGAGACTTGAGTTCTGCGCATAATTCGATCGATCGGCCTACATACTTCAGTAAACTAGTCCTTGCGGAACGCGGTGTATCCCCGCTGCTACAGGCTCCACCTATGCCACGGTATTGCCTACCAGGCGCCTATGATTATGATTGGCTTGCCAGAGATAAGCAAACTTCGACTGTTCGACCAACGTGCTTCGGTATCTGTGACCTTGCAGGGCTTTGATGTATCCTGGTTGCTATTGAGCTCCATCTGTGTTGTGGTATTGCCTACTAGTCACCTCGCACCTAAATCATGCTCGATCCTGACCACAGGCCATCAAAGCTTGGCTGAGTCGCTCGCACCATCGCTAGAGTCAATGACAACCTTCAGCACCAGCTTGCCGTCCGCATCCTTCGTCTTGCCCGCCATCTCGAAAGCCTTCGGTGCCTCCTCCAACCCAATGAAACGATGTGTGACCAACTTGGAAAAGTCCGGCCCTGACTTGATCCCTTGCTGCACAATCTCAATGCTCTCCTGGTACGTATTCGCATACCGAAACACGCCCACAATGTCCACCTCCCTCAGCGCTGCAGCCGAAAGCGGAAGGGTCATGATTGGGTTGCCCATACCAACCAGCATCAACCGCCCACCCGGCTTCGTAGCGTAGATACCCGCCTGTACGCATGAAGGAACGCCCGTGCACTCGAAGACGACGTCTACTTCGCCTACGCCGTCAATCTTGCCGAGTTCCGCTGCTGTCTCCTTGGCGATGGCTAGGTTCTCGTCGATGTCCTTGCCTCTCCGCATAGGCACGGTGTAGCTGCTGTGTGCGAAGCCATTCTTGACAGCAAACTCCACCCTCCCGGCGTCGATGTCTGCTATTATCACTTTGCTGGCGCCCTTCACCATGGCGACTGCTGCGCAGAGCAGGCCGACTGCACCGGCGCCGAAGACGATTACTGTGCCACCACTGGGCATGTGTGACCGCCTGAAGGCGTGCAGAGCCACACCCAATGGCTCCAACAGTGCTCCAACATCCAAGCTAACGTCTTCAGGCAGCTTATAGCACCACTTCGCCGGATGGTTGACCCGCTCCTGCAATGTCCCCTGGAAGTGTGGGAAGCTCTTGCCACTACTCCTGAACTTCATCTCTTTGCAGATGTTGTACCTGCCTTCTTTGCACCTTTGGCATTGCTCGCATGGCAAGCCTACCTCCAAAGCCACCTTGTCGCCGGACTGGAAGTCCGTGACCGAGGAGCCCACTGCTGTGACGATGCCGGCGGATTCATGGCCGAGGCAGAGCGGTTCCCGAACGAGGATGTCGCCGTTGCGGTGGTGGGTGTAGTAGTGGAGATCGCTGCCGCAGAGGCCGGTGGAGGCTATGCGTATCTGGAGCTCGTTGGACGAGGGTGTGGAGATCTCTCTCTCTTCCTGTTCAACAATTTAGTGTCCAACAACCTTGATGTCTGTGGGATGTACTCACCACTCGTAGGTCCTTTGCGCCGTGGAGGACGGAAGCTTGGTACTGAGTAGACATGATGAGGGGTTGTTGCGTAAGAGAGAGGCGACGACGAGTTGACAGGAGACTGTGACTATACCGTTGATTGGTGTGCAACAACTCAGCCAGGCCTACAGATTGGCAGTCTATTTCCATAATGTTGTTTGGGTGACTTCAACGGCAATCGTGGCCACCACCAAGAGTCGTTCCTGCCCTCCGCGATCGGTCACATTCAAACGCCGTCGTCGGCCGGCGGCAACTGCTTGGATATATTCCAGCCGAACACTCTCGGCGAAACAACTATCGTGAGAGGCAGTCGATGGCCGTTACAAGAGCACAACAGCTTGAACAGCATTTCGAGAGACCGGCGGACAACATGGCTTCTGTAATGCAGCTTTTCTCCCTTGAGGGCAAGACGGCCCTAGTCACTGGCGGCACGAGAGGCATAGGGCAGGCAATGGCAGTAGCATTGGCAGAAGCTGGAGCAGACGTATTGCTCGTTCAGGTAGGTACGGACAGTGTAGCTCCATGGCATAGGCTTTGCAGCAAGCGCTGACAGGATACACGACAGCGAGATGAGTCCAACCAAAACACGAAACAAGCCATCGAGAAGCTCGGCCGCAAAGCCCAGATATACACTGCGGACCTCGCCTCCAACGACTCGATGAAAGCGTTGGTGCCGAAGATAGTGAAGGACGGACATCAAATACACATCCTCATCAACTGCGGCGGCATCCAGCGAAGACACCCAGCCCACGAGTTTCCGGACGAGGATTGGAACGCTGTCATGCAGGTCAACCTGAACGCAGTCTTTACGCTTTGTAGAGACGTCGGCGCGCACATGCTGTCGCGGGATCCCGATCAATACGGGCGGAGAGGGAGCATCATCAACGTCGCGAGCTTGCTCACCTTCCAGGGTGGAATCAACGTGCCTGCGTATGCAGCATCGAAGGGTGGAGTGGGTCAGCTCACAAAGGCTTTGAGCAACCAGTGGGCAGCGCAGGGCATCTGCGTGAATGCTGTTGCGCCGGGGTATATCGCCACAGACATGAACGAGGCGTTGATCACCGATGAGAAGAGGGCGGAGAGTATATTGAGCCGGATACCCGCGGGCAGATGGGGCTCGCCAGAGGACTTCAAGGGCAGCGTGGTGTATCTGGCCAGCAGAGCGAGTGGTTACGTCTCTGGGGAGATCCTGACCATTGATGGAGGCTGGATGGGGCGGTGATCGTAGGGTGTAGGACTGTTAGTCGGGCGCAGGAGATTTGTAGAACCAGTATCACACATCTTACGATCCTATCCGAAGTTCCGTGTCACTTTGGTCGGTCGCCAAGCGCATATACCGCCCATGTTTGTCTCTGTCAACAACATCCCCAGATCCGTTGCCATCAGCTCAAAACGCAAAAGCCGTCCACGTGCCGATGCCGACCAACAGCCTATCAGAACCGGGCTCAACGGGCGCGCCAACAAAGATGGTCCACTTTACGCTGCTCACTCCGGCAAGTGGTTCCGTCCTGCCTCGTTCAGTCACCCCGCGTGGCCGCGCCCCAGTCTTTTCGTTCCTGGTGGGGAGCTCCACTGCCCCAGCTCCGAAAAACCCGCCTCGGCGCGTTCTTCCACGACGCGTGTGAGAAAATCCACTGTAGACGTGCATTACGCTCTCCAGATACGTCCGACGCTGTACCCGCCTGCATCGCGCTGTTCAACGGTAAGTCCCCGAGCCAGACCGATAAGAAGGTGAGGAGCCCGCCAATTCAACCCAAAATCCTACATCTCCTCGTTCTTCCACTTCCTCGCCTACCGGTCCTACAGAATCGCCGCCCTCCTCCACGCCAATTTCGACGCCCAAGCCCAACTCTTCGCATTCTTGATCATACCCTCTCCCAATCCCTCATAACCCACACAACAGCGACAATGGTCCGCAAGCTCCAAGTCGCCATCTCCGGCCTCGGCCGCATGGGCGCTCGCCACGCTCGCCACTTCCTCGAGCGCACACCGCGCGCCGAGCTTGTCGCGGCCTTCGACCCAACCCCCAGCGCCATGGCATGGGCAAAGCAGCATCTCGAGCCATTCGGCGTCAAGCTCTACACCGACTTCGATGAGATGCTCAAGCACCCGGGTCTCGAGGCCGTCGTCGTCGCAGGTATCACTACCGAGCACGCCCCACAGACCATCCGGGCCATCCAGGCCGACAAGCACGTGCTATGCGAGAAGCCGCTCTCGACCAGCTTGGCGATCTGCCAGGATGTTTTGGATGCCGCTAAGCTGAAGCCGCAACTGAAGGTCCTCTGCGGCTTCTCCCGCCGCTTCGATGCCAGCTACCGCAATGCCTTTGACCAAATCGATGCTGGCAACATCGGCCGCCCCGCCATCCTGCGCTCGCAGACCTGCGACAAGTTCCGCGACGACAACTACTTCGTCGAGTACGCCAAGTTCTCCGGCGGCATCTTCGTCGACGCCAACGTGCACGACATTGACCTGGCCTTCTGGTACTTCGGCCAAGACAGCATCGTCAAGTCCGTCGTGGCTGCCGGCACCGTCTCGCGCACGGCCGGATTGGAGAAGTACGGTGATGTCGATAACGGTGTCGGGATTGTCGAGTTCTGGGGTGGCAAGATCGCCTACTTCTACTCCTCGCGCATGATGATGGCCGGCCAGACCGACACCACCGAGATCATTGGCACCCACGGCAAGATTACCGTCAACGCCAACCCGGCCAATGACCTGGTGGAGATGCACGAGAGCACAGGCATCCGACGGGAGATTGCGCAGACGTACTACGACCGCTTCGAGCAGGCGTTCGTGACGGAGAGCAACGAGTTCACCGAGTGCATCTTGGACGGCAAGAAGTTGCCTTTCAAGCTCTCCGGCGCGGTACAGGCTGTCAAGATCGCATGTGCGCTGCAAGAGAGCGTGAGGTCGGGCAAGAAGCTCAACTTTGACGAGCATGGCGTCCAGCTGGCTGACGAACGTGCTCGTCTCTGAGCTCGTTGCCTGTCATACTTGTTCTCTACATCGCGTTGTGGGCCAAAGGCGTCAAGGAAGGATGATTCGGATACCAGATGCATAAAAAGCTGGGGTCATAGGCCTATCAGACAACATTGAGCGTTATCATAGACATACAAATATGCATTTTCGTCACACATAACACGCTGAACCTGCACACTCGAAGACTCGCCGAAGTCGCTTCCTCCTTGCTTATAAACACTCAGTGTACGCTTTGCTATCCAATAGAACGCGAGCTTGGCAGGCCAACTGCCTGCTTTGGCTGTTGAGAGGTTTATCAAGCGGTCTACAAGGCAGTGTACAAGGCGCGGCTAACGACATCTACTACTCTTCATTACGCGGGTCGTGCAGTTTACCGTCCCTTCTATGTACAACACGCTGAGCCCTTGACGTATGTAGTCCCCAAGGCCGAGACCCAGATGCTTCGCCCAAATTATGTACAGATCATGCACATCGCGATCGCACGCACCAAATCAAACATCCTCCCAGCCCCAAGCAACCTTCAGATTGCGCATCGCCGCCCCAGTCGGCCACGCGTGCTGTCGGTCACACATAGTCAACACCTCCAACAACGCCTCCTGCTCCCTGCGGCCCGTGAACTTGTCCCCGGCCATCGTGACGCCCATGCTAGCATACGTGAAGTTGGGCGGGCTCGATGCATTGCTCAAGCACATGCCGCAAAGATCCGAAACATGCTCCCGGATCTCGTCGTCCATGGTCCGCAGTGCGACTGCACGCCCGGGTCCTAGCCGCGGCACGCGCGGATTGTACGAAGCCAGCAGGATGCGGGCGAGATGGTAGTGGTTCAGGCCTGTCACTATGGCGTCGTCGACGAACCACTTCTCCGGGAAGACGTTGCCATTGCCAGCGGCATCGGCTTCGTGATAGTATACTGGCCTGAAAGACAGTGGTGTGCTCGTGTGCCACTGCTCCACGGCGTCGGTCAGGAAAATGTACGTGGCAACCGGCTGGTCACCCTCGCCGAAACAATAGCGTATGACGTCTGCGCACAGCACGACCATTCGGCACGCCCAAACGTGGTCAGCCGCAGCGTCCAGTGAGCGATCGATGTTGCAATGTGTCAGTGCTGGGATAATCGATCGCTGGTTGACAAACGCGACGTAGATCTCCTGTCGCAGTCCAACCCAAAAAGCTGCCTGTCGCAAGCCACCGCTCATAGTAGCGCGCTCTTGAGCTGTGATGAAGGCATGTGCACCAAACAAATGGCTTTGCTGGTCCGAGGGCGACTGGCCGGACAACGGTACCTCGATCTCCTCCAGATGCCGTAGAATGATCGCGGACGCGAGCAAATTCTCATCGAGTATAGCCGTCGTGTCATCCAACATCGGTATCAAGTGCTTCAAACACTCTTGATGATACCGGTTCGATATCAGCGGGTCATACTGGCCTATCCGGCTCAAGTGCCTCGCCGATAGAGCGAAGATGGCATTCAGCAGCGTTGGGCACGTCGCCGCGCGCTGCGGCACTATGTTCCGGAAGTGGCTGAAGGGATCGGTTAGGTCGAAGTTGCGTGCGATGTTCTCCACGTAGTAACGCAACAGACGCGCTTCTTCCCTTTTCTGGAGCGGCCAGATAGGTGTATCGAGGTAGATGCGTGAAAGCGAATCCGACACTGCGGTGAAGCTCTGCTGCCCAAGGGACGCGGTGGGCTCGAGTGAAGTAAACCCCGTTGTATCGTCAACAGTGCTGTTATCAGAGAGGCTGGTGAAGCCTTGCTGACTGAGGGACGCGGAGGGCTCGAGCGAAGCGAAATCCGTTGTGCCGTCGACAGTACAGTTCTCCTGAAGATCATGCATCGCACCTGGCGCCCATCCCGCATGCGGAGAGTTCCATGAGTTGGCGGGAGACTGATGCAGCTGCCCTGGGCTCGCCGAGACGCCTGGAGAACTCTGATAGTTGCTGCTGAACGTCAACCGCCTCCGTTTAGTAGGGGAGCCCAGGTCGAGGAAACTCGCAGAGCCCGGCGCCGAGCTGATACGTTCCAGGTAGTTGTCGTTTGCAGCCGCAGGGGAGTCGCCGGGAGCGGAATTGCTGTCGAACCCGAGTCGCTCCAAGAACGCTCTGTCTCCAGCACCCGGCGAGTTGCTAGGGGCCGAGTGACTGTCAAGGCCTGCTGGCGATTCGGTCGGTTGGGTGGCATTAGCCCATACCGCCGCAACAGCGTACGAGGTCTCGGGCTCCGCCGCATGGTCGTAGATGCTGATGAGCTCCTGCGTCTCATCTAGGAACGTGAGGTTCCGAGCCGTGTTGACCCAAGGCTGGCTCTTGCTGAAGTCGAAGTCGGTCTTTGCTGAGACTGGGCCTTTACTGGATCCGCTGGTGATGCTGGCTTGGCGTCAGCTTCAGCGCTGCTTCGCTTCCACCGTGCAAAAGTGACATACCTCGGGTTGGCACCATGTCGGAAGCGGATATTGTACCCTCTCACGCATTCAATACCCGCCTTCTCGCACTTCGAACATGCAGGCTTCTGCTCGTCGCCTGTCGTGCAAAGAACACAGTCAGCGAATCGGCTCTCTACCGGTCGGGAAGGCAAAGCAGCAACCTACATTTGAGATGCCTGAGTCGACAATGCTGGCTATAGCGACCATAGCAGTCAGTAGGTTTCTCCGGTGGCCTCGCGCTAGGAAAATGGTTGTTACCATCCGGTCCGCGTCCGGGGAGTGTTGGACACTACTGTGGACATGCTCGTTCTAGCCCATCACGACCCGTGCGCCCACGACGCATTGATCCAACGCAGACGATATGTGATGAGCTGGGCAGCGCGGGCGGAAGACATTAACGTCGGCGATTGAAGAGGCAAGTCGCGGAGTCGCTCTAAGTGTCCACCCGTGATGAGAAAACGGGAGTGGAGATTCTCGGTGCGGGGTTAGGTGAGCGTGGGGCTGGCATTTCTTCGGTGCCACTAGGAGGCCTTGGGTTGGCTGAGGACTTCAGGTTGGGAGCGTAGAGAATGATGGCCTGCAGGGCTAATCCATACTGCTCTACCAAGTGGAAGTCGCAAGCAGTGAGATCCACCAAACAGTCCATCCCAGGACCCATCGCAGGAGATTGCATACGAATAAGCCGATGACTCCGACGCAATATGACCGTCTGCTGCAGCACGTCAGCTCTCGAAGCCGCGCGTGAGCACCGGCAGGTGGGCACAATGGGAATCCTCCACGAACGGCCAAGTCAGCCAGAGTATCTGCAGCGGCAACCACGAAATCACCAAAAGATGATTGCGGACGCATCCGGCTGAGTTTCGTGCCCCATGGTCCGCCACGGCGCCCCGGGGTCGATTTGGCTGGGGTTACAGCCTTTACAGCCTTAGAGGTACCGTACCTTATGGGCGGTCACGCTCCGAGGGGCCAGGGCGCGCCTCAAGAGCGTTTGGATCATAAACATACCGAGATACGGTATGAATGCGAATTGCGTATTGCTCATCAGGCCCGGCGGTCTCGTCGCTTTTCGTCTACCGCGGCCGTGACACTCTCCTTTCCATCACGATACCTACAGGTGTCTAACACCGCTGTCGCTGCTATCCCCATGGCTTACCACCCGCGCCTCTATTATTCACTCTTTGGTGCCGTGCTGCTATGTATAGTCACGAGTGGAAATTGGGACACTTCTTGACCTGTCGACAGACGCCCGACAAACCGAACAGGTAGCTTGTGGCTTTCTCTGATGACACAGGAGTAGCGAATGATCAGGCGCCGAGGCCGTTCTCGTTCCCCTGATACTACGTGCGTTGTTGGTTAAAGGCTCGAAGCACCAGCTCACCCCGCCTCAACCTTAGGTTCCCATTGCAAAACTGGGAGACGCCTGGGTGATTCACAGCCCTTTGAAACGAACAGTTTCCTACGAAAAGATATATACCTTGCAGCCCCCGACCTCCTCTACCATGCCAGATCACGACTGGTGCCCTGCGGCCAGTGAGAAAGCTACCCCGGCGTACATATCAAACATCAGCTCCTCATGGATCCTTTTCGCGGTCTCGGTCTGTACCTTGTTAGGGTACCTCGCCGGTTCAATCGAAGCATGGCGTGTAGCCTGCAGACGCACGAGCCCGGCAATGTACAAACAATACTTCCAGGCCAACCTGCTGTCTGGCCTGTTGGTGTCTATGGTCGCGATATCCCTGGTATACACCACCTTCCCGCAACCTATCGAGGCCACTCTCTCCATCGTTCTTGCTCTCTCCCAAGCAAGTGCTCTAGGCTGGCTTGACTTCTCACCGGATGCGGAATTGTGGGACGTGCTCTGCACCAAAGTCCCAGACGTCTTCGCGTTGGGGTTTACCCTCTGGGCTGCTCGGGACGCCATCGAGAAATTCTTCGAGGCAAATGATGACAGGCATGCGGAGTTCGCGCCGCTGGTATACCGGAATCCATGGTTTGCATTCTTAGTATGCAGCGCGGCAAATGAGGTTGCGATGATGTTCGTATACCTCATATGGCTGGCTGAGCGGAAGCGCAGTAGTGAGTACACTGCCTCCCAATCTGACCCACCACTGTGAAACGCGCACTAATCTCACGTCTGACGTCTAGAGCATGGCAACCCTGGCATCCCGCGATTCAAGTATTGGATCTGGCTTGGCTGTGCCATGTTCTTTGCCTCCAGCATTTCCGGAGCTGCAGTAGCACTGGGCTTTGCGCGCTCGAGATGTCACCCTTTCACATTCGCACTCTCAGCAGCTCCGGCAGCAGCCATTTTCGGCGCACTCTATTCCCTCTTACAGACCTCTCGACGGTTGCAGGACTTCGATACGGCATGTGCGTCCTATCGACAATTGAGGGCGAGTAAACAACGTGGAGGGCATTAGCCGAAGAGTTTGGTGTGAGCGAATTCGATAAACTATGACTGTCTCCTGCAGCACGTTAGCCCTTAAGGCCGCGCGTGAGCAGCGGCAGGTGGGCACAATGAGAATCCTCCACGAAGAAGCTAGGTTTTACCCAGCTCCAAGCCTTGAGGGACACACTTCCTAACCAGGTTTTCGAGCAGTTCAGGCTCACTCAGAAGTGACGGAGGAAGCGCTAATGTTCTACCTGCCTTATCCGTGGAGTACCAGTATTTGAGGAAATGCACTCTCTATTCCAATTAACTGCTCTCCAATAAGTCGCGGTAACTTTCCAAACTTGCCATCTCGCAGTCGTAACCATAGAAGACTGGACGATGATCCACGCTCGCGATTCCGGTAAGAGCCATGGCGTCAACGTACGGACAATCCTGGATAGACTGGAGAGTGCTTGCAAGCTGCGCAGCTGTGGCCGCGGCCGGAGTAGCGGTCCCTAGCACGCGGAAGCCTTCGAGTCTGACGTTGAGCAGGTGCGGGAACGGGCCTTGATTGAGTGCCGCAAGCTGTAGATTGAGGAAGCTTGCGGCCATCTTGATACACCACGGGCGATATGTCTGTTCAAAGCGCACGCGCGAAGTCCCGCACTGGTTGGGTCTCACGTGGTAAAGGCTCGGCGTCTCTCCAAGAACGATGACGAGGGTCTCCACGCTGTCCCTAGCCTTACGGATCACATCTGCGGTTCTTCGGAACAGCGTGTGATAGCTGCGCAGGTCGATATCCATATTGAAGGGTGCTAACTTGACTTGCAAGAGGGTGAGCGAGTCCAGTGAACAAGCTGCAAGAAGATGCATGGGCAGCCACATCGGGCCGGGAAATATGATCGCCTTGCCGGTCTCCTGGCGGTTCAACAGCTCATGACCAATGAGATCTGAGCTGTACGTCCTGCGAGCATTGTGAGCGTGGTCTATTGCAAACTCCATGTTGATGGGTGCACCCTCCGGTAAAGCGCCTTCGTCTTGCAGGTAGTCCAACTTCAAACTGCGAAGTTTGCTTGCATCTAGCGATGTAAGAATGGCTTTCACCAGTCCACGATGCATCCAGCCGAGGAGTCGGAGGTCGGTGACAGCAGGAAAGAGCCGGGCTGGATTCTGTCGAACGAAATCGTCGCCGTAAACGTCGTGTAGTGAAGCCAAATCCAGCTGTGCGACATTCTCCATCAGGCGGAAGACGTTCCACGTCTGTCGATCGATCCCTAAGAGATTACTATCCTCAAAGTCCATCCATATCAGCGTCCACGTGAGCGACCTCACATGCTTGGCGAGGTCTGGGAATGCGGTCACGAAACGGAGGAAGGCGCGTTGACGAGGGACCAGGTTGCGTGGTCGGTAAGCGGTGTGGAAGTCCGCGTGGACGACGGGCAGAATGTTGTCTCGTGCTCAGGTTGCCGACCCAGGTTGTGCGAGCTCAGGTCTACGAGCTGAAGCAGACAAGGCAAGGAGAGCGAACGCCACGCACGACAAGTCGTGCTGACGTTGCAAAGACTCGCGCTGTCGCCCACGAGCTGTTCGAACACGAGTCGCAAGACATCCAGCGACAGGCTAATCGCATGTCCCGACTCCGGAGCCATCGGGTGGTGAAGTAAGATGCAATGTATACCTGAGGGAGTTGCTGAACTATACCCTTTCGAACGTAGGTAGCGTTCTTCAATCACACTTCCTACCCTTGAAGTTCTCAGCGTAGCGAATCCCGAGCCGACTAGCGTGGATCTGAGAGAGGAAGAAAGCGAAGAAACCTGCAGACCATGGCCACCTGAACCACGTTCTCAGCCGGCAGAAGATTCGAAGTAGAGAAGTGAGACGATGAAATGGCAAGCAGGGTGTGTAGTACACCCCTCGCTCACTCGCTCCGTTGAATTGGCGCCGCCATATCATTGCGATCGAGCTTCCCCGTTCTACCTCTCGCTGTCTACACTCACCCACCCACCCACATTGGGAGCGCGGCGCCTACCTGGCAGGCTGCCCGCAAGGGCAGAGCAAGCATCAGTGTCATCAAGCGCGCGCGCGAGCATCGTACAATGCGGGTCCAGTTCGCATGGGCAGGGCAGCAGCGCACACCCCAAGCAGCGACCGAGTGTCATAGCCTCGTCTCCGTGGCCAGTGCAGGTCCTGTCGACACGTTTTGCACGTGCCAGAGTCCTCCCTCGTTCCCAAGTCAACCCTCCCGCATCCAAGCCCTCCCTCACACATTCTCAAAAAAGAACGTCGGCTGCCCCGGCACAGCATTCTCCGCCGACGGCGGCAACCCGCTCCTCTCCCCACCAACCTCCACCCCCTCACTCCCTCCCACCACCTTCCCGCTCTTCCCGCCCTCGGCCACCGCCACGATCTCAACAGTCTCGCACTTAACAATCGTCTGCTGCAACCCCGGCACCATCTCCCTCAGCACAGCAACCTCATCAAACGCCAACTTCCTCTCGAAAACCGTGTCGGCAGACTCGGAACCGCCGGCGCCCTCCAAGCTCTTCTTCAAACTCTGCACAAAAGGCATCGCGCGCTTACTCTCGGCCTTCGGGATCGCCTTGCTCACCGCCGCCACATCGAGCTTCATGTCTTTGAAATGCGCGCGCACCACCTCGATGACGCCCTCCTGCCACGCCGGATGCCGCTCCGCGGCGAAGATAGACAGCTTCTTGCTCTGCTTCGGATCATAGCTCATCTGCTTGCCCTTGGCCATCTTCTTCAGCTGCGCGCCCTCCGCCGACGTAATATTGCCCTGCGTAAACCGCACATACTCCCGCGCAGCCGTCAGCTCAGCCCGCTGCGCAGGGACCTCCGGCCAGCGCGCATTCTGGATCGTCGCGGGTTTCCCGAGCACTTCGAGCCAGATGTGCTCGGCCCAATGCGGCGCCACGACCGTGACCATGAGAGCCTGCAGCTCGATATACCGGCGCACGCAATCCCGATGCATGCCCAACCCCGCGGCCTTGGTGATCTCGCGGTAGAAGTCGCGGGCGGACAGGAAGTCGTACAGCGCGCTCTTGGTCGCGGCCTTGTAGTTCGTCGCCTCATACTCCGCCTCGGCCACCTTGACCAGGCCGTTGAGCTCGTTGTCGAACAGCTCGTCCCAGAAGCCCTTGGTGCCGGTGCGTTGGATGGCGTCGTTGTTCTTGTGCCGCTCGCTCTGCCGCACGGCGTCGTACGTCTCGTTCTTGCTCTCGTCGAGCAGACGCGCGTCGTGCACCACACTCTCGCACCACTGTCTCAACTCATACATGCGCAAGATATTACTATTCGCCACCGTCTCCTCGAAATTCGCATCCTCGATCCCGTCCCCAGCATCCGCCATGGCAATCCTCGTGGCGTCCGCGCCGAACTTGTTCGTCGCATCCCTCAGCGTCAGGAAGTTACCCGTGCTCTTGGACATCTTCTCGCCGTTGAGGAGTAGATGCCCATTGACCCGGATCGCCTTGGGCCAGTACTCCTTCGGGAACAGCGCGACGTGGACGTAGAGGAAGAACGTCAGGTGGTTCTGGATCAGATCCTTGCCCGAGATCCGGATGTCGAGCGGGTACCAGTACTCGAACTCCCGTCTCATCCTCTCCAACGTCTCGGTCTTGATGCTCGTCCCCTCCGGCACGGTCTCGGTGCGGCAGAAGAGGTAGTCCCACACCTCATCCGTCATCTCCTCCGCCCCAACGTCCGCCGGCCCGCGCTGCTGGCCAAAAGTGTCGGCGTGCAGGAGATGCGCGATGGTGTAGTACGCCATGTACACCGTCGAATCGCTCAGACTCTCCACCAACTGACTCTGATCCCACGGCAGTTTCGTGCCCAAGCCATAGCTCCGGGCACAAGCCCACTGCGCCAGCCAGTCCAGCACCGCGACGAACGAGTTCTTGACCTCGGAACTAAACGTGTTCAATCCCTCACCCTTCTCGTTCGTGACATGCTCCAGCACCGCAGGCTGCCACGCCCCATCCCCAGACCGCGCCGGCGTGCCGTAATTCATGAACCACTGGTCCAGATGCCCGGCCACGCACTCGTCGCCCGACCTCGACACGACCAAACCATCCGGCTCCGCGTACGCGAAAGCCTCGCCGGCGTCGATGAGCTGCTGCCTGACAAGCGGCTTGGCCTCCTCTACACTCTTGCCGGTAAACTCGCCGTAGCACATCTTACCCTTGTAGAAGCCTTCCTTGTACGCCAGGTCCTTGGCTTCAGCCAGTTGCTTGGCGTCCTTGGGCGAGTTGATCTTCATCGACTCGACCAAGAACTTCGCCGTCAGGTTGCCGTAGGCCGGAGTCTCGATGATAGGGAGTAAGGGCAGGTCGGCCCACTCCTTCTTGATCTTGTAGTAGTCTGCCTTCTTCACCAAATCCAGCATAGTGGCGTAGTCGTCGGGTGAATCCGAGGGGACAGAAGTGACGACGCCCGTACCTTTGCTGGCTTTGACGGAATCCATAGGCAGGATACGCACGCCATCCTTCTGGACTGACAGTGGAGCGTGGACGAGCGTGCCGACGACATCGCTTCCCAGCAGCTCGGCGACTTTGGGGTACACGCCCCAGCTGGGCATGATGCTCTGGTAGGCCATATTCCGCGCCGCGCGGTCGGAGATGAAGTAGTACTCCTTGCCCTTGACCGCCTCGTAGATGCCGTACGTGATGTTCGGGCCGACGAAACAGCATGTCTGCCCGTACATCGTTTCCGGCCGTAGCGTGGCGGGCACAAAGTAGACCTCGCCACCATCCGGTATCAGTCCCTCCACCTTGGTCTTCGCGGTCTCCGCCCACTCCTTGACGCGCAGCTTGAGCGCAGTATACTCCTGCACAGCCACACCCTCGCCCGTACTCCTATCGTGGTCCATACACGCCTGTCCGTCTTTGGGCGAGTAGACGGTGTACCGCTTGCCGAAGCGAATCTTGCCCATCTCCTTCAAGCGGTTCATCTGCCACCGCACGAAAGCGTCGTAGTATGGGTTCGCATCCGTCGTCACCATCGACCGTCTCCAGTCCACTCTGCACCCCAAGTTCGTCAGGTCCTGCTGACACAGCGGCGGGAAGAACTCGAGCCAATGCTGCGGATCGGAGAACTTGTGGATATCCTTCACATCAATACCAAGCGCGAGCATGATCTGGAACTGGTACTTCAACGCCACGTTCGTCTTGGCCGCCGCCTTGCTCTTCTTGGCAGAGAACTTGGTCACGTCGTCCTTGGTCGTCTCTTGCACCGGCGCCGGAGTGATAAGCTCGCCGTTGACTGCACCGTTCGGCCTCTCCGTGTCCTTGACGGCGTCCACCTGATTCAAGTCGCATCCCTCAAAGTTCTGCCCAAACATCTCAATCTCGCGCACCAGCTTGTCCGCGCACGCCTTGATGGGCATCCCCGTGCAATGGTAGCCCTGCGGATACAGCGCGCGCATCCCCTTCATCCTCGCCCAGCCCGTCGCGAACTCCAGCTTGCTCGCCGTGAAAGCGTGACCGGCGTGTAACGTCCCGTTCATGTACGGGTAGGCCATGGTCGCCATGTACTTGGGGTACTTCTCCCGCAACTCCTGCGGCGGCACACTGTGGAACGGCACCTCCTGCAGACTCGGCGCATCCTGCTCGAAGACCTTCTGCGCCGCCCACGCCTTCTGGTACTTCTTCTCCGACTCAATGAGCGTGTCGCGCTTCTCCGTGTTCTCGATCTTCAGCGTGCCTTTCGGCTGGCTGCTGGGCGCGAGGGCCTGCTTGGTGGCTTGCACGGCTGCCATGGTCGCGTAGGCGTGGGTGAGCGAGCGCAGTCCAGCTGGCAGCCGGAAGATGGATAGGCGTAAGGGAGGCGTCGTGGTGAGTCACGAGACAAAGACTCAGCGAAGAGTAGTGTGTCGAGCTCTTCTGTGAGTCGTTGGCTCTTTTTTGAGAGCTCTAGTCGGCAAACCTACCTTACTTTAACATAGTTAAGGTACGGGAACGCCGACATCGCCAAGACCGAGGCTAACGAGGTCCGGTCTCACATGGGCATGGGTATACCGCATGCCATTGTATAACGTTATTAACACGCACCTGCACAAGCAATGGCCGGGTCAGACTCGCCACTCGACCTGGTCATCCGCTTCTCGACCTCCAACCCCGATGTCATCCTCACCACCAACGCGCCGAACAGCACCACCGGCCTCTCCCTCAAGCAGCAGCTCCGTGCCCACCTCGATGCGCCCGCCTCCGAGAGCCGCCTACGACTTATACACTCCGGCAAAGTACTGCAAGATACCGTTGCACTATCGCAGAGCCTCAACGTCACACGCCACCCACCACCGCGCGACAATGACAGCAAGAGCGCGAAAGCCAAGGGCAAACAGCCCGACCGCGACACCAAGACCGCTACTCCGCGCGTCTACATACACTGCTCCATAGGCGACGCTCTCACACCCGCCGAGCTCACAGCCGAAGCCAAGCAAGCCCAGGAAGCCGACAGTGCGCTACTATCCACCACTGCGCATTCCCTCACCATCAACACTCCCGCAAATGCCGCCGAAACACCCGCCACCACCACCACCCCAGCACCTCGCGGCTTCGACCGCCTCCTCACCGCCGGCTTCACCCACCCGGAAGTCGCCACCCTGCGCACCCAGTTCCTCGCCATCCAAGCCCACACGCACACGCCCGACACCATGCCCACCGGCCCCGCCCTGCTAGCCCTCGAAGAGCACTGGCTCGACTCCGGCTCCAGCGCAACAGGTACAGCAGGCGCCGGTGAGGATACGGTAGTCGGTGGCTTTGATGCGGGCGAAGACGCCGGCGGGCTGGAGGACATGCTGTACGGGAATCTGATCGGCTTCTTCTGGCCTGTGGGCGCCATGTGCTGGCTGATGCGGGAGGAGGGTGTGTGGAGCCGGCGGAAGCAGATTGCCGTGCTGTCCGGTTTTCTCGTGAACTTGACGTTTGGCTTCCTTAGGATCATGAACTGAGCTTTTCATGTTGCTTGGGTGCTGTCGTAGCCCGAGCCGACGAACGTGAAAGTGGCTCTGGGCCCGCAGACGACGCGTTGGACGTGGACATCCCGCAGCGCTTCGACTTCCGTCCAGTCTTCGTAGAACTGCTGTTCGGAGTCGACACCGAGCTGGCCGTTCGTGTTGTCGCCCACGAGGAAGAGGCGGTGGTCCGCCGTCACAGCCGCCACATGTGCATCGCCGACCGCGACATCGACCACATCAAGCGGCTCGCCTTCCTCTCCGCCGGGTATGTCAACCAATACCACTTCGCCAGCGCCAGCTTCTCGCAGACACCTGATCGACCTCTCCGCTCCAGGCATGCTGGCACCCCAGAGGTACAGCGCACCGTCCTCCGACAACGCCGCGCTCATCCAACCACCACTTGCCACCTTGGCAATCCGCAGCCCGCCCAACGCCTCCACCACCCCAGGCTCCTCCGCCGACACAACACCATCGCCACCCGCAGTCGTACTGCGCCCAAGCGACTGATGGCGCGCATCACCCCAGCTATACACCTCGCCACCCTCCATCAGCAGCGCGAACGTCGCCGTATTAGCCAACAACTGCTTCGGCCGACCAGGCAACATGTGGTGCCTCTCCGGGTGATTGTCCTCTCCACTGGGGTCCTCGTACCACGTTTGAAACTTCTCCATGTCCTCGAACTCGACGACATGGCATAGCCGTCCGTTGGGTGCTTGCTTGAAGGTCACGGCCACGCGCTCATTGCCCGCGGGAGCTATGTGGCTGACACCGGGCGAGGCGTCCGTGGTAACGGAGACGAGTAGATTGTCACGCGAGGCTGAGTGCTGCGTGGCCCAGTGCAAACGACCGTCTTCGGAGAGGAGGCCGATGAGGCCGTTGTGGTCTCCAAACGCACAGGTTGGGCGCGGTGATGCTTTAATGGCTTCTTTCTCCATTGTTGCACCCTCGGCCAGCCCGAGCTTCTGATGCCCTAGGCTCCATATCCCAGCCGTAGGCGAGTGCAAGACGGTGGTGCTCCAGCCCGCGAACAGCACATCCACATCATGCTCATCGTCTGGGCCACCGCGGACGGGGCCAAAAGCGCGTACGTCGCCCTCACGTTGCGCGTCGAGTTGTGCGTGAGCGTTGAAGCCGGCTACGAGGAGCTTCATCACTCTGCCTTTTCCAGCATGGCTGTCCCTGGCCTCGCTGCCCATATCACTACTACTACTAATTCTGGGTGCGCTAGGTATCCGGTGCAGACGTAGTCGAAAGGTAAGCTCAGTCCATCAATCACATTTCCTGCGTATTTCCAGCAGCGGTTCTTGCCCCGCCCCCGCCTTTTGTGTGCGTTCGGCGCGGGTCCTGCGTCTGACTCGACCTGTTGGCACTGTTCATCATTGGGAAGATCTTACGAATGAATAGGTAGGCTTGAGTACTCTACTCGACGTAGCGGCATCCCCTCCGCCGACCTCAGTAATTGCCCGCTATGAGCTCACTGCACCGTCACTGTCGTACACGCGGGGTTACATTGCCGTCTGACCTCATATTGGATACGGGCCAGTGGTACTTGAGCCGCAGACTGCTCGATGGACTCAAGTCGGGTTAAGACCGCACCATCTGTAGCAGAGCAACGCATCCTTCAGCTCATCTCACACGTGTCCGACCTGCACCCTCAATCACAGCCATGCCGAACACCAAGACCGTCCATGTCCCGCATCTGGGCGGCATAGACGCCGCCTACCAGATGCCTCACCCGTATGATGCTTCCAAACCCACGCTATGCTTGGTCAACAGCTTCACAACCTCCTCAGAGCTCTACCAGAGCCAGTTCGCCAACAAGGAGCTCACCGATGCCATGAACCTCATCGCCATCGAGCTCCTCGGCCACGGCCAGACGCGGACCAAGAGCGAGAACTTCACCTACTGGGATACCGCGTTTATGAACGTGCAAGTCCTCGACGCCCTGGACATCACAGGCCCAGGCAAAAAGGTCTTCGTCTTGGGCACGAGCCAAGGCGGCTGGATCACAGCCCGCATGGCCCTCGTCGCGCCGGAGAAGATCACCGGTATCATCCCGCTAGGCACGTCCATGGACTACGAGTCCGAGCGCACACGCTCCCTAGGCTGCTGGAACGGCCCGGCCGACTTGACGGGCACCATCGATGAGTGCACGACCAATGATGCGACGCCCAACTTCGCGCCGAGCGACGCGTACTGCAACTTCCTCATCGACATCGGCTTCGGCAAAGGCGACGAGTGTCCCAAGGACGCCCGCGCCTACTGGGTAAACGAGATCAAAGGTAACTACCAAGGCGACGAAGGCCGACGGCGCCTGCGCATGGCCGCCATCAATCTGAGCGAGAGGGACGGGTTGCACAGCCGGCTGTGGGATATTAGGTGTCCGGTCCTATGGCTGCATGGCTCGAGCGATGCCGTGTACTCGGTCAAGAACGCTGAAGAGGAGATGAAGTTGTTCACGAATAGTCCGGATGCGCAGTTGCGCGTTATCGAGGGCGGGCAGCACTTTCTGAGCTTCAGCCATCCGAAGGAGGTGGATGGGGCGTTGGTGGAGTTTGTTGGCAAGTATGGGAAGTAGCCGGTTAGTCACATCATGTTCTTCAACAGTGCTTCGGCCACACTGTAGAGATTGTAGATCTAGCCTGGCATCCGCTGCGCTTGGCACATTTGACGAGGCCGTGTACTGCACTCGCGAATGGTCGTGTCATGCTATGGGACGAGCGCAGGAGACAGCCTCACGAGTGCTTCAGCACGTACAGCCTGTTCATGTCCGAGGATACCCACGCGATGTTCAATCAACATCGGTCGTCCGAAGCTTATCCACCCAGTCACCGCAGGAACCGAGTCCTCACATCCAATAGTGGAACTCGGGTGGGGCTCAAGGTACGCAGCTTTCTTCGATGACAGAGGCCCTGCGAAGGAATGTCTAGTACTTAGTATTACTATATGACTACCTGTCTGGTCTAAGGTGATGCTTCGTATGTACACATGCCCATACAATCCAACCCCCAAATCCAAATTGTTCCCCCGCCTGCCGTAGATCGTACACGTCTGTTGCGAGTAGATTCTCCTCTGCCGCCCGGGTCTATGCTGCTCGTCCACCTGAGTGCCCAGCGTCGTAAAACGCCGAGAACGCTCAAAACTCCGTGCGTGAAAACCAAACCCCGAAATGACGGGCTTGTTGCCTGCCCCGCTGCAATAATATGCCCCCCCCAGCCTACTTTTCGCCCCTTCCCTCTCCAAAAGAATATTAAGCTGCCCGACGGCATGGTGTAAATGATCTCGGCACTGATCTTCTACGCGCCGGAATCGATTTGGTCCACGACAGTGTGGTTGGTGTAGTACTCCCAATCCACGCACGTCTCCGCAACGTCGCCGTACGGCAAAGCCGGGATGTCCTCATGCTTGTATAGGATGTTGATGGCTTGGCCACCGCTCAGATGCCACGCTACGTGGCAGTGGAAGGGCCAGACGCCAGGGTTGTCGAGCTCGAACTGGATCGCAGCGTAGCCGTTCGGTGGGATGATGATCGTGTCGCGACGCATGGGGTTGGTCGGGTTGACGACGGTGCCATCCCAGGTGGCTCCGGGCGTGAAACCAGGTCCGCCATTGGGCCCTTCGGAGGTTGCCCCGAGAGGTCCATTGCCTTCGCCGACGGCGAGAACGTAGAAGTTGTGTCCGTGCAGATGGAATGGATGCGTCAGCGGCATGTTGTTCGTCAGGTTTAGGATGATCGACGTGTTCTGCTCGAAGTTGTACACGTTCCACTCCGGGTGAAAAGTAAGGTTGCCCGCCGCGGCTTGGGGGAGCAGAGGGACATTGAAGTCGGAGTGGAAGGCTTGCCCGTTGACCATGAACTCGAAGATGCCGCTCGAGTTGAGCTCGAGCGTGAGGGACAGATCCTGGGTCCAGGAGTTCGAGCTGGGAGTGATGGCAAATTCAGGCGTGGTGAGTGTGAGGACATCATTCGAGCAATCTGATGAGTTGTAGCTTGCCGACGACGAGCTGGTTGGGAGAGTTGTAACATCAGCATCTTGGTAGTAAATTGCAGCCAACGTCTCCGGGTTACTCGATCCTCCGCAGGGCTCGCCACCGGGCGCGCTGGTACGCATCCAGATCGCAGCGTCACGGGTGCCGAGCGCAGTCACGAGGACATCGGTCCTCTGTCCGACACCCAAGGTTACTACGTCTGTCGTATACGGCACCGTCGGGACATAGTCCGTCGCGATGACAGTCAGGTTGTGGTTGTCGATGGAGAATCTTTGCACGCCGTTGGCGCCGTGGTTCATCAGCCGAATGCGATGCGTCTTGCCAGCCTGGAAACGGAAGGATGACAGCGGCGCGTCGTCGACACAGGTCCAGGTGATGTTGGACTTGATGTTGCTTGAAAGCCACTCATCGCTGCTGGAGTACGATGCGTCTGAGCAGTTGAACCTCCCGCGGCCGTTGATGAGGACCGAGTCGCTGGTTGGCGGGATGAGAGAGAGGTTGGTGCCAACCGCATCCGCGACAATGCTGAAGTATGGGATGTGGTACCAGTCACTCAGCATCACCGGTCCGAGATCGATATCGTAAGGCAGCGCAGACGGACCGTGGACGATCAAGGGGCCAGCAACACCGGCGGTGAATTGCGCACTGTAGTGTGCGTGGTACCAGGACGACCCGTGCAACTCTGCCTGGTATTTGTACGTGTAAGTGTGCCCTGGCGCAATAGGGCACTGCGTCGCTCCCGGCACGCCGTCCTCCCACGGTGAATTCTTCTGTACCTGACCGTGCCAATGCACCGACGTGCCCTCGAATGGGTTGCTGATGTTGTTGTGCACGATCACCTGGATCCAATCGCCCCAATTCGCCTCGACAACTGGGCCCGGAAACTGGTTGTTGATGAGCATGACATCGCGTAGAACGCCGTCTGCCGATATCCGGCCCCTAGAGATGGTGAATTCGTAGTAGCGGGTCACGTTGGTGATTGGGATGTCGCCCACGACAGTCGCGTCGGAGTTGTTCGTCGTGAGGTTGCCCCAGGGAGCTGTTGGGTACTGGTCGAGCCATTGAGGTAGGTAAGGTGCGCAAAGGGTACCCAAAATGGAGTCGCCGACTTGCTGCTCGTTCGTAATCGGGCTGGTCGGCAGTAGGGAGCAAGTGGTTGTGCTAGTGATCACGGTTGTCGTGACTGGGGTAGGTACAACATTGGTGACCGCAGAAATAGTATGCGATATCAGCTCCGAGCTTGAGCTTGAGGTGTATGTCGATGATGCAGAGCTAGCAGCCGATGTCGAGGCGCTGCTATAGGTCGCGAGCGACAGCGCGGAATATGGCACAACACTGCTCGATGGCGATGCTGCGGAGCTGCTTGTGGCAGTGGTTGCGTCCACAGCAACAGTCGGTGGGGCAGCGTAGGTAGACGATGTCGAGCAGTCCGATGTGGTCTCCGAGCAAGCCGTAACGGTAACGTCGACGGTCTGGTAGACTGTAGTTTCTGAGCTTGTCGCTGTGGATGTCGTCGAGTCCGCGGAGGCTGATAGTGCGTGTTCTCTCCAGCTCTCAGGCCTATGAGCTTGCCATCCTGGCCAGTCCGTGGGAGGTTCGTTCCAACCACTTCCACCGCGATGGTTGTTGCTCGGGACAGCAATAGCACCAGCCGCTAAGGCGATCAAATGCAGTTCCTTACGCATGCTGCCAATAATTTATGCGATGTACAAACGAAAGACAGGGCCTCCAGTGGAGCGGATAGGAGCCCGGACAAGGCAGAGTTGCACGGAGAGAGAGAGCGTAGGACCGTAGGTCGGTAAGAGGGAGGGTGGCAGGTACACAAGAAATAAAGACGTGCCTTCGGACATGTTCACCCCTGTTCCCGTTGATAGAGCCGACTATACGCTGTTCCAGCCACTGGTGACCGTTGCTGTGAGCCATTGCGGCAAAGGATCCACCTGGCCATGCTAGAGCCTGGGCTTTCAAGATCTGAGAGTTATTAGACGGTAGATCACTCTCTGAGCGGCGTCATAGCACATGCGGTCGTGGACCCTAGCCGGTTGTCACTTCGACACCCAGTTTCCGTGGTGATAACCAGATAAAGGGTGGGGCACTACATATGCGGGATAGAAGATGGAGCCTCATGGCGGAGCGAGGATCAAATGCTGGTATAAGCGCCATGGCAACGCACATGAAGCCGAAGTTTCTGGTTGGCTAGCAACTGACGTGAACGTACCGAGCCTTTGGCGTTCTTGGCGGCTTTAGTGTATCTCTCCAAACGGATTGGACTCCGATGCTGAACCCTCCCTTACTCACCAGGACAAATAAAATACGAAGCTTTTCGAGCCTGGTAGAACCGCTCTATTGAAGCAATGGAGAGTGGACGATCACTAGAAGAGCGTACTCACATGCGAGGATGTAGCCTGCTGGGACTGCGTTCACTCGTCAGGACTATGCATGACTATGCTGTTAAGGAAGGGTCGCAGAAATAATTATGGTATGTCCACAGGTGCCGCTGAACGACCACGATAATAAAAGAACAGATCCAATTGGAACAAGCATACCTCACCTGCTTTATTGTACGCATGTTTCGAGAGGAGGGTTATTATCACTCCCACAACGACCTGGAAGCATATAAGCAGTATTATCACCAACGGCTTGACAAGTTGAAGGTTTGGGACCTTTTGGGAGGCTTGCCGCTTTTGCCTTAAGGTAACGCCCAGGTTGGCCAGCCTTCGGGGTTTCCCGCCTTCTTTGGGACTTCGGGACGCCGCACTTTCCGATTCTCACAGACTCACATGGACTTGCGAGATGCATCATGCCACTCGTTAGCATTGAGAACTTTGCCCACACTAGACCGCGTGGAGCGGATAAAATGCTCGACGTACGTCGTTGTGAAACACGAAAGAGCTCGCAGAGTCGCAGAATTGCAGCGGACTCCCTAGGTGCATGCTCTGCCCCGAACTTCGAAGCCCAGCCTACAGTGAAGAATTCTCCGTCTCGACGCCTCCATGTTGCACAGGCCCCTTCAAGCCTGTAAATTCTGCAGTTGAGAGACAACATCCGGTCGGGTCGCACACGTGGGTCCATTTTTCATGTGTGAAGTCTGAAGAGTCGGAGCCCGACCGCCTCACAGATGATTCATGAAGTATGGCCTTTGGCAACCGCGTGATGTACAGTAGTAGATAAAGGGTGGCGGTATTCAACGATCTGTCAACGCTTTTGGCCCTCTCCGCAAAATGTTTAGTATCAGAGTTCACAACGGTTCGCTTTTGACAGCGCGGGGACGGAGATCGCAATCTCCTGCTCAGGAAACCCCGTTTCCCGCTTGACGCGTGAACCGTGGTAGCCTAAATCAATTTGATGGGAGAGATGTCAACGCTATAGCCTATAGGACAAGGTGGTACGCTTGTGCTGTAATTGCGAGAGGAGAAGGCAACCTGCTCAATCGTTTGCTGGATGATCAGGTCGTCGCTGCCCTCTTACTGCTCTCATGTTTCAACGCAGATACACCAATGCGCCAGGCTAAAGCTCTACTATACACTCATGTCATCATATTCGTCATGATACAAAGCCTCTCGGACTGCGGATGCCCGCAAACAGCGCAATCGCGCAGGTGGGAGACAGAACAGCCGCCGGAAATGCGCCTCCCAGGCCGACAGCATGTGATAGGTTCCAGCTTTTGCACCCTAGATCACTTCTTGTTGCAGATCGATATAGACTTTGTGGAGCTGTACTGTTGTGTCCGAGGCTGCGAGGCATCGTGGAGCGGAGATCGACCGTGTTCGCGACCATGGTACTCGGCTACGAGGATAACGAGATGCTCTGCGGATGGATGGTGTCTGCGCTCTCTGCGTCATTGGAAGTGCTCGAATTGTATCAATGTATCAAATCGTCTGAGGCACCGCGCATGTGCCACGGAGTGTATGCCATCGCGCCGATTGGTGGAGGGAGAAGTTATCTCCCAGGTGTCCATATAATCCATCATAGGAAGGAGCCGGCAGACTTTCGACTAGCGAAAGACTGCGGGAAGACAGAAGACACCGGCGTACCGAGAGGTCCTGCGTCTGGGCTAGAGTCTCGCCTCACCAGCTCCTTTCCGTCCGTGTCGTTCACGACAGCCTTCTGCGCCGGCGGCTGCGGCGAACCACTCCGATTGCCGAAGAAAAGTCCCGGATGTGTATATGGCGTCGGAATCGCCTCATTGGCCAGCTCCGGGTTACTTTCTCTCAACATATCGTTCAGGGTCAAGCCACTTGCTCTTGGCTTTCTCTCCCTCATCTCAACTCCTTCATCGCCGCTTTCACCTTCATCGTAGATTTTCCACGGATCGGCAGGACTACGCAGCGCGCTGTCTTTCCTTCTGCTATCTTTTATGTCGCCACGGCTTACAGCTTTTTCCAAAGATCGGCTGTTTTGGCGTGAGACGCTATCGACGGTCGAAGACCCTGATAGCCTCCGCCAGAAGGTCCAGACGAATGGCAGGTTCGCGACCAGCAATGCCGTGGAGGACTCTCGGACATACCAGTACGTCCACAGTGAGCCAAAAGGCTCGCTGAACGAATAGACCTTGTTCAGGATCGCGGCCAAGATGACAAAGATACCGAGGCTGTATAGTGATCAGCAGAGCACAGACTACGAAATACTTCCACAGCGAGACGTACCTGAAGATACAGATCAAAGGGAACTTCTTTTTCCAAGGCAACTGTATTCGTACAAACATCGGCAGTCCAATTGCGAGCATGGCCAGATCCGAGGAGAGGTTGAACGCCGCATTCATAATGAGATGGTTGGTGGCGGCGTCACACTGCACACTTGACGTGGGTACCTGCCAGTACTCGTAGAAAGGCCGGCACCACACCGCAAAGTAAAAGACCTCCATGAAGCAGAAGCCGAGGGCGACGTATCCGCTCAAGACTCTGACGGCAAGGTTCTCCTTGCGCATCGTTGTGAGGCGAAGATACATTGCCAGCAGGCACGCTTTTGCACCCCAGACCGTGACGCATTGGCATTGCTCGACTACCAGTATGAGCTTGGATCCGTATTCCCTTTCGTTTATATCTTTCTGCGAGAGATTCTCGATATTGTAGCCAGGTGGGAGAAGGTTCGAACTCGAATGTCGGACGATGTTGATGGTTGCGATGAGCGCGGTGTAAAAGCAAAGCACTACCACCATTACATAGTCGTCCACCTGAAAGCGCCTAAAGCTACCGAGCGTCATACGCCTGGAAATACTGCAGTTCAAGGTCTCAGCACCAATCCCGCACATCTCAGTAGCTTGGTGTTTCTCTGTCCGGTTGTGTACTCACATTCTGCTCGCAGCGACCAAAATCACGAAGCCCCACCATATCCAGGACTCGACTACGAGCGCAATCATTGCTGCGCCCACCCGAGACTGCTCTCAGAACACTAAGGGTATTCCTGGGGCGTCGTTTTATCTTGTATCGATCTTGCGCAGTATGGCATCGTGGGAATATGTCGTTGTTACAACTGGTCGCCTTGGTCAAAGGCAGCACATTTGTATGATACGCTCACCGTAGGCAGCGTAAGGCGAGGTGGTACTGATACAGGAGCGAAGGCAGACAAGGTGTGAGAGTCACGTCCTACCTTAGTCTGCAATGATAAGGGAGGGTTCGAGGCTTTGAAAGTTTGGTGTACGTCCGCGGCGTGAACGGACACGCCAACAGCGGGCGAGCTGAGGTTGCGCGTACTCGAGCTCGGCGGTGGGCTCCGGCAGTCCAGATTCGCTGGTGCATCATTGCATGTGCTCCCCGATGGTACCTTGGATGATGACATGTGCCGAGGGTCGATGTACTTATCACATAAGACTTCGTTCTTAATATTCCTGTTGTTCTATCAGGCTTCTAGGCTCCAGGCTCAAGGGATGTAGAAATGTCTCTTCTTCTGGTTTCGCAGCCTCGCAGCCAATAGGCCCCATGCCCTACCGAGTCGTGGCTCCTGGTCCTCGGCCCGCGGAAGTCGGAAGCGAGTACAGGTACCACTCGTTCTCGAGACTCGCCCGCGTAGATCAGGGAGCCAACTCGGTCAAGGGTGCAACAAGCGTGGGAGTCTCCCACGGGGAGGGGAGGTCTGAGACAGCGTCCAAGCGTCTACCCGACCCTTTCAGGTCTTTTTCGCCGGGAGAACTGATATACGGCAACGCCACACCGACGGGAAGTGTCACGTTTCGGCATGACCGAGATAAGCTGTCAAAGCTAGCGCCACGTGACTGTGCACGAAATAGAGAGAAGTTCTCGCGTTCAGTAGTACCTATGGACTGTACTGTACACTCTCCAATAGTTCAATATAAATACTGATCTGGTGGTGGTGAGCCAGTGCATGGAGATTGCTCAGTGGCTGTGTAACCCGTGTTGCCCTCGATATACCTACAGTATGAGCGCCATCCAGCCAAAGCAAGCTTCATTTCACAATACTATACAAGCGCCGACGCTATGCTCCCTGACGACCGCGTCGCCCTCGTATGCGCGTGAAAGAGGAGAATATACAGCCGGACTGTCTTCTCGCCCCGAAGTCTGCGACAGTCCGTATCTAGTAACACAGTGTACCGAAAGCCGACCGACCACGCCGGCCTACCCGGATTTGTAACAGTTGATGCCTTATGAGTTCTGCACCACACCGACCTTCGCCGCTCTGAGCACCCTGCCGTTGAGGGTGAAGCCCTTCTGCTGGGTGTAGAACACTGTCCCGTCCTCCTTGCCCTGCTGCGGCGCTTGGAACGTCGCCTCCATCTTGTTCGGGTCGAACTTGTCGCTGCTCTCCGCAGGGTCGAAGCGCTCCATGCCGTGTCTCTTCAGCGTGCTCATGAGGATGTCCTCCGTCATCTTGAGCCCGCTGTGCAAGTTGACCAGATCCTTATTCTCCTCCGTGAGCTTCTCGGTCGGCACGTTGGCGAGCGCTCGGTCGAGGTTGTCCACGCTGTCCAAAAGGTCTTTGGCGAATCGCTGGAGGGCGAAGTCTCGTGCCGCCTGGACCTCGCGCTTCGTCTGCTCTTGGAGGTTGCGGTATTCCGCTATCGATCGCTTGACACGATCTGTGAGTTCCACGACCTCCTTGTTCTTCGCCTCAAGATCCTTTTGTAGCGGGTCGTCTGCTTTGGATGCTTGTGATGTGGCCTTGTCACCTAGACCTTGCGCATCGGCCTGCTCCGCCGCGGTCTCATCCTTCTTCGCTTCAGCTTCCTGGGAGTACCATCGCCTGCCTGCCAGTTGTTGCGTCGCTGACGGTGCGGCCGACCGTGAAGCGGTCAATGGTGTGTTTTGTGTTGCTCGCGTGAGGCGAAGGGGTTGTGGTTGTCGGGTGGCATTTCTCAAGGAGCGGATGAGTGTCCGTTGAATCATGCTGGTGGTGTCTGGAGGTGCACTCGTGAGGCGTATTGCTGCTGTCCAAGTGGGATAGAACAGAAATGGAGATATTGTAGCTGTTTGTGGCGATGATGAAGCTCTCCAACCATCCCCGTGGCCAGCCTACATTTTTCCCTGATGAGCACAGACCGAGGTCAAGGCTTCGGGCGAGCTCGGCGATGGCCCGGAGCTTCCCAGTAGGCATATGCCTCACGAGTCACCTCTCTCCCTCTTCACCTCTGGATTTCCATGGTTATGTGGCTGACCTTGAGTGCTACTTCACTGTCGCCACACGTAGCGACCCATGTGCTAGGTAGCAAGAAGTTGACATACCCTGAACTATCCCTATAGTACGCGCTGCATCGCTCGCTTCCTTGGCATCTTCCGAGCATCCCAAAACCCTCGATATGGGCTTAACACAACAATCTGAGCGCCAGCGTGCATATATGCTCAATGCGCCTCCTCAACGTCCACACTCAAAAGCTCGAGGAGTTCGACCATGAAAGCGGTCTTCCGCGCTACGTAATTTTGTCTCATACCTGGGGCAGTGGAGAGATAAGTCTGCAAGACCTTCTGTCCGACCCAGACGTGAGCAAGAGGGATGGCTACCGCAAGATCCGCCGAACGTGCGAAAAAGCGATTCTTCATGGCGTGCACTATGCCTGGATTGACGTAAGACCGCACCGCTGGGCAGCAGGCTCGGACTGAGACAGACGCTAATCTCTGCACCGATTAATATATAGACATGCTGTATCGACAAGACGAGCAGTGCGGAGCTGTCCGAAGCCATCAATTCAATGTTCAGGTGGTATAGCCATGCCGAGGTGTGTTACGCATACCTATCAGATGTGCCCAACCCACCAGCACACGGCACCGAACAGGCGCGCGATCATTTCGACGACAAGGAACACTTGTGCGATGGCTGTGAAAAACTTATCACTGGGCCGCTGAGCAGGTGCATGAGCTGCAAGAACGTGGACTTCTGCGAGCAATGTGTTGCGACCGTAAAGAGTAATGGCCACCGTGGGCACCGCATTGTCCTTGTCGGGAAGCACGTAGATGAGGATGCTCGGATGGCAGCGACCGCAGCGTTGGTAGGCAGGGCGCTTACTGGAGAAGCAATGACAACCCGAATCGAAAGAGATGAAGTCACCCACGACGCGGCGGTAGAAGACGGCCGCCAGCTCTTTGCCCAGAGCCGCTGGTTTAGGCGTGGTCGGACTCTCCAGGAGCTACTCGCTCCTCACGAGCTGCTCTTCGTAAGCGCAAAGGGTATAGCCCATCCCTGAGACATAGGCTGACTTGAACCCTTCGATATGGGCAGTACAACGAGGGCTGGGTGCTTATTGGGTCCCTGGAGGACCTGCTTGCTCCGGTCTCCAGGGCGACAGGCATCGACGAAGGAGTACTTCAGCACACAACGCCTATCTCCCAACTCAGCATAGCCACGCGCATGTCAATGATGGCCCACCGCGCCACCACACGGCCTGAAGACAAAGCATACTCGCTGCTTGGCCTCTTCAATGTCAATCTTCCGTTGCTGTATGGAGAAGGCGGCCACCGTGCTTTTTTCCGCTTGCAGGAGGAGATCATCAAGATCTCATCCGACCACTCGATCTTTGCCTGGAACTACAACTTCGCCGAGACATCCGGCTCACTGCTGGCTTGGTCTCCATTGAACTTCCTGAACGGCGCCCAGATTGTCCAGGATTACGACATTACGCGAGACAACTCTTACACCCTCACGAACTCTGGTTTGCGGATCACCCTTCCTGTGCTTCCAGGAGAGAGGCGTGGCGACTATCTGGCGGTCCTCAATTGTCGACTAAGAAACGACTACACGAAGGTGCTAACCCTTAAACTCCAAACGCAAGGATCCGAAGACGGCCGCGAAGGCGATAAGGTGTTCCATGTAACCACCCGATGGCGCGGACAGAATATGTACTTCACGGGCGTCAACCGACCTGGCAGTCGGCTAAAGGCACTTGACATGGCTAAACACATCGCCGCTCTAGCCACGGCAGGCAAGACAACCATGACCATCGCCCGGCAGCCTGGGCTGAGCTCCGTATCCTCAAGCAGCTGGCGCGTATCGAAAGCATGGTGCCGCATCGACAGCACCCTCAGGTCATCCGGCTTGACGATATGCGACGCATACCCTAGAGAACACTGGAACGAGCAAGCCACCTTTCTCGCACTGCCCATGTACAGGAACTGGAAGCACCAGATGGACGGTGGTCTCCTCTTTAGCCACCCATTCCTACCACAAGGCACAAAGCTCGCGGTATGTTTCGCGTGCAAAGAGTCACGCATCTGCCCTACTGTCCTCATGGTCCGACAAGCGAGCGCATCCACGCTCGAAGACATATGTTCATGGCTCGAGCTCGAGCCTGTAAAGTGGTTTGCCGAGAAGGCGAGGTATCTGCCCGATCACGGCCTGGTGCGCTTGAATGATACCGCGGTGATGCAGTTTGATATGACCGTTGCCGATGTAGTTGGAGAGATGGTGCTCTCGATCACCTTTTCCGCGGCGCAGAAGGTCGATTACTCATGGTTAGCTACCTGGGAGAACTATGCAGAGACAGTGCGCTCGGCGATTGCGGCGAAGATGATGTTCTCTCTGCCGTGACGGCGTACGGCTCGTCTCGAATCAGCGTCCTTGCCATATTCGATGGGTACAGCCGGGCTCCACAGTACGCTTCCAGCGCTTTACTTGGCATACTCGACATGGCATACTTCAGCCTACCCACCAGTCTCAAGCTCAGCTATCCTCTTCTCAATCTCCGGGACAGCTCTGAGCTGTAAATCCAGCTCCTCCTTCTCGTCCTCGAGCTGGAGTCTACGCTCAGCATCGAGCCGCGTGAAGACATACCCGCCTTGTCCATCGAATTGCAGGATCCAGCCGTGATACCGCCATAGACTTCGACGATGGCTGACCGTCATCAGCGTGATCCCGAGCCGCTTCGCTTCGTCGTACATCGTCTTCTCCACATCAGTCGTGAGGGAGGAGGTGCACTCATCCAAGATCGCGTACTTCGGTCGATGATAGAAGAGCCTGGCAGCAGCAATACGCTGCTGGTTTCCCGTGCTCAAGATATCAGTCCACTCGGCCTCCACATCTAACGCGCTGGCCAGCGTCGTCGCACGCCCGCTGCCAGCACCCTTGGAGGAGCTGTGCATGCCTAGCAAGGAGTCAATACCCAGTGAGGTCAGTATTCCAGCGAGATCCTGGTCCGTGACGCCCTTGGCGCGCATATCCAGTAGGTTATCCGGGTACAGAATCTGCTGCCTCAGCGTGCCCTTACTCAGGTACGGCCGCTGAGGGATGTAAAAGATGTCTTCACTCGGCGGTTTGCGCACTTTGCCGCCGTAGACGGGCCAGAGGCCGCCCAGGATGCGGAACAAGCTGCTTTTGCCGCAGCCGTTGGGCCCCACGATGAGCAGGTGGTCGCCGCGAGTGATGTGGAAGGAGAGGGCTCGGACTAGGACGTCGCCATTAGGAGATACGATAGGGACAGAGGTGAACCTAATGTCCTCGCCTTCTTCTAGCTCGCCGCGGCCTGTAAGCACGGCGGCGTTTGCGTCGGTGGAGGCGGAGGAGACGAGTGCCTTCTCGAAATTCCCGCGCTGGATGTCGGCTATGACGTCCAGCAGCGTGCTGACGCGCGACGTGTGGCCCGCGAGCTGGGAGATCTCCTTGTAGCTGAACATCAGCCGGCCGAAAGCGTCCGAGCTCGAGAGCAGTAAGCGTCTGTTCGTCACGAAGCTCTCGGTATGGTCGCCCAGCGTACTGCCGCCGGCGCCGCCTTTCGCGGCATGAGGGAGCTTGAAGAACACGGGCACGGAGCATAGCATCAACCCCAACGCGCCCCAGAAGTACTTGATGACGAAGTCCTCCATGACGCCGTGGTAGAACCGTCTCCGCAGGATCCGGTTGACGTGCCTAATGAGCGTGAAGTAGCCCTTGTCCAGCGTGTCCTTCTCCGCTTCATGGCCCGCGTAGAGCGCGATCTCCTCGCTGTAGTCGATCAAACGCGAGTGCTGAAAGCGGAATTCGCCTTCCAGCCGTGCCTCTTCCGCCACGTACTTGCCAAAGGGAGGCGTGAGTGCGCGCATGACACTGGCCGAAAGCTGGACGATGAGAGACATGGCAAACAAGCCTTCACCACCTACGCTTCGGCTCAGGCTCCAGTTGTAGATGATGAGGTCGAGGGCGGGTTTCGCGAGATTGGAGTATAGTTGCGCCAGGCTGTTGGAGAATTTGGAGACGTCGACGGTGATGAGTTGATCCGCGTTCTTTATCCGGTCGTCCAGCGCCGATAGGGTGTAGAAGGTCATGTTGTTTAGGTATTGGTCGTGTATGTGCTTCGTCAAGCGTGTCCGGTAGGCCAGGGACAACGTCGTCTGGTGGTATGAAAGCATGCTATTTGTGAACGTCGCAGGTACAGCGACCACCATCCACCACACCAGCCCTTTGAGAAATGCCTTCCCTTTCCCCCGTACAAGACTACTGACCAACCTGCCATCTAACTCGGCGACGTACAGGCTAATCAACGTCCTGAGCACAAGGAACACCGAGTGGCTAAGAAGCAGCCTCAGCTCCTTGCTCTTCCAGCCCGGTATACATATCCTCAACAGCCTGCCGACATTGCGGAAGAACTCGCGATTCAACTCGACCTTCTTTCTGCCCGTCGCCTCTCCCTTTGCATTGCCAGTAACAGGTCCTCGGCGTCGGGCGTCTGCTGCGCGGGCGGCGGCGGCTTTCTGCTCTTTGACAGCAGTACGTACGCGATTGATCAGGGCGAGGAGTAAGGCGAGGTAGACTGTTCGGGAGATGCGGGTGCGATGCTTGACGTAGAGACTCGTCAGGTCTCTTAGCAGTTGCTTTGCGGAGCGGTTGGACAGCGATGTTGGGAGGCTGGATGTCAAGAGAGCCATGTCGACAGATTGCAGAGGTTTGTGCGATGTTTGCGATGCATCAACGCGGCACCAGAAGTACCAGAGAGGCAGACTACCGCAGCCATGCGTAACGGGGGATGGTCACGCAGAGCCGCTTTCACATGCTTCCAAGTTCGAAGTTCCGAGGTGTTTCTGCTGCTCTGGGGTCCCCATCTGTGCACGCTTTCGGCCCCACTCGCTATGCCCTTCATGTGCCCGTCACGAGTCACGACGTTCTCCTTACTGACCCAAATATGAAATACTCCTGTATACATACCCAGCAGACAACTCTCAAGCCGCCGGGATACGAGAGGTCATAAACTGCATCTCTCGCGATGGAACTGGCAATACCGGGCCATCCATCGTTACCTGTAGTGGCTGCTTGTCTGCCACTAAAGCTTCCTTCTACGTCCACCATGACTGTGACGGCTGGAAGAAGTCGAGCCACTCATACAGCTCGACGAAGTCCATGATACGGTGTATGTATGCTTACAGTCTCCGATTATTCAAGCACAGCTCATGACTGCTGTTGCCAGGTTCGCAAGGCATGACGACAGACATACACACACCATAACCCAATCCGCGAGCATGACACTAGTCTTCTACGAGCAATGAGAGGGTCGACGCAGCGGCGGCGACGCTGGAGCATACGGCGGCTTTCATAGACCATACGTGGTACGGCGGCGTCGAGTGGGGAGTACGGGATGCTCGTGCATTACACTGGAAGAGGAATTTGTTGCGCACATACAGACTCACCGCCAGTGGCCTGTCCAGACCCGAGACCTCCCATACATGGCCTCTCCGTCCCTTGGAATTGTTAAGGGCAACCGTACGAGCATTTGTGCTAACCAGCCTTTTCTGCTATATGCAGTGGCTGTGGCATAAGGTCACTCCCGACCTGCCTCGCGTTACGACTTCAGTGACGAACATATCGTCCAGCTGTGCACTATGACACAACGGCCTTATGAGGGTTTTCTGAGAATTCCTAACTGTGGAACGAATGCCTCAACTGCGGACTGAGAAAGAAACGGCTGTACGGAATACAGTCAGAATATTCGCATGTGCGAGCACGTACAGAGCACCAGATAAAGCGGCAAGTGTATGGAGTGCTACCTACCATGTGTGGTACACTCAGGAGGGGTGAGCGACTCTCATTACACACGACGTAGGTTGCATTCTTGAGCTCGCAGAGAGGCCGTACTAACTGTGCGCCTAGGTACTTCACCCTGACACTCCAGTGGATCTGGCACTTATTGCCAGCTTGCTGAACCACGTTGCAGGGCTATATGCTTATTATCGCTGTGAGTGCGGATAGCGCCAATCCGAGCGTGCCAATCTACGCTACTGGTGAAGTCTTCTTTGCGTCACTCTTGATGTTTCTGCCGTTCCAGCACGACAAGAAGGCAAAGCTTATAGCAACACTGCCTTGTAGCAGCAGCAAGGCCGGATAGCTCAAGCAAGCTATTGCAAAACTCAGACGTACGCGGTTCCTCATTCTTCAAGGTCAGGTGCAGCTCGTCCCACCGACGAAGGCTGCGGCGTTGACGGTGTCCCATTGCTGCTCGAGCGTCCGCCCGAACCCTCCACTTGCTTCTCTTCTTCGCTGCTAGCTCTCTCGGCAGCTTCTCGTTGTCGTTTGAGATTCGCCAGACATGGCGCATGAAAGAGCTCGCCAGACCATGCGCCTCTGGCCGTGCCGGCTGCGATAACCACCCACAGTGCGATGACTGCGGTGCCGAAGATGGTGCCTAGCACCCGGAAGAAACGGGATGGCAGTTCTTCACCGATGAGTATAGTAGAGACTGAATACACGCCTAGTGGGAAAGTGAAACCCCACCAGCCCATGTTGAATGGAAAAGGCCGCGACTTGTATATCGTCGCCAGCGCAAAAGCAAACCATACCAGACCCCACCCCCACATGATCAGGGCGATGAAGAATCCCATGACGTATGCTATCCTGCCAGCGAGTGGATCGATAGTGTGGGTTTGTGGGAAGACGACAGCAGCCATCTTGCCAAGGTAGAGGATCGTGTAACCGCCGAAGCCAAGCGGTCCGAGAGGCAGGAAAGCGCTGACAATGATCTCCCGAGGCGGCATCTTGTGTAGGGCAAGACGTTGGTAATACATCACAAGCACACTGAGCGCCAGCGGAGTTGCCATGCCCCACATCACATAGCAGGCGATTATCGTCCCGAGTGCGTGTTGTGGGTTGGGTAGGATAGCTGCCGTTTCCGCGCCTGTGCCTGCTGCAACGATGGTTGCGGCGATTGGGAGGAGTTGCGCGGCTGTGATGCTGTCGAGAGAGCGCTGATGGCTGGCAGACATGAGCAGCACACCAAGGCTGACAGTGACTGACACAGCGACAATGCTGTCGATCATCCACAGCGCCCACGCCACGTATACTGCCCACTGTCCCCATGCAGGCACGCAGACGAAGACCCACATCTCGACGATCGTAGCGAATCCCATGGGTATTGTGCCAAGGAAGAGGCTGTTGGTGGCGTCCTGGATCATGACCGTCCAGATCTCAGGCCTACGATGGAACCACGCATGTCAGCCATATGCTTCTCTGGGCCATCATGAATATGAGTATCGTACCATATAGTATACCGCAAGAAGCTCGCTATGAAAGCCATGCTGAACAAACAGACATTGAGGACGAAGAAGACGATGCTGAGGTAATACAGCCAATCTGCCTTCCACGGAATGGTGATGAGGATAGTGGCACATATGCCTGTGCCCATCGTGACACTGAACCAGGATGGTGAGAAGTGGCGCACAATACGACGCCATCCACGGTCGTACTTCGAGACACTGATAGCACCATTGCCATCTTGCTGCGGCTTCTGGACGGTGACCTCCTCTCCCGACGGTTGCGAAGTCGTAATCGTCTCTCCATTGCCATGTCCTTGTGACGAGGGAAGTTTCTGAGCGGCTGTTGCGGTTACGGCGGGATTGTCCATAGCGCCTTGTGTCCAGGAGGCGATCTCCTGTATAGCTCGAGGCTGCACTTACGATGAGGACATGGGTTTGTACAGGTATGCACGCATGTCCCAACTGATTTGACGTGGTGAAGGTCCGATGGGCATCAATGGTAGAGACTGGATGGACGGCAAAGTCAAAGCCGGCCAAAGCACTGACCTTGTCGTGGCGATGTCCGTGCATTGCTAGCGCGGATGGCCAAAAGTCACCATGCCGTTGTCAGAAACTGCGGTTGGGAACGTTGCAGCCGTTGCACCTTTGGGTGCAGGCAGGCTTGTGGTAAGCGCTGTGGACAATTGTCAACGACTACCTTGAGGTATTGCGGGCTTGGTCGAGTACATGGACGGGTGTGATAGTTTCAGGGAAAGCCGCTGGGCTTTCGAAGGAGGGTGAGCAGCCATGATGAAGAGAGCAGCCAGCGCATGGTATACCCGTCGTGTCTGAGTAAGCCCAACAGCACTGGCAGCTCCTCGGGCATCGCGGCGCCACGCATACAGCTTGCGCTTCACGATGTTCACGATCAGATTGACTTGGACGTCTTGATCTTCGTCCGGTGTTCGCTAGTCTGGACCCGCTCAGCCTCTCAGCCTCGCCTCTCACTGGGCTCTCAATCTCAGGGTTGGTGACGTAGCCTTCAATGCCGATCCTCCGTAAGGGTTCCTGTCCTGGTTGTGTCGTTGCCCTGCATACACCATACTGCTGCGCAACCCAAAGCGCCATCCTGAGTGTTCCACCTCTTCCACGAGCGCGCAGAATACTATCATGTCGACTGGCAAGCCGTAGCTACACAGTCTTGTCCTGGCATCTGCCTGTCTGGGCGCGCCTCGCCTAAGACACTAAATCGGTCCCCCACATTATTGTTGTTATTATCATTATTATTCCTGGACTTATGGACGCCGTCTCTCCTCTCGACTTCCTGGACGCGGACCCACGGCCAGCTTGTGTGGTCGACTTGCGCAAATGCGGGAGGAATGGCGAACCCCACATTGAGCTGAGGAATACAGCGCTGCAAACACAAGGCAATCTGCTCGACACTCTCCTGGGCAACGATGAAGAGAACAGTAGTGCGAGGGCCCGATTTCGAGCATGGATCGCCGACGAGGGCGGGGGCGCAGCAGTGTTTACATCGCTTGACTGCGTCGGAGGCTATCGTCTGTGCGGTTACACCGTCAGGAGGAGGTGGAGGGTGATACAGTGGCAACAGACGGACGGAGGCGTGGCGCATTCCACCGTCGAACACGGAAATGGCATTGCGAGCAATGGGAAGCCGGTGGACACTTCCATACATGAGCTCACGCTGTCCGAACATGCCCTTGACCCCACCACGCTCGTTCAGGGCTTGTCAAGCCTCTTCGAAAGTTCTGTGGCATGCCGAGACGTGGGAGTTTTCTGGACAGAGCTGGTTGACGCTATCGTAACGCCTGCACACGGCTGTCAGTTTGCCTATGTCTACTCGCTACACCGGCGTTCAGGCGCGAATACCGACTTTGTCGAGTCTCCGGGCCAGGCTGGGAATTCAAAGTACCAGATGGCCAGTGCACAAGGCTGCCAGGCGGCCGGTATGGCTTTGCCCGCAGATATCAACATCGCCACGGGTAGGACACGCTTCGCGTCTATCTGCCGGGCAGCGCAGGCGTTGTTGCAACCGCTCGAGCTGGATGGGGAGGATTTGCTGTCGTTCAAGTGTGGTGATGCGGCTCATGGCTTCAACAGCTTGACTTCCGCTCAAATCCAAGCGGTGCTCTGCCCGATACTCGTTCGAGGCGCAAAAGTCGCCACGGGCTTCTTGGTAGTTGGCATCAAGTCTGGCGTCGCTCGCAGTCAGCTCTCAAGAGCATGGCTGAAATGCATCACATCATTGGCAAGCGAACGTGTCCAGGCTATCATGAATGCGGAGGAAGCGATGATAGCCACTGGCGAATACGAGAGTAAGAGCAAAGTACTCGAAAACGCGCTTGCCGATCGCAACGATGTGACTGAAAAGCTTGCATCCACGCTCGCCATGATTGAAATGGTTGATGTGGGCATCTTTGATTTCGATACCAGCGGCGTGTTACTCCACGCCAACGAGGCCTATTACAGACTTAGCGGTCATCCGAAAGGAGACGCAGCAAAGGGTTACTCGTGGGCGGATTGCGTCTTTCCCGAAGACCAGGAAATGACCTTCACGCAGTGGGGCTTGCTGTCACAGGGAGTTGCCACAAACTTCGAAATGAGATGGAAGCGGCCCATGGCATCCACCTTCGACGGCAAGGAGGATACAGAGGGACAGTGGGTACTGGCAGCCTGCGTGCCGACCAAGAACGAAGCTGGCGAAGTCATCGCCATAGCTGGCTGTATCATGGACCTTGCGGCGCAGAAACGCAGCCAGAACGATGCGTTGAAGCGGGCGGAGGCGTTAGAGCGAGCGCAGGCTAGCGAGGAGCGATTTACTCGGTTTGCCGAATCAGCGCCTATCGGCATCTATATATTGGGCCTTGACCTGAAGCTGCAGTACGTCAACCGCGCATGGTTCGATATCAACGGCCACGAAGTGGTCGAGGATTTTGGCATTATTGATTGGCACAGCGTCGTATCGGCCGAAGGCATCGCCGTCGTCGCGGTCCAATTAGATCTGGTAATACAAAAACAGCAAGCCGTGACCTTTCAGTTCCAGCTCCAGCGGGCCTGGAGCAATGGGCAGGGTGGCCAGGGCCAAGCTTGGGCCCTGGCCTCTGCATATCCCGAAGTTGACAAAGACGGAGCGGTCATTGGGATCGCGGGAACCCTCACGGACATCTCACAATTGAAGTGGGCCGAGAGTGTGCAGAAGCAGAGGGTCGAGGAGGCGGTCGAGGCGAGGCGACAACAGGACAATTTCATCGACGTGCGTAAACTCGGCGACAACATGCGCCACACATACACACAGACTGACGTACCCTTCGGCAGATGACTTCGCATGAGATTAGGAATCCCTTGGGCGCGGTCATACATTGCGCAGACCTTGTAATGTCGTCTTTGAAAGACATGGCGGACCTCGTCGGCGGCAGCTTGTCAGCTTTCTCACCGGACCAGCGCACACACTTCAATGAGTTGCGAGACGGCGCATTGGAAGCTGTAAACACGATCATATCTTGCTCGTCCCATCAAAAGCGTGAGCTCACGCCGAACGGTTGAAGCCATGGTCGACGTGTACTGATCCATTTCTTCGCCCAGGTATCGTGGACGACATACTCACCCTTTCGAAACTCGACTCGAGGTTGCTTACGATCGTTCCTTCGCCGATCCGACTCGACAGCATCTTGAGGGATGCCGCGAACATGTTCGAGGTGGATGCAAAGAAAGTCAGCGTCGAGCTGCGGGTTGACAAAGCAGACTCTCTTAGGACGCTGGCCGTGGATTGGGTGATGCTAGATTCCGGGCGAGTGATGCAAGTACTAATCAACCTGATCACTAACGCCTTAAAATTCACGCAAAAGGAAGCGGTGCGTGTCGTCACCCTTAGCATGGGAGCTTCTCGCAGCAGGCTTTCCGAGCGCGAGCTGGAGGTCGAATTTGTGCCGCTGCACACTCTGCGCGATCGCGCCGTTAACGGTGTGGAATGGGGCAGTGGCGAAGAGGTTTACCTTTACTTCAAGGTCAGCGATACTGGATGCGGATTTAGCGACGAGCAGAAGGCGATCATCTTCGAGAGATTTGCCCAAGCATCGCCGCGAACACATTCCAGATACGGGGGCTCAGGACTCGGGCTCTTCATCACTCGCGAGCTGATTGAGTTGCAAGGTGGCGAGATTGGCGTCAGTTCGCGGCCTGGAGATGGTACCGCGTTCGCCTTCTACGTCACGGCTCGCAGCGTCGTGGCTCCACAGACCGATCTCGCAATCGCAGGCCCTAGGAGGAGTTCGAAAGAGACTGGGTCGAAGCAAGCTAAGGTCTCACACACGATCTTGGTAGTCGAAGACAACGTCGTCAACCAGAAGGTCCTGCGCAAGCAGCTGGAGAAGCTCGGTCACGACGTCCATGTTGTGTCGCACGGCGGCGAGGCATTGTCGTTTTTGGAGACCACGTCCTGCTGGAAAGGCAACACCGCTACCGATGTTAATCTGGACGTTATCCTCATGGTAAGCAATGCCGATGGGTTCCCAGGAGGCTTAGATCGAAATATCCGCTAACCCTTGCGCCCATCCCTGTATAGGATATTGAGATGCCGGTCATGGACGGCTTCACATGCACACGCAAGATCCGCGAGGCCGAGGCTCAGGGCCAAATTGAGGGCCACTTGCCGATTATTGCAGTGTCTGCTAATGCGAGGCACGAACAGATTAAATACGCGCTCGAATGCGGTATGGATGATACGATCAGCAAGCCCTTCAGGATTGTGGACCTGATACCCAAGATCGCGAGATTAATCGCTGGATGATCTGCGGCAAATGGGCAGAGCGATTGTCTCTGTCTCCAGGACTATAGCACGATGTGTTGGCCTTGCAAAGAAGACGTGCATCAGAGAGAAGGCTCCTAGCGACCGCCGAGGTGGTTGCTTCGCCGACATTACAGGAGCGCGCAGAGACGGCGGGAATTGGCCCATCCTGTCGCTTATGTCGCATTGTGCCGCAGACCGCGCATGGGAGGTTCACCACAGGGCAGGCGTCCACGTGTGTCGAGGATTTCATCCTGGCACGGAATCGTCGCCTTCTGCTCCTTGACGTTGAGCCTTTGCGGCCCGCCTGCGTGGGACCCAAGGCATCCTACGAACAGAGGCGATGTTCTGGTTTGGAGAAACCGCACGGGTACTCCGTCGAACCTCTTGCCTACGCCGAGACATTACAGGTAGATGTGCCTGTACACTCGGCTTCGGAAGGCTCAACCAAGTATCGACAGCCTCTCAGCCAGCCAGCCGCTCTCCGAAGCACCTCCGATGTATACTCATCACGCTTTGGAATCGAAGGGTAGTCAAAATGGAGGCGAACAAGGCCGATGCTTCTGATGAGCATTGGCAGGCGACGTCTGGGATTAGGGCACCAAACTCTGATAGGCTGGAGGTGCAGATGGTGTGCAGGTTAACCTAATTAGTGGCTGTTGACGCGGCGCTGCAGTACTTGTCAGGTTGGCACTAGCAAGGGCTCAACTGTAACAGAAACCCGATGATCTAGATTGAAGCACTACCTCATCTGAATCCTGACCTGGTGAGCCTACATCTGTCAGTCATGACCACCACCATTGCCGTAGGTTCAGCGCTTCTCGTAAACCTTTTTGGGCGGTGTTTAATGAGCTCTCTTACGACAAGGGATGCCAGATATTGCACGTCCGCCATGTGCGATGCATTCTAGACGGTGACATCGCAGAAGCTGACGCAAGGACTTGGCCAGCTAACACACTAGACATTACGTAGTCGAACTATGATGTTGGTCTTGGTAAGGCATAGTGGCCCTTTATCTGTCGCTCACTCCGGCACAAGCTCGCCTAGCGACCTCCAGAAGTCACACCGGGTGCCGCGTCCACCCTCCCAGGTGTAGGCGTTCGCCAGTCTGATGGTGTTCAACTCACCGGGTCCCGTGCAGTAAGGCAGACCGCCTATCTCTTTCGTGTACGGACACGTGGTGTTGAAGTCCATCAACACCGGGTTGTAGATACTGTAAGGCGGCCACTGGCTGGCTGGGTTGTACGTGCTGTTACCTGTGGAGTTGCCGTTGTTAATGAGGCTGGAAACATCCGGGTCATCGTTCACAATGAAGTTGCCGAGCATGGTCATGAACGCAACGATCTGAGTCCAACGTTAGCCATCCATTGCGAAAGTGGTGTTGTGTTGTCCGCTGCGTGCACGTACGAAGTCACTGCTGTAGTAGTCTGTGTCTGCTGGATTGCTGAAATACGCCGGGCCGTCGGCGCCGTGGTATGCATTCGGAATCGAGAACTGGTACTTCCAACCCTGACCGCCGTAGCCGTTGTCGCTGTATGCTTCAGCCAGCCAGTAAGATGGGCAGATGAAGGTGGTCTCCCCATAGATGGCTATAGCGCGCTGCTGCTGGCCCGTTGCGGCTGTGCTCTCATTGATGGTGGTTGGACCGTAGCTGCCCTCAGTCGCATAATCCGCCGCATTCGGGCTGACCGAGGCATTGCTCATTGGGTAGTATAGCAGGACTTTGGCGATGTCGTTGTTGGAGAAGTTCGGGAAGATAACGCGCAGATAGTCCACGAAGTCATCGATGGTGTCGATATTCGGAGGAACCCAGGAGGCGCCTTCGAGTGCGTTATGGCCGGCCAAATGGTTCAGGCCGTTCACTCTGCCTTCCAGTAGCTGCTTGCTTGGGCGCTCTGTAATGAGCCTACCATCGGTCACTGGGAGGAAGCTCCAAGTGCCCCATGTGCCGCTTTGAGACACATTGACGTTGGCCTCCATGAGCGTCGCAGTGTCTTTAGACGTCAAACAGTCGAAGATGGGCGTAGAGCCGTTGTGCAAGTACGCGTTTCTAGCGTCACACCCGGCGGCTGAAGCGAAAGCATAGTACGATTGCGACGGTTGCCAGTCCTCTGCACCATGTCAGCATCTCGTCAGGTCGTGGCCAGTATTGTTGAGCTTACTGTAGCCGTACTGGTACGCGAGATAAGGACTGGCCGAGATCGAGTTCCTGAACAGAGAGGTGCCTAGAGTGCCACCGTATGCGATGCTTGCAAGAGCAGTCAGCATTTTGCCATCACGTCAAGGCAGCAACATTGGTAGCTTACTCGTGGAGCATCACACTCCCCGCGCCAGCGCTCTCCCCAAAGATCGTGACCTTCCTGTTGTCACCGCCAAACAGATGAATGTATTGCTGCACCCATTGGAGGGCCATTTGCTGGTCTAGTATACCGGCATTCGCAACCCCTTTGCGATAGACTTCATCTGAAGAGAGAAAGCCAAAGGCTCCAAGCTGAGCAGGTTGGTCAGCTTTCATGGTCAGTAGCTTAGGCCGAGTGGTGCGACCTACCCGATATTGTATCGATACACCAACAAATCTATTGCCATTTGTCGTGATGATATCTGACAGGTCGTACGCGCCACTGCCCTCACCGTAGCCACCGCCGTGGATCCCTGTCACAAGTGTTAACCCCCGTGTGCTTCTTAGAAGAACGGACGCATCTTTTGGTCTGCTTACAAACAAGGACGGGTAAACCGGGCTCATCTGTGCTATTGCCTTGCGGAACGTTGGCCGGTGATTGAACCTGGTCGAGGGGTCAAACGTGATGCGGCTGAGAAACGATATGCAAGCTCACGTTGAGGAACAGGCAGTCTTCACTGGCCCCAGTGTTGTCGACCGTAGTGTAGGAGCTCGATGCGTCAGGAGCCTGAGGGCATTCCAACGCATAGCTGGTGGCCGGGATCACCGAAGAGCGGTTCGTCTCCGGCGCCCGGGGCGCTTGCCATCTGTTCTTGCCAGCTGTGTCCTGTGCATACCGTATCCTGCCGCATGTCAGACACATCCGCTGATTTCCCAACGCCGCCAGATGCTCTGGAGTTCTAAGAACCGACAGCGCGTTCCGGTGCACTTACCCTTTGAAGACATTGAACCCGGCGTCAGCGTCGTACGCTCCTTGGTAGACACTGTACCCTACATCAACTTCGAGAGAAGACTGAGTAAAGTTAGCCTCACGGCGTGCACGATAATGGCCGTATGGAGCTGGAGGCGGAGCAGCGACTGCTGCCGCAACGAGGGCAAAAGCGGCGAACAACATGACAGGAAGGAAGAAGAGATGCGAAAGAGTGTAGAGTCTTGATCTTGCACAGAAGCCGGCTCAGCTTGAAATATCAAGAACATGGCACAGTCTTGGACGGATCACTATCCGTGAATAGAAGGTGGCCAGGGGACGTTGCCTGCAAGGTCCCTCTTTTAGCGGGCGATCAGCGGTGAGTGGATGGATTCGATGGAATACCGGGCGGGCAATTGGCCTACTGCCCTACTCAGAACCGTGGTATGAGATAAAGGACTGTGTGGCTATGTTGAGTGTCGGCCGTCACTTCAGCAGTCAGCTGCTAGGCAATAGGAAGGTGCGAGCATCCTCATTGCACTGTGGAGAGATTTGAAGTGGAGAATCTGCGCTAAACCACGTGCCGATCATGCTCGGTAAAGGAAGAGACGGCACGAACGGAGATAGAGTCTATTTTTCTTGTTCTCACCAAAGCACCATGGCACCAGCACGTTCACATTCGGCAGACAACGAGTCCCTGTGGATACAGGTTCATTAAACGAACGATTGAAGGACAAGGACGTCAAAAGGCGCTGCCGGCGTGGCGGCGTGGCTGCAGCCTTCTGGTCAGTAGAAACAACCAACGAAGACAACCCTGCGGAAGTATCAACTACTAGCTTTCTAATGTATGTACGCGGAACAGCACATAACTGGTAAACTTCGTGATATGGTGACGGCTGGGACGTCGCGATGCAACCGTGGCCATTACTCTCGATCGACAGAAACAACCACGTCCCTTCTGATGCCACTTTGGACCTGTGATGTCGAGCTTCGCCCGTCCAGGTCACCGCCGCTGTCCTTGTCTCCAGCCTCCACAGTCTCATTGATAATGCCCAGCTCGTCGCTCTTCCTCGGTGTCGATCGGAACAGTTCTGGGCCGGAGACTGAGACATTGTGCCCTTTCTGCCGACTCGAGACCCTTTGCATCACATATTGGTCCGTGAAATGATCGGAGTAGTATGGCGAAGGGCCGCTGGAGAACTTCGAGCGGCCGAATGATCGAGGAAAGTATTCTCTCAAGGGCTGGCGCATGATAGGTAGGCAGGCGCCGATGATACCCATGTTCGATTCGAGGACCTGAAATAGGTTGGCAAGACCGAAGCTGTCTGTGCTAGAAATCAGTATTGTCTGCGGGTACATCTGTGCAGAATCGCAGGTCTCTGGGTTTGACCTCACATTCATTCGACTGGGCCTTCTCCACTTGCAAGCTGCTCACAACTGCTGAACAGCTCATGATGCTGAAGATGACAACCCTGCATCTGTCAGCTCAGCCGTTCCATCGCGGACCGGCGGCAGATGCAACGCCTTGGCAGACATACACTGCACCGAGCAAGAAGACTCCCGTTAGCATAACCTTCTCTCGGAATCGAAGATGCAGCTTCCACACCATGGGGACCTGAAGATGGGGATACATATAAGCGGGTGTCACTCTACACTCCTCCACATCAGACTGACTTACTGCCATCCCCATGATCCAGACATCGCTCGCAACATCCCAAGCCGCGATCGAGATCCAGATGCCCTGCAAATCGAAACAGGTACCCTTCGAAGTTTCAATAGCACCCCACATAATCGGGATCGGATAACACTGAAAGACCCATCCTAGGGTGTTCCCCAGCGCCCAGAAGCTGTTGATCATCAAGGTTATCCAGCAGGCGATCTGGAAACCGCGTTGCACGAAAATGCGCTTGTTCAGCAAGATGACGGACGTTTTGAACAACGCAATCGTGATCGGATAGAAGATGCTCCCGAGGAACCACCCTAAGCAGCGGTGAGCAACAAGGTCGGCTATGTCGTGGAAGCGAGCGAGGCTTCTGGTGATCAGCATACGCACACTTGTTGAACAGTCGTCGGTGATAAGTGTCAAGCTTCCTACGGAAGAGTTAGGGCATGAGTTGGTCGGAGCGTTCAACACACTGATATGCGTACAGGTATTCAGCGCCATATCCAGCTCGTACAGACATAGCCCATAAGGTGGTCTGGACTATGCAGGAGAGCTAGACAATGTCAGCTGCGGTCGATTTTGGGACTTGGATTCGGTGCGCGCACCAGAGCCGCTATGATGGTATAGTCATCGGCACCCATCTGTCGAGTTGAAATTCGTGTTGAGATTCGAGCAGCCACGGAGATCCCAGAGATGATTATCATGATGACGAGCGCCAACCAGACCTTGTAGCCTTGGTTGGGCAAATCGGGCGTCGAGAACCCAGCAGGACTGATGTCGGACGAGAAGTTACCAACTACGTCCGCCATAGCTGTATGAGCGCTGGTGTTCCAGCGGCGTCCTGAAGGCACTCGCAGATGTGCAGGACGAAAGGTCTGATGGCCTACCTTGCACCCAATCTTGTAGTTGTGTAGCTGTGTAAGTAGTACAGCAGATACAGCAGAATAACAAAGAGAGATGGCGACGTCGGGAAAGGCATCATTTTGCGGTTATATTACCATGAACTGCCGTCTCAGTCCATCCTGCATCAACAGCAAGGGTGCGATGCTACCTGGCAGGGAGTGCGTCCAGCAGAGATCGCCTCGTTCCTACAACAGGACCAATATCCCGTAGCTGTTTGCGCTTCGCGAGCAACCAGGACTTCTGTGAGGAGAGAGATCCTGCAGATCTTGTCGGTGTCCACCCGAGTGATAAGCCTTGATCAACAATGCTTGGTTCGGTTCGGACCACTGCCGTAACTGTCTTATCTATTGCCTTGACACCGACAGCAAGATGAGACAGCTCGCGTGGTAGTGGTACCCCGTTAGGGCCTGCCACATATGGTGCGATGGCCTGGGTTATCCTAGTAGTACGTGGCAGCAGGAGCAGACGGCGGTTTGAAGGCCTTGTACGCTACTGTACTAGCGTAACGCGGTTATTGCGAAATTCCTGGAGGACTCGGCCACCGCCGTGGATCGGCGGAGAAGTCGATCAGACCGGGTTGGTGTCCGTGCAGGGGTGGTCCCCCTTAGGGCCATAAAAGCGTACGCTTGACACGGTGACACCAGGCGCCCGGCGGGGCGGGAAGCAGACTCAGCAAAGGCGACGGGTGGTGGGTCATTATCGTGACTCGCTACGGTGAGTTGATCCTACGCTCTCTCGAGTCTCGAGTCTCTCCAGTTTCGTACCGTCGTACGGTCAACGGTCAACAGCCTCCACCGTTATGTGAGTCGTGCTTGACGGTAGCGGACCGACGACAGCGGCGACGGCGGGTGGATCCACGCGGGGGGCCGGGGATGGCCTCTGGCCCTCTGCTTGTATGCGTGCATGCACACCTCGTATGGCGTGCCTTCTCGAAACAGCCGTGCGTTTGGCCATAGTGCCAATAACGGCGCCTACCCGACTGGGATATCACAGTCGCAGCTTCTCCGTACGGAATTCCAATTTACCACTCCTGAAGTCAGTCTGCTTCAGCCTTCAATCATTGTTGTTCGTCTTCTGCGGCGGCCATGCATGAATGCATGAAGGGTTCACAGTTGCCAGAAGGCTTGAAGTCTGTGACAACGTCATCTGCTGCACCGCCACTGCCATATCATGATTTTCATCTCTCCTTCGTGCTCCGTCCCAACGACGCTCGCGAACTTTCTAATCATATCACGCATATCATGAGTAAGACAACACACTCTCATACAAATAGTCGCGCCCTCATGCGCGACGCACATTAAGCCCATGTGCGATCTCGCGGACCCTACTACTGCAGGTACCCTTTGGACACGTCAGAGCAGCTACCTCAACCGCCGGTAATTCGCAACACAACTCGAAAGTACCACGCTATGGTCAGGAGTCCATGGGTCAAGCCTGTCAGCCTCATGCTCCAACCACTGAAGGACGCCGGCGGCACACCCATGGGCAACGGTCCATTGCCTTAGGGGGGCCTTGGGCAGCTTGCGTGCCACTGCAGTCAGATGGAGAGCTCAGAATCCACTTGCTCCGCAACCGCAGAGGGTTAGAGTAGCAGAAGCCACCCTTGCTCACTTTCATACCTTCTTCACTTTCTTCCCGCAGCAGTATCGAAGCTTCCGTAGCATCATAACAACCTTCAGCCATAGCCCGCGGTCCCAGCGAAATCGTAATGGCATCAACGGCAACATCTTCCACGGCAGTAGGCAGCGATAGCTCGCGCTCTCAAGCAGAAGCACGAGCAGCAGTTCTGGCTTCGCTGGAATCCGCGGGATCAAGCTACGACTCGCAGTTTCAACGGCGAGCCACAGATTTACACACGAACGCGACCGCCATTGCCAAGCAGGAAGCTCAGGTCAAGAGGCAGACCGAAGACCTTGCGAAGGAAAGCGCCAAATGGCAGAAGGAGCTCGACAAGGCCACGAAGGGCCTCAATGAGTTTGGCGACATGCAGAACTGGGCGGAGATGATGGAAAGGGACTTCTTGGTGCTCGAGGAGACGTTGCGACTGGCTGAAGGCGGCGAAGCTGTCGAAAATGCGAGCGGTGGTAGCCAGTGGCGGTAAGACACACTCGGCGAAGATTCTGGGGCCAAAGTAAAGACAGAAGACGCCATCACAAGACATCAGTCGAGATGGAGAGCTCTTACAAGACTAAGAAGCGCTTGCGCTCGCGCTTGGGTTCGGACGTTCTGGCATCTACTCTAGACCTCAAGAGGCTCGGTTTCACCGCCAATAGCATCTATGCCAGGCGCACCAAAGATCTTCAGTGGCACGGCAATCTCAAAAGTTTCTGCCATCAAACGCTCCCTCGCAATCAGCACAGTACCTCTCTCATCACTGCCGAGCTCCTCCAAAAGCTCCTCGTCTCCGCCAGCGCCTTGCCCTTCAATGCCAAGTCCTTGCGCCTGCTGCCGCTGCGTGGTGAACTCAACCCTCAGCCTCCACGCCAGACTGACACCAGTAGTCTCGAATGTCGGCGTAGCGGTGGAGGGGACCGTAAGGTTGAAGCTGACCTCCCTGGCGAAGAGAGTATTCTCGTGCACTGACGCGTGGACTTTGCGCGTCACACGGTTGATGGAGTGGCTGCTTCGGAGAGCCAGAGAGGGGTCGACACGCTCTGCGGACTCCAACTCTACCAAAATAGCGAAAGTCGGCACCTGCGGTGGCAAACCTGCACCCAGAGACGGCGCAGTGAAGTCGATCGTACCAATGACGGCTTCACCCAGTCTATAGGCCGGCCGCAGCAAGGTGAGCACCACAACAGGGTGACCTGACCGAGCGATGTTAAAGCGGTTGGCGCTCTGTGCATCGGGTTGCTTTCCTTCCCCAGAGGCGCTTGCGTGATTGGAGCGCAAGATCGCAAAGTCAATGACTTCTTTAACGCTTCCAGGCGTCTGATCTCGACTGCCTTGGTGCTGCGGAAGCTCAGGTGGCGAGTCCGGAGAAGTGGGAGAGAGTAATGCGCCATTCGAATCTCCCTGTTGATCTAACAACCTTTCGGTGTAGCGCAAAAAGTCTTCTAGACCTTGCTTGGGCGTTTTAACGATTTTCTGTCCTTCTTTAATGGCAAACCGCGGAACGGCAGAAGGTGATGCTGCTTCGGGTGCGATGCTTTTGGTACGTGCTGCATCTTGTAGCAGGATGTAAGGGGACATCAGGTCATGGCCCAGTGTCTCCCCACGCCCGTTGTAGCTGCCCAGCACTCGGAACGGGACTTCGACATGCTTGACCGATTGCCCATCCGGTCGCTGCACGCCAATAGCCAGATGATAGTCGACCTTGATAGCTCGGCCGCGATGGCTCGGCGGCAACCCTCGCGGTAGTGCAAAGCGGTAATTGTAGCTTCGACTCTCACCAGGCGCTAGCCTTAGATCAACGAAGAGTAGGCTTTGTGGGGTTGACAGTAATGGCACCGACTTCGCGCCCACGCTGGCTTTCATCTGCGCCATCGAGCTCATCTCATCGCCGCCGAGCAGACCACCAAGGGATTCACCGATATTGCCCCAGCTGAAGGCGCCGAACATGCCCGATGCCCGTTTTGAGCGTTCAATGCCTACCACGCCGCCACCGCCTTGCACACCTTTGCGTTTGACTTCCTCGAAAGGTGCGGCATTGACGAGGCTACCGTCCAGCGTAAACTGACCCATCGTTTGCGCATAACCCATCATCAGCGTCTCTGGCGCTGCAGGCGTGCTGCGGCGGCTCTGTCTCGACCTAGAAGCCTGCCGTGAGTGCACCGGCTTTGGCAGCATCCTGCCGTTTTGTTGAGATTGAGAAAGCATTTCAGACGTCAATGTCTCGTCGCTGTGATTGCTCATGCTGTAGAATTCGCTGCTGCTCCTTGCCGTGCCACTGACTGATGACTCGGTCATGACGCGGGATATTGGATTGAGGTTACTCAGAGCTCCAGACCAGCCTTCTGGTGGTCGCGGTGATAGCGGACGTTGCTGTGCTGAATGCATGGTGGATGGGCTTCTGGCAGGCCTGTGCCGTTCGTGTTGCGGTGAAGGGCTCTTCGGTGCTGCCGATGGAGGAAATTGAAAGGCCGGGTTGAGATTGCCATCGTTGGCGGTATGGCTTACACTAGGCTGCGTCCCGAGCTGAGGCGTATGGCCAGCAGATACAGTGCCCGGCCGTTTCCGGCCTGGTCTGACGGGCAAAGGCTCAAGCTGCACTTCGGGCAAAGCTGGTGGCGTTGTCGATGCGTACAATGGAGAGGGCTGCCGAGTAGATCCTACACTGAGGCCTGGGCTGGGCAAAGGAGGCAGCCTGGGGCTGACCTGCAGGCTTGCGCTTCTGCCATGGCCCCTTCCTGGTCTCTTGCCGGTTGGGCCGGCGGTGGGTGTTCTTCCTTGGCTGGGAGTCTCACTACCGAGTGACATGATTGACAAAGACCTGCCATGACCTTTCGCGGGACCCACAGCGGTCAAGGGTGTCTTCGCTTGCAAGGTTGCGCTGTGCAGACCTCCTCTCGAAGACGCGCTGACCACATTGAGAGACAACGCCGGTCTATGGCCGCGTGATGGCGGCGCACCGCGACCGCTAGTGGCAGAAGGCGCACGTGATGCGGTGTGTTTGGCTGGCGCGACCGAAGCCTTCCTGCTATGCGGTGCAGGCGGCGCATAAGACTGCCTCCGTGCTCGTGGGTAGCCGTTGGCCAGTGGTGTCTGAGCGTCTGCCTCTTCCTCCTCCTCCAGCCCTGGCGCTTTCGCTACGTTCTTAAATGTGATGATGCACTCCAGCTCACCTCCGGCATACACTGTCGGCTCCCTCCAATGGACGAATGCGCGGATGTTCGAGGGCGCCGAAGCGGGAGGCATGGTGGTGGTGGACGCAAGGGTCGTTCAGTCGTGACAAGCATCTTCGGTCGCAGGGTGGCGCATGCCGCTATCGTGGCAGGCGACCAGACTTTGGGACGTACAAACCCAACACCAGGACGAGTGACGGTGGTAAAGTCAAAGAGCATCAGGTGCATGTTCAGACAGTACACTACTGATCGTCATCTCCAACATGCCATTGCCAAGCCCCGAGCTGTCATGACCCCATTGGGCAAGCGCCTGTTAGATAAATGTTCTCCGAAACGGTGTTGCGTATGTGGCGCGGTGGTTGCATACAAAGCAGGCTACGGTAGACCTGAGGTGCCTGGCTTGAACAACCAAGCACCCAAGGGTGCCTTGTGCGGCGAAGGGGTTCGATGCTCATTCGAAGTTCGCACGTTCAAGCCGCCGCTCCATGCTACTCTCTGAGACGGTAGCTATCATACATACGGATCATATAGTGCTCTTGCTTTGCTAAGCAAGCTACAAGATACGCTCCGCCAGTGAGCCCATCAAGGCTACATCCTCTTCAAGGCCGCCGCCGCCGCCCACCACCTCATCCCAGCTCAAGTGCCCATCGCTCCGGCTCTTCTTTTTGCGCTTGGGCACCTTGTCCTCCCGTATACCCTCTTCGCTACCCACGCCCATCGCCCGCCACTTCGCCGGCGGCCGCACACCCTGCTCCGCCATATCCTGCCACTTCTTCGCTCCCCTTCTCTCCCATCGATTCTTCCTATCCTCAGTCTCCTCGTCATCAGGTCGCCACTTTGACTTCAGGATGCGGCGAATGGCTTCCGGCGCGACCTTGAAATGCTCCGAGAGCGTCTCCGTCGGGTACGCCGCGGGATCGGAGGCATGCAGCGCTCGTACGCCTTCGACCGTGTCTGGTGAGAGGCGCTTCCGCGGCTGCCAGCCAGTCACGCCGAACTTGCGCTCGAGTGCGCCCTTCTGCACTTGCCAACTCTCCTTCTTCGGCTTTGGGCCGTCCCATCGGTCTCTGGCGATGCTTGTCTTGTCCGACTTCGCCGCCACCCTCTCGCTACCACCGTACTTCGCGGGCTCCCGCTTCTTGAATCTCTCTAGCGCCTTTGCTCGGGCCTGTCTTGGTCCATCTACCTCTGCGTCGAGTTTATGCAACACCGTCTCGACCTGGTAGTCAACGAGTTCCTCCTTCGTCCGTGCTTCCGCCGATGCTCTGTAGGTCCCTGCCTCTATGCGCCGCTGCTTCCGGGCTTGTCTCGACTCTGCCCTGCTTTTTTCAACTGGTGCTGCCACAGTTTGAAAGGCTGTCGACGAGCCAAGGCCCAGTTCACTCTTCTCCAGCAGCGTCGGAGGCTCCACGAGACCATCAATTTCCGCTGTAAAGTTCATGCCTGGCAGCGTCGCAGCGTCAAGCGGAGGGTCGACATCGTGCGCGTGCAAACCCTGCGCATCCTTGACCGGTGCAACAAGCTCTATCTCTGCGTGCCATTCGATACCTCCAATCCCATCGTCGCCCTCTGGCGTCTTATACTGAGCGTTGCGGGATTCTTCTGCAGAGTCTGCCGTATCCGGAGTCCGCTGCAATCCTGGGCCATGGAACGGGATAAAAGGGCCATCCGTGTGAATAGCAGTCGCCGTCTCAGGCTGTTGGACTGGGGGCCACGTCCCAAATCCGCGGCATTGATAGAAGAACCGTTGCGCTCGCTGTTGTCGTAGGCTAGGGCGCGTGAGGTCGCTGACGAGGGCTTCGAGCGCTCTGTTGGTATAGGTGCAGCGATGCATGATGATAGTTCAGAGCAGATGATATCCAATTCTGTAAAAGTTGCATTCTCCTGAACCTCTCGGTCAAACTGGTTGCCCGTGCAAGCGGGATTAGTCATGCCGCCGCGGAATGGGAACCTCACTCCGCCAGAGTCTAGCCCTTCTAGGCCAAACCTCCACATGAACACTCGCTACCCACGAGATGCAGACTCTATCTACATCAGGTCTGCGCGGTTGCATACAAGAGAGTTGTGTTATCGTCGCAATCATGATCTCATTTCCTTCGTATAATCTCTGTTAAGCTACCGGATTGCTCGCTATGATATGCACGCATACAACGGACAACAACAGCTCAGCGCCAGTAGCGACTCTGCCAACCCAGCCTTCCACGGAAAAGAATGCGTGATACTAATGGCAGAGCTTATGCTCCCACACTGACTACACCCGCTCCAAGCCCAGTAGCGAACATCAGCAACCCAGCAGCAGCCTCCCTCCTCTTCGCCTCATCGAGCGCAAGCCTCTGCTTCCTCGCAGCGACACCGCGCTCAACATACCGTCCCGCTGCACCCTCATCAACGAAGTCGATGCCATGGACCATGAAGCTCATGCCATCGTGTGCCTTCTTCCACTCCTTCGAGCGTATATGATGCTGCGTGGTACTCGCGTAGCTTTCCAAAGGTGGCAGGATCAACAGCGTGATATGCACGTCGGGGCACTCCGCGGGTGGGCTCACCGGCTTTCGCGGTTTACTAGTCAACGTCGTAGGAGTCTCTGCTGTGTCTTCGGGGGCATCCTCCGCGTCAGAGTCATTGTCGCAGAGATCGTTGAGATCGTTGTTGTGCTCGCCAAAGTCGCCCTTCAGCCAGCCAGAGTGCACAGCAGCGGCCACAACGTCGGAGTCATCGGTATAGGCGTCGGTACCCCAGAGCTGGCCATGTTTGCAGATTTCCTCCAATGCGTTAGGCCGGTCAACCCCTGCAGACTGCTCCAACGATATGAAGTAATAGCGAGGCACGCGGACCGTGTATGTGCAGTTCTCCTTTCCCTCGAAACACGGGATAGGCTTCATCCTGCTTGAGAACTTGATCTTGGCATCGAGTGGAGTGTCTGCGTTGGACGACCGAGAAAGCTTGGTGGTGTAAAGTTGGGACCCGAGATGCTTCCTCGGCTTGCTTGCCACGTCTTCGAGCAGCTTGCGGCTAGTGACTGTGAGGGTAGGCTTTCTCGCAGCAGGCACCGGACGTGGCGCATGATGATGATGATGGTGTGCTGGATGTGAGTGTGCCGCATGGTGGTGGTGGTGATGCGCTGGGGTTGCGCTTGGGACGGACGGGAAGCGCAACAAGTTGAACGACCCTTGCTGCGCCTCGGGCTCAGGGTGGTGATGGTGGTGGTGGTGCGAATGCAAGTGGTGATGGTGATGAGCGGGATGCGTTGTCTTGGGGCGCTTGTTGCCTCGCTGCAAGTCCGGCGTCGCCCTACCATCAACATCTATCTTCTCCTCGTCCCTCGAGCGACGCCCGTTCTTCTTAGCACCTTTTGCCTTCGTGGTTGGTTTCCACTCTTCAATGTTGCTGACTGCGGTCCGCACAAGGTCACCATCCTCAAGATGTCTCGTCGGACTAAGACGGGAGGGCGTCGTGGCGCCATTGGCGGACTGGCCCGCATTAGGCGTGGCACTTCCAACGCCACTGCCCAAGCCGGAAAACATGCGGCCAAACTCCATCTTAATACCGGGATTGTCGCCTCCGGGTCCAACATGCCGTGGCTGCGCGCCCTGAACGGCTTGCGGCAGAGGTGAATTGCGGCCTTTGCGATTCAGGTCTGGACTGATGCCCAGCAGTGACCGCTGACCTGACCCATCACTCTCCTTGCGCTGCTGCTGCTGCTGTTCACGCTGCATAGCTTCCATACGCTGATGCTCCTCCAGCGTCATGGGACGCTCAGGGAAGCCGTTACGTACGCGAGCATATATTGGAAGTTCTGACATCGGCGGCGACGACCGAGGCTCTCCACGCCGCAAGTCCTGTAGTGCTCGGGCTTCAATCGACTCTCGCGCGGCCTCTGGCGCATGCGAGAAGGTTGGCCTGAACAAGCCAGTCTGATCCTCGCGCATTGGTGTGCCGAAAACACCAGGTTGGAAGCGTGACGAGAGATGGTGCAGATCGCGGTCCATTTGTGGGCTGCCAAAGATCTCGTTCTCTCGGGGTTGCGAAGTCACACCATTTGGGAAGGGATGCACGTCGTGTCTCGGAGTCATTTCGTTACGTTGAGGAGGTAACGCAGGCTCGCCGAAGTGGCGGAAGGTCCCATACCTGCCCTCACCGGGTACCTCACGCCGCGCAAGGATCTCCTCAACGCTACGCGGTCCGACCAGTTCAGCAGGCTGAGAGATCGGCCTGCCCAGAGGTGCGGCACCATTGGAAGGTACTCGCTGCTCTGGCTGCTCGGGCTTGAATGCCCGAAAGCTATGTGGTGACTCCCGCGGGAATTGGTTTGAGTCGCGGGGAAACGGCGGCGATGCGAAGATGCCATCTCTGCGAGGCTCAGACACGTTCCGGTCGTGGAACGCGGAGTGTGCCCTCGGTTCACCGAATATACCGCCCCGCATTGGGCTTGGCTCTCTGCGCCCAAGTCCTTCACGCATGCTTGACGATCTCGCTCTTCCTGGTGATGGAGGTTGCATCGGTCCTGGCGCGGCTAAGGGCGCAACCGCGAAGGCGTGCGGGGAGCTATTAGACTTGCGCTCCTCGCCGCCACCCAGCATAGACGATATTGACATCCCTGTACCCGGTCTGTGCGAAGCAAAACTGCCTAGGTCTCGCACGCCAGCGAAAGGGGAGGTGGTGGGAGGACCGCGCGGGGCAGACGCAAGATGGTGTGAGGCGGCCGAGGGTGGCGGCATCTGAGGAGGCGACGGTGGTGGCATGTTGCGTGTCGGGAAGGATGGTGGTGCAGGCGATTCATGAGGCCCTATGTCTGGGATCAGCAGTACTCCACCACCACTCTCGTAGACAGCTTCCTTACCACGAACGTACTGCGGCGGGCTGCCCGCGCCGCCAAGCGAGCGTCGCCGCGATGGATCGTACGGCATTGCGATTTGGCCGAGACTATTGGGTGGCGGTGGAGGCGGCAGAGGCGGACCCTGCTGCGGTGACGGGTGCGGTGGGAGATGTTGCTGCATAATTCCTGCTGCCAGGCGCGTTAGCCATACGATCATCAACTTTCAAGTCTCAACTCTCAAGAGCTTGGCTAGCTATCCGAAACGGGCACTAGCGTCGATGCGGGAGCGGGAAACTCTGTTCTAGAACCCTGGGTCTGGGGCCGGTAGTGGTAGTGGAACCCTGGAAGCCCAGGCTTGCCCATGATGAGACGGTCGTTTGGGGTGAAATAGTAAACACACGGCCGGCTTTGCGAGTGTCTCCGTAGAGGCCATTTTCGGATGAGTGGCATGATGCTGTCGACGTCCTGGCCCGGCGGCGCAACGGCGACTGCACGGCAATCATGACGCATGCTGCAGCTAGCAGATGCGTACCTGAACAGCCGACATGTTTCCGGATGCGCGTAAGCTGAGGTGATTACTCGGCATTTCAAAGTGTGTCTCGATGCGCTCGCCGCGCCCGGGCAAGCTTTCTAGACAGGTCCAGGTCTCACGGCGGTTCCCGCGACAATAGCATGTGATTGACGTACCTTGTATAGGATGCCATCCTCTTGCAGGTCCAAAGCTCTCTCTCCGCACGTGTGCGCCAGGGAGGAAGGGATCTCTTGAGATGTGGAAGGGGTCTGAGAACGGCATTTGGGCAGGCGGCTGCGCGGTTGGAGGCTGTTGTGCAAAGGGCGGTGGGTAGGTGGGTGGAGGGCCGTGGTGGTGTGGCGCTCGTTCGGAGGGTCGGAACGCCATCGTGGATGGTGTTGGGTAGTGGTGTTCCTTTGTTGAGCTGGCCTGCTTCGCGAAGTGCTGAAAGTGCTGACGAGAGCTACCGCGGGCGCATGGTGAAGGTGAGACAGCTAGTTGGCCATGAAGATGGGGCGTTGTGACGCGTATATTCGATGTCGCCAGCCCAGTGGGATGGAATAGAGGAGGGGTTTCGTAGCGTTCGTGCACAACAGAAACAGCACGACCAAGCGTACCAAAAGAAGAGCGGATGACACCTTCTCGCGATCGGCGGCGCTCTGCAGTGAAGCTTTCGCTAGTGCAAGTTGTGCAACGAAGTTGCCAGTTCCTGAACTTTAAAAGGCTGACCTTCCATGTCCCATCCCTGCTACGTTGCGTCAGTGTGCGCACACAGCTGCATACCCGTGCATGTGATTATTGTGCCGCCCAGTCTCGACTCTCGACCTGACAAGGCTGACAAGCTCAAGCCTCACAGGTGTTTTGCGTCTTACCGACTCTGGCGAGGCACCTGCATTCGAGCCTGTATCTAGCCCGGGAACGAGAAAGAGAAGGAAGCTGTAGCGATGTTGGTGCGGTGAATACGCGCCACACGATGCTCCCAATGCCAGGAGCACCGTCGACGACATGGAGCCACTACACAGCCCGCATGAAGGCAGCCCTCGAAGGCGCTGACCTGCGAGTCTGCGTAGCCTTCTGGCTGTTTGGTATGTCAAACGCCCTGTCACCAGCGCCTTCGGCCCAAGTTGACATTGTTAGGCCTTATCAACAACATCTTCTACGTAATCATCCTCTCCTCCGCCCTGGACCTCGTCGGCCCATCGATCCCTAAAGCAACAGTGCTACTAGCATCCATCATCCCAGGCCTAGCAACCAAACTAGTCGTGCCGTACATCATCCACCTTGTACCATACTCGCTGCGCATCGTCATCTTCGCGACTCTGTCGACATGTGGCATGCTGGTCGTCGCGCTCTCGCCCTCCGGGTCCGACGCAAAGAGCGTGGCAGCCAAGGTCGCCGGCATAGTGCTGGCGAACATGAGCTCAGGTGCCGGTGAAGTCAACTTCTTGGCGCTCACGCACTTCTACGGGACACAGAGCCTGGCGGCATGGGGTAGTGGAACAGGAGGAGCAGGGCTCATTGGGGCGGGAGCGTATGCGCTGGCGACGACCACCCTGGGTTTCAGCGTTCACGCGACACTGTTGGCCAGCGCGGTGGTCCCACTGGGTATGATCTTGAGCTTCTTCGCGTTGCTACCAAGGGGTCCGTTGAAGGCTGCAGGAGTGAAAGGGGTCAAGTACCGGAGCGTGACCGCAGAGGATGAGCAAGAGGGAGAGGCGGCTGTGGATGGGACCGAAGAGCATGCCGGCCTGTTGGATCAAACGTGCGGCCCGTCTACGGCCTCAGCGTACAGCAACACGCAGCCTTGGTCTACGAGGTCATGGTCAGAGCTCAAAGTGAAGCTTCTGCGTACACGCAGCCTCGTCGTGCCGTACATGCTGCCGCTGTTCCTCGTGTACGCAGCAGAGTACACCATCAACCAAGGCGTCGCGCCTACCCTGCTCTTCCCACTCGACCAGTCACCATTCAAGCACTACCGCGCCTTTTACCCAACCTACGGCGCGATCTACCAACTCGGCGTCTTCATCTCGCGCTCCTCGCTGCCTTTCTTCCGCGTACGATCTCTGTACACGCCGACCTTCTTCCAAGTCGCAAATCTGGTGGCATTGACAGCGCAGGCGCTATTCCCATACCTGCCCACGGTCTGGTTCGTCTTCGCCATCATCTTCTGGGAAGGCCTGCTGGGTGGGCTGGTCTACGTATCGACCTTTGCGGCGATACGCGAAGAAGTACCGGAAGAAGATCGCGAGTTTAGCTTGGGCGCCACCACGGTCAGCGACAGCGGTGGGATATTCGTGGCAGGACTGCTGGGCGTGGCTATGGAGAGTCTACTGTGCTCTTGGCAGGTGAGGCATGGCCGAGACTGGTGCCGTAGGTTATAGCACTTAGAAAGTACGCACAGGCTATGTAAACCGACCAGCAGTCACAACGTGGACCGCCCTGCCATCTCTCGACCAGCTACAACGCAATCCCACTTGAGGCGAGGCTGCGCCAATGATCGAGCGGCTGCAAACTCTGGCCCAGGTGAGATCTTCCGATCGCTCTTGCCTAATCGGTACGCGTGACCTTGCTGTCACATGCTCGAGATATAAGGACTTCGCATCTTCGATTACCCTTTTTTTCGCCACTACATCAACACCGTACCACCATGGACTTCGTGCCGCTTCTGCCAGGCGCCACTCAAGACGACCCGCCTCGGGTCAGGCTCGACGACTACTATGCCAGCTTGCAAACACAAGAGCAATCGACCAGCACCACGGAGAACTACACACTGGCAACAGCACCCCGCGTCCGGCTCGACGACATTGACTACTACGCCACGCTGCAAGCACAAGAGCAGGATGAGGTGATGACGGAAGGTGAAACGGAAGCATCAGATGAGACTGATGACGTCGAGCTGGACCAGGCACCACCGCCGTCGAAGAAACAGCATAAGCACAAGCCCATGAGCGCAGAGGAGCAGGTGCAGGCTATCGAGGCATTGCAGGCCCGGCTTGCGACATTCCCGCAGCAGCAGCAGCAGCAACAGCAGGCGCCAAAGCCAAGCTCTCCGCCACCAGATGCGCAGGAAACGCCTGTAAAGGCTGGCAGGAAGCGAAAGACTTCCGAGGTGGTCGAGGTTGTTGATGACGAGGTATGTTTTAATCTCCCTGTCGGGGTTCCCAGTTCGTCGTACAAAGGACGTGACGCAGGCACCAAAGATCTGCCGCTCGCTCTGAGAACCTGCTGACCGATATGCAGGCGCGACCAAAAGCCCGCACAGATCGTCGGCGCAAGTCCCAGCAGACCGAGAAACCCAAGTCACAGCAGACCAAGTCCTTCTCGTACAAGGCGGCAAAGGACATTGCGAACAACATCCGGCCGGAGATTGAAGATATCATCAATCGGATGCAGAGACTCGGCAAGCCCTTCAACGAGGACGTGGAGAACATCGTGTCCATGGCGGGAATGGTGCTCGACGGGCAGGCGGAGGTCGACGGCCCTATGCTGCAGCTGTTCCGGATTGGCGACGAGTGGAAGCAGACGCACAGCAGGTACCGGACGGCCATGGTCGCTTTCCTGGAGCGGTATGGTGTTGTCCCGATGGGCAGTGCCAGTTGATCTTGTAGTTCTGGGTGCTATACCGGGTAGGACATGAGGTGACTGCAAGGATGGGAGACAACGGCCTGGTATGCTTGCAGGATAGCACTGAGAATAGGCCGAGGGATGAATTTGAAGAATGGAGCTGGAGGCAAGCCGCCCGCGTGACCGGTCGTACCGAATCCTTCCAGCTTCATATCCCGCGTCGTGCCAATCGAGGGGCCTACAATCCGTACTCATATGATCGTCCTCCAAGTTGTTTTGGACGCACTGTTCATGAATCAACCGGGAGCAGGCATCAAGCGATGGTCGAGCAGCATCGGCCCAGCGCCACACCGGGATCCTCCAACAAACCCAGGCTCTGTCAGCCCCCGTCGAGATCACAAAGCGGGTTTACCCTCCCACACTCCAAGAGGTTTGTTTCGGCACGGAGTCGTACCTTTACGCTCTGCCGCCTATACGGTAGTATCGGCCGCGCATACCGAGCGGCGGTCCACCGATTGCGCCTTGTGGCCCGGGTCGAGCAGCAGGTCTGCCGTCAGCAATGCCGGAACCTTGCGTCCTAGGCCAAGATCCGAATGGCTGCATGGCCCGCCTTCGCGCCGCACGGCCTCACTCAGTTCCAAGCACGGGTGACGGAGGCTCGGCTCAGCTCGGCTCAGCGCAGCCTCGCGGACTGGATGGGCACCGAGTGGCGCTCCTGCGGCGAGGAAGGGGAGCTGGCTGTTGCACAAAGCTGGATGGACAGCGAGAGCGAGATAGTTCATGGACCAGACGGACGCTGAGATCGGCGGGGTTGTTGGTCATTGCACCGAGTATCTGCACGGCCGGCAGCTCTCGGCAGACAGCTCGATGATGCCGAGTACGATGGTGGGTACGAGCCTGCGCGCTATACAGAGGTAGAGATCTGCAGTGTATAGAAAGTGAAGTAGGGAGGTTGGCTGGGTAAGAAGTGAAGTGAAGTGGAGCAGGGGATTTAGAGTGAAACGGTACGAGACATGTGAGCGAGCCGTAGGGCGTCGAAACATGCTGTGCAGCTGTTCCGGCAACACGTTAAGCGGTGTTTTGCAATGAGGCCATTTCATCGTCAGGCTTGTCCTTGTTTCGTGTTCCCATTTGGGTAGTTGCAGGCTTCCCCAAGGATCGGATCGGCCAGCATACCCGTACCTGCATAACGGTAACCCACCAACCCGCATCGTCTACGGTCTACCCCTCATCCGAGTCCGAACTCGGACTACCAACATGGATGCCACACTGTCATGACCGCATGAATAACTTGCTCCCACATCCCCATATCCTCGCGCTTCCACCCACTCATACACGCCGCGACCCAGCCCAGCCTCCTCACGTAGCATCCCAACCAACAATCCAACCATGGCACCAACAGACCACCGCAAGCCCACGCCCAACCAACTCTCCACCGCCCTCCCCGGCCCCACCGCCTACCTAACGGGCCACGATGAGAAATCCGGCAAAGCCATCGTCCACTCCACTCGCCCCCTAAACTGGCACAAGTACGACGACGACAAGATGGCCATGGGCGTGGCCTACACCACCCAATTCCCGCCCGACCTCAACGCCGACGCCGATGTCGCAGCGCACGACCAGAAGATGGAGGCCTCGGGCGGCAAGCTCGGGTTGGTGTCCGGCGGCGGCACAGTCCTGCGGTATGTGGATTTCGCGCCCAAGTACACGTGCATGATGCACCGCACGCAGTCGGTGGATTATGGCATCGTGCTCGAGGGCCAGATCGTGAGTGTGCTGGATTCTGGGGAGGAGCAGTTGATGGGGCGCGGGGATGTGATGGTGCAGCGGGCGACGATGCATGCGTGGCGCAACCCCAGTGAGACGGAGTGGGCGCGTATGATCTTTTGCTTGCAGGATTGCCAGCCGCTGTTTGTTGGGGGCCAGAGGTTCGGAGAAGATCTTGGGCGGGGGACGGTGGGGATTCCGGGCTCGGGGAATGATAAGAGCGAGTGATTGGTTGCACGGCGTAGACTTGGTGGTGGGCGAGCATGATTGCCATGCACCACCGAACGGATGGAGTAGCTAGACCGATTCCGGTAGGCCAGAGTCGCTGGCGGCTGGCTCGTGGCCTTGTCGTGGTGTAGTTGTGTTTGGCATTGTAGTGAAGGAACGGTAGTTGGGTTGATGGTGAGCTGCTTGCTGGCGAGGGTGGGTCAAGAGAGCCAACTCAATATGGCGATGGTACCGGCGCCAGATGCCCGTTCTTGTCATACTTCGCTTCTGCGAGAGACAGCAGTCAGCATGTATACAACATCCTCCTCGCCTCTGCAACCCAAACCTACTAAAAAACGTGTAATTCAACGTAATCGTGTCGATATTCCGCATATTCGGGTCCTTCAGGAACTCCGGATCAATGTAGAAGAACACCGGCATATCCACCGTCTCGCCCTTGTTCAGCCGCTGCTCCTCAAAGCAGAAACACTGGATCTTGCTAAAGTACGGCGCGACCTGCGCGGGCGTCACGCTGTACGTCGCCACGCCGATGATGTCCTCCTCTTTACTCTGGTTCGTCGCGGTGTAGAAGGCCAACGCCGTCTCGCCCGGCAGCACGCGCACCTCGCGCTGCTGCGGCGTGAACTTCCACGGCAGGATGTCCGACGTCGAGCCGGCAAAGGTGATGCGCAGACGGCGCGAGGTGGTGACGGGCGTCAGTTTCGCGGCGATGGCTTCGGCCGAGCCGTCGTCGAGGGAGCCGTGGGCGGCGGATTTGATGGGTTGGCCGCCCCAGCCCGTTTGCTGGCAGATGGTTTTGTAGAGGGGCACGGAGCCGTAGGAGAGGGCGACGGTGCCGAGGATGATGGAGAAGGTGTAGTAGAGGGTGTTGGCGTTCTTCTTCTCGAACGGCTTGCGCAGCTGTTCCATGCTGGGTGCGGCATCTTGTCGAGGTGGGCGGGTGGTCTGGAGGCGGCGGCGAGGCGGGGGGCGGAGGAGGGAGGTGGGCGGGCGGGCGGAGCGGGTGCATGCTGAGCAGGTCCATGGCTGCGGGCGGGTTGCTAGCTCTAGCAGGCTTCGGTAGCGTGGAGGCGCCATGTTGGTGGTGGTTGTCGAGTGTCGAATGGAATGGCTCATGCACGCCTCGGAAGTGAGTCCATGATGCCGCACAAGCTAGATATGGCGAGTCAGCGATCAAGCCTCCGAAACGCTCTTTGGTTCGCAACACCGGTGAGAACGCAGAACATCTTTGCGATCGCACGTTCGTAGGACAGACATGTGCCGTTCAACATGGCACCAACATGTGGAGTCTGTCACGAGAACGAGTCCAAGTACAAGTGCCCCATCTGCGAGCTGAGATAGTAGGTCGACTTTCCCTTCCACCCTCCAAACCACTCCTCCAATCTAACCCCCACGAAGCTGTTCCATCGATTGCTACAAAGCCCACAAGACAACCCACGCCGACGACGAAGCGACCAAGATCCAGCAAGAGGCGCGAGTGAAGCGCGACAGACCCGGCACCACACAGCGAGTGCCGAAGGTCGACTTCGCCGGTCTCGAGCATGACGCCGAGTTCAAGCGCTTGTTGGCACGCTACCCGCTGCTGACGGTGCAGCTACAGACCATCTACGCCCTCACGCTAGAGCCGGGTCCAGACGAGGCACGGTCGTGGAACAGGCAGCCTCTGTATGGTGAGCAGCGTCCGGAGCCTCGTAGCTTCCGTGGGAGGGGTAGGGGAAGAGGCGCGCGTGGCTTTGACAGAGGCGGGCGTGGCTCGGACAGAGGTGGACGAGGCGGGAGGGGGAGGGGTGGATTCCAAGCGAATGAAGACCGGCAGCATGGCCCGTGGACGCAGGAGAAGGGCGACAAGGAGGGCTTGGTGGTGGTGAAGAAGATGAGGCTGGGCAACGAGGATGATGCGAAGGCGGAAGGCATGCGTGAGTTCCTCGAGCTGTGTCAGATGAAGTTTGGGCCGGACAGGAAGGCAGAGGCAGAGGAGACGATGCCTATGATTGGAGCCTAGTGATGAGTGACTCCACGGCGCATGTGTAGCTCTCATATCCACTATGGGAGCCACGCATACGCAGGCACTCAGAGGTTCTCCACGGGGCGAGACTCTTGCCCACGTACCCGCATTCCCACCGGGCTGTTTGCAAACCCACAACCGGACGGAAAAAGTCGGCGACCATGGGATGTCGTAGCAGGTGCGTGTGCAGCGTTCACAGTCGCTGCTCTGGACGCTACTCTACGCTTCGCATCAGCATTCACTCTGAGTGGTGTTGGCAGTTCGCAGCTCGACCGCGACTGATTCACCAGTAAGGTGAACTGAACCACCGTGCGAAACACCGCACAATGACAACTGCAGAGTGCACGGAGGCTGCAGGCTTTCTTGTCAAAGACTCTAAGTGCATTTCCTGACGCTGTACATGCATTCGGAGTCGAAACTCAGACAACACCAGCTTGCTTCCCGACAACAATCAAGACTCTGAACTGTAGACTATCCCTCCCTCTCATCTCGGAACTCTCGACTGTGGGACTATCCCTCCCGCGCATCTCCGAAGCCCCAAGATGGCATGGTCGACGATCCGCCGGCTCATGAGCGAAGCGCCGAACCTCGCAACGGAGCAACTCACAATCATCGTGGGGACGGGTGCCGATTCGAAGAGCTTCTACGTCCATGAGGATTTGTTGCAGGCCCACTCCGACTTCTTCGCTGCCGCGCTGCACAAGGGGTGGAAGGAAGCCGAGGATCGCATTGTTCGCCTACCCACCGAACGTCCCGTGCACTTCGGGCTGTTCGCCCATTTTGTCTACTTCGGCAAGATCTACAGTGCTCAGATGAAGCCGGAAGGTGAAGGCAGAGAAGCTCGCGGCACCAGGGCGACAGCGGAGCTCGACATGCTGCACGCCTGCTGGCTCATGGGCGACAGACTCATGGCCGTCGCCTTCAAGGACGCAGTAGTCGACACCTTCATTCAAACGTGCACGGACGACCGAAGGACCCCGACAAGCATGCACGAGGCTGTGTATGCGGGGACGGCAGGACCCAACGGCTTGCGGAGCCTGCTCGTCGACTACGCCGTGTGGAAGTGGAAGAAAGGGGCCATTGCGGAGCGCGAGGTGGACGAGCTCTGGGTGGAGTTCTTCCGGGACTTCGCCATCCGCATCTGCGAAGTTACGGAAGAGGAACGCGAGGGTCCAGCTCCGTACCATCAGTACGACTGCAGATACCACGAGCATGCTGCGGCCAGCAAGCCGTGCTACAGGAGCTAGTCTCAAGTAGCTGGGCCAGCTTCGCGCCAGTCAGATCGCTGTGCAGTATGCCATTGTCGCAGAGAGGTTCTGGTAAATTAAGTAGGGTTGGCTAAGCGGACACTTTGGCATCGGGAACGAGGGAACGGAGGTTTGGGAAGAGATCGCTATGCTGGACGGACGCTGGGAAGATTGGGGCAGAAGAGACTGGGAGGAAAGAGCGAGGAAGGTTCCCTCCCTATCCGCCTATTCTGGCCGTCTCCTCTCGATTCATCGCGGCGTGAGATGGCAGCAGTGCGATCAATATACTGTCCACAGGTGCAGAATCAATCCCACATCAATGTGATTGCGTGTCTCGCAGACATCGGGCCAAACCAAACGTCTGAACCTGGCGTTATAGATGTGGCGACGTCCAAAGTCAGGCCGAGATTCTCGTGTGTGTACGAAGCTTGTGCGGACGATGAGCACAGTGGCTGTATTGATACAAGGGAAAGACGGCATGAACGGACGCCCTTGCAGCGAGTGACTGGCATTATTCGTGGAGAGACCCCGTGAGATAATCGTTGGACACAACGCAGACGCAGGCATCTCGCGCAACTGTAAGACGCATGACAGACCGGAGTGTTTCGCAGTAGATCGTCGAAGTCCACTGCCCGTCATCTTGTATGCCTTCTCACGCCGCGAGGCCTTGCCATCATCATCTATAAACATTCAGGGCCAGACTTTTTGCACATCCGCTCCGGCACCCAGATGGCCATTGCCCCATCTTTTACCCAGTCGCCTCCCTACCCAAACGATCATTCCATCGTGCCTCATAACTCAAATGCGCCCGAACGCTCATCGCTTGAAGAACTGCTTAAACTTTTCCGACGTGCCGCCCGAGCCGGCCGACGGCTCGAGCTGCACGCTACGCTCGTGTAACGCCTGCGATTTGTTGTCAGCGTCGCGAACTCATCGATGTCTCCATAGCATATGCGGATGCCAGCTTACCTCTTCATCCCTCACCAATATGACATCGAGCACCAGCTCCTTTACCCGCGTCTCACCCCTACTGCCGCCCAGCCCCTTATACGGCATCCCCTGCGCCCGCTGCATACTCACAACCACCTCGCCCATAATCTCGAACTTCCTCCAATTCACCCTCCCCTCCTTCTCATCGCCAATGAACGTCGCATTGGCCTGCTCCGCCGACACCAGGTCGCGGCGATGCAGCGGCAGGTAGGGGATCCGCTCCGTCGACGTGTTCTCCCACGCCATGCGGTACGGCGCGTGCGAGCGCGACGGCCCCATCAGAATCTCCAGTCGCGCCCAGTCCCTGCCCACGGTGGTGGGGATGAGCTCGCGCGTCGCCGCTAGCCGCTGCACATACGACGAGTTGATGCCGGCGATGATGGCGCCCAGAGCGTTGTAGTTGTTCAACTCCCGCAACTTGCGAGCAATGCGCATCAGCTTCTCCAGCATTAAGGCCCTGTGCTTCGGCTTGTCGCGGAGCAGAATATAGTTCTGCACCCAGGCGGCGATGTGGTTGAAGTGCTCGATCATCCGGTTCACGTTGACCAGGTTCTTGCACCTCGCCTTCTCGGAGGTGGAGACATCGCGGACCAGGTCTCGCGGGCGTATGGAAGAGAACATAATCCAGTCCATCCTGGTCAGCTCCCTAGCAATAACGTCGTCCGGCTGTTCGTCTAGCTCGCGCCATAGAGTTTTGGAAATGTGTTGCTTCGGCGTGGGCTGCAGCCACTGCGCTGCTTTCTGCGCTGCTTCGGTATTGAGCATGATTTGCGAGGACGTCGTAGATGAGCCTGACGTAGACCGAACAGTATCACCACCCGTGGTCGCGGCTGTGCTTTTGTCGTCCGCAAGGGTAGTGCCGCTCATGTCCTCGATGAAGTTGAAAGATGGGGTGTCAGTCAAGGTGCTGGAGCTGGACCCGGTCGAGGTCCGGTTGTCCGCGCCTGCTTCGCGGTCCTTGTCGCAGTATCCCCAATTCGTATCGTCGTCTTCCTGGACCATGTCCAGATCACTTGACATCTCCTTCGCGGCTACAGCAAAGATCTTCACTTGCGAAATCCTAGTAATGAAGCTTCCCATCCTTCGCTTGGTTCTAGGGAATGCGAAGTCGCCAGGATATTGGCCCACCCACTGTTCCAGGATGGCAAGATACCGCAGCTGCGTAAGTGTTGACATCATTGTTGCGATTCCGTCTGTCTCCACCGCGTCAAAGCGCTCGAGTATCGCCTCGAGCAGCCGGCCGGGTGCAGCAAATTTTCGGTACAGTGCGAGGAAGATGGCCGAGAACTTGCTGTCAGCCTTTGAGGCCGGCTGAGCCAGGAGTCGCACGACCAGCTCGTCGAACGTAGCTCCGTTCTCTGACGAAACGGACGCACTGGGTCCATCTGCGACAGCATGCCTTACCGCGCCAGTGTCAACCGGGGACCGGTCAAACTCTACCGAGGCTTCACTTGCTGACTCCTCGAAAAGGAAGGAGCTATGCATGTCTTCCGGCGATTCCAGTGGTATCCTGAGATTGCCATTGGCACCGTAGCTAGCGATGCTAGAATCATGACGTGCATGCACCTGACCCTTGTAAGGGCTGCCAGTGTACTCGGAGCTGGCCCTTGTGTGTCCTCGGCCACTAGGCGAGCGCGGCGAGACTGGCCGCACAGCATTAGATTGAGCACGCGTACGTGTAGCTAACGCGTTTCCTGTATGATCGTCTTTTGAGAGTGTCAGCAGGTGGTACACCATATGTGTGTGTGGCCAAAGAGCGTACCCGAACTTCCGAGGATGATGGCTCTGAGAATCATGGAGATGGCTTGCTTGTGGCTTCCTTCACCGGTTCCTGATGTCTGCAGGGTACTGATTCCACTGATTGATCTCCGGGCTTTCTGCTCGATGATCAGAGGATCCAACTCACGCTCCCCAGCTGGTGTGTCGCATTTGGAGGACACGAGCACAGATGGCAAGGCAGAGTTCTTGATCGCATCTGTTTGCGTCTCGAGCGATTAGCGTGGGCTATAGACCCGGCGCTGGGAGCCGCAGTGGTCTTGATATCTTCAATTGGGGCAAAGGAGCAGCATCACTTACTTAGCACCTCCGGAACGTCGTCGAAGCTACCTTTGTCTTGCACATCATAAAGAGCGATTGCGCCGTCAATTCTGGGCATCACCTTATCCTCAATGGTATCGGGCCAGACGACAGTGTCGTCGTCATCAACGTCAACGTCGTCGATCGGTAACTCTAGTAACCGAACGAGGTATGCACTGCCATCGACAGGAATCCTTCGTTCTGCTGCCAACGATGGTGGAAGGCAGGGGAGGTCGAAGGCTTTCTGCACAAACGTGGACTTGCCGACGCCCTCTGCGCCTATTACGGCGATGTTGATCTCTGGTAGCGGTTCTGCGGCCTGCAATCACACCACGCTTAGTTCGTACTCTCGCAGCGCTCTGACACGTATGTAATACCTCAGGACTCTGGAACGGCTGGTACTGTCTCACCGCACCAACCACGCCCGCGACCTCGTCTTCATCCTGTCCGTCAGCCATTGCACCTCCGCCGGCCTGAGGCGCAAGGTGCCTGGCCTCCGTGTGCTGGTACGCATCCTCGATGATTGCTGTTGGCTGAGCAGCTCCGGCTGCCCGTGCCTCAACCACGGGAGCAGAGTGCGTTCGCGCTTTTAGCAGGGGCCGCTCAGGTACACTTCCCAAACTCGGCTGCACGCTCCCTCGACGTGCATTGTTGTACGCCGTGCTATAGCTCTGACTGCTCTTTCCCTTCTCCCGCCTCTCCAAACTCTTGATCGCATCGTGGCCTGACGGGCCGGAGTTTGAGCTACGCCGTGGGTCGCGTCCCGAAGCCGTAGTAGGCATTGCGCGCCGCCTGCTCGCCGCCCGATCTACCCTTCACACCTGCACCACCGAACCACCTACGCTGCCGTGTAACGCTGTGCTCGCGGATCCCCTGCCACATTCGAAGACCTGCGCTGCGCCATTCCCGGTATCCAGCAAAGACGGGCAGCTTTCCGGGGGCTGGTGCCTTGTGCTCTCTTTCCTTGCTGTTCCGTCTGTTCAGTGTCTCGCCTCAACCCAGCTGCTCTATGTCTACGCAGCTGACGGCACAGCAATATCTAGCGACGGCCCTTGCAAGCTGCAGAGCACGCGCAGTTCTTCACATGCAGCCCACGCATTGGCTCCATTCCAGCCACTCTGCCGGAGCTCTTCCGAGGCTAGTGTATGTAGGCACTCTGAGACCTCGGAGGTTGATAACTGTATAGATAGGTCTACCACTGAGATGAGTTTCTTACGTGAAGTTTGGCGTGTCGTACAAGAATCGGAGGATACAGAAGACGCGCAGCAGTGCTGGGCGATGGCAGGTCCCACGCGAGGACTTCTAAAGCGCTATCTAGAAGATCGATCGTACAATCCCGCTAGCAACTTTAAACGCCACAAATGCGCCGACGGACATCACGCCAGCAGCTATCACGACCGTCTTGAGGTTTCGTCGCTCAACGTACGACGAGGTCGCCTTCTCCTCCTGGCACTCACCCATCTCGGTGATCGTGCTGTACTCCGGCACATACTTGAAATCGAACGTGGTCTCCTCGCCTTTCAGCCCGTACTTCGTATGCACAATGATGTTGTAGAACACTCTCTTGAGCGTCGCTATCTTCTTCGCGTCCCACGACGGCACCGAGCGGTAAGTATAGCAGAAGAAGCAAAAGAAGAGACATTGGCCTGCCATGAGCACCCAGTAGTATGCGCTAGGCCGCATCAGGCCAAGTTCATCGCACAAGTCGTTACCGTTCAGCCAGCGCGCGGACGCACAGAGGAAATCTTCCGAGGCGTATCCTGGTGGCTGACCTTCGAGCGACTTTATGATGTTGTTTGCCATGATCTTGGAGGTCGGCGTCGGATGGATCTCATAGAGCAGCAACGCCTCCATCATGTGCTTGGCTCGGTCGGGTGTCTCGAAGTGATCCGTCGGGCAGCCGACGAGGTATGCTATATATCGCCAAAGAGCGATATAGTCAACGATCTCCTGCTGCCGCATATATATGCCTTGTCTGGGTAGGCTCAGCCATATCAGCGTCGCCGAGAACGTGGCGATCGTGCCCATGGAGTCCAGATCGTTGATCGGAACGCCGAGAGCCTGCACATCGTAGTACTCCGGCTTCGTCGAAGCAAGCTTGAGTATGCGGTTCCTGACCGCAGCATGTAGCAGCCGCACCCGAATCGTTGAGGCGAATCCGTCGCCACCTGGCTGTAAACTCTCCAACGACTTCGTGCACTGCAAAATATGCTGCGTAGTCTCAAACAAGCGGCCACGAGCTACCTTGGTCGAGAAGCCGCCCGTGCGCGCCAGCGTCTCTACCACTCTTGCTGCGCCCATGCCGCCTAGCAGGCTTTGGTATGCCAGTCCTGTCAGGTTCGCAGCGCCGTACCGGTAGAACACATCCTGCCCTCGCCGTATCTGCTCCCAATCTACCCAAGGAGGTACAGTTGTGACCTCGCGCCAAAAGCGCTGCAGCACCTCGTCTGTCTCGGCATGGTCTCGCAATATCAAGTACAGATCCCGGGGCGGGCTCTTGGTCGCCTCCTTCTCTTGTTTACGTATCGAGTCGTCCGGTTGAGATGGCGCAGAGAACTGGCTGTTGCCACGAGGGAGGTCTTTCTGCGGTGGTGGCGATATCTCGTTCAACCGATTGAGTGCTTGCTCGCCGAGGGTATCGTATGAGTGCTTGAGCGGTTGACATTGCTCTGGGGTTAAGTGTTGATCTGTGAGCTCGAACGTGAACCCCCAGCAACTGCGCAAGTCAGCGACACTGAGAGGTCGAGCAGAGTGGCAAATCACAGCTCTTACGTTTTGGTGTTGGCAGTGCGCCTTCGGAAGGGATTCGGCCAAGCCATCTAGGTCAATGTCCAAATCGGAGGATGCAATGCAAGATGCAAGCCAATAGGCAGGGTAGTGGGATGGTATATGCACAAGCACAAGAAGAAGAGCGATAAGAAGCACAGTACCTTACTTAGCGAACCCTTCTCCACGCTCCTACTGGTACCGTCGTCATCGATCTATTGTTCGCCCTTGAGTCTCGTGTGCCATGTGTCCGGAGCAATGGCTTGCATATGATATAGAATAGAATCCATGCTCTCGACTCGGGTCTCGAAGCCTGTAGACGTGGTAGCAGTCGGCGGATCTGATGACCTGTAATTCCTACCGCAGAGAAACCGCTCTTTTCTCGGTCGTGAACCCTGATGAAGAGCGCGACTCCCGCCTTCAAAGTGGAAGCTGGGCCGAGGCCGAACGCGTCATGCAGTGCACGTCGCGTGTCTCGCCTTCCACAAATCCCATGTGATTCTGGCCTTGATTATACATCTACTCGATACGCACCATGGGACCGAAACGCAAGTCGACGGCAGCAATTCTTCCGAAGAAGTCTAAGAGCTGACGGCGCAGATCTTTGAGCTCGCGATGGAGGCGGAAGGGGTACCGCTAGACCCTTTGGTGAGGGTGACCACAAAGACACCGGTCGAGGCGTCTGAGGCCAGATATTTGGGCAGGAACTACAGGGTGAGATCAGTTGTCAAAAAAGACGCATATCGCTGTGCCAGGATGGGCGAGCACGACTAGTGGCGTCCACGCTGTGGTTCGGATTCTTGGGATCGCCTCCAGCCGAGCATCACTTGTTGTGCGAGCATAGCAATCCCGGAAAATATCACTCACGTCCTATGTGACCACAGGCCGCCCTCCCTAAGCACGAAGGAGTGCGGTAGCCGTGAGATTTGTGTGGTGGCACCTCGAAACCCTCGAGTTTATAGTCTCGGAAGTCTTGGAAAGGCGCCAGTGCGGTCAGTCTGCATTGCCTTCAGAGGCTTACGCTTGACAAAGTAAAACGGTGATCTGGAGGCAGGACTGGCAATTTGCCCCTGTTGAACGCCCAGGATGAGCAATGAGCAGCCACAGACCTTTTACGTGCCTTCTCTGCAGGGTTAGACTCTCGGCCTGGATGTCGCGATCCACGTGTACGTAATTCCACGTCTGCCCTATGCCGGCGAGAGCCGAACATCGGAACATTGCTGGAAGCTTGAGCTAGCGCTCCAAGAGCCCTTTGGGACTGCCTAGTGCCATTATGATAGGACGGTAGGTAGATTCTAGAACCCTGCCTAATTCAAAACAGGCAAGTGTATGTGGTGGACGTCGGTAAGCGCACTTTCACCTGCCCGACGACCTCGCAGATATGGCCGCCTCCGATTGTCGACCTGGTCCCGAACGAGCAAATTGCTTGACGCTGGGTTGTTCAGGCTGGCCCGCTGGGCCGCTGGCTTTGGCACCGTTCAAGACGTTCCAGTGTCCAGAAACAAGGCTGACGATCGGGGACCGGATTGGCCTGTGGGGCATGACGTCGGTCGTGCGCCAGCGCACGACCGACGTCTTTGATGAGAAGGAGTTTTGCGCCAGGGAATGTCAACTGGTGAAATGCTGTAAAACGGCTGGGACGAAGCATCGCGAGTGCCGTTTGCATATTCGACAGTAGCAGACAACGGCGTGCCTGCTATAACATTCGTGCATGTGACAGAAAGTGAGGACAGGCTTAGCTGCGATTGAAACAATGATGTCGCATGACGACATGAGAAGGCGCGGCCACGAGACTGGCAAGAGCACGCAGAACTCAACCAATTCTCCGAACGAACATGGGAGGCTAAGAATATACGACCTGCCTTCACGGACGCTCCACTCACACCTACGCGCGAACCCCACTGCGCATACTACTGCCATACTGCCTATTGCTCCTCTCGAAAGGCTGGTACAGCCGGAATCGGGATACTGCAGCTGATTTCTGATTGCCGTAGAAAGTTCGAGGTGAGGAGCTGCCGTTTCCGTAACCCACGACCTCCGTAATCCCACGCGCATTCTTCCCGCAGAGTGCAGATAGCCGACCATTCATCCATTGTCTCCAGCTCACGCGCTGAACCGGGCAACTGACCCTTTGTGCATACCAGGTTTCGCGCCCGCACCTTTCACACATACCGTACATCCCAGTCCGACACACTATCCAACCCGTGCCCGTTCTCTCGCACTCTCGGGAGATCGCCCATCTAGAATCTCCCTTTCGACGACGCACGACAGCATCTGACAGCATCTGACATCATCGCAATTGCACGCACGAGAACGCATCGGGCCCTGCAGAAAGCTACTCCCACACCCACGACCCTGCGCACACGAGCAGTCCACCAGCACACCCCGACCACACCAGCCCGCGACCGCCGCAACATACATACCCCGATCTGCAGGGCCGGCAAGCCACAGTCCACACGGTTGCCGCTCTAGCAGATCCTGAACCATGCCTGCCACGACGCAGGCTCCGGCCCAGGATCTGAGGGTACGCAGCACACCTCTCTCTTTGCGCCAGCAGCAGCAGCAGCAGCTTGGGCAGCGGCCGAGCGTCGGGGCGGAGACGCCAGGCAGATGCCAGTCGGCATGCCGCACGTCGATTGCGAGACCGCCGCTCAAGCGCAACACCACGACCACGCATTCAACCGCGTCGGCCCAGTCCACATACAGCACGGGTACTAATGGTTCACTCTTGCAGTCCGAAGATGGCTCCGCGCTGGGCTCCGCGCTAGGCTTCCCGGACAGCGACCTCATTGACGCGACCACCTTCGAGCAGGTAAGCCTCCATGGCCCGCGTGCGGCCTTTGCAAGCGACGAGGAGACTGATGCGGCTCGGGCAGATTCTGGAAATGGACGACGACGAGGACGAGCGTGAATTTAGCAGGAGTATAGTCTACGACTTCTTCACGCAGGCCGAGAGCACGTTCCAGAAGATGGACGCGAATCTGTAACCTCTTATCCAACCCACCGCCCTCCACACTGCCTGCCACTAACATCGTGCCCGCAGTGAGAAGAAAGACCTCGCGCAACTCTCCGCACTCGGCCACTTCCTCAAAGGCTCCTCCGCCACGCTCGGCCTGACAAAGGTAAAAGACAGCTGCGAAAAGATCCAGAACTTCGGCGCGCAGAAGGACGAGACGGGCACAAAGGCGGAGCCAGACGTGGAGAAGTGCCTGAAGAACTGCAAGACGACAATTGAGCAGGCGAAGCTGGAGTTCAAGGAGGTGGAGGCGGCGCTGAAGCGGTTCTATCGCGAGGAGGGGTCGCAGATCTCTTTGACGTGAAGAAAAGGGAGGGAGGGAGAGTGGTAGAGTGGACAGAGACGAGCCGTGTCCGCTCCCACACGGACATGGAGACGTTTGCACAGGCAGCAGGGTTTCCGAAAACATCGACGACCTGGAGAGTGGGTTGTGATAGCGACGGCATAGCGTTCTAGCAGATCCTTGCCTACCTACCTAACTTTACTGATGCACCTTGTACAATATCACTTCGCTTGGACGTTTCGTTTCGAGGCTACCTTACTAAGACGTTGCCGTGTACTCTTGGCTGCTACACTCTGAGGCTACCTTCGCGTATCATTGTGACAGCATGGTCTCGGCACGCGACCTCTTCCTCACGAATACCCGTCGCCTCCCGTCGGCTCGATATCAGCGCTTAAGTCCACGGAACCGGAAGCCGGTGTTGTACTCGCCAGGCTCGATATCGACATCCTCCTGCGCCATCACCAAGACCGGCCCCTTGGCCTCAGCCACTGCCCTCCTCCCACTCTCCCGATCATCCACCTTGATGACCGTCAGCCCCTTACTATCCACTGGGCTCGCATCCGCGCCCTCACTGCTGCTCGAGTCCTCGACACCCAGCAACTCGTACTTGTCTTCCGTGTCGTCAGACGTCTCGCTGACAACCTCGCCAGCGGAGTCGCGGCGGCCCAGGCTCTGCATTATCGTGAGTCCAGCGAAATTGACAACGTGCCAGAGACCTAGACCGACCTGATCCGACTCCTCTTCCACATGCGCCTTACGGTCAACCTCACGTGCGAGTGTGATGGCCTGCTCGGCCTCGGCTTGCTTGGCTCTGCGCCTCGCCTGGTATGCCTTCTTCTTCGCCCGCTCCTTCTCCCTCTTCGCCTCGGCGCGGGCCTCGGCATCCTCGCCACCATCCTTCTGCACGGTGTCAACGCCGCCCGACGACATCATGGTGATGGAAGAAGCGGCCGTCTGCTGCCTCCTATGCTTCTTCGCAGCCCGCTTCTCCTGCTTCACCGCTTCCGCCGCTTCGTCTGCCAGACGCTTAGTGTGGTTGTAGAACTGCAGGTCGACATGCTCTCCGTTCTTAGTGAAGAAGCTCTTCGCCACCTCATCCTTGATGAAGTGAGTCTTCCTGTCGTGGTAGAAGCCGATGACTTTATACGGGCAGCCATTGGCCGTGATTGTCTGCTCCGCGTTCGCGTGAACGGCCTGGTAGTAGCCGGCATCGACTATGACGACGAGGAGGTGCTTCCCATGCTTGGCCTCGGTCCCGGAATCCGCCAGGAGTGCGTACGGGATTGGCTCGTCGGTCTCGATCTCGTAGCTCACGACCGCCTCATGCATCGTCTTCCGGCACTTGTCCAGGAACGATGTCTCCTGCCCGAAGACCCGGCGGCGCGATGGGAACTTGGATTTCATGCCCTCAGGCGCCCAGGAGCGGACAGTGAGGCCCATCTTCTCCATCCCCTCGCGTAGGTTGGGCGTCTCCTGCAGGTAATGTCAGTACATACACGAGCATTATACTTTAATCCAGCATCGCAAAACGGTGGGCTCAACGCCTCACAACACAAGACGGTTGGGGTTCCCACGTACCGTGCCGTCGGAATCCATCCCAAACAGCTCGACCTCATCGTTGACCCGACGCCCGTGTATCTGCTCCGTCGCCATGATCTTGCGGTACCCACCCCATTCCAGAAGCCTCTTATGCAACTGCGCGCTGGTTTGGTAGTCGCCCAGATTGCACGGCACCGCATTAACCTTTTGGAAGACTTGCTCCTTGCCGTCACCGCCGCGGACGGTGCTTTGCAAGTGCCGGTAAGACTTGAGCAGCCAGTACTGGTCTTTGACTTCTTCTCCGTTGGCGTGGATGGTGACGGCCATGCTGTGGGTTATCTTAGGCGAGGTGGAGGTGTCGGACGCGGCGAGAGGAAGGTGGAGTGGAGAGTCACTGATAATGGAAGGAGCGACCGAGGGCGAGTCAGCAGTGAAGAACAGAAGGATCATCTTAGCGAGGGTGTCTAGGTGTATAATGCGAGCTAGAAGGCGATGTGAGCGAAGAACATTCTCCGTGGCGAAGTGCCTGACACCTAGAATGAACGTCACTGCGCGCTGCCGAGTTTAGCGTGTCGCAAACGAGAACATGCAGCACGCCGTATGCAACAAACGAAGAGACTCACGGAGCAGTACAGTACCAAGTCACAGTCTCGTCCTGTCAAGTTGTGATAGGCATGTGATTCAGTTACGAGTTACTACCTACCAAACCAGCCGCAGCCGCAGCCAAGCAGCCATGCTCATGTGAAACGCCATGCCCGCTTTCCGCAAGAGACAGCCACGCTCACTCATGATGACGCGACCAAGTCCTTCTTGAGCGTACCCACAAACTGCTTCTTCTCCGCCGGCGTCTGGTAGGCACCGTGACCAAACTTGCTGGAGGTGTCGATCCATTTGAGCTCAACCTTCTCCAGAGCGCGGCGAGAGGTGTGCGTGAACATGGACTTGCGGAGCGTCATGACACGCTTCTTCACACCCGGGCAAGAGCCCTTGAGCAGGACGTAGTCGTTCTTGACCTCACCGTAGCGCACGAAGCCACCCATCCTAAGACATTGTTAGTGCATGTAGACACGTGGATGCAGAGTGGTTCAGCTGGACTTACGGCGTGATGGCCTTCTTGCTGACGTCAAAGTCGGTGCTGGCGTTGCCCTCGTCGGTACCCTTGCCAATGCGGTAGACCTTGTGGTTGACGGAGGTACGGTGATGGTAACCGTCCTGACCGGCACGAGCAACAGTCCACTGCACGTGAGACGGATGCCATGCTCCGATACAGGCGACCTTGCGCAGACCCTTGTGCGTCTTCCTCGGCAGCTTCTTGGTGCCCCATCGGCTGGTGACACCGGAGAAACCGTGACCCTTGGTGACGGCGATGCAATCAATCATCTCGTCCTGCTCGAAGATGGTGTCGATCTCGACCGGCTTCTCGAAGAGGCCATTGCCGTACTCGATCTTGTCGGCGATGGAGCCGCCGTTGACCTGGATCTCCATGAGATGCGCCTTCTTCTGCTTGAGTGGCGTCTTGCCGATCTGGGTGTGTGCAAGGACGCGGATGACGGTGCAGTACTTCTTCATGCGCTCGAGGTCGCGCGTGATGTTCTTGCCGCCCTCCTCGGCGTGCTTCTTGGCGTACTTGGTGAAGGCCTTCTTCTTGCTCTTGTACCAGTTCTTGTAGAACCGCCTCTTGAGCTCGTCCGAAAGGTGCTCAGCCCACACAGTGGTCAATGAGCGCAGACCACGGGGTGTCTCGATGTAGCCAACCAGTCCGACAATGATCATCTGTGTGTAGAATGTACGGATCAGCGCATGCCATGAATGGTATTGGCGCCAAGTCTCGTACCGGAGGAGTTTCGATGACCGTGACGGCTTCGACGATCTCCTTCTTGTGCAGCTTCGCGCCGGGGCGGTCGAGGTCGCGCACGATGGTGCTCATGCCGGCCTTGTAGCCCATGGCGGCTGTGAGGTGGACGGCCTTCTTCGGGTCATCCTTGGGGAAGCTGTTCTCGCTGTCAGTGCCCGCCTGCACACATGCTGATACGGTATTCAATCGCACCTCTTCACCTTTCCCCGGTGGCGGGCAGCACGCTTCCTTGGCAAGAATGCCAGCGAACCGTGGCGTGGTGCTTCGAACTGCGCAAGAAACGATTAGTTTGTGGTCTTCATCGCCCATCGTTGTGGCTGCACGCCAGGAACGAGAAGCACAGCTTGACGCTTGAGAGGATGCGCATTGGCAGTGTGTGCATACCTTCCTGTGAGACATCTTGAGGTTAGTCAACGGTGGTTGTCGTGTGGAAGATGTTCAGAAGTTCGAGACGAATTCGAAGTGCAGTGCGGGCTGGAAAGCCGCCTTGGCGATAGAGCGGCAGAAGCAGAAGCCACCTCCGCCTCTGGGGGCACGTGCCCCCTGTTCGAGAACAGCTGTCTCTCGACCAAATTATTGAGCCCATCTGCTTCTACGACCACCACCACCACTCAGCTTCGTACCGTTGTCCTCACTTCGGAGTGTTTGTCTCCACGACCTCCATTCTCTTCTTCCTCCATTTCCACCCACCAACTGGCCAAGCAGGCATCTTCCTCGAGGAGCGCAACGTAGCCTCTCTCGCCAACCACCATGTCTGGCCTTCGATTCCTCGACTTGATCAAGGTCACTTCTTCGTATCCGCGCTCTAGTACACGAGCGCACAGCTGACGAGCCGCCAGCCCTTCACGCCTCTGATCCCTGAGGTTTCCGTCCCCGAAACGAAAGTCCCCTTCCAGCAGCGGATAATATGGACGAGCGTGACCTTGGTCATCTTCTTGGTCATGAGCCAAATGCCGCTGTACGGCATTGTGTCCTCAGGTCAGCGAGCAACATGCGTGGAGAGAAAGACAAAGCCAATCCTGACACCATCGCAGACACCTCTGACCCGCTGTACTGGCTACGTATGATGATGGCCAGTAACCGAGGCACACTCATGGAGCTGGGCATCACGCCCATCATCTCCTCCGGCATGGTCTTCCAGCTGCTGGCCGGCACTCACCTCATCGACGTCAACCTCGACCTGAAGTCCGACCGCGAGCTGTACCAGACCGCGCAGAAGCTGCTCGCCATCGTCCTGTCTTTCGGCCAAGCCTGCGTCTTCGTCTTGACCGGTCTCTACGGTTTACCATCGGACCTCGGCGCCGGCATCTGCGTGCTTCTCGTTGTCCAGCTCCTGACTGCTGCGATCATCGTCATCCTGCTCGACGAGCTGCTGCAGAAGGGCTACGGTCTCGGCAGCGGTATCTCGCTCTTCATTGCGACCAACATCTGCGAGTCCATCATGTGGAAGGCCTTCTCACCTACGACTGTCAACACTGGCCGTGGTCCCGAGTTCGAGGGTGCCCTTATTGCCCTGGTCCACCTGCTCGTCACCTGGCCGAACAAGCAACTCGCGCTGCGCGAAGCCTTCTACAGGCAGAACCTGCCCAATGTCATGAACCTGCTCGCGACCATTGCCGTGTTCAGCGCTGTCATCTACCTTCAGGGTGTGTACTCCCACAGATGCACAACAGGCTCCCGCAACACTAACAAATTGCTACAGGCTTCCGCGTCGAAATCCCAGTCAAGTCCTCCCGCCAGCGTGGCATGCGCGGCTCCTACCCAGTCCGCCTCTTCTACACCTCGAACATGCCCATCATGCTCCAGTCCGCCCTCTCCACCAACGTGTTCCTCGTCAGCCAAATGCTGTACAACAAGCTCCCGGATAACCTCCTTGTCCGCATGATGGGCGTCTGGGAAGCGCGCGAGGGCAGCGCCCAGGTGCTCCCGGCCAGCGGTCTGGTGTACTACATGAGCCCGCCTCTCAACATCACGGAGGCGTTGTTGGACCCGCTGCATACCGCTATCTTCACGGCGTACATGCTGATCGCGTGTGCGGCTTTCAGCAAGACATGGATTGAGGTTTCCGGATCTTCTCCCAGGGATGTTGCCAAGCAGCTCAAAGAGCAGGGCCTGGTGATGGCTGGACATCGTGACGAGTCTATGTACCGTGAGCTTAAGCGCGTCATTCCGACCGCGGCGGCCTTCGGTGGTGCTTGCATTGGTGCTCTGTCTATTACAAGTGACTTGATGGGTGCCTTGGGCAGCGGAACTGGAATTCTCATGGCTGTCACGTAAGTCAACGCGCTCCCGGTTGTAGCATGACGTGCTAACAGGCGTACAGGATCATCTACTCTTACTTCGAGATCGCGGCCAAGGAAGGCGATATGGCTGGCTTGAAGGGCATGGTGATGGGCTAACAAGGTGGCCTCGAATACTAGCCAACACACTTCGGGAGCTTGAAGGGATGTATGAGAGAAACCTATACTGTAAACATATGCGAGACAGACAGTCATATCGTTAGCTCGGCTGCGTGTGCATGCTGGAGCAGTAGTTACGGCCGCCTCAGGCACCACGTAGCGAACGAAGCTGTCGTCTCATCCCGCTGGCTCCATTTCACCCATTGTGTTTGTTTCGTGAAGCTGACGCAGGACATGAGCTCACGTATAGCGTCGAGGAATACGGAGAGGCGGGTGTTCCAGTTCCAGTTTCAGGCACGGTAGTGGACGTTGGTGGCGGGACCGGGCAATGCTGTTGTGGCAGAAGCGCGTGCCTTCCACATCTCCACAACAACGCGGAGGTGAGAAAAGACTGCCAGACAATGTCATAGACGTGTTATATTTTGTCGGGGCACGACCTCTTCGGATGATCTTCGAGTCGTTGCCGGAGACTGCTCACAATACTGATTTCTACATCCTCCTTCAAGGTCTGCACGACCATCTGTACCAGTACGCACACGAGTTATCAAGCAGCTTCTACCATTCGTTACAAGGCACAACGCTGGTTTAATCAATGGCTCCTTGGATCCGCCCTCACGAGCGCTTTAGTCGAGCCTGGAGATGTTTTTCCGATGCATGGATATGGAGATGATGCAGACGTTTCTTGAAGATTGGAGAGGCTGCTTTGCTGCTGTTGATCAGAGCATCCACATCATCTGTGCCAGTCGGCTCCAGGGAAGTGGACTCGGTGTGATGTGAGCAGCGCAGCAGTCATCTTTGTATAACTCAATGGCCAGGTATACACGTCAACAAGACTTGTCCGTGCCCCAACAATGCAAATATACTCCAAACCCGCGTCTCTATAGCATCGCGCCAGCAGCAAATGCGGCCGCAGCCATCGGCACAACAAGCACCTGGTACACCTGACCAACGCCCGTCGCAACAGCTGCATTACCGGAAGCCGAGCACGACCCAGTCGCAGCAGCGATCTTTGGACCGCCGGCTGTGATGGGGAACTGCCCGTAGTGCAAACCTGGCCCCGAAATCGTTGTGGTAGTGGAGATGGATGTTGATGTTCCTTCTGCAGACAGGGAGACACCTTGGCTGCACACTGCGTAGGAGCTTGCCGAGAGAGAGCATGACTCTGTGACGGAGCCGGTAGCGCCGGAGATAGTAGTGGCGTAGGCGAACTGGTAGTCGGTCGGGCCTTCCGTCACCGTGAACTTCTCAAGTGTTAGCTGCGGGACAAGTGCCTAGGCAGAGGCGTGATGTCTGCGTACAGTCAGAGCATAGCCGCTGCAGGCTGCGGTGTCGGTGCAGATCAATTGATATGTGGTGTCACACGAATCGGCTGCAACGATCGATGCGGCCAAGCCAGTAGTTGCTGAGCCGATGAGGACTGTGGCTGTCGCTGTGTTTGCCGTGCCGACGCTGGCTGCCGAGGTGGTGGACTGCGCGACAGCACCGACTGCGCAGACTGCAAGGACGAGGGCCTGGGTGAACATAGTATATCGAGAAGGTTATTGATGGTGCTGTGTGAGCGAATAGGCTTGTTGATCTTTCGAGGGCTTGAATGACGGTGGAGAGGAGTAGGATGTGTTACCGCACACATTCCAGAGGGACACGATGTCCTACTTAACTCCTGACTGAGAGCCTTGGTCAACTTCCGGACTGTGTTATAGGCGCGCTCATCGCCTCACTCCTTCCCAAGATCAATGACCAGTCATTCGTCTCTCGGCGCTCTTCTGAACAGCACAAGACATTCCTATAGTCCTCGAAGGATCCATCCAACGCCAATGGTAGATTGCAGCGCTACCTCAGCCTCAAGTTGCCAAGCAACAGTTTCAGAGTCAGACACCGGCGACAGCACCGTAAGAGTCGTCCAGATCAAGGAACGGGGCCAGAGGCGGACGATGTCTACTTGGTTCATTGTGTAGCAGTAGCAGTTCGTGTTGAGCTGTCGAGTCCTGAGAGGTGATGTATCCCACTCTTGTATTGACGGGATTTTCGTGGGAAAGCTAAGGTGCCTGTATTGACTTGAAGTTGACAGATCCTACACGACCACTTCACCGGTGCCGTGGCGACTCACTCCTGTACAGAGTTTTCTCAACACCTCAGCTTGGAATCGTCGAAATCGACTCTGACTCGGCTCTGCTGTTGGCCTTCTTGTCGCGTACCGGGGTTCTGGTCACCCAGGCAAGCCGACATCAAGCTGTTATCGAACGTATCGGAGACTGTGGACGGTAGCGTTACCGACTTGCAGTCATGCTGTGTGCACTCATAGCTGGCAAAGCACTTGTGGTACCGTACAGCTTGATATCGTTGTTTGGCGACGCTACGCCTTCCTTCGGTACCTCTTCCCAGACCAGATCAGCAAAGTACTCCATAGCCTCATCTTAGCATCATGTCCTTCTCAGGCCGTGGTACGATGACCTCAGAGCAAAGCCTCAGACTACTCAAGAGGCATGGTCTTAGCACTATGGTTTTCTTCATAGCATGGTTTGTTCATCCTTTGAGTGGATCGGTGGCTTCCAACATCGCGAACTTTTCCATCAAGCACTATATAAGGGCGCTTCCCTTCCCTCTCTACAACGATCCACACAGATACTTCTGCAACCACTCACTCAAACCACTCGCCAAATTCCAAACATGAGAATACCTTTTATTGCCACGCTCCTTGTGGGCTCGATGACGCTGATTACCGCTGCTCCTACCAAGCACAGTAGAACTCATGTACCCAGCACCTCCTGCTCATATATGCTAACACGGTCGCAGACGCAGCCACCGATCTCCAAACCCTTGAGCAGGGCAAGGACACCAAGGACACATCAGACGATCCGGCCGTTGCCACTATGCACGAACTGACTGAGAGAAGGCGTAAGCACAGTGATGCTGCAGATGGCGGAGTTTGCATCATTTGCTACCCGCACGCGTCCAACCCGGGATGTGTTTCGAGGGGTCATGGCAGCTCCATTGTCTACTGTCTAGACGGGGTGCCGGCGGTTCGTGGTCCTCACTAGATCACCATGAGCCTCGAAATCACGGATTCAGGAAGGGGGAACGGAGGCGGGACGAGCATCTATTAGGCTATAGGGTAGTGCTACACTGGAGGAAAGCACTCCGCCCTGAGATGTCTGTTAAGGCCTGAACGAGGGATGAGGGCCGATCCAGATTCAAGACGGCTGATACTGAGTAGAGACCGCAGAATAGCAAATGCAACGTATGATTTGCGCATTTGCGGTTTTCTATACGAAGTCAGACCTCTGAAGCCAAATCACACCTTGTTGTTTGTCTGAATGTCTGTTTAGTGTCGTGCGTGACCTGAGAGGCAATGAAGCGGCTTAGGAGTCAAGCATTTGGCTGGAGGTACACCACCTCCGGCAGCTCTAAATTGCATATATTTCGGGTTTGTAACTTCAGCTAACGAATCACAGCGCTGGGTAACTGGTAGGCAATACCAGTAAAGCCGAATTTTCGGCTGGGAATGTACGATGTTCGACTGGCCGACGTCCGGTTTCGGAATACCAGGTTTACCAGCCCACTGCAGGCGCTGGCTCGAGGCGAATAAGATACTACTGCAACATACATGTGCACCCGTCCGTCTGTGCACGCACTGCCCCGTCTTCCACAACTCGCCACCGTCTCCAGATACACAGAATAGCCGCTCAAGAGTCAGAGAAGGTCTCGATCTCAGCCGCAAACAAGCCGTCAATTTCCGCCAACGCAGCTTGGGCGTCACCCTGCTTGTCTGCCACCATTTTGTCAACCATTTCCTTCCCAAGCGTATCAACCTTGGCCTGCGAGTTGGTCAATTGCTTATTCACTACGCCCGTCAAGTCGGCCTTCGTGAATTTCTCCTCCTTGTCCGTGAGCGCAGACATGGTGTCGCTGACGCTGGGCTCCATGACTTGGGTGATGTAATCGATCACGCCTTGGCTGTCGTCGCTATCCATGATTGGAAAGTTCTGCATCTCCGACGTGGCATCGTTGACCTTCTTGTTGAGCTTCTTGGCTGCTTTCTTGACGTGCAAAGCGTCGAACAACGCCCCGCCATCATAGTCCTCGACTTTCTCCTCCAAGTTGATCACGCCATCGTTGATAGTCTATAGCTGAAGGTCAAACCCTATTCGCTGTCTCCAATGTGGGTTAGACCATTCGTTTTGCTTACCCTCAGATGATCCAGGATTGGAGCCTCGCGGCGAACCAGTGGTGCGGCTGAAACAGCAGCAACAGCCACGGCGAGAAGTGTGATGAAGCGCATCTTAGCAATAGTGGGTGAAGAGGTTGATGGATAAGGTAAGGGATGGCAGACTGGTGAGGTGTGTTGCTTGCAAAGTGTCGATAGTCTGTCGATGTGTGAGGAACCTCGCAAGACGAAGGACGAGGAACTTGCAGGTTTAAGACCTCAAAGACATTAACCCCGAGTAAGTGGAGTGATTCTCGCCTGCATAGTCATGAGGCTATGTCCGCCACCCACGATCAATTTACGTTGCCCGATCGGAACTGCATGATGCTCTGGTGCTGGTATCATCTCCAGACTATCAGTCTTGGCAGCTTTGGCCGGGAACCCCCAAGCAGCAGACCGGAGTCCGGACGATCTCCAAGCATCAGACTGGTGCAGCGCAGCCGAATGAAGTCGCAGCCGAGCTATCAAAAGCCGCGGCAATGGACAATCCAGAGCCGTAGATCCCAAGGCCGGCAGTCGCCAATGCAGCTACGCATATGGTAAAGTTGATCCATTTCCAGCACTGAAGTAATGGCTGCCGTGCCTTCGGGCTCCCGAGCAGGCCCCGCTTCCATCTGGACGATTCGCGCCAAGTGTCAGTACGCTGTGGTGGTGCACCCGGCTGGTACTGCTCGTCGTCCGCGGCAGCATCGAGCTGAACCAGGAACAGGAACGTGAAGCCTGTCGGGAAACTGTAGGTAAATTCTAAGCACGCAAGGTCAGAACCCATGTTATGTCTCAAATATGGATGACACCCACGCATGTTGGTCACCTAAAGCGGTGGGTATAAGCATCAGCAAACTGTCTCACCCGAACCTTATACCCCAACCGGGATTGATCTTGGGACTCACCGCGCCGACCATGCCGGATAGTGTCTGAACTTGAGGGACAGCAGCGCCTATTACGAAACTAGAGTCATGAGTAAGATCGCATGGTCAGCATACGTCCCAGAGATTGATGATGCCTCCACCACGGTAAGTACGCACCCGATCCACCAAAAGGCCACTACGGTCGCGGACCAGCACAAGCGCCCACGGGACGACACCAAAGTTGGGCCGTTGAAGATTCCCTCCACCACATTGACATAGAAGATCTTGAGACCTATATTGCCGTAGAGCCTGTGCTTGTAAGCTATATGTTGCTCCGCCCTAAAGTATACCCTCCAATACTCACCCGCCGGCGATGACTGTCGCGATCAGGTTAAGGACGTTCCCAACTGTCTGCCACGAGTACCGACTAACGCCCTGGAAGGCGACAGCGAGTGTGAACTGGCCTTGGAAGCTGTAAACGTACAGGCCGTAGAAGACATAGATCACAAAGATCAGAGCTTGTGCGATCGAGAAGGCCTTTAGGAAGTCCATGGGTCGACGCATTTCGGCGATGATTTGAGGGAATCTGTGCCACAACGGTTAACGCCCTACGCCTAAGATGTCGGTCTGCCGTTGTGCTGTACTTACATGGTGGCACCGCCATAAGCGTACACTATGTTCATGACACCGTTGATTCGCTCGTAGAAGGGGTACGTCGCAAATGCCTGCTTGACGATCGGGCCTGCTGATATGCCATATGCTGCTTTGGCCGATGCATAGTTTGGAGGCGAGTGTGCGATGAAGCCAACGGAGAGCAAGATCACCAGGATGTTGAGCCAGATGGCCGAGCTTGCAAGCCAGCTGTAGCGCTTCAGGGTTCGAATCTGGTTGAGGATGCAGCCAACGAGGATCCACACGACGATGGCCACTACGAAGCATATATGGCCACGCGCCAGCTGATACAGCGATTGCGCGGCGCTCAAGCTCGTCGTGGCAACATTGACGATCATGTGAATGAAGACCAGCCAGGTGACGAGAAACCGCATAGGCTTGCCGGCGGTGCGCTCGGTAATCTCATCACAAGGTTAGATACAGGCTCGCATCGCGGACATGGTGATATCCTTCGGTTTACTTACATCACCTATAGTGATGGGAAGAAGGTCAGCCAATGTCTTGCCCGATGCTGATGCTCATCAAGGACGACATACTGTAGCTCTTCACTGGGAATCTGTCACTGTCGAGCTTGACGTACAGCCACCAGAGCAAGCCACCGCAGTAGAAGGCAGCGCCACCCATAAAAACGTAGAGGAGCGTGCCCGGTACGTAGCCATTCTGCCGAAATGCGTATGGAGCATTGAACGGGCCTAGAATGTCAGTGGTACACAAATAGAAAGCTCCAGCCCAGCTGGCCTGACGGAGCGCTCGCCAGGCGTTGCTCTTCTCTATTTCCAGGGCATTGAGTCCCGCGGTTTGGTCGTCCGACCTCGAGGCGGAGATGATGTCGCCGTCTACCGGCATGATGCCGCGGCCGAGCTGGTAGAGCCACTTTGCCGCGCCGTGGCGTCTTAGAACCAGATTGCAGTCAGCGAGCTCGATCGGCATCAAGGAGGTAAGCCACGGCCTCACCGTTTGCCATCGGTAAGGTCGTCTGAGGCCCTCTGTAGTTCCGCATATACTACATAGTCCTCAAAGACCGGTCTGCGATTGCTAGAACCGGGAGGCTTTGTGCGGACAGTGGCAAAGGCAGACTCAATCTTGCCCGTCTGCTCTTCCAGTATAGCAGGCTCGGGTGCAAGCTAAGAGGGCTTAGCGATCGTTCAGCCCATGCTGTTAGGTTACATACCGTGCCAGTGTCCGTCATGGCGGTAGCAGGGTGTCGAGAGTTGCTCGTCAAAATGGTAAGAGGCACTGAGAGCTGATGTTATCTGTTGTAGGATATGACGAAATGGGCAGGCCGCACGAGTCAGAGTGTCATGTCACTCACGTGGCCTATCACGCAAGGCAGGCCGCTAACTGTATCAGGAAGGTACCCAATAGTCAAGCACCCATTACGGGTTACCCGCGATGACAACACTTGGCTAATGCTTGGGCATTAGTCTGCCGTCCTTTAACTAGGCTTCCAGAGGACTCAAGTGCGACCTCATCGATGACATTGAGCACGGGGATGATGGTACGCAGGCATTGACACGCCCACCGTAGAAACGCGCCGCACCTGACTGCGCTATGGTCTTTCGCGTTCTTGCATCTGGCGTTGCGACATGCCGCAGCGCTTTGGGCCATACGTATGACTGCGCTTCTTCAAGGCTCTCGTCACCCGCATCACGCCTATATTCGCATCGGGAAAGCGCGTTTCGTCTGTGGGTAGTCGGGAGTGTGTATTGACGGACGTTTCTGCTGTCGCATGTATCCGAAGTATGCACCGAGACATCCTGGGCTCGGCTCGTGTCGTGACAAGGGCTTCTACGCCAGCTGTGCAAGTGATCCAAATTCAAGTGTGTCACAAGAGTCGACTCAAGACACAAAGCCAACACGTATCCGTGGCTTCAAGCGTCACCGGCGAAGCCGCGATACACTGCAAAACCAAAGCTCACCTCGGCTCGTAATGACGGCCGCTTCGGCCGCACGTGGCAAGCAGCCCTGCTCCGTGTCTCAGGATAACTCCGTCCGGTGGCATCAGACGATCCATCCGAGCGCCTCATCAGATAGGAAGTGCGGCTGACATGGAGCATTGCGCATAGCCCGTAGCAGACACACAACAGTGTAAGAGGTAGGAGATACCGCTCACAGACCAGACAACACACGCGCAACATTGGGAGCAGCATACGAAACGTCGTTGCTACCTCACTACGATGGCTTCAAGCCAGCTGGTCCTGGTTACGGGCGGCTCGGGCTTCGTTGGCAGCCATTGCATAGTTCTGCTGCTCGAACGAGGTTACCGTGTCCGGACGACCGTACGCAGCCTCTCCCGCGCCGACGATGTCCGCGAGATGCTCAGAGTGGGCGGCGTAACGGAAGACCAAGTGAACAGTGTCGAGTTTGCCGCAGCGGAGCTCATGAGCGATGAGGGCTGGGGCGCTGCCTGCAAAGACTGCGACTTCGTTTTGCACGTCGCTTCACCTTTCCCAGCTTTGGCGCCCAAAAACGAAGATGAGCTGATAGTGCCGGCAAGGGAGGGAACATTGAGAGCGCTGAGGGCGGCGAAGGCAGCTGGCACAGTGAAAAGAGTGGTTGTGACGTCCTCCTTCGCGGCCATTGTGAGCTCAACATCTCCAAAGCCCCAGCCAGCCCACGCGTGCCGTCTGACAATATATATCTAGGGCTACGGGCACCCAGAAAGAACCGAGCCGTTTACAGAGGAAGATTGGACCGTTCTTGAGCAGCCAGCGACGCCCGTACCAGCCTACCACAAGAGTAAGACGATCGCGGAAAAGGCAGCCTGGGCATACATCAAGGAGGAAGGGGATGGTATGGAGCTAGCGGTCGTGAACCCTGTTGGGATATTCGGGCCCATCCTGTCGAAAACGTATGCGACGAGCATTGAGCTTATTGTACGAGCCATGAAAGGACAACTGCCCGGTTTGCCTCAGCTGAGTGAGTATACCCTATACACCCTGCTCCCGAATGTTTTCGGGACACGTAAGCTAACCAGCTACACCAGGCTTCGGAGTCGTCGACGTGCGCGATGTCGCAGACCTCCACATTCGCTGCATGACCGATCCCAAGGCAGCCGGCCAACGCTTCATAGCCGTCACTGGCGACTTCATGGACCTGCAAGGCATTGCCAAGACTTTGAAAAACAAGCTGGGAGACAAGGTGCGCTACCTACCAGCATGTGTGTTGACGTGAGGCGTACGCTAATCTCCTCTCCAGGCGAGAAAGGTACCCACCAGAGTACTGCCGAACATCTTGCTTCGGATCGTTGGCTTCTTCGATCCGACCGTGGCGCTGCTCGTGCCAGAGCTGGGCAAATACAAGAATGGATCTAACGAGAAGGCCAGGACAATGCTAGGGTGGCAGCCGAGGAGCGCGGAAGATGCGCTGGCGACCTCGGCGGAGAGCTTGGAGCGTTTTGGCCTGCTAAACTAGCACGGCACACGAGGGATGCAGTTTTCTCCAGATCGTATACTATACGGCCTCATACCGTGCCTCCAGCATGTGCTTCCAGTTAGGTTGGAGTCGTGTCAGTCATCCTGCCCGCTGCTCCTGTCTGGCTCCTGATTGCCTAGCACTGCAGATGCTGAGCAGGACCTCGGGGCTCTATGGTCTTTTGCGCCACCTCATTTCCTAGTGTAACCTCTCGAAACTGACCTTGTCGAACAGCTTGCTTGTACCCTCCATCTCCGCAACGTCTCTTCCAGCTCTGTAGGTGCGTCCTGACCCGCTCACACAAGCTTCGAGCTAGCAACCAATGCTGCTAAATGAAAGGCGAGGCTTGCCGCACTAATGGCACTGGCCGCGATACCGAAGGCTTCCGCCGTGGCAAAAGGGTGGTGTGATATTTCAATGGGTGGTCAGAATGGTCCGTGGCCCTGATTCCACTCGGTCTCGGCATGACGATGATGTTCGGAGTCATAGATATCTGCTACAATACCGGAAATTCGGAGCATAAGTGTCTGAGCAGGAGGTACAAGCACTCGAGAAATCAGGCTGTGGAATGTGGAAACCGTACAAACCGTGACCGCAAGCGCCTCGCATGTGTATGGCAAGGCTGGGATTCCTCAGCCTCGCTGCAAGCCGCAAGCCGTGAGCTTCGTTATTACTACCAGATGAGAGCAGCCCAATGCTGCCCAGATTACCCCTCGCCAAGCACGTGCAGGAGTGTTGGTGGGAAGCCAGGTACTGGCAACCACGGACGACCACATTGCGCGATAGTGCTGATAAAGAGAAGAATGCAAAGGCGTTGCTTGGAAGTTTGGGAGGGGAGGTGCGTACAGATATATCTCTTATAACCGGGGGCTGAGTGCTCGCTCTCCTTCCTACTTCCCGCCTTCGCACCTGCGCACCTCGTACCATGCACACGCGTGAGCTGCACGTTATCATGCAGGCGATTGGAACATACCTGCACATGTGGCGGGCATTGCGTCCACCGACCAGACATGGCGCCGGCGTTCGTTACACGGCATCATGCAAGCCCTTCCAAGCTGAAGAGTTTGGGCACGCTGTCCCTAGCATGCCTGAGCTATCCATCTCTCTCGTCTTCAGCTGAGCTTCGCTCTGACTTCATATTCTCGATACGTTTGAGATTGAGGCGATATCATGTTGATTCCGTATATCATTGCGGCTGCGTCAGCGTGCCTTCTTGCCAAAGGCAACGCACTGGCGGCTCATGACTATCATGTCTCACTGCCGTTGAGGCAGCACAGAGGCGATGTCAGCATAGCCCAACATGCCCTTCATGCGGTGGCAAAGTACTCTGGACGTTAGGGTGTTGCACGGTTTGCCTCAACGACTCAGACCTTAGACGCAGGCTTCTGATTCGGTCCGTTGGACATTGCGAACGCAAAGAACTTGAGCCTGTTGATCGACACCGTGAGCAAGATCCAACTCCCACCCTCGATGCACTCACTGACCCTCGCGCCCGTCGCTTCCAGGGCTCACCGGATCTCGCTGTGAACCCAGGGTTATATAAGCCCAGTGCCGTCTCTCAGAACCTTAGCGAGACCGGTGTACTGGCGTACGATACGACACAGGAAGACGGATGCGGATTTGCTAACATTTCCTATGCTTCTTTTACCGACACAGTCTCTCAGTCCGGCCTGGTGGCGAAAAATCAGACTCTCGGCAGTGTCATTCCCAAGCCACCGCCAAACAGCGGCACCGTCACCTAGTTTCCGTGAGCACATCAAAGGACACAACCCAAACGTGAGGCGTAAAGACAGTCCTGACCTTCTGTTTCAGACATGACGGTATCGTCGGGTATGCTTTATCGCCTGTCAATGAGACTCAACTCGGAGGGACGCCTTTCTTCCAGCAGCTCTGCAATCAAGGTGCCGTCCGCACTTGCCGGTTTGGCTTGGCTCTTGGGACATCCGGGGTGGGTATGCAGGTACTTGGAGGCCTTGACCGCGGTCTGTATCACGGCGAAATCATTAGCCAGGCCAGCGATCTCAGCTGGTTCACGACCGGCAGCTTGGCCATCGACGGGACCACGCTGCTCCAGCAGAACCTCACGATAGTCCTCGATAGTGGGACGGCTAATGTGAGTGTTTCCTCCGTTGCACCGACGAGTACCGAGTGCGTGGCAGCCATGAAAGGGTTGAACCTGCGTTTCCATCTGCTAATTACCTGCACCGCCACCGACACACACACTCGAACCGACCATGCGATGCAGCCATTGCGAGTTCGGCATGTAGCAATACTCAAGCCGAGATGTGGCTAATGAGTTGCACAGATCGTTGGTCCGACCGCCCAAATCCGCTCCCTCTTCGAAGCTCTTGGCATTCAAGCAGTCGAGCAGAATCTTCCAGGCTGCACCACAGTACTCTTCGGCTACTACCCTTGCAATTCGCCTCCCGCCATAGGCTTCCAACTGGGCGCAGGCAACCCGATCTTTAACATCGAGCCATCGGCCTTCGTGCAGGCGAGCAACGGCGGCAATAATTGCACCGCAACCGTCACCGGCATAGATATAGGCTTCCCTGGTGGCCTCTGGATTGTGGGACAATCTTGGTTTCAGGGCAAGTATGTAGACTTTGACGCTGACAACCGAAGTGTCGGCGTGGCATTGCTGAGGAACGATACGGTCGTTGGCGCAGCTATGCCGAGTCCTAAGGCCACGAGTGGGTAGGGTGGAGGTCGTACAGAGTGCATCGCGGTACGTTGTCGCCGCTGGCAACGGCCCAGCCTTTGTGAATGTGCCCAGAGCAGTGCGACGGCGGCAGCGCGCACATGACAGCTCGGAGTAGATGAAGGCAGGGAGCCTTGTCAGTGGCGTATCGAGCCGATCTTCGTCTAGCTCATACGAGGAGCCCCAAATGAAACCCTCAGGCGTATATGGGTCGCGTTTACATTGATGTGGGCACCGTTTCGAATCTCGATTCGTTGCATGCCCTCATCAAGAGAAGTGATGCCTTCCTTCTTGTCTCTGCAATCAAAAGCTGCTCATACGTCTTGAATTCTGTTTGTTCGGCATCGCACTACCCTTCCGTCAAGTTCTCCTGTTGCAGATGTCCGAGGATAGAGTCACCATCCAATGAGAGCTCGTGGCTGCCGGCAATGAGTAGCTTGCCAGGCGCGTCGATTGCTCTTAGCATGCCCAACGCTGCATGATACTGTTTCGTCTTGCCAGTATACGTCAAGTCGGCAGGTCAGCCTTTGGCAATGGCGGGCGGACTTTGAGTCACCACCAGTACCAGTAGTGACGCGCAGTGCGTGTCTGAAAGGATCAGAGCCTAAAACTTCACGGTACGTGACGGCTCCTCAGCCCATCACCACATTGGCATCATTGATGGATCGGATACCTGAGAGTGTCGTCCGTGTCAGGACCAATCAAGCGATCGCACGTGACGGTGATGTGGATACGCCTTCACCGGGATTGCCCGCTCAACGCGTCCCTCTTTCATGTTCGCTTCTATCTCATCTCTTCTGCGACATCGCCTATGTTGACAGCGAAGCACTCCACTCGAACAGATTCGACGTCGTGCCCTTGTGTCTCCGCTTGACCTGTCACGCCCAAAGAACCACAGTCACCACATGATCCAGGCTCGTGTAGGAATGGATGTGGCGTCCGGTACCTTATCATCAGCTGGCAGTGCCTCCAATCAACGTCCGCGCTCCTGATACACCCATCCTATATCCTTCTGCATCCCGTAAGCGCAGCCGACAGGGCACACTGCGTGCGTTATGCTTATCCTGTAAGCACGTGGTATGAGACTGAGGTAGGCCGCCTTCTTTCGACGTCCTTTGCATCTTCTTTCAGCGTCACCAGGACTATTCGTAGCAGACATGAGAGGCTTCAGGCGGTCGACCGTGCATGCTGAGCCGGATATCAACGATGAGCAGGGTCTCGCGGAGCAAGGTACTTAAACGAGCATCATAGCCACTGCAGCATAAGTTAATCATAACCATATAAGGGTACAGACAAGAATTAAATCGTGACTGGGGACTCATACACAATTTCGGCGTGTCGTTCTCCATCATAAGCGTTGTCACAGGTATCACGACGCTCTTCGAGTATGGGTTGACGACGGGTGGACCCGGGGTGATGTAGGCGACCCGAAGGGTATTACCCATATCTCAGACACGAGACCGCTACTGACCTGCTGCTCAAGGTCTGTGGGCTGGATAATCGTCAGCTTTTTCACCCTTTTCGTTGGGCTCGGGATGGCTGAGATCACGAGCGCGCACCCAACGGTGAGCCGGCAAGCGCACATGGTCGGTCTCAACTCAGGCTGACAAAATCAGTCTGGAGGGCCGTACTTTTGGGCAGCCATGCTCGCCCCTACAGACAAGTCAGCAGCATTCTTTTCTTGGATCACAGGCTGGTTCAACTTCGTCGGGCAGTTCGCCGTGACAACAGGCATAACGTTCGGCTGCGCAAACCTCATAGCCACACTTGCCGAAGTCAAGGGAGGCTTCGAATCCTCTCCTGGCAAGATCATAGGCATCTACGCTGCGCTGCTCGTGAGCCATGGACTGGTCAACACGTTCGGCACGCATGTCCTGCGGTACTTGAACAATACATCGGTCATTCTGCACAGCCTGGGAGTGGCCGCATTTGCTATTGCGATCGTGGCCGCCGCGCCTACTCATCAACCGGCAAGCTTTGTGTTTGCCAAGTTCTATGATGGGACGGGAGACCCTGGATGGTACGAAGCAGCGTGCCTTTTGGTGAGAGACATGTACTGACACGTCTGCTCTTCGCTCAATAGGTCCAGCCGTGCTTCTCCTGCTTATGTCGCTTGTGTCGGTATCCTCATGAGCCAGTACACTATCACCGGATTCGACGCCAGTGCGCACTTGTCCGAGGAGACAAGGAAGGCTTCGTGGAGCGCTCCCATTGGCGTTCTAACTTCCATAATTTGCTCCTCGGTCTTCGGCTTCTTCCTCATTCTCTGCTTGCTATTCTCCATCCAGGACTTCGACAGCACTGTAGACAGCGACATTGGCCAGCCCGTCCTGCAGATCTTGCTCGACATCTTTGGCGAGAACGGAGCGATTGTGTAAGGACTCGAAGCCAAGGCCTACATTTGAGACATCCACTGATCATCTACATTTGGCGCACAGGCTATTCACTCTGGTTATCATCTGCGTTTGGCACTGTGGTGAGAATAACGATCCGCGACGCTGCGTGTGAGATACCTGCTGATATACGTGCCCTTCGCCTCGCAGGGCTTTTCAGTCTGACAAGTAATAGCCGAATGATGTTCGCTTTTGGTATGCTCGCCGACCTATCGAATTTCAAAGGCATTATAATAACTGTAACCAAGCGCGTGATCGGGGTATCCCGCACTGGTTCGCACACGTTGATGACAGGTTCAAGAGCCCGTACAGAACAATCTGGCTTGCCGCAACCCTAGCTTTCATCCTTGGGTTGCCCTCGCTGGGCTCTTCTGTCGCCTTCTCGGCTGCCACATCCATCGCAACCATCGGGCTCTATATCTCCTATGGTATACCGATTCTGGTCGGATTGATCTACCCAGCCCACTTCAAGAAGGGTAAGCACACCGATGGGTAACAGGCTTGGACTGAGACATGCGCTAACCCTTACACCCATCGTTCTGAAGGCCCCTTCAACCTTGGAGCTTTCTCACGGCCTGTCGCTCTGGTAGCCTGCTTGTGGATCGCCTTCATCACCATCATCTTCTGCTTACCAGAACTGAATCCTGTCACCACGCAAACGCTGAACTACACCCCTGTGTGCGTCGGCATTGTACTGGTGTGGGCATTTGGAACGTGGTTCTTGAGGTACTCCAGGGACAGAGGATCCCTCACATTGTGACACTTGCTAATCCTACGCACAGCGCTCGAAAGTGGTATGTGGGCCCAATCCGCCAGATCCAGGCGGAAGAGATGGGTATCGATGTGGAAGAGCCGGGTGCGCTCGAGCGAGCAGAGGCAGAGGGCAAGTTCGCACGCGAAGTGACCGAGCCGAAGCACGTCTAGATGCCGTTGGCGGCGACTGCCTTCCCATATGTTGCTGATGGTCTACGTAGATAACGTCTGATTGTACAGACTCTCCACAGTCACGCCGTCAATCCAAGCACCGTTCGTACTATCGCTCTTGACCGTATACCCAATCTCGCGTGTCCCGTTCGGCGCCAGCCAGAAGGCATTGCTATCGAAGTTGAGCACGCTACCAGATGGATAATCCAACCACACCCATGCTGCCACACCGCTCGTGGCGGTCACCGTGAAGTTCTTCGTGCTGTTGGAGTAGCTCAGCTGGAGAGCGGGATCGACGAGCTGGGCGTCCTTGAGGGCAGTAGGGTGAAACCAGTTGTCGTGCCGGAAGATGCGAGTCGTGTTGTCATTTGGTAACGACCCTTGCGCTTCGACGGTCATATGCATGACTACGTTCGTCAAGTCGTAGTCCTTCAGTATGTCAGTAGTGAAAGTCTGCAAGACCTGCGTACTGTTGATGGCTCCTATTGAGAAATCGACTGACGACGTGGCGTTGATAGGTAGTTTGCTTCCGCTCCAGTCATACCATGTAAAGGTTGCCGTGCCGGTAGCCGCGTCCCAAAGGTCGGAGGTCACCCAGACGCTCAGGTTTCCAGTAGCCAGGTTATAGTAAGGCGCGATAATGACATGCTCGTAAATGTCTTTGGCGGCATAGTGCAATACCTTCCAACGACCATCATACTCGATCCCAGCCCATGTAGGGGCAACCCAGATATCCTCCAGTTGCCAGTAGAGGCTACCGAGCTGTCTGTTTGGTAGGCCAGAACCTCTGCGGTAGAACTCGATCTCGCTGACATATAGATCGGCCTGGAAGATTTGCGTGGCATGACACCAGGCGCTGAACTACGTAGAGTCAGCTCAGTACTTCCTAGACGAGAATGGCAAGCGGTATGCTCACGTTGGCAACAGAGTCAGTTTTGTTGGGAATAGGGTACCATAACTCGACAGCCTCAGTCATTTGGGCTTGGCCGGTAGACGAGTTAGCATAGTTGGACGTGTTGAGCCCGCCGGACGGATTGTGATGGTCTCTGAGCAACACGGTCGAGCTGTTAAAGTGCAAGTCCGCCTCTGACACCTGGGTCCGCCAGCTTTGCAAACTCGGCATTGAGTGGTAGCCGAATTCATTACTGAATCTGCCGATCTGGGAAAAGCATCAGTCTTCATCTACAAGGTACACGTGTGGTCCTGAGCAGCGTACTGGAAAGGCAGTGTCATTGTACAGTACGCTCGGATCGTAGTTATAGAAGTCCGTCTCGCCGTACACGGAGCCCGGGGTCAGATTGTAGTACCGCTCAACGATCGGAATCGGATTGCTGAAGTTGAGTGACAGCCAGCCATTGCTGGTCGAGCTTGGCGTGTAGCTGATACTGTGGCTGTGGGAGTGATGGGGTGACAGGTTAGCATATGTTCTCTACGAGAAGTCCCCTGTTGCAGCATCATACCTGTTGCCAAAGACGGCGGGAAGCAACGTATCGAGGAACAATGTCTCGTATTCGGTCATATAGCGTGGTAATTCCTCCGGGGCTGAATTATTGACAAGGATGAGCTCGAGGTTCTCAAGCTCGTTCCCGCCAGCCCATAAAGCAAGGGAAGCTGTTGTGTGTCAGTTCCCGCATGATTTGCGGAGTGGTAGGTGGACTGCTCACGATGATGATTGACCCGTCGGACGTTGTAATCGGCTTCCTGAAAGACGTTGTCCAAGAACTCTGGGTTCACTGGGTACAACGCATCACCAAACTCGAACTCGCTCCATAACAGGATGCCCTTCTCATCTGCCAGGTCATACAGAAAGTCAGGGCTGTACGCTCCGGAAGCCCATACTCTGAGCATGTTCTGATTGCCGTCCACCACGGAGTCAAACAACTGGTTCATCTTCTCCACGGTTACCCGCGGCCAGAAAGCGTCTGGAGGAATGAAGTTGGAGCCCTTGGCGTAGAACTCGTGCCCGTTGATCTCGAAGTGCCAGTTATTGCCAGGAGCAATGCCTTGCGCGAGCTGAGCATCGGATATTGGCGATTCATTCAGTACGATTGTGCGGAAACCGAGCCGCTTGGTGACGCTGGCGAGGGTAACATTTGTCGTGGCGACCAGGTCAATAGTCATGTAGTACAAAGTCTGCGCGCCCAGCTGAGAAGGCCACCAGAGGTCAACGGAACCGTCTGGGACGGTAGTTTCGCCAGTTACGGTGGCGTCGGTACAATTGACGCTGCTCATGCCGCCACTCATGACCGTGTTATTGTCGAGATCCATCAATGTGTACTTAAGCGTCGCACCCTCTGGCAGGCTGCCAAAGTAGTCCAAACTAGCGTTGACCACCCACGGCTTTGTCTGATCCGGCGGCAGGTTGTTTAGCTGTCCCTGCCTATATATATCCACCACACTGTTCCTGATGTGTACAGGTTCCTCTACATCAAGTTGAACCACATACGCAGGCTTCCACGGCCCAGCGGGCGCGAAAGCCGGGCCCCAGTCCCACCCGAAGTCAGACTGTTCCTTGCGGATGAACCACCGATTCGGGAACTCATAGACTTGTTGCACGCCGTATGGCCACGTCTCTTGGCCTGGCTCGGCGGCAATGGCATTTGCGATGTTGGGAGCAGAGCCGAAATTGATGGCCAGAACTCGGTCCGCCTCAGAGCCGCAGGCCGACAGGATGGAGGAGACATCGAACCAGTATTGCCGGAACTGATTGTTGGTGCTCGCCACGTGCTGCCCGCAGAAGGAGATGCTGGTGAAAGTATCGAGGCCGTCGAACTGTAGCCACGTACTGGTTGCATTGCTTGACAGCCCTGAAATCGGCGCGCTGGTGTAGGTCCAGTTATTCCAGGCTACCCAGCGGAGATTGAAGTCATTGAGGCCATAGTAGGGGTTGCCAATTACTTGATTGGCGTAGAGGTCTAAATGAGCTTGCGACGGCAAATGCGCGGGCACGCTGATGTTCAAGGATGGGTTGGAGAGAGTCCAGGCGTCGCCTGCCAGGCTGATGACCTTTTGGGCGGAGATGAGAGGTAATAGATATGCTGCCGCTGAACCGGCGGATGTAAGGAATCGCATCTTTGCGTAGTGCAAGTGAGGAGAGGATGAGAAGCACCTACCGTTCGCTTCGCAGCTCGAAGCCTACCTTTCTACTACAGCAGCTGCGTTGTCCGCCGCCTCGACAGTAATAATGATGCAATGCGCATCAAGCTCGACGTTACACGTGCTCTTCAGCGTGCATGCGGGGTCTGTATGGCGCGCGGGCGACTGTTCCAGGTACGGAGCCGGCTGAAGCGTGCCTGGCTTGGGTAGGAGATCTACACGGTGTAGAGCATGCCGAGAGCTAAGGAGAGTGTAGATACTTGATAGGTGCGGTGTCTGACTCCGCACGAAAACATGGCGGGCTCCGCTGGTGACGTTCATCTCCCAGCGGGCAGCAGGCCATCAGCCGGCTTCCGAATTCTGCTGCAGGGCTGGTTCAGGGCAGTACGATCGATCTCCGTGGATGTTGCCCGTCCTGCCGGAGCTGCAGCCTGGCACCTGCAGCTGCAGGTTGGTGAGGTCGTCGCCGCGGGGTACATCATTGATTTCTGCGAATATGCGAACATCTTATCTGCTGGCCGCTCTTGCCCCTCATCATGACGGGTGTAAAGTAGCTTGTAGCCTCTTTCACGATCGAAAAGTATCACAGCCGTGAAGAACTCCCAACGGGTCGCACTACTGCCATCGTTATCGATGCCAGCGTACGGCGGCGTGGTACACAGTACATGTAGTTTGATACGAGGCGATGGCAAGATTTGCCGAAACTTAAAAACCATAGCGGCTTCGTTGCCGGACTGCATGCGGTCCATATCGCACTATTGCTGCTGCGATGCAATGGAAAATAGTTTGATAACTAGCGGTCGGTTGCCAAGCGTCGGTGGACTGTGGTCGGCTCTGGGTTCTGGCCTGCTGCGACTATGTACATTGTCACGTCTGGGAAGGCCCGTAACTTGTAGTAAGGTAGTAGTCTTGTAGTACGTACTGTGGGAGCCAGGGACGGACCGGACGCTCAAATTACGTGCATGTGCGCGGAACGCTTTTCGGTAAGGCGGCTGGTCTCGCTGGAGCTCCTCAGATTGGCTGCAGATCCAAGGCCAATTCGAGGTCTTCCACACCTCCCTCTCGTCCTGCCAGCCTGGCAGTGGCAGCCGACGCGTGCATACTGTTCGCATGACACTCGTTCAGTTTGGTATCCTTTCATAGTACACAACGCACTAGGCTACACCCTTCCCCTGGCGCTGCACTCGCTTTGCCTCGCGCCTTGACTCCCGGAGATCCAGAGATCATAGGCCGCTGGGATATGGACTTCTGAATAGCGACATCACGGCCACTACCATATCTCCACGATACGATGCCTTGGAGGCCGCTCCCTTCGGTCGCGTTCGCAATCTGCACGTACCCTTTCCGCGCAACCGACCCGGACGACCTCCCGCTGCAGATTGGAGATTGCTTGTATATCATCGAACAAGGCGGTAGCAATGGCGACTGGTACAGAGGATATCTGGTGGGCTTCCCGTCGCTGCTGGCAGGGCTCACTAGCGCACGAGGTGAGCAATTGGACGCTCGAGTCTTCACCGGCATATTCCCAAGAAACTGCGTGGAAGTACGCGAGGTTATGGATGACGCCAAGTACGATGGAACCGCAGGGAGTGCACGAAGGGACGAGACCGCGGAGGACGGGGAAGAGGCGCGTGAGAAGCGGAAGAGTCAGGTGCAGTATGCGCGGCGGTTGAGCAGGGCGCTGAGCAGGAAGCGGAGCGCGGGTGATGTTGCGAAGAGGCCGAGACCCAGGCTGATACCGGATGAGCCTATGCCGCGGCATCCCAATGCGCCAAAGCCACTCGCGCCGGTACCCTTGTTGCGCGTGGGCGATGAGACGGGCCACGCCGAGGAACCACTGGTGGATGAGATCGCGTCGTGTCTGCGAGAGTGGCATGATGCGCGGCTACATGCGCTTCTACTGGCGCGAGGCTATAGCCAGCTCGCAAGAGTGCAAGACTTGATCAAGCGTGTGGACACTAGCAGGAAGCAGCTCATGCACGATGTGATGACCCTGAAAGAGCTCAGCAAGCTGCGGGAAGACACCGTTTGGGACCTCGTAGCTGGTAACAAGATGCTTAGCGAAGAGGTCATTGTGCGCAGCCCAACCGAGAGGGGACGCATACTCACAGCGGATGACTCGGTCATCGAGATGACCAGGCTGCAAGCCAACATGAGCATTCTGGACAGGCCTCCCAAGGCACCTGTCGATCGGAACATGCTGTATCATGTTCTCGTCGATGTGCGCAACTTAGTCTGCGAGTACGAACAGCCCGCGACTCTGCAGATATACCTCTGCTCGAAGGATATGGGCGAGAAGCCAAGGCCGCTCAGCGAGAACTACGCCATCTCTGTACCTATGCCAGAAGGACCTGCGCAGACACCAGAAGATGCGCCGAAGAGCCTGTTTGTCAATCTCAGCGCTACCGATATTGGACTTGGCGCCGAAACGAGCGCACTGTATGTGGTCTTCAAACTGCTGAAAGACGAACCCGTACGGCAAGGACTCAACGGTCAAGCAGGTATCGGACATCAGCCGACCATGTCCATGCAATCCACGAATGCTCAGAAAAATGGCAGTCTGCGTGGTAGGCGTGGTGTATTCGGTAGCCAGCGGAAGAAGGACAATCACAACCGGACGCCATCAGCAAACAGACCTACAACAGCGACATCGGATTACTCAGAAACTGGTCGCTCGAGTGAATTGCAACTTGAGGGTCCTCCGTCGAGGGATACAAAGATGGTTAAGCGTACCGTTGGCGTTGGCGTGATCGACATCGGCAAGCTTGCACGTAACCAATTGGAGCTCGAAAGGCGAGTGGCCCTATGGGCGCCTGTTTCGCCGTCAGAAGATCGCAGTGACGGGAGCGATGACTGGACCGAGGTGATTCGTGAGTTGATGCGTAGCCCAACAGGCGGCTACAACCGCGTCGGCATGGTCAAGCGCTTCGATGTATTCGCGACAGCTTTCGCATCATCCGACTTGGATTCATTGGTGCACCACACGCCGACTCTCCTCCATGGTGTGCACATGACGCAGAAGATTAGCTTCACTGGTGCACCAACCCACAAGCGCAGCGACATCTACTTTACCCTGACGGAACCCCTTATCCCACGCAATGCACAGCTCGCGCACTCGAAGTTCGGCAACGTCCCGCTCAGCCAGCGCTGCCAGTCTAACCTCGCCAATTTGCAACTGACCCTCGAAGTGCGCAAAGCGGACGGCGAGCGCATCGATGACTGCATCTTCACCGCCTCCAATCACCAAGGACACACGGCGTGGCGTACTACCGGCGTCGAGCGTGGAGAAGGCTGGAACCAGACGCTCAAGCTCGTCATCCCCACTGAAGATGTGCCGGGCAGCCATATCGTCATGAGCATCGCAGACTCGCCGAACTTTCCATTCGCGCTCGCTTGGGTACCGCTGTGGGAAAATGAGGCTTTTGTCAGGGATGGCGACCATCATGTCGCACTGTACGTGTACGACGAGTACTCGTCCAGCATCATTGGTGGGAAGGGGGCGTACTTGGCCTTGCCACCGTGGTGCCAGAAAAGCGAAGCTGCCAGTGCCAATGCCGCCGTGGTGTCCCTGCGCACATTCCTTTGCAGTACCGAATACTCGCAAGACCCGACACTACTAGGTCTACTCAATTGGCGCAAGCTGTATGGCGCAAAGCTGGTCGAACTGCTGGAGCACTTCTCTTTCGTCCCGGAGATCGAGATCGTTAAGCTGCTCAGCGACGTCTTCGCAGCGCTCTTCGAGATCCTGCACGAATATGCCAACAGCGAGGCCTATGAAGACCTGATCTTTTACAACTTCGTCACCGTGTTGAGCATTGCTCGCGACCGCAGGTTTAACCTCCACGAGGTCATCGAGGAGTACGCGACTACGAGACACGACTGGCCGTATGCAAGCCAGTGCCTAGTCCGAGCTTACCAACGGCTGTTGACGAACCCGCTGGACCCAGACTCTTCGCGCAAATTGCGTGCGACTTTGAAAGTGGGCGATCAGATGCTCAAACTGATTATCGAAACGACCAGGCAGCCATCGGAGATAGCGAAAGCGCAGACCAACGGTGAGAGCCATCAGAGGCACCCCAGTTTTGTACAGGACCTTCAGAACTTATTCGTTGCACTCATGGCCCTCATGCGCAACCCTATGGCGGTCCTGCTCGGGACCCAGACGTTGGTAGTTCAGCATTTCCATACGTGGCTGCCAGAGCTGGCCTATTTTATGACGCCCATGGATATCTTGGAGATTGCGACGAACCTGTTAGACGCTTGTGCGCACGCACAGGGTAAGATGATTCTTTACCGGTTGATCTTGATCATCAACCTCAGTCATCTGGACATCTTCAAGCCAGCCGAGATCCGCACGACGCTCATTGCGAACACTTTCCGCTGGCTCGCTCCGTACTGGGGTGGTGTTCCGGTCGTGACCGAGCAGTGGCGCAGCCAAGTTCGACTTTGCTGCAGTGTTGTTGCGGCGCAGATGGAGGAGCTAGGCGAGGAGAGCTGCCAGTACGTTCCCAAGCTCGTGGAGTCGTATGCTGCACTGCAGAAGGCGGAGCGGAAGCCGAAGAGGACGTTTAGCATGCTCTTTCCCACGAGCTTCCCGTTCCCGTCCAAGCCTACACCGATGGAGACGGATGTGGACGAGGCAATGCTGGAGATGACGGCCTTACTCGCAGCGGCGCTCACGACGCAGACCAGGCTGTACTTCGACGCCAGTCAGGTCGACATAATGGGCGTGCTGATGCAGGCACTGAAAGTCGGACAGAGCGTGCTGGGCTGTGAAGCGTTTCCGCGCAGTTGGGTGAGCTTGCATGTGAGCCATCATCGCTTCGCGATGAGTGCGCTGGAAAGGATCTCAGAGGTGCTTGTCGACTCCCTTCCGGATGTCTTTGCCCCCGATGCTGCAGAGGCGTACGAGTTCGATACAGCGATATGGCGGACGTTCTTCGACACGCTGTTCGCTGCTGTCAGCAGTCCGGCTCTTGCGATGGAGACCTTCCCGGAGCAGAAGCGAAGGGCTATATGGAAGATTGCTGGTGATGTCCGTGAGCTTGGCGCCGACCTGATACGCCGCACATGGGACGCCATTGGGTGGGAGACAGACGAGGACAGCAAAAGGCTGCACGGCTTCGATCGTATGGGAGGGTACCAGGTGCAGTTCGTGCCCGAGCTTGTTGCGCCGATCGTCGAGCTGTGCTTGAGCGTACATGCCAGTCTGCGCAACGTCGCGGTCGAGGTTTTGCGCACCATGGTCATCAGTACGTGGGAGATCGACCAAGATCTCGGCGTGATCCAAACGGCTATGATCGAATGCCTGGACAAGCTCTGCCGTGCCAAGGCGGTTACGGAGTCTTACCTTCAGAAAACTTTCATCGACGAGATGCTGGAACAGTTTCGACCGCTCCAACACACAATGGAGGACGGCTTGTACAACGCTGTGTGCGATATGTTCGCTCGAATCGAAGACCTCCTGGGCATGCTAGCGAATGTGCACCAGGGAGGCGCCATCAACGAGGCCACGAAGATCGTTGATACTTTACGCCTGATGGAGTTTCTGAGAGATGTGCAGAGTGACGAGGCCTACATTCGGTACGTGCACCAATTGACGGACTTGCAGTCTGCTGCTGGGCATCACACAGAAGCCGGCCTTGCTTTGCGCTTGCATGCGGATCGGTACGAGTGGGACCCATCGACGATTCTGGACGAAATGGCAGAACCGAAGATGCCGGCTCAAACGGCCTTCGAGCGTAAAGAAGGATTGTACTTCGAGATGTGCCAACTCTTCGAAAAGGGTCAGTCATGGCAAAGAGCACTGTCCGCCTATCGGGAGCTCGGCTGGCAGTACGAACAGAACATCTTCGACTTCTCGAAGCTGGCGCGATCGCAGCGGGCTATGGCGAGCATACACGAGCGGATTGCGAAAGGTGACCGTGTCAATCCGAGGTACTTCCGCGTGATCTACAAGGGCTTGGGCTTCCCGTCCAGCCTGCGGGACAAGGAGTTCATCTTTGAGGGCCAAGTGAGTGACCGGCTTGCCAACTTCGAAGACCGGCTACAGCAACTACACCCCGCGGCGCAGATCATACGCGCGAACGTCGAGCCCGAGGTCGAGGGCCAGTATCTTCAGATCTTCGCTGTCAGTCCGAACAAGGATCTTGCGCATATGGTCTACCAGCGCACGAAGGTGTCGCAAGCCGCGCGTGAGCACAGTCTCCTGTCAAACCCGCAGAAGTTCACGACGACTACACGGCATCCTGCACACGACGTGCCCATCACGGAGCAGGCAGTGGACAAGATTATCTATACCACTGCGGAGCCATTCCCGACCATCTTGCGCCGTAGTGAGATCGTTGGCACGGAGAATGTCACGCTCTCGCCCATCCAAGCGGCGATTGAGCGGACGACGCGGAAGACGCAGGAGCTGCAAAGTCTGGAGAAGCGGATTTCTAGCGGCGAAGATGAGGGCGCTATGTCGCGCTTGTCGGAAGACTTGCTGTTGTCTGTGGATCCCAACTCGGACAGCAGCGTGGCGAGGTATCGAAGCCTGCTGCCTGCGTCCGAGGTCCCGGACACGAGCTCGCAGGAGGTCGACCCGGTCATGCTGGAGAGCGAGGAGGAGCCGGTGCTGGATGTCATGCAGCATGCGCTCAAAACCGCGCTGTTGGACCACGCTCTGGCGATTAGGAGATGTCTGGGCCTGTACAATCGGTCGGCGTACGTGGCGACGAAGGCCGAGCTCGTGCCGCGCTTCGAGGCGACTTTCGAGCACGAGCTGGCCATTCTGTTCCCGCAGAGCGCGGGTCTGATGCACGAGCCCAGCCCGAGCGCGACCATCCACGACCAGGCATCGACACAGCACTCGGTGTCGATTGTGGAACCGCACGCCGCGCCCGGTGCGCAACAGCAGCACGCTGACGCCGATGATGCTCCGGACGACCTTGCGCCCCGTCAAGGCCGTCGCTCCTCCATCCCTTGGCTCAACAGGCGCACCTCTTCCAGCAACAACAACAACAACAACAACAACAACAGCGGCAAGCAGACCAACGGCCATACGGACGCAGCGAACGGTGACGGGTCGCACTCGCGGCAGCGCAGCCGCAGTCGGCTTCGCGACCAAAGTCTCACGCGCCGCCTGAGCTTCTTCCGGAACAGCGAGGATCGGCTGCGCCCGCAGGAGGCTTCTTCGGCTGGCGGCGAGGCGCCGTCGGGCATGACTGGCGAGCGGTCGGAGACGCAGCAGGCGACGAACTACACGGCCATGAGCACGGCGCAGCTGAAGAAGCGGCTGAGCTTCTTGCGGAGCTCGACGGCCATGAGTGGCGGGGTGACGGCGACGGGCGAGTTTGTGCAGTAGATAGATGGATAGGCGGGAGCGGTGCGAAGGTGTTTTTTTGGATCCTAGGGGGAGGGACGGTTTCGATACCCCATTTGATTGTTTTTTTTTTCTGGTATCTCCCCGTTTGGTTTTGCCCTGTTTGGGGAATGGATGTAGAATTCTGTACGCTAGTTTGGAGAGTGGGGGATGGTTTGTAGGATCATCGAGGATTAGGCAGCATGACAAAGCTGCTGGTGATCCGCCTACGTGAAACCCCCCGAATGCAGATTGTACGTTTTGGAATAATACAATCGCTGGCAGCCGTCAGCTACTTCACGAGGGCTAGGTTTCGCAGGGGAACGGGTCCCGGGCGGTCATGCTGGCGATACGGTAGGGCCGATCACACACCACGCTCCCCTCCGCCACCGCCACCGCCACCGCCACCGCTCTTGCGCTTCTTCTTCGTCGTCTGAGCCGCACCGCTACTCCCAGCGCCATTACCCACCGTCTCCCTCGCCTTCCCCTTGCCATTGCTACCGCCCACCGGACTACTCGGCCCCGCACCACCTTCCCCGCCTCCGCCCAAGCTAGCCCGCTCCTTCCCCTTCCGGCTCGCCCTAGCCTGCTGCTCCTCGCCAGCCTTCGGCGGGTGCGGCGAGAAATCCTCCTTCCAGTCCACGAACCCGGCTTCGTCTTCCGGCGTGAAGCCCGCGACGATGTTTTGGAAGTGCAGACGGGTTTGGGTCATGGACTTTAATTCTCTCGCGAGCGCTTTACTTAGCTTTGAACGGAATATGGGAGGGACAGCAGATGAGGTAAAGATAGTGACGGGTGCAGGTTGGGAGGTTGGAGGGGGAGGGGGCGGTAGGGCCTTACCTCGCAGCGTTGGAAGGACCACCAGGATAGCTTCTCGTAGCTCTGCAGGATCCAGGCAGCGGCGTTGCGGCGGTCGAGGGAGACGTGGGACTCGGGGCTTCGGTTTGCCTTCCTGGGGGTGGGCGCGGAAGAGGCGGTGGCGATGGGGCGGGATGATGCGGCCATGTTGGTGGCCAAGTCGCTGTTGGAGCGGAATGAACGGGGAAACGAGGCGGTCGTGAGGTGTTTTTGACTGAGGGCTTATCACGCCGTCTTCATGAGCTGTCCTGCGCCGTGCCGTATGCCTCATGCAGGAGTAGCCTCGCTTCCATACTGGAGGGATGTGAGAGCTCGCTTGCGACCCTTGTCGCGTGAGCTTCCCTGCGTGCTTGGCGAGGAGGGCCTGTAGGACCGCAGCAGTGGTCTCACGCGGCAGTCGGGGTAGCGCTCGGCAGAGCAGTGGTATAGTGTATCGTCACGGATATGTTCCTTGTCGGTGATGTTCTGCGGAGCTCGGACGGAGGAGCCCCGGTTTCAGCCACACAGCCACCCTTCCAACGGGCGTGCAGATCTGGGCGTCCGCGCGTTTCTGGTCGTCTGTGTACAGTGCACGAGGGGGAAGCTTCGAAAGAGGCAACTGTACATACCTTATATTGTGTATATGTGCATACGGCTTTATGTTCCTATACCGCACCTGAACAATCGGCCCAGCAATAATTGCCTCTCAAGCTACAGGCAGGAGAAGAGAACCGATGGTGATGGTGATCCGACAGGCCTGAAAGAGGTGAAGCTACTATAGCTCTGCGCATACAAACCCAACACAACCCAACCCTCGCTGCCGGCCAGCTCCCCACCACACACCACATACCACCGCCAGCATGGCCCCGCGCATGAACCCCTGCGCCTACCTCCCGCGCCGCCTCCAGATCGTCGCCTCCCTCACCGCCTTCGTGCTCCTCTGCTTCCTCTTCCTCGGCACCTCCACCTCGGACGCCACCGTCGACCCCTACCTCGCCCAAGTCCCCTTCGCCAAGCAGCTCCAGTCCGGCGCGCACCAAGTCGTCGACAACCTGCCCCATCTGCCCAAGGACTTGCCCTACGTCACCACGCCGCAATGGCTGAACCCCTTCCGCGGGCCCGCGCACACGCCGCCGCCGGAGCAGGCGAATAGCTCGAGCGGGGAGGCGCGGTGGTATAGCGATTTCAAGTGGCGGAACCCCTTCTCCAGCTCCGTCACGCTGGATGAGGAGAGGGCGGTGTTGCCGCCGTTGAGGGTGCGGCCGCCGGTGTACACGTACTTTGATGCGGCGGGCCGGCGGAAAGATGACAAGAGCCGGGCGGCGGAGCAGGAGCTGCTGCTGATCTGGCGCCGGGCGTGGTGGGCGCAGGGCTTTAAGCCCGTGGTGCTGGGGAGGCCCGAGGCGATGAATAACCCGCAGTACCGCGCTGTGCAGACGCTGGAGTTGGAGCCCGAGCTGGATATGGAGATGATGCGGTGGTTGGCCTGGGGCAACATGGGCACGGGGATCCTGTGCAACTGGCTCGCGGTGCCGATGGCGGCGCACAACGACCCGCTGTTGGCGTTCTTGCGGAGAGGGGAGTACCCTCACCTGACGCGGTACGAGGGCCTGGACAACGGGCTCTTCGTGGGCGGTAAAGACGACATCGACAAGGCGCTCAAAGCCGCCATCAACAACCCGGCCGTCAAGCGCGTCAAGAGCATCGTCGAGGCCGTCGAGAGCGAGACCTTCACCGTAGATCCTGAGCACGACGGGGTCGCCTTCTACAGCACGACGACCATCACGAGCAAGTACCTGGCCATCAAGGAGAAGCTCGCGGACCCGGCGACGACCGGCGACGGGCTGGCGATGCTGCCGCCGCTGATCAACAGCCATTTGCACATGACATGGCAGAACACCTTCACATCCGGTATAGCAGTGTTAAAGCCACTGCCGGAGCACACGACCAGCCTGATCGAGCCGGCGATAGACATTGCGCGCAATCTGAGCCAGTGCTCGGATACGCCGATCCCGGCGAGCTGTCCGCCGAACCGGCCACGGTGCAAGCCTTGTGTGTCCTCGCAGATGCTGATAAGCCTGCCACCGGTATTCCGCAACACGAGCACGCTCTTCACGATCGGGACGGTGCCGCACCCCTACACCCTAACCTCCCTCCTGCACACCCGCGACGACCTGAACCTGAAGTTCATCCGCCGCGAAACGAGCCGCGACGCCTGGATCCTCGCCGCGACCAAAGAACTCCTCGGCACCGGCCTGGCCTCCTACGCGCGCCTGGTCAGCATGAAGGAGGCCGTGGCGTCCGACTACGGCTCCGCGCGCTCCCTCTGGCTGACGGCCGAACGCCCGCCCTCCGTCGGCAGCGCGAGGGACTTGGAGGAGCTGGACTGGACGTTCGGCTTCCGGCTCCCGCGCGAACCCATGCCGAACGGGCACTCCGAGACGCCCGTGCCGGGGCCCGAACGGCGACCCCCGCCGCCCAAGCAGGAGTTCGGCGATGGGCCCGTGCCTTCGGAGCTCGATCTCGTCAGGGAGAAGGGGTTGCTGGAGAAGGCGCGGATGTTTGTGCGGAATGGCGCGGGTGGCAGGAGTGGTGGAGGAGGAGGGGGCGGAAGGGGAGCGGGGGACGAAAAGCAGCAGCAGCAGCCGGCGTTTGAGCGCACGCGGGATGTGGTCGAGGCGTGGAACCTGGCGGACACGGAGGCGTGGAAGTTTGTGCGGGCGTGGAATGCGCGGCGCCGGATTGAGCGGCGGCGGTGGGAGGAGGAGGAGGAGGAGTTCTCCAAGGGCGTGTTTCACAAGTGGATTGATCGGATTACGTGATGTTGCTGGCTTTGGCTTTGGAACGTGGTTGTGGGGAAGGGCATGGGGTGGGGTGGGGTGGGGTGTACAAGGGCAACGAGCGATGGCGTTTCGGGCGTGTGTCGGGGGTTATGTTGCTGTATAGGTAGGGTAGACATTGTGTAACAAAACCATGGCCTCGATGAGTTTGCGGACGAGCTGTCTGGTGTAGAAGGCTCGAAGGGGTACCTGTTGTTGTTGTGGAAGTTGCCTGAGGCTGATCGCCAAGGCTTGTCACGATGCCGGCCAAGGCGGGCCCGGGCTAGAATTGCGGGGGAAGAAGCTTTTCGGGAAGGTGCGGACTTTGATTCCGAGCGCATGACGTACGCTTTCGCGCCTTCTTCTGACACAGTGAGTAGCACGCCATTTCCTGTCACTTCAGTACGTACGCTCGCAAGGCAGAGACATCCGGTAGCCTTTTCGCGACAAGCAGAGCAAGGAAGCGGGATTACAGACGCATCGCATCGGTCACGCGACAGCTCGGCAGTGTTGCAACGCTAGCTGGCACGGCGCGGCGCAGGTGACTGGGCGATGATGGCGCTGCTCGGCCACGCCCACCGCAGCCAGGAGCAGCAGCAGGAGGTGCGCGAGGCGCGGCGGCTGCTGAAGGAGCGGGTGCGGAGTGATTGGGAGTACCCGACATTGCCGGCGTATCGCTCCACCGGGCCGCGGAGGAGGAAGGGCGAGGCGGGGGCCGACGAGGGAGACGAGGATGGGGGGGTGGGGGCTAGGGTGGCGGGCTTTCGCTTCCATACGCCGCCGAACGAGGCAGACCGGAATGGGGAAGGTGGCGGCCTGGGCTTGGGCTTGGGCTTGGGCTTCGAGGCGGTGGAGTGGCGCGAGCGGGAGTGCAGCACCGAGACGGAGGCGGAGTCCGGGTCGGATCACGAGAGCGTGAGGTCGACGAGCAGTCACGACAGCATGAAGAGCGGCAAGACGAGCGCGTACAAATTCGACGGCCCGGACAGCGTGGGCGCGCAGATCTCGGACCGACGCACGGCCAAGAGGCGGAAACGGCGGAGGGCGGTGGAAGTGGAGATGGGGTGGAATGATGGGCTGGCGCACTGGATGGGGAGGCGGGATGTGTGGTGCTGTGCGCGGAGTGCGGGGCAGGTGCGGGGGATCGAGGGGGGCAGGACGATGACGGCGACGGCGACGGCGACGGAGACGGCAATGCAACATACCAGCGCGGGAGCCGACTCGACATCCTCCACCCCGCGTACCTCCACCTCCTCCACCGCCACGCCCTCGCCACACCTCTCCAGCGCCGCCAGCACCCCCGACCCCGCGCCACCGCCCCAGGCCCTGTCGTCGCACCCCCCCACCCCGCCCGCCCCAGCAACAGCAACAGCAACAGCAACAGCAACAGCGCAGCCCCCCACCCTCCTCCTCCTCCTCCTCCCCATCCCCCCACCCCTCCTCCCCAACCACCCCATCCGCCGCCGCATAACCGCCGTCCAACACCCGGAGATCTACGCCAAAATCGTCCAGCAAGCCCGCACCCCCTCGGTCCCCATCAACCTGCGCACCCTCGTGGCCGCCCTGGTGCAGGGCTGGAAAGCCGACGGCGAGTGGCCGCCCAAGCCCGCGGCCGGCGGGCTGGAGCCGAGCATCGCCGGGAAGCGGAGGAAGCAGCCGCTGCTGCAGCAGGCGGGTGGGGCGGGGAATGAGGGCGGCGGCTTTCGGCACGGCGTCAAGGCTGTGGGGCGCGTGTTGCGGCTGACGGGGACGAGTGAGGGGGCGGCGGGGAGCCAGCAGCGGCATCCGAGTGCGAATGGGGGGCCGAGGAGTGAGCGGAGGGAGAGGGTTAGGGGCGAGGGATAGCGTCGCTCGCGCCTCGGCTGCTGCTGTTGATTGGGGATCCGGCCAGCATTCTTGCCTTGGTTCTTCAAAGTCATCCGGTGGGATATGAGGAGGGAGGGAGGGAGGGAGGGAGGGAGGGAGGCTGTGCATGCGGTGGTCCGTGGACCAAGTCCTCATCGCCCTGGCTAGGCTCCTAGTTAGGTATGGCCTCATGCGCTACTTCTTTGCGGCGACTGCTGACGATGCTGATGACATAAGAACAAGAAGAAGAACAAGAACCAGAAGGCGAGATGGCCACGAAGACACGAAAAGTGGATTGCTTGTGTTGCATATGAGTTGTTAATTGCTCCGCTCTAGCTGTACAGCGTCCTGCATCTTTTTTTACATCACCCCCTTTTCCCCCTTTGCGACTGATCCGTATCATACATCCATTGCCTTGTCCAAATGCCCGTCCGTATCCGTACTTCCGTTCGTGAATCCCCCGTCATTACCGAGTGCCTGCAACAATGATATTCCTTTCCATCTCCATGCCCATTCCCACAGCCATCACCCCCTTTTTCCATGTGCCACCAACGTGCCCAGGGGCTATACGAGAGCGCATGTTCCGGCCCGCCCGCACGGCCCAACGCCACTCGCTCGCCTGCTCCGCCTCCCGTCACTTCCTCGCAGAAGCATAGTAACTATCCAGAATCTCGTCGTCAACAAACACCTGAATTGACTGCACCAAGCCCCTCTCCGAACCCTTTACGGCCGGCAAAGGCGGCGGCTCCGCCCTCTCCTCCTGCGGCGTCGCGACCTCCTCCGCCTCCGCCTCCTCGTCCTCGGGCGACGACGAGTCGACGGACGACTCGGCGCGGCTGCGGCTCCGGCTGCGCGACGCGGACGTCCGGCTGCGCGACCCACTTCGCCGCGCGGCCGTGCCTGTCGAGAGCGTGGGTGAGGAATCCTCCGGTGTGTTGTTCTTCCGGGGCGGCGGCGGGGCGGGTAATGGCATAGTCGGCGCAGGCGACGACGGCGGCGGCAGAATGCGCATCAGCGGCGAGGTCGAAATCGGGATGTGCACTTCGAGCAGTGCAGGCCCGCCGCCGCCACCAACAAAGGCCGGCGTGACAGTGACCGTGCGATCGAGCATATCATCCGGGAGCGTGATACTCGGGCTCCCCGGGCGATGGATTTCCACCGCCTCCCGCATCAGGCCCAGGATCTTGGCCGCTTTGGCGCCCTTGATGCGGATCTTCTTGGGCTCTTCGGCCTCGGCGTCCGTGCTCGGGTAGTAGTCCTCTGGCTCGGCCGTCTGCAACAGTAGGGATTGTGGTGGTGGTGGTGGTGGTGGTGCCGGCGAGCGGATCATGGTGTTGCGCTTGTTGTTGTTGTTGGCCGCCGACTCACTGCCCGTCGAGTTCTTGCGCGCACGCTTCGCCTCCGCCAGCACGTCCGTCTCGTCCTCGCGCGCCGAGTCCTTGCGCAGCTTGCTCGCCGACCTCTGCTGCTGCGGCCTTGCACCCTCGGCACCCACCTGCGGCTCTGGCGTCGAGCGTCCAGACTCTGTAGACCGTAGCGAGTTGGCCGATCGGGCGTGCATAGCAGTAGACCTCCTCACCTTGTCCAACGTGTGCTTCGCATCCCTCTGCGCCAGCACATTCGTCAACGCCTCCTCCTTGCGGCAATCCAGCGACTTGAGCTTCGCGAAGCAAATGTCCATCGAGCTGTTGATGGCGGCCAGGCACAGGTGCTTGTCAAGCAGCGTGTTACAGTAATCCGGACCGGCCTTTTGCTCCCGCAGGCCCGAGACGATGCTGGTGGACATGCCTTGCCGATCTGAGCGCAGGCTGGCATAGCGAGCGTGCAATGCTTCAGTCTGCTTGGCCAGGTCCTTTAGCGTGTCCAGAGGATTCCGAAGAGTGTCGGAGCGGGATGTTGGATCAGGCGTGCTGGAGCGGAAGGGAAGCTCGGGGGTAGGTCGGTCGACGGTTGGCTTCAGTGGCGGCTCCGGCGTCACACCACGGCTCGATGGCTCGGTCATGAGTGACCTGACGCTCACGGCGGGTTCTTGCTTGGTTGGGGGTTGCGGAGACTCCGGCCGAGGTGGCGGCACTCGACTCGGCGGCTCCAGCCTGGTGGTCACGATCAAAGACGCTTTGCGATGGGACTTGTAAGGAGTGGCTGACGGTGGTCTCGAAGTTGTATCGGCACTCTTGTCCTGTGCAGCAGCTGTGGCGAGCTCGTCGGATCCCTTCTTCAAATGGAAGCTGTCCTTCCACGGCGTGGGCGGCGATAGGCTGAGGCTAAGGGCACCACTCTTGGCAGCCATGTGTTCCGGGCCGCTCTCGATCTCCTTCCAGCCAAAGCTGTTCTTCCGCGGCGTGGGTGGCGGTAAGACTCTTGCTTCGGCTGTCGTTGGCATGGGGCTGTTGTCGTTGTACATCGTATTTGTTTCAGAGTATACTGATGACTGCGTTTCGGGCTTGGGTGCCATGGCCCGAGGCGTTGTCTCGCCCTCTGCCTGGAAGTCAGATGTTGGCGAACCGGTGCTGAACTTGCTCGATGGGAGCTGTAGCGGTGGTGTGGCCGTCTGCTGAGAGGCGTGCACCGGCAGGGGCTTCCGGAGCAGCATCTTCTTGATCCGACGAGGCGCCACCTTGGGTGCGCCCATGACATAGCGAACTTCGGCGTCAGTATTCTGTAGGAAATACGATTCCTGTGTCTCGGGTGCTGTGGGTGGCGTCCGGAACGATGTACTACTGCCGGGGCGGAAATTGACGAAGATAGGCTTCACGGCGGTACAGGCCACTGATTGTGCGACCGCAATCGGCGAACCATCTGTGCTCGACCATCGGGAGTGTGCCGAAGGGGTCCTGGAGTGGGCAGAGCTGTCGCGCGAATGGTGTCTTGGTGACTTTGGAGGTGGAGGCGGCGCAGGGCCTTCCTTGTCGCCCCCAACGTTGACTCGTAGGTTCGGCTTCCATCTGGAACCTTGCCTAGAGGCAGGTCGCTTGCCTTCATCCAAAGTAAGTCCCAGGCCGTGTAGGGACTGGGTCGAGGCAGCGGCCTGCCGACTCATCCAGGCCAGTACATGTGTGGCACCTGTGCTCTGCTGGCTGTCCCGCACACATTCGGTTGGTGCACTGCTAGACCGCCCGTGTCCAGCTTCCTCGGAGACAGGCGAAGTCACGGTCTTCGGTGTATAACGCGCAGGCACAGTCGGTGAGTCCACTGGCAGCTCCTGCACGGTGGACATAGGTTTCAAGTCGCATACACTGGCTTTGCGACCTCGCCGCACCGTCAGCTGAGATAGCCGTGCAGCATTGTTGACGGCAGCAGTCCGTGCAGTGTCATCCAGAGAGGAAGATCGCCGCCGCTGAGACTCTACCCTTGACAATGCAGCTTTCTGTAGGGAGACGGGTGACGCTGGCGGTGTGGGTTCGACAGATGGGAAGAGGCGGTATGCAGCCTTGGGCCCGGCCGCTGTTGGTGGCCTTGAACCCGCAGCCTCCTGCGAACGGAGACTGGCAGGACTATCCGCCCTTTGCATGGTGCCGGTGTGGAGTGCCGATTCGAATGGGAGGCCTACCAGAGCGCTTTACGCAGTACGGTGAAGGCGACGGTAGCCAACGCCAGAGGGAGATCCAGGGTAGCCTATATCCCTCTCTCCTTACTCGCGACCCAGACTGTACAGTGAGCCGCTAGCATCGGTCAGCGACTCAGTCCCTCAGCGCGAAACGCACTGCCCTCAGATTAACCTGCTGAACCCCGCGAGCTCGAAACGACCAGGGCACAGGCAGGTGGACGTTGCGGTTGACGGTATTCGGTACGTAGCCGATGGCGGTTAACCAACGTGAGTTAGTCGGGACTCCTCGATCATCGATGGATGTAGGGCAGGAACCGCAAGCAGCGCGAGTTGCACGCCCGAACCCCCCGAAGCATAGAGAGCCAGGGGATTTCTGAGGGCCAGAAGCATGGTCTCCCCAATCCAGACGCATCCGTCTGGCCTCTAGCCCCATGGCTTGCGGAGACTCGTGGCTCGTGGCCCGTGGGCCTGGTGGTATCAATGGTATGGTCAGATCGCCGCGAAGTCAAGGTGAAACGCAGCACGCAGCATGGATGCACCTAGGGCTCGTGCCCGGGAGTTGTTAGTACGGGCCGAGAGAAGCCTTGCGCAATGGAGCCTGGTGCTCGTGCTCCTGGCGCTAGAGTTTCGGAGACCAGCCACCGCTCGCGTGGGCAACCCGGCAAGAAACGAGCCTGTACCTTGTAACCGATTGTTCTCAATCTCACCAACCCACGTGTACACTGTAGACTGTAGTCTCGGTCCCTCGGGCCTCGGTCTCCTATAAGACTAATAAGATCAGGCTCGACCTCCACAAGCAGGACTCCGGACCACGACGCCGGGATGCGATGTGGTGCCGAAGCGCAACTACTTTCAACGCAGTGCGATACAGCCGGGGGTGTCTCAGATGGCCAATTGGAGCTTTGTCGCAGAGTGTCGCCGGCTCATCGCACTATACAGCCTCGATCTCGATCTCGTTCTCCGAGAGGCTCTCAGCAGACTATCAATACGATAGCTGATGAGGTGGGTTACGACAACATACTAATAATGGCCGACACGGAAAAACAAAGTGAAGTCTGCCGTCTACCTCTTACAAGAGCATCCGCGAGCACCAACGACCGTTGCGAACCAGATCTTGGCCTTGATCCGCCCTATTGACCTCAACGCTGGTCTAAACCCTGTACGGAGGCACGATCGCAAGGCTGTTAGGCATCTAAAGTTCAGGCTGCAAAGCAGAAGGAGGCATGTCAAGCATGGGCACTGCGGACAGCACTGTTCAGCACCTGCGACCATCACTCAACTTTACCTAGTTTCTCGGCAATTATTGCATCACGGGGATGGACGTGTGGATGCTAGCGACGAGAGCACGAAGACCGTGCTCGTGGCTCATCCCAGACTGCATCATCATCACAAAGCAACTTCTCAAGTCAACGTGAGCCCGAAATGAAGGTCTTCACCAGAGTAGAGACGTATCCTGTGGGTCCACAGCAAACAGACGATCGATCCGGGCTTACCAGTTGGCTGGGCTTGATGTGTTTCTGGAGTCTGCATTGTGCATCGTGATATACAGCGTACTCTTATCCGGGTATCTCCTACACCTCCGCCGTGTCCAAAGTGCCTTTGCCGACCGTCGAAGGCGCAGCATCAGGCCCCTTCTGCGCTCGCAGCTTCTCCTCGAACTTCGCAAATTCCTTCATGGCAACCTCTTCCTCTGGGTCCAAGACCTGCTGCACGCCCTTGACCTCCTCGATATAGTGCATCAACATGCTCTCAATGCCGTTCTTGAGCGTTACCGTGCTGCTGTCGCATGTTCTGCACGCCCCTCTAAGCTTCAGCAGCACCTGCCCATCGTGAAAGCCCCTGAACTCGATGTCTCCGCCATCTTCTTGGATCGCCGGCCGGATGCGCGTCTCCAGGAGTTCTTGGATCATGCCCACTATCTCCTCGTCCTCTGGCGCGTAGGAAGCCTGCGCCTCGCTGTTTGAGCTGCCCTGTCCTTCCTCGCCCGTCTTGTTCTCCACCGTCGTCACGATCGGCTGCCCGGCAGTCACGGCTTCGGTGATCAAGCTGAAGACCTCCGGCTTCACGTGCGCCCAAGGCGTCGCGCTGTCCTTTGTGACCGTGATGTAATCTTTGCCGTAGAAGACGCTCGTCACGCCATCGACGTTCAGTAGCTGCGCAGCCAGCGGTGACGGATGAGGCGGTGCGAGCGTTGATCGCGGCGAGAGGTATTCTAGGAAGGAGGATGGAAAGTCATCCGGGAGAATGTCGTGGTTGGGGCGAAACTTGAGCGCATCTGCGTTTGGCGTGTCTTCGGTCTGGATGAAGATGGTCCTTGCCGCAGGCGGCGTTTGTCGCACAATTGGCTGGCTCAAGGGCGCGAGCGTAGGCCGGTGCCGCCTGCCCGACGAGGATATAGGTGTTGACCGTGGTGCATCGGAGAAGTACCTCGTACTTTGTGGTGTGGCAAGCCTCTGGCATCGGGTCACTGTGTTGGTAGACGTGCTGGGGCGGATGAGAGCCTTTGTTAGGCTGCGCACTGCTGATTTGCTCGTCATCGTGTCGGAGCTTCTTCTGCTGACGTGCAGTATAGGTAGATGATAGGGTATATTCTCGAGTGAGCATGGAGTGTCGAGTATGCAGAAACATCGTCGACAGACAAAGCATCCTCGGCATGGCGTCACTCCCGAGCGTCGGCCCGAAGCTTCCAAATCTATCAGAATGGATGGAGGGTGAGGAGGACCACAGTGAGAGACTAGTGTTCGCCATATCACAACCGACATACAGCCACAGTGCAAGTTCGGTGTTGCGAGTGCTCGTGACAATCTGTGATATTCAGATGTGGAGTTGGTAGCCATCAGACGAAACAGGCTGGTATCCGCGCCTGCACAGCTATAGCATGAAAGGAAGTCATGAAACAGATTGCAGCATGTTATCCTGGGCTCATCATACATTAGGTTAACCGAAAACCGGGCTCCACAGCTCTGTTGTTCATCAGGGTGCCAAACCACAGCACACTCCCATCATTCCTCACTCCTCAATAAGCACCTTCTCAAGCGCCCCAGCAAGAGCATCAGCCGGGCCCTCCTGCTCATCCACAACTGCCGGACGACCCATATGGGCCACACCCAAAGGTGAGCCTTCGCTACTCTTCCTCACCTCACTCTCCACCCGCTCCTTGATGCGCTCGTCCAACATTCCCACGATCTTCTCGCTCGCCTGGTCCAGTAGTCTGGCCATCATAGCTTCATCAATGCTCTTGCCATGCGACTTCTCGCTCAGCACACGGGCCGTCAGCTTCAACTCCTTGTCCAGTTCGCGCAAAGCTTCGGGAGCGATGCTGTCGATAGACACGGAGCCCGCGAGCTTCTTGCGGTAGGCGCGCAAGGTCCGCGAAACGGATTCGGTCGAGGCTGTCAAGCTGCCGAAGCCGGTTGCAGCACCCACAGATGGTGCGGCAGTCGATGGGCTCGCATTCGCGACGTTCTCGGTGCTTTTGGAGCGCAGGCTCATTCCCAGCGAGGGTCGTCGTAGTTGGTCTTTCCGCGTAGCAGCATTACGGGGACTCGGCGGCGACGGTGATCGCTGCCTTAGACTTCGCCGTCGCGAAGAAGGCTCGACAAGGCTCGAGCGGAACGCCGGCTCTAATCGCGGTGCCTGCGCGACCGACAGCCGTGATGGCTTCTTTCGAAGCCGCTGCGGCGAGGATGGCTGGGTAGCTGCCCGAGAGGCCGTTGGAGAGCCAGGCTCGCCCTCCTCGATAGATGTGTCGCGCCGGAAACGGGACAGCTCAGAGTACGATATTACCTTGCGCAAAGGCGGACCCACCGTTGCAGGTCTGCTGGGAGTGGACTCATCAACGATGCCAAGTCCGGTCGATGAAGGTCTGGATGAAGTGGCCGGCGTTGTATCCCACATGAAGATGGTGGAGTCGGCTGCCACTGTCACCAGCTGCAGCGCTTTTGGCTTCTCGTCGCCTGTCTGCAAGTCCGCGGCTAGCAGAGCAATGTCTGTAATGCCTTCCGTATGACCCCAGTCACGAGCTAGAAGTGTCCCAAACTCAGAGTACAGCCGTACAGACTTGTCGCTGCTTGAAATGCCGACGATGGTGGGATTGCCAACCAACGATGGCGCAAAGCAGATCTTGGACATAATAACCGCGTCTCCGCCTTCTGGATCAGAGCATTTGAAGCTGAGGCCTGCTTGACCGGACTTGATGCTGTACTTGGAGATGGTCCGATCAGTGGTCGATACTAGGACGGTTGTCTGGTCGGTTGCGAGGCTCATAGAGGTCGGTGCAGATTTGAGGTTGATGGTGCGCAGCATGACGAACACCGCAGAGGAAGGGTCGCCATCAACGCGCTGCAAAGATTCCCGAACAACGATCGTGCGGTCAGCCGAAGCGGACAGAAGGCGCTCTCCATCCTTCGTGGCCATGAGCTCGGTCACCGCGCCAGCATGCTCGTCCATTGTCTGGAGTAGGTCCAGCTCGCCACCGTTCCAGGCAAAGAGCTGAACCGTACGGTCCCTGCTGGAAGTCGCTACGAGTTGAATGCCTGATCTCTCGAAAGCACATATATCGGTGATCTCCGCGGAATGAGCACGCACTCGCACAAGCGGGGAGTTCGACCTTGTGTCGAGCACTGTCAGGTTACCACACTTATCCCCTACGGCTAGTGTAGAACCGTCGGAGAGAGGCGTGACAGCTCTGAGCTCGTTTGCCAGTCCATACGGGTCCGGGAACGCTTCGAGTGGCACAACGAGCGTCGCAACAGAAGCACCTTCGGCATCCCAGATCTGTACCGTACCACAACCAGCGAACGTAAGAAACGCTGCGTCCGGAAGAGCTGCGTACTGCACAGGTCGCACTCCCAGCACGGCATCCTCATGCGCTGCAAGTTGGTTGGATATAGCGTCAGCGTCAGCAGCATTGTTTGTCAGTCGAATGCCATCTTGAGCACTGAGTTCCACCATGATATTGTCTAAGCTTGCCATAGCAATAACCGTAGACCGGCTGCCTTTGAAGGCTTTGAGCGGTGGTAAAGTCTTCCTCCTCGGTGCCTTCCTGACGAAAGCATCTGCGTTGCGAAGCCCGTCTAGGGTCATCTTCTGCTGTTCCTGACATGCCCCTGCGATGCGGAGATTGTTATCACCGTCGAGCACAGCAGCGGAGATTGGAGACTCCACAATAGCGATGCACGTTAAGCTCTGGGCCTTCTCGATATCATTGAGCGAGCATATCTCGCCAGTCTCCGCGCACACAAGAGCCTCGGTGTCGGAGATGGCCAGCACACTGACGAAGTTCGCCTCCAGCATGTCGCCAAGCAGACTGTTCTTGCCAGACAGCACTCTTTGTTTCGGATTGAGAATACTGTTTCCGTACTCGGAGTTTCGCGTCTCAGTCCGCTGTTTCGGAACCACTGGGGTGAGTGCAGATTCCGTTCGTCGGACGTCGATAGCAGCATCTTCGTCTGGCCGCCATACCTTGACGAAGCGAAGACCCGCCGTAATGAGCGACCCGCCCATCCAAGCCATGCAGTTGATGAGCGTCGTGCACTTGTTGCTGGCGTGCAACTGTGCGATGCCCGTCCGGTCGTCGATCTGCCACATGTAGAGAAAGCCATCATTGACCGTCCCGAGCGAAGCTAGATACCTCGAGTCGGGACTGAAGCTGAGGGCGTGTACGCCAAAGGTATGCTCGGCAAGTACACAGACGGGCGCATCGCTGGTCTCATCCGCGAGCGAGAAAATAAGGACCCGCGGCTTATAGCCAGTCTCCCCTAAGGCTAACCATCTGCCATTCGGACTGAGGGCGACAGACGTAGCTGCTTTCACACGATCTTTGGCAGTCGTGGTTCTCCCAGTTGGAGATTCTGACCAGTCGCGGCCGGAAGCGCCGAGCGGCGACGCACCGAGGCTTGTCTCCTTGACGTGCCCCAGAGCTCTATGTCGTGGCTCGCTGGGTGTGGGAGAGATTGGCCATACTCCATTGGCTTCCCGCCCAAGGCCTGGTAAGGTCGGCCGCGCTCTGAAGAAGCGCTGCGTGACTCTCAAGTCTTCTCCCACTGTAGCAACGACTGCTGCGGCTCCTGCAGTGTATGCAAACTTGCGCGCAGATGGCAGGCTGTCGAAGCCGTTGGCTGACGTTGTCGTCGTGCCAATGACCCTGCTCAACCGAAGCCCAGGCTCTTCATTTCTCGTCGCCTTTACAGGCGATCGTGGGGTGGTATTTTTGAAGAAAGGCGAGTTGGAGGGCGTCAGGCGCAGTGTCGAGTGGCTCATCCTGGATCTAGTTCAGCACGCCGCCTACTGTGCCAAGGTACTCGAGGTGAATGCCAGCTCAAGTTCGAAGTCATTGCCCGGTGGTCATGTCAGTTTGTAGATTGCTGGAATGTGTCGTGCAGTGCGACTCGGCCCTCGACCTCACTTCATCTTGCGCTTCGGCGGCGCATAACCAAAGACGATCGGCATTGAGTGTTCCGCAAGTGTGTAGCCCCCAAGGCCCTGTAACATTGGGTGTGCTCGTCAAATGCAAGGACGATGCAGTGCGCGCGCGTGCTCAGTGCCATCAACGGGAGTGGCCGCCCCATTGGCGCCATGACCACCACGATATCATCGTGCAGCTGCACCGGTCGCGGCGACGCGGACATGGAGTTCACGGCACACCGTCATGAACTCCGTACCAACGGCGCTCGAACGCAATCAACGTCGTCCGTGCAAGACTCCAAACATCGGCACAGTTTGCGCAGCAGTACTGAGATAGAAGCTGAGCGGTCTTGTGCCGGCAAACATGCGGCTGAAACAAGCCTGATCCGACGCGTGAGCTGACGCGATCGAGAGTATACCAACGGTCGCGAAGGAGGTTCTGCTACGGCGCTGCTCGTCCGGCCGGCTCGTTCAAGAGCAGCGGGTCGTAGCGGAAGGCACTCCGATCTGGACCACGCAGAACCTAGCAGGCCGACCGGAACGCCTGGAGTCGGGACTCTTCTCGTGGCCATCATCAGCCATTGTTGCGCTTGCGGTGTACGCGGTCCGGACGAAAGGCACGCATGACGCCAAGCCGTGGCCATCACCGTTTTCGGGAGCTCTTCTCCACAGCCCACAGTGGCACAGCCCACTGCCCCGCCATCGTTTTGATGTGCAGTAGTGAGTAGGCTCGGTAGCGTAGCGATGGTGACAATTATTACCCAGCTGATCTCGTTGCAAGAGGCATCAGAGCGGCCACAGAGGTACACAATGGCGCGATGGTGCACTCTCGTCCTACATCAGAAGGTTTGCAATCAAATCCGTTCCGCCAAAGAGCACAGGCAAACCGGGACCTGGACCACCAGCTCAGCGATTAACCAGCCCGGCATAGCAAAACTACACCTCGGGCCTGCCCTGCGTGATGCTTGCTGCCGCTAGCCCTGCTCTCGGTTCTAATAGCTTGAGAAGCTCCATGTACCTACTGCGCTCGTGCTCTCGTCTGGTCACTTCCATCTCCTCATCTCCTCTCCGCTCTCCATAGCATCTCTACTCCGTACAGTCATTCCACACCTGCCCAAGCGACGAAGACAGTCACTCTCCCCTCAGGGCTCGACTGTGATTGCAAAAGCCCAGCATGTCTGAAGGCGACGTGCAGCCGCCTAAGCCAGCGGTGCCGGAGGCGCACGAGGTCGACACCTACCATGTGCCAAAGGCCTACTTCGAGTAAGACGTTACCCGCGCACACGGGCCGTACTGGCATCTATTGACATGACCCAGCAAGCACCCGAAGAAGCCGCATGTCGACGATCTCGACCACTACAAGGAGATGTACAAGGAGTCTATTACCGAGCCGCACAAGTTTTGGGGCAAGATGGCGCGCGACAACCTGTCGTGGGAGCGAGACTTTCAGACAGTCCAAAGCGGTAGCCTTGCTGGCGGGGACACTGCTTGGTTCTTGGAAGGCAAGCTCAATGCGTCCTACAACTGCGTAGACCGGCACGCTGCCAAGGACCCGAACAAGCCAGCGATCATCTACGAGGCTGACGAGAAGGGCGAGGGCCGCACGATCACCTACGGCGAGCTTCTTCGAGAGGTATCCAGGCTATCGTGGGTGCTGAAAGAAATGGGTGTCAAGAAAGGCGACACCGTTGCGATCTACATGCCCATGATCCCAGAGGCTTTGATCGCCTTCCTCGCGTGTTCGCGCGTTGGTGCGATGCATTCTGTAGTCTTCGCCGGCTTCAGCTCCGACTCTCTGCGTGACCGATGCGTAGATGGGAAGTCCAAGGTCGTCATCACCACGGACGAAGGCAAGCGCGGTGGCAAGCTGATCGGCACGAAGAAGATTGTCGACGAGGCGCTCAAGCAGTGCCCAGACATCAAGCACTGTCTCGTGTACAAGCGAACAGGGGCCGAGGTGCCGTGGACCGAGGGCAGGGACTTGTGGTGGGCTGACGAGATGGAGAAGTGGCCTGCTTACTACCCACCGGAGAGCATGAGCTCGGAAGACCCACTGTTCTTGCTCTACACATCCGGCTCGACTGGCAAGCCCAAGGGTGTGATGCATACGACCGCTGGCTACCTGTTAGGGGCTGCAATGACTGGCAAATACGTCTTTGACATCCACGACTCCGACGTCTTTTTCTGCGGTGGCGATGTCGGCTGGATCACTGGCCATACCTACGTCGTCTACGCCCCTTTGCTGCTTGGTGTCGCTACAGTCGTCTTTGAGGGCACACCAGCATATCCAGATTTCAGCAGATACTGGGAGGTATGCGAGAAGCACGGCGTCACACAGTTCTATGTCGCACCTACCGCGCTCAGGTTGCTCAAGCGGGCGGGTGACCACCACGTCAAGAACCCGATGGACAAACTCCGAGTGCTCGGGTCTGTCGGCGAGCCGATTGCGGCTGAGGTGTGGAAGTGGTACTTTGACATTGTTGGCAAGGAGGAGGCGCACGTTGTTGATGTGAGTGCTGTATGCAGCTACATATCGACACGCAGACGGCTGACTTGTTCCACAGACATACTGGCAAACGGAAACCGGCTCCCACGTCATCACACCCCTTGCCGGTATCACACCTACGAAGCCAGGCTCCGCCTCGCTACCTTTCTTCGGCATCGAACCTGCGATCATCGACCCCGTCTCTGGCGAGGAGATCCACGGCAACGACGTCGAAGGCGTGCTTGCGTTCAAGCAAGCATGGCCATCGATGGCACGCACAGTCTGGGGCGCACACAAGAGATACATGGACACGTACCTGAACGTGTACAAGGGCTACTACTTCACAGGTGACGGCGCGGCAAGAGACCACGAAGGCTATTACTGGATCCGCGGCCGTGTGGACGACGTCGTCAACGTCTCAGGGCACAGACTCTCGACAGCGGAGATTGAAGCGGCGCTCATCGAGCACCACGCAGTTGGCGAGGCGGCCGTCGTTGGCATCGCTGATGAGCTGAGCGGCCAGGCTGTCAACGCGTTCGTGTCTATCAAGGATGGCCACGAGGTCAACGATGCGCTGCGGAAAGACCTCATCATGCAGGTGCGGAAGAGCATCGGGCCCTTCGCGGCCCCGAAAGCCATCTTTTGCGTCCCGGACCTGCCGAAGACGAGGTCGGGTAAGATCATGCGGCGTATTCTGCGGAAGATCTTGGCGGGTGAAGAGGACCAGCTGGGTGATACGAGCACACTGTCGGATCCGAGTGTGGTTGACAAGATCATTGAGACCGTGCACCAGGCGAAGGGTGGGAAGAAGTGATATGATGGTAGCGTGTGATCGGCACATGTGGTGGCTTTTGGATAGTTCGTCGTGGACTGGATTTGTTGGATACCATCTCGGGCAGTCTTTCAGTAGTTATGTACGGTCCATAACTTGAGTAGAATGGTCATTACGTACAACGCTGATGTTGTTTCGTACACAACGCTCAAGTTCTGTAGCACCATCGTAGTAAAGCACGGACTGAACGGCTTTAAGACCGGGGGATCCCCGGTAGCGAGCGTCGGCACGAAGCTCACACTCACACTCACCTGGCAACTTTCCATGCCAAGTCAACTCTTGCCATCCCCATCCGCAGCTCTATCAACACCCTGCGAATGCGCCCAATCGCCCGCCAAAGCGCTCGCTTGGCAAGTCACAGTCGAGCCGCAAGCTGTAGCCGGATCCGACAGCCTTCAGTACCCAGGAGCGGCGCGCCTCAACATACACGAGCGTTCCACTACAGCGCAAAGCGCGCATCCGATGCACGACCGCCGGGAGAGCACAATGCATGGCTCGAGCAGCAGCGCGAAGAGCAAAGAAAGGTCGAGGATGGCGCGGCGAAGCCTGAGCAGACCGCGGAGACGGACATTGCAGGGCCGAAGACGAATGGAGATGGCCGCAAGCCTACGATGAGGAGGACGATGCGGAGTAGGCGTGTGACCGATGTGCCAAAACCACCACCCATCCCAGACTGGTTCCTGAAACACAATGTTGTACTTGTCAAGGACGTGTCACCCCAGTCCGCTGCGGAGGAGGGGAACAGGCACATCGTTCGCTGTGTGGACACGGATACTGGGCACACGTTGTTCACTGTGCCTTACTACGATTCAACACCTGTTCATGCAGCGCCGGGGAAGCGCGTGCAGGTGGACGTCAATGGTGAAGTAGTGGACATCAGCGTGCTGGGCATCAGCCCGGCCTTCTGGGATACGCTGCCAAAGGAGGTACAGGTGCCCTGGATGGTTCGAGAGCTGGTGACTCAGCGTGCCAAGCCGCCAAACGAAGTCGATCTGGAAGTGTTGGGCGAGCTGTTGGTGGCATTGCCACGGAAGCAGCAAGAGGAAGTTCTCCGTATCGAGGCCGACAACCGCCGGGTGCCTGGGCTTGAAGGCGGAGAAAGGAGTTCTACCGAGCAGCGCAATCCGGCTCCGAGAGTACACTTGCAAAGTACCAAAGTGCCAGATGGTCTACCAACGAGTCTATCAAGGAACTTTTTCGATCACATGATTGTTCCAAGCCGAACTATCTCGCCGCCTGCGACCAGCGATCAGAAGGGGTCAGCCTTTCGAGGCCTTGCGGATTCTGGTCTCAAAGGCTTTCATCCGCTGGGGTACGTGTTCCTGGAAGCTGAGGCGAGCGCACGTGCCGGCTTGTCACTAGCAAGAGAAGGATCCCCGTCGTCTTCCTTTGCATCAAACAGGGTTGACTTATCGTTGCACTGCCCTGACTCCGACGAGCATGACCATATGGACCGCTATGTTAGTCAGTTGGCCGAGGCGGTGCACGCGAACGTCATTCGGCTAGACGCAAACGACATCGAGGACCTTACTGCCGAATACGTTGGCCAGGGTCAAGACTCCCCTGGCTCCTTCTCTACCTTGGGCTACGACGTCTTTGATGGCTATGAAGCCGCTACGCCTGGACAGAACACGAAGGCCTTCGGCAGCTCGGCAGAAGACGCGGATGAGTTCGACGTAGATGAGGACGAGTACGACGAAGATGAGGACGATGTCGACGACCAACCTACCGGCGGCTTCGGGAGTATGGAAGACCTGCGGAAAGCGCTGCATGACCGCCGTTCGGAGCTCGGCAAGGCTTTGCAGGGAATCGGTATAGCTGGTATCACCATAGGCAAGCCGCAGATCATCCATGCCGGATCCGGAGGTTCGCGTATGCCGCCGCGGAGCATGACCTCGTCATCGTCGTCTGACTTCGTGCAGTGGGATGATGCGAGGCTCAGGGCGCTCTTGGATGGCTTGGTTGATGCCGCCAAACAGAAGCGCGCCGCTCCTGTAGGCCCTGAACAACCAGAACCCCTGCGCCAACTATCCACTGCGTCGAAATATCATCACAACCGGCTTACACGAACGGCGCAGCTTCTGGTTGGCTACTTGAGCAAGAATGCCGAGGACGCAAAGGTACCTATCAAGCTGGAGACTGAGAAGCAAAGCCAAAGTCCCGACAATGCTTCTTCCATCCCGCCCACTGAGCGCACGATAATCCACATTCGTGACCTGAAGGACATATGTCGCTCGCGGCTTGGCGATGCTGTCGTTAGGGAGCTTGTGCGCGTCGTGCAGAAAAGGCGACGCGCTGGTGAAAGCGTGCTAGTTATCGGCACGACGGCTCAAGCGAGTAATAACATATTCATGAGCAGTCCGCATGAAGCCGAGGATTTCCCTTTCCGCACCATCACGGTACCGCCGTTGTTCAAGAACAATGCAAACGATATCAACGAGCTGACCTCGTCTGCCGACGCAACAGCTTCGAAGACGCTAAAGCAACCGGCGTACAATCGTATCCTCGAGATCAACCTCCGCCACGTTCAGAGCATGCTGCGACGCATCAAACCCGGTCACAACACTGATTTGCTTGCGCACGAAGCTCGAGATCAGATGGCTCTCCACGGCACGCACTTGTTGACGGAGAAGGTTCTGTCGCTCGATGATGTGCAGCGTATCGTCCTCACCGCCATCGGTCTGACGCAGTCGCACGCCCGATCGGACAATGTTCAGCCGATACATATTGCGCTGGCCACATACATAACAACGCGTGTCGACCAAGTCGTGCAGCAGTGGTCGTCCAACAACCGAATGTCGAAACTGCCGAAAGCTTTCAAAGCCGCATCAAAGGGCAAGGACGGCAGCGATGGCGGAGACGCAGAATCCGGGCCCAACCGAGTCGAAGAGATCAGAGGGTCCTGCAACCCGCACGAGACTCGACTGTTGACAGGTGTCGTGGATGCGACCAACATCAAGGTCGGCTTCAATGATGTACATGCTCCCGTTGAGACTATCGACGCCCTGAAGACACTTACCACCCTCTCGCTGCTTCGACCAGAGGCCTTCAAGTACGGCGTACTCGCCAACGATCGTTTACCGGGGCTTCTACTCTACGGCCCACCGGGTACTGGCAAGACGCTGCTCGCCAAGGCCGTAGCCAAGGAGTCGAAAGCTACGGTGTTGGAGGTGAGCGGAGCCCAGATTTACGAGAAGTATGTCGGCGAAGGCGAGAAGATGGTTCGCGCCGTCTTCAGCTTGGCCAAGAAGCTGAGTCCGTGTGTCGTCTTCATTGACGAAGCCGACGCAATCTTTGGCAGTCGAAGCAGCGCCGGGAACCGTAACACCCATCGAGAGATCATCAACCAGTTCCTGCGCGAGTGGGATGGGATGGACGACCATAGCGTCTTTATGATGGTGGCGACCAATCGACCTTTTGACCTCGACGACGCAGTCCTACGACGTCTACCGAGAAGACTGTTGGTCGACCTGCCCGTAGCGAAAGACAGAGAGTCCATCCTCGGCATCCACCTCAAGCACGAAGCTCTGGACGATTCCGTCGCGCTGGGCAAGCTGGCGGAGCAGACACCGCTCTACTCCGGCTCAGATCTCAAGAACCTCTGCGTGTCAGCGGCGCTCGCGTGCGTTAGGGAGGAGAATGAGCAATTAGCCTCACACAAGGGCGACGAGACTTTCAAACTCCCTGACAAGCGCACTCTCAATGCCACGCACTTCGAGAAAGCTATTGCGGAGATCAGCGCCAGTATAAGTGAGGACATGAGTTCGCTCACGGCGATCCGAAAGTTCGACGAGCAGTACGGAGATCGGAGGGGTAGGAGGAAGAAGGCCGGGTATGGGTTTGGCATTGGTGCGGCGGATGGCGTGGTGGACGAGAATTCTGTGAGGGTGAGGCAAGGATCGGCGAGCCAGGAGAGGCCGCCGCCGGCCTGAGTTGTGCTGGGAATCTAGCGAGTAATCACCAATACTATCTTGGAGGCGGAGTCGAAGGACCTCTGCCTGCGTCTCGACTCTTCAGCGCTCATTATACACTTCGACGCATACGGGCTATCGTGGCTCGGAGCGCGCTGATCGGAGAGCTACCAACCCTCAAGGCGACAATGCTGGACCAAATTCCAAGTCATGGCGTATTGCAGTACACAGTCACTAACCGTGCAAGCTCTATCTGAGAATACTGCCGAGGAACTGTGAATGATCCGTCAGTAACGTACATTAGCACAATACTGACCAGGTGAAGGTGTTGTCTCATACTATGTGTTGTGGCATGCGTTCGAAACACCACACGGCCCAAAATGGCCGCCCCGAAAAGCGCTCGGCCTCGCATTGGAAGGAGAGAACCAAGCAATAGAGCTCAAGGCGAACGAGCAGCCAACTTGCACTCTGACCACGTCGAAGCTTCGACATGCTGCAGGAAACCGTTTCCTCAAACGCTCTCTACGCGGCCTCCCCTCGCACTTACTATTCAGCTATCCGTTACGAGCCGGATCGGGTGCACCCAGCGCTCCGGCCAAAGGCTCCAGATCGTGGGACAGACGCAGAGTGGGTCACTGGGCTCGCTTCACCAACAGCACAAAAAGGCGGCCTCCAGCGCCATCCATCAGCTTCCTACAACGGCCTGGCCACCAAACCGCCAGACCTGTATTTTGGTGTCTACTTCGACGATCTGAGGCGCGCCCCAGTCACACCGAGCACGGCAACGCCCAGCAGTAATAGGCGTACAGAGGACAGTCGTCCATGGTACTACGATAAGCCTCTTCCGCCTCTGCCGAGAGAGCCCCTCGTCATCTCACCCCTGGTATCACCTCGTGATCGGGTCCGTTGGTGCGATGGGCCTGGCAGGGTGGCAGTGAGAGTGAGCGGGCCAAAGGCTCGTCCAAGAAGCGTCGCACTCGAACTCGAGAGTGATCCTGGCGTTGACAAGCGCCCTATCGACAGCTCGCGCTCTTCCAGGAATACAGACCATGGGACGGGCCTGTTCGTATGCTTGAGGAAGCGTGCAAGGCACTATGCGAGGTCTGCTCAGGGCTGGGGTCATCGGCGGTGACATAATGTAAAGCCGGCGGAGTGCTTCACTATGGCCGTGATGGGTAATTCAGCGCCCAGGATCACCACAGGGTGTTACGCCAGTGGAGGACCTGGAGACTTTGGGAAAGTAGACACCAGGGTGCATCGCATTGTGGTTCCGAGACGCTTGTCTCGCGGAAGCTGTGGCGCAGAAGCGAAGATTATCAGAGCCGGAGAGGCAGGTGCACCAAGTAGCCGCCCTCTGGGTCATGCACTCCAGACCTTCCCATATCTTTCGTTCACGGATGTACGGTAGTCGGCTCTGGTGGCTCGATGGAGTATCATCAAGTCAAGCTTGGCCCAGTCCGAAAGGCACTCATCTTGCGATATAGGCACTCCATACTGTTCGACCTCCTTCGGCACTTCGCTTCCCTATTGATGTCTTTACGTTGGCCGAGTGCACACATTAATATCAGAATGACAAATCTCATCCGATCTTGATCGCATCGCATTGACGCCAGACTGCTGCGCTGGCTTTTGCCAATGCTGCGTGCAGCGGAACCACGCCATCGTGCAGGTTCCGGTGAACGCAGGAGCGAATAGCGCTTACTGCAGCGCGATCCCATGATCGCATCGCCTTCGCCGGTCGATCATTGAACGCTAAACTACAAATTATGGTGGCAGACATCGCATCGCAATGTTTTCTTGACAGAAGTGAATTGCTGACTTCGCGCAGGACCGAAGACCTCGACATACCATCGTCTAGGCCTTGCAATATGGCTGTGCTAGATGCAGCTCCCGGTCCCACGGGCCTCTTTGTGCTGTCGCAGTATATCGCACGAGAGCGAGCCGTGATGACGGCGAATCCACGAGGTGCTCAACGTACCATAATGCTGAGAAGAGAACCGTGAGGCGCTACTCAGCTCAAGTCCAGGCGACCAAGTAACATGGACCGTTTTCAGGTCCGCAAGCGCTTGTGTGCTCATAGTTCGGTGTGCCGGCACTCAGTCGCGCCTTTCGGACCTAAGCATTGTGGCCATCCCGTCGTCAAGCGCCCGGGCCAGAGGTTGTACAGTGGTGTGGGACCGTAGCATCCACTCATGGGTGCCTCCCAGCGACTAGGTTCAAAGGGTCATGAGACAGGTCGCTTCCTTGGGCAAGATCCACTGATATGAGCAGTCCGTCGTTCGCAGGAGCTGACCACCTGCAAACCGTTCTGAAAATACTTATCCTCGTCTTTGTTTGCTAGCACGTTACATTGAACGTAGATTCCTGCGTGTTGCCCCATTTAGGTACTCGGCATTGGCCAGTCGAACAGAACATGTCGGATCCAGGCTCGGAGAAGGAAGCCGCATCCGGCGCATCTGCCAGCGCAGCAGTGGCGCGGCCTAGCTATGCATCTCTCCAGCGGCTGATGAACCTTGAGCCTCTCCTCGCGGACGAGGCGTGGCACAGCAGCAGTGACCATGGTTTCCACAACACTATGGTAGGCCAGTATCGGTTTTCACGCGAGGTTGACGGCATTCCAAGGTCATACCAGCGAGCAGACTCCGACACAATCTCCCTGGCGATGACGGCTTACAGCCACAGCACCCATCTTGGGAGCTCTGCGAGTTGTACAATCTCCGGATACTCTCCCTACGCGCCGTCTCTTGGTTCGTATCCCTCGATAGCCAGTGAGTCCTCGGTGCGAACCAGCAGTGTCGACGACATTCTAAGACCTCGGTTGCTTCCTGACCAAGCCGACAACGTTATGTCCGTAACGGCGACCGCATCCCTCCAGGGCACCCTTGTGTGTGCTTACAGCTTCCTCGCCTGCTCGTTCAGTTCGAACACCTTCTCGGATTGGGAGACTCATTGCCAGAGCCACTTCCGAGGCCACTTGCCTAAGAGGGTCAGCTGTCCATTCGAGTGCGAGTGGAATACGTTAGCCGCAACTGGCGAGGAGGCCTGGAGGAATCGCTACGCTCACATCGCTGCCGTCCACGAGCCAGGCGATGCTGTTGACCAAAGGAGGAAACCAGATATCACGATGATCGAACACCTTTGGAGACATCGCATTGTTGACGATGCTCAGAAGAAGGAGCTCAGACAGTACGGCCGATTGACGAATGACAGTATCGTCCTTCGTTCAGCTGGGATTGAGCGGGACAGGCGGCGGGAAAGAGGACATCGAAGTTGAGATGGAACGAAGGACACATTTCCCAGCATCGATCGCGGCGCGACACCTTTACCTCGATGTCCCTGGGGCTCTCCTGTTCGACTCTTCAACTTCACACACATCGCGAAGAGGGAAATGAGACGGGAGGGCCTGCGACCGGTCAGCAGGCGTCGACTCAATGTAGTGCAGAGACTGGATGACCAGGCGGTGTTACAGAGTAGACGCTGGTTCGCGACGGAAACAATCTCTGCCTGCGAAGAAGCTATGGCCGTGAAGAGTCCAATACACTTGTTTTCCTCTGCAGTCAGGCGGTGGTCGTAGGGACGTTGACATTGACAAGCACGGACGAAATGTTGCCTTAGGCAGAAACGGCAGAAATTCCCTTTGCATTTCTCACGCGGCACTTCTGACTTATATAGTCTAATACAACGTCTTTGCCTTCTAGCGAACCACTTACTGTGCTTGCCACTGCCGCTCCAACCTGACTATCTGCGCCCAATCCCGCAAGGGCAGCAAGACACACAGCCTCCCCGCTAGCGCTGAGGCCGCCCTGCTAGTCGCCTCACTATAACCGTACTCAGGCAACCACGCGCCTTGTAATTGTATCTGGACCAGCAAGATCTACTGCAGGTATTGCAGACCTATATCTGCAGTGTAGCCAGCATCATGAATCATTTGTCGACCCACGTTATGCGCTGGTCGCCCTGCGAAGCAATCCTTCCTTTGGCGACCTCTCCCTTTCAACCACCTCGGTCCTGACGAGCTCGGGTACATGCACAACGAATGCGACAATCTTTCGGACACCGCCATCAGCTGATGCAGAGACTGCCGCTCGTCGCGGTAGATATCATCGGTGCCTCGCTGAGCTCTGCAACGACGATTCTGCAGTGCTATAGCCTACGAGCACCTTGTGGCCACGAAACTTCTGTGAATATGTTCACGTTATGTGTGCAGGAAGTGAAAACGGCTGGTCCAGCGCACATTCATCACTCGCAGGAGCGAAAAATGTCCTTGGAAGCGCTGATAATGGCCTGTACAGACGCGGCACCGTCACGCTGGACTTGCTCACCACATCAACATCGGCCGCCAATCAGAGTCAGGGTCTGTCCTAACAAACGACCGCAGGGGTCGCAACAGCTGACTTCTGGCTAGGTAGTCTTGGTATGGGCACGGCAACAGGCAACTTTACTGTATAGAGTGAGAACATATCAAGCCTACTCGACACTCTGAAAAGCCAGGGTGATACCGGGTCTGTCCTTTGGGTATACCGCTGGAGCCGCCTTTTCGTCGCCAAAGGACCACGGCAGCCTTGTCTTGGGCGGATACGATCAGGCTCGATTCATTGCTAGCAATCTGAGCACGCCGCTTGGAGGCAGTAACAACCAGACGGTGGGATTGAGCTTAGAAAGTATCGTTGCGCAGAATGTATTTGGTGGAACATTGTCGTTGTTGACGAGTGGTGACCCTATCGTTACTATACTGGATGCGACAGTTTCCCAGTTATGGCTGCTACAGAGCGTTTGCAACCTGTTCGCTCAAGCGTTCGGCCTCACCTATCACCCGCTCACCGGCCTCTCTCTTGTCAACAGTACGATTCACAGCCACCTCTCGGACATGAATCCCTCAGTTACATTCGCCATCGCCGGCAACAGCACGTTGTCGAGCTCAACGACACACATCGAACCTCCATCTTCAGCATTTTATCTGGAAGTGGGCATTCCGATATACAACTCCAGTACAACATACTTTCCGATCCGAGTTGCTGCCAAAGAGAGCCAGTACGTTCTAGGCCGGACGCTTCTCCAGAGAGCGGATGTGTTTGTCGACTAGGAGAGGCAGAACCTCACCGTGGGACACGGGGTACACCAAAACGCGACCAAGATCAAGCCAAAGATAGGCTTAGGAAGCCTACTTCTATAGAGCCGGAGAATCCGGCTCAGACAACGGCAATGGGCTAAGGAACAGCATAAGATTCGCCTTCATATTTGAGCACTCCGGGATAGGGCTACGACCACAACGAATCAGGCAAGACGAGTACGACCCATTATGCCGTGGAAGGCAAGAGCTGTGGTACGTCTTCCTTCTTACACTTCTCCTGGCCCGAAGCTAACGCAGTTTATGTCAGCCACGGCCCACACAAGCTCACCGAGGTATAGAAGACGGAGCTCACGCGTGCAAGTACGCTGACATAATGGCCAAGAACGACATGAAGCAAGGCAGGAGCTTCTGGCGCCGGCGGACGCGGTGGTAGGCACGTGGCAGTGTCCCATGCTCATCAGAGAGTGAAGAACTTGTCTCAGGGGACACTCACACGCAGATCCAGATGGGACATGATTTGAAAACCCCTTCGGCCGAAAGCCATTGTTGTTGGCCAGTGGAGTCTAGGTGCGCCCGTCGCTGGACAGTCAGTGGGTGTCTCACAGAAGTCGTAGCTTCAATGGTCCTCACAGAGTACTGCCCTCAGCCCGCCTGATCTTTTGATGCGCTTGCCAAGGATGTCCGGCTTTAAGATTCGCAACTCGCAGCCTTCTGATCTCCCAGTGTCGATGTTGCTGTCCGGGTATCCAACTATCCTATGTCTTCCCATCAAAAGACACGGCTTGACATGCTCCAGTGCTTCATACAGCGTACTGGAGCGCTTGATGATGCCGGTTGGCCCTGACGCATAGTAACCTTCTCCCTCGCATCGTCCGCGGCCTTCGCGTTGCGACAACGCGTACGTGCAGTACATTGAGATACAAGGGTATCGACGTCGTGCTTCGAGCTCTCCTTATCCTGAACGTCGTAGGAACTGGAGCTGATGCAAGCTGTTGCTCCTCTAAGTACGTACACTGCTCTAATCGGCCGATCTCGAGAGCCGAGCTCTCCCACCTCAGCAACCTCATCATCACACCCGTCATGGTCGGCAGGCTTCAAGACCGCATTGCCCTCGTGACAGGTGCAGCTTCTGGCCTAGGTCGGGCGATATGCCTTGCGTACGCCGCCGAAGGAGCGAAACTATGCTGTGTTGACATCTACGAGGCGCCGCGGAACCAGACCAATGCCGAGACGGGCAAGGCCGACGACTACAACAACCGCATTCAAGGCGAGACCACTGTACAAGAGCTGCAACGCTTACATGGAGCTGATGTGGCGGTGTTCGTAAAGGCTGATGTGACCCGTGCGGGAGAGGTTGAGGCAGCTGTGGCAAAATGCGTGGAGCGATTCGGCAGGCTAGATATCATGGCCAACAATGCGGGTACGATATGCACTGATGGGTAGAACCAAGGCTTAGGTGCGCCATGGGCTGACCCTCACATCCGTCACTCTAGGTATCAGCGTAGAAGCTACGCATGCGAGACCTCACGGCATCCACGAGCTGAGCGAAAGCGACTGGGACAAGACCATGGCCATCAATGCCAAGGGCGTCTTCCTGGGTTGCAAGTACGCCCTTGCTCAAATGCTGAAGCAAGACCCTATCGCAGGCCATCAGGACAGGGGCTGGATCGTCAATACAGCTTCCATCCAAGGCCTCGTGGCGTACCACAATACACCTGCCTACACAGCCTCCAAAGGGGCCGTCGCGCAGCTGACGAAGCAGGTTGCGCTCGACTACGCTCCGCATCGGATCCATTGCAATGCCCTCTGTCCCGGCTTCCTGCATACAGTCATGACACAGAACCTGCAGAACGATCCGGAGTCGTATGCAGTGATCACCCGAGCGCACCCTTTCGGCGGCATGGGCCATCCGTCAGACGTCGCTAGGGCTGCCGTCTTCCTCGCGTCCGATGATGTTGCGTGGATTACCGGCGTGAACTTGCCAGTAGATGGAGGGTATACAATCATGTAACGAGGACGCTGCAATAGGCAGGAGCGAGACCAGCAGCAAAACAATGAACGCCCGTCCCGCTTGTGTGCAAGCTGGATCAGCGGTTCAGGTCCATGACGAGGGTCGGGTTGGAACCTACTGCTCATGGCTCGCACGCAAAGGACGCGTGCCTCTCCTTGTGTACCTAATACGTGCCACTCGCATGCTCGCACCCACGTTTACTTGCCGTTCACCATCGGCGCGCCGCCCCACGCTCAACTTCCCTCACTGACACGATGCCGTGCCGGCTCCCGTCTAAAGCATCCACAGGCTGGGGGCGAGCGCCGGTCACCTCGATATCACGCTGACGGGTCCTTCAGCAGCCGACAATGTAGATCGATAGCGAGCCTCACGCTAACTCCACCTCGCCTCACGTCACCTCGCCTGCAATGGGTGTTCCGAACTAACGTCTCCCTGCTGGGCATCCAGGCCTGCTCGCACCCGAAGCCCGGCGTACAAAGGCCATCCGGAAGCGCCTGCGAGAAACAGTCACGGCAGCAGTGAGGAGGGCCAGTGCCAAGATAAAGAAGTACTGCGGAGGCGGCAGACACCGAAGGCGGATCGGCCCACGCAGGGTTACGGCCGTGGAGCAAGAGCATAAGGAGGGCCCCGTCGTAGAGCTGCCACGCGCACATGCGAAGACCCATCCAATACTCGACGAACGCAGGAGAAGCGCAACGGGCAAAGCGAGGAAAGCCAACAAAAGCGGGGCGCTGGAAGTCCGCGAGAACATCTGGATCATGTTGGTGCGCACTCGGGGGCGGGGGGAGGGGGAGATGGTAGCCACAGACCTACCGCGGAGAGCCCCCCCACCCACCTCACCGACGAACGCAAGGGAAGGCAAGACCATGGGCCATCGACCAAAGAAATCTCTCGTGCCAATTCCCACACAACCATCGTCCCGTACCCAATTCCACTTCTCACCCACCTCGATCACTTCCTTGCCAGCCGCCACCCAAACGCGCGCACGCGCCAGCACGCGCCAGCACCACAGCCCTTCTTCTCCTCTCCCCTCCCCTCCTTGCCACCGCGCTCGTCCATCTCCGATGCAACCCCCAACCCCCTCACCCATACGTCCCCCAAACCTAAAGAATTAGACCCCCAAACACCACGCTACATCCCCCCGCTCCTCGCGAGAACAAAGCACGCATGCAAAGCAGGCACAAGAAAAAAAACACGAAAGCCAGCTCGAAACTGCGAAAAACAACTCCCACTCAAAAACATACCCAGAGAAAACGGCCTCCAGCCTGTCCAGCCTCCAGCAGAAAGAATGAGCGGGAGGGAAAAAAGGTATAATACAGCGGAAATCCGCGATGCGAATCGCTACTAAGTTTGGGTTGTAGATATGCACAAGTTTGGTGGCCTCTTTGTCGCCCGCCTTCCCCCCCCCCCGCCACCCCGCCGCCGATAAGTCTCGTTCTTTTCGCATCCGCGTAAGCAAAGGCCGCCAGCCCTCGGCAAATATCCAAGAAACCCCCAAATCGTCCCCGGGATGAACAAGGGCGGAACCCCCCCTCGTCGCGTAAGTAAGACGCCTCGAAAAAACGCCCGATGCCATATGCTTTCCGGAACCTCTTCTTCAAAACCCCCCAATGCATGCCCCTTGCTGTTTTGCTCTGGCTCTAGACAAACAAAATGCGCAACTCCCTTCTTCGTGTCCCTTGCGCATGTCAATTCCAGCGCCCCATCAGCCCGTGGGGCCGCACGTGGTCGTCGTCGTCTTTCTTTGTCATCGCTCGATCGCTCGCTCGCTCGCTCGCCTTGCCTGACGTTCGATAGTAGGCGGGGGCCTAGCTCCACGGCATCCACGACCGCTTCCGCATCCGCCTGGCCTTCTCCGCGTCCCGCTTCGCCAAGCGCTCCTTCCTGGCCTTGGAGCTGCTCGTGCCCGTCTGCGCCGTGCACCCATCGACAAAACTGTTCAGCGGCCGTGTATACGCCGTATCGGCCCTAAAAGAAAACCACACCCGTTAGTCATCATCCACATCCACAACCACAGCCCCATCTCTACATGCTGGGGGGGGGGGGAAATAATGGGCGCACTCACCACGTCGTCAAGTTGGCATTCGCATACGGCTCCGGGTGCGCGGCAATATACGCCGTCGTCTCGTACCCCTCGGGATCGCACCCCATCTCCCCATCCTCGTCCTGGTAGATGCGGATATAATCCAAGCGCATCGTGGCCGGCATCAGGGGACCCAGCCCGCTCATGTTCAGACTCGCGAAGCCATTGCTCAGGCCGAAATTAACCACCAGCGCCATGGGCTCCTCGGGCATCACTCGCTGGCCCACGTTGCCGTTCGGCCCCACGGCGTTGGCCTCGACCTTCCACGTGTCGGTGTCGCCGACATTCCACACCACGTAACCGTCCCCGCTGCCGCCCGGCTGGTAGTCGAAGCCGTAGGTTTGGTAGGCGTTGCCGTCGTACCAGTCGTTGTTGAGGTTGGTGACGGTGGAGAGGGCTTGCTGGTAGTCGCCGCCCTGGTAGGCGTTCATCTCGCTGACCTGGTCGTCGTAGACCTCGATCCAGTCCGTGTTGGGCCGCCACAGGAGGTCGAAGGGGGCGATTTGGAAGGACTGCGAGGCGGAGCCGATGGCGGCGCCCACGGGAGGGTCTAGGTAGGCGACCGAGGCCTCGAGGGCGTCGATTTCGGGGGCCGAGCGCGAGGTGCCCGGGGTCGGGTGGTCCGCGCCCGTGCAGGTGCAGGCTGGGAGGCGCATGCCGGGGAGGGAGCTGAGGCCGTCCGGGTCGGACTGGTTGGCGGTGATGCCGACGTCGCACTCGTCGTGGTAGGAGTAGGGCCACGTGCCGTCGGTGGTGGCGGCGTAGCCAGGTCTGCCAAGATTACCCATGGCCCAGAAGCCAGGCCAGAAACCAATAGTATCGCCGGCGCCGGGTAGGGAGATGGAGGCCTCGAGGTGGCCGCCCTTGAAACACATCATGTTCCAGCTCTGCAGCATGCCACTTCGGTAGTTCAGGTCGTGGCTCTGGAAGGCGTCGAAGCGGATGGCCAGGGTGCCGTTGGCGGTCGTGATGGCGTCGGGATCGTACCACTCGAGATCCTCGGTGACGCCGTACCAGAGATCGACGGCCTCGAAGTACGGGTCGTCGCCCGAGTAGAAGGTTCGGCCGGCATCGTTGAACTCGTCGCTGAAGACGAGTGTTTGCGTTTTGCCGTTCGCGCCAGTGCGCGTCTTCACGCCGGAGGGTGTGTCGGGATCGACCAGCGCAGTGCGGACGTTACTCAACAACTTGACATTGTCCGCAAGGCAGTCGGGATCCGTGGCGCAGTCGTTGGAGCCGGCGGGGTCGACTGCTCGTTGCACGAAGGTTCTGCACACGATCGTTAGCTCCGAGGCACGTGCTGCACCGCTGCATGTGGGGAGGGGGCGCACAATATGGGATAGACGATGAACAGCACCAAGATGCCCAACGTTATCAAGCCCAGGCCGCCCACGTTCACGAGCCCGCGTTTGCTAAACAGGTCGTGACAGTCCATCTTGTCCTTGTCGTTGGGGTCCGGGTTGTGCATGTAGTCATCCTTCTCCACGTCCTCCGGGAACAGTAGCAGACCCGCCGAGGGCAGGATGTTGTACTTCTCGCTCACCGTCTGCGTGTTCACACCTTCCTCGTCGCTGCCCGCTCTCGACGGCGCGCGCGAGTCGTCGAAGGGCGAGACGAAGGGCCCGCCGTAGCGGCTGTCCCGGCTGCCCGCGCTCTCCGACGACCACGACGTCCGCCGGCTGTTGAACTCGGACTGCGAGGGGGAGTGCGCGCCCGACGGACTCTCCGGCTCATCTCGGAAGCGCCGTGTGCGACTTCGTCGCGGTGGCAGGAGGAGTTCGGCGCTCTCGGCCGGCGTCTGGGCCTGGTAGAGCGATTGGTTGCTCTTGGCCTGGCGGAGGTCGGGGGCGGTGCCGGGACGGATCTGGGAGGTGAGGGAGCGCGACGACGCCTGCCGCGCGGTTTGTGGCCGTGACGGAGGCGGCGCCTGTGCTTGCTCCTGATCTGGCTGTGAGGCTTGGAGCAGGTCGTCGTTACCGCTGTTGAGGCGGATGTGCGGGGGTCCGCTGCGGTCGGGGGGCGAGGAGGCGTCCATTGGATGATGCTACCGAGTGTGTCGGCGAGGAGGAGAGGGGAGGAGGAGGAGGTGGCGGGAGGTGGTGAGGCTTTCGCCAGACGCCTTGCGGTGGGATGCGGTCAGCAGCGAGCGTCGTCGTGGTGTGGACGAGTGTTGTTGTGGTCGCCGCAGCAGCAGCGCGCAGGATCCCGCCGTCACGCTCACGCCCGCAGTGGTCGATGTATGTACGCTTCCAATATCCGTAGCGTAAGTCAGCGTCAAGAGGTATGTCTCAGTGCGGTGGGCGTAGTGGTGTGGGCGTCGTAGGAGGGAGTGCGGACGCTGCTTCTCTCTCTCTCTTCCTGTCCGTCCGTCTCGCTCGCAGCTCAGGAGGCTTTGACGCTAACCGGCGGGTAGTTCACGTGCTAGCCAGATTGAAAAGTCTCCACTCTCACAAGAACAAGAACACGAACCGTGCCTCAATAACAACGTCCCTAGACTCCAAATAGTGGAACGTCGGCAAACAGTCCGAGGGTGGCAAGTTACAGTTATCATCGACAACGGTGGAACGTCACCTCATTGTTTGCTTGGAGAAAGTGGGGAGCTCAGCGGCGGCGACGATTGCGCGTACAATTACTTCGTGATCTCGACAAACTTGAAAGTCCGTCCGCCGCAGCCAAGCCCGGGCACCCATTTCACTGATTCAGGGCTCAATCTGCTATTTTGGAGTGCGGGCAAGTCAGCCTGACTACATGCGCCCACTCGCCCACGCCACCCCCAACGTCCATTCCGGCCTTCCTTGACATTAGCCGTTGTCAGCTATCAGCTTGCCGGCCTACCCACATCACCACGGCCCCGTTGCCAGGTGACGGCAGGTTTGGTGTTGCAACTTGCGGCAACACGCTGCGCCATTCTGCACGAACCCTGCTGGGAGGGGCGACAACTTCGAATATTCCCGGAATTAGTGCGTGGGCGTTGCATCATCCATATTGCGTGCTGCAGGAACGCGATTCGCCTCAGCAACCACTTCTCAGCAACCATCTGTAAGCGTGCTCGATCGGGCGACTGGTAGGTACCGAAGTACCTTTCATCCGACTGCGAGAAGCTTTCTTGAACCGCACGCAAGCTCTCATACCTCTCCCATTCTCATCCGGGCACCGGAGGGTCAACAGCGGAAGCAGGCGCACCATCAGTGCCGAACAGGGACACGCAAGAGGTGCCGGTGAAGATGGAGGAAGACCGAGCGATGGTGGACTTGGGCCCGACCGTCTCGGCGGAACTGAACGGCGACGCGGAGGCAGTGGAGAAGAAGCCCAAGAGGAGGTTCATCGGGCGCAAAGCGGCAGAGGCCAAGGCGGCAGCAAGAGCGGAGCAGAATGGCGGCACGATCGAGGACAGCGGCGCAGGACAAGGTGCAGCTTCACCTCGCCATGTTTCCTCCGAACAGCACGGTATGCTGACGACCAAGCAGTCGCGCCTCGCCGCCGCGCCCCGCGCGCCCTGAACAATGTCCCCGACGCCATCCTGCACGACGCAGCCATCAACGCCGCCATCGCCCTCCTCCCGCCCAACTACAACTTTGAGATCCACAAAACGATCCACCGCATCCGAACGTCTGAAGCCAAGAAAGTCGCCCTCCAGATGCCCGAGGGCCTGCTCATGTTCGCCACCACCATCTCCGACATCCTCGCCCAGTTCTGCCCGGGCGCCGACACGCTCATCATGGGCGACGTCACCTACGGCGCCTGCTGCATCGACGACTACACCGCGCGCGCCCTGGGCTGCGACCTCCTCGTCCACTACGCCCACAGCTGCCTCATCCCCGTCAGCGTCACGGCGATCAAAACCCTCTACGTCTTCGTCGACATCCAGATCGACACCCCGCACCTCCTGGCCACCATCGAGCGCAACTTCCGGGTGGGGAGCACGATCGCCATGGTCGGCACGATCCAGTTCAACGCCACGCTCCACAATACCGCGCCCCAGCTGCGGGAAGCCGGCTACACCATCCTCATCCCGCAAATCAGCCCCCTCTCCAAGGGTGAGATCCTCGGCTGCACGTCCCCGCACCTCGCCAGGGAGCAGGCCGTCGACTGCATCCTGTACCTGGGCGACGGCCGCTTCCACCTCGAGAGCGCCATGATCCACAACCCGCACCTCCAAGCCTACCGCTACGACCCCTACTCCCAGCGCCTGACCCACGAAACCTACGACCACGCCACCCTCCTCGCGGACCGCGGCCACGCGCTCACGCAAGCGCGCCACGCGCGCAAATGGGGCCTCATCCTTGGCTCGTTGGGCCGGCAGGGGAATCCGCATACCATGACGCTCATCGAGAACCACCTCCGCGCGCAGGGGATCACGTGGATCAATCTGCTGCTCTCCGAGATTTTCCCGGGCAAGTTGGCCATGATGGGGGATGTCGAGTGCTGGGTGCAGGTCGCGTGTCCGCGGCTGAGTATCGATTGGGGCTACGCGTTTGCGCGCCCGCTGTTGACGCCGTATGAGGCGCTGGTCGTGCTGGGCGGGCGGGAGGGGTGGGAGAAGGAGGGTGTGAAGGGCGGGAGGGGGAAGCTGGAGGCTGGGGTGTATCCGATGGACTATTATGGGCGGGAGGGGCTGGGGAGGGTGAAGGCGGAGGATCTTGCGGTCGGGACGGTGGTGGCAGGCACGGCTTGAGATATGTGGGTGCGCACGTGTCGCAGCACAGACGACCTTGCGACGTTGTCAAGCCCAGGCGTTACGAGCATGAAGAACATGGGAGTCGTTCAACGTACTGGCGAGGACCCATATCGCTCGATCATGAGGCTATCACGCGGTGCCCTTGCCGCGATTGCGCTATAGCGAGCGCGCATACCAGCGGACTCCGGACCTTTGCCACCTTTGGCCGCAGATTGCAAAGGCCCACATCAGCTCACAGCCTTGCATGCCTCCTTCCAGCAATACTCGTTGACCCGAAGCCGCGGTCTGTACGGCAGGTCTCAGACTCAAAAACGCCACGTGCGAGTGCACGCAACGCTCCACGCCATGCGCGGGCTCGCAGCCACCTGACGAGCGCCGTCCTCGAGTTGGTCTCATCACATGCGCACGCGCAAGAGGTACCGCAAGCGCACCTGCGCAACGTCGTAGCAGATGAACTCGTTGTACTTAAGAGAGGCGTCTGCACCAGTTGGGCCCGGCGGCTTTGTGGTGTCGGGCTAGTAACAGCGACGAGTTAGCACGGCAGAATCTGCAAGCAAGCCCGGCGGGGGCAGGAGCATGGGGACGGGGACGGGAACATACCATGGAAGCGCCCTTCAGAGAGGGATGCACGCACGCTGCGTCTTTCCACCCCTTCGGCCCCGTGATACCCTTGCCGAAAGTCGAGTACAAGCCCTGCTCCTTTGCATCTTCTCCAGCCTCGTAGCTCGCGTCCTTGAGCACTTGCATGGGGTTGCCGAGCTCCGCCTCGCACAGCAGCAGCAGCGCTTCGCCGCCCGAGTCGTACGAACAGCAGTAGTTCGCTGACTTGGACGACATGTCGGCGAGGTAGACGCCCTTGCCGAACATATACCCGTTGACCGGCGCCTCGGGCGGAGCGATGCGGAGGCCCTGGCTGAGGATGCCGCCGAAGTTCGTTGCGCGTGAGCCGTGCCACAGCAGTCTGCGGTCGCTCTCGATCGTGGCGTACGGGCTCTTCTCGAAGCGAGCCAGCTCGCCTTGGCGCTCGATGCGGAAGACGTCCTTCACCTCATAGCTCACCGAGTGAGTTTGTCCGCAGGTCTTCAGCAGGTACTGGCTGATCTCCGTGAACTCGGCGCTCTTTGCGGGCACGGGTGTCATCTCCTGCATACCGAGGCCCTGGAAGCGGGCGTCGAGCGAGTGAATCTCCTCGACATCGTCTCCGCCGGCCTTGAGGATCTCGTCGGCTGCTTTGAGCTCGCCCAAGTTCTCCAGCAGCTCCAGCTCCCTCTTAAGGAGCTCGTTGGTGTGGATCACTGGTGGACGGTTGCGGCCGAAGGCGTGCGGGATCAAACTGTAATAAAGATTGGACAGGTGCTCGGTTGCCACTGGGGCTGGCATGTCGTACTGGGCAGCCTGGGTTGGATCATTCATGACGGCAGCGAGGTTCTTGAGTGCTTGGAAGCCGCGAGTGATGGTGGCCTTGCTGAGCTTGCCGAGTGGAAGCTTGTTGGAGTCGTAATTCATCGAGACCATTGTCGCCTCGAAGTACTGCTGATTGAAGATGAGCTCCATCAACGATCGGACCGGCGGCGCCAGCGTGCATTTCGGCGGACTGTGGCTTCTGCGCTCACGAGGGGCGCCGGCGGCTGCTGGTGCCTCTTCGTCGTCCGGAAGATAACTGCGCTCGACGAAGACGTACTTCCCTGCCTTCGGATCCTCGCCACGGTCGTCCCATTTCAGCCCAGCCTTATCCTTGAACTTCTTCTCGTACTGCAGAATGGCATCGTCGAGGCTGCCGCGGCCAAGTACTGCGCTCTGACCACGCTCACCGACGCGACCCCATCGAGTCCAGGTCTTGAAGTCGCCATTCGGGCTTTGAAGGAGCTGTTGCCGTTAGCAGATTGGAGGATACTACGATTTGCAGACACTAACCTGGATGCGGTAGAACTTGTTGTTGTTGTTCGAGGCGTTTGTCTGGTTCAGCGAAGCGTCGTAGATGATGTTGCTGGCCGGGTCGATGTAGACGCGGTATGTAGCGAGCGGACAGCCTTCGTCAACAGGGACTTGAAGTTTGGACGTGGTTGCGACTTGGGCATCGGCGACTTTGTCGTGCGTCTCGCCGCTCTCGGTGATTGGGTCGGCCGGGACGGCGGCCTTTTTGGTTTTGGTCTTGCCCTTGTTGGCCTCTGGTTTCTTGGTTGGCTAGCCGCGGGCGGTGGAGATGCCGCTCTCTTATTACCGCGAGTCTGCACCATGATGCCTTGCCTCACTTCTGCGGTGTGCGGTAGTCGTTGGTACCGATCCTCGTGAAGGAGTGCGTGTGTCGAGGTGCGGTGCGGTGATGTTCCATGGCTTAGGTCAGCACGCGCCAGGCAGCAACCTGTGAAACCTTGGCGCGACGTGGTTGCCTTCGAGGTCCATTCACGCGTCTGTATCAACTTCCGCGCTCTCCCAGTGTTCAACTGCTCTCTTCATCCCCATCCCATCTCTTCGTTGTGCCACCATCGGCATCACGACGCCCCAAGAACCGACATCATGGGTCTCATTGACCTCCCGCCTGAATTGGTGATGCGCGTCTCCTCACTCCTCACGACTTCGGAGCTGGGCAACCTGAGAAGCTCATGTCACCACATCGAAGCGGTGCTGTTCAATTCATTCGCCAAGGAGTTCTTCACGAAACGCCAGTTCATGCTGGAGCATGTCAGCCTCCAGGCACTGGTAGACATCTCACGCCACCCAACTCTATCCAAACGACTCAAGGAAGTGATCATCGGTCTAGACGTGCTGCATACCGACTCAGGCTACGCAAGTGAAGCGTCGAAGGCGATATATCGGGCTGGACACGTCAGCCAAGGCGTTTTGCTCGAGACCGGACAAGCCCGCGATATGCTTGTTGAAGCTTTCTCGAATCTGCCAAACCTGTCGACCGTAGGTTTACGGGACTACGATGGGGCCGGGCGCTTTCGCGATGGGCCAAACGCGCGCTGGAGAAGTTACGGCTGGTCTTACGGGACAATTGAAGACGCGGAGCTGGCACAGCTGCCTCTTTACGGCAAACCTCGCTTGCATCCAACAGCTGAATCCGCATTTGCCTTGATCCTCTACAGCCTAGGGAAAGCACTCTCTACGCCGACTAACGTTGAAGTCTTCCTTCGGAGACGATCCAAGCTGACGCCATCGGCTCTGAACCTGGTCGCTGGTTCGATGGGGACCACCATCACCCCAGTCCTGGCAGGACTGACGACGCTGATGTTGACTGTGGCGCTGTCCGAGCGAATGAACCTGGATACGCCACCTATGTTTGACAGCAATGACAGTGTGGCCGACATGCCTCTGAAGACTTTGTTACATCATACACCAAACCTCCAGACGCTGCGCATCAACTTCGATACGGATCAATTCCTCGCTCAGAACTTCCTGGAGTGGCTCGGTAAACCAGCCGTGGGCTCGCCGTGGACGAAAGACTATGCGAGTGGCACAGTGTCGCCAGCGGCGCTCACTAAGCTGACCAACCTCGATTTCGGCATGTGCAACGTCTCAGGCCCGACTCTGGTCCAAGTCGTTACAAAGTTCAACCTCAAATCCTTGAACCTGTGGAAGGTTGCGCTTCGGTGTAAGGATCTGGATGAGATGCAGGCAAACCCCGCTTGCTGGGCCCAATTCTTCACGAGCCTCGCAAACGCCCTTCCCACTTCGACTGGACTCAAGTCTGTGATGGTGGGTTACTGCTCCCAGTGCTACTACCCGAACCGCACCACGCCAGGCCTCGGCCAATATCTCCGTGTTCATTTCGCTCCGGAGGCCGACCGAAGTGCCAAAACACCTCTGGATACCGTCCGTTATCGATCGGCCTATGGGACGGACGTCAGAGACTGGCTACGGAGCATCGCAAAACGAAGCTCGGTGCCCAAGGTGTGTAAGCTGGTCAGTGACAGCGACGAGGATCACGAGGACGAAGACGACAGCGATGGCGGGGATGTGGACGGCGGGGAGGAAGATGATAGCGCGGACGAGGAGGATTGAGACTTGCTTCTACGGTGTATTGCTTCTGAATGAGCACGGCGGTGCCCAAATGATGAATGGTGTTGCTTGTCTTGCTGAGAGTACGTCGGGAATCTTGACTCTAGCTCATGCTGAAGAGGCAGGAGAGGTGCCCTTCCTTACCGGATGCAGCAAGTCTCACTCAATCAGTCCGGTTGCTTTCAACCACAATGGCTGGTTCTGTCATAATATCGTTGCTTACCACTGCACAGTCCATTCCATTCCTTTGCCAGCACATCCCATCGTCGACGGCTATAACCATAGAAGACTCTGCGTCGCTTGTCCCAACTTTCTCCCTGCAGTTGCCCAAGCCCGGTAGATGTCTTTCACTCATTCGGCGATCGGTATGTCTCTGTGGCTCCTGAGGCTTGGTCCGCCAGGTTCGCACACACAGATCTTCGCATTTTGCAGGCTACTCGCCTCACCGTCACCACCAGCTTCATAGCACTACCCTCTGGATCTCTGATATGCTGCTCGATTAGCGCCTCCCCAAGCATCGCCGTCCTCTACTTGTTCCAACAAATGGTCCTCCATGTTGAAGATGGAGCCATCGTTATCATTGCCTTTCTTCGGAGCTGCCCAAAGCATGAACGTCCACTCCCTCATGCCTGCCGAACCCCTTGTCCGCTTTGTCAGATGGGCTCGCATCGCGTTTAACTTCGCTGAGTCTCGGATATAATATCGTTCGCCGGCTTCCATGGCATCTCGCAGATCTTGCACCCTTGGACTTTCTTGACGGTGGAGCCATAGTCTTCGACGGGAGTCCATGGCGACACTTTGCGTAAGAACGGCCAGATCTTCTTACGCACGAGCTGGAGCTGCTCATTGTTAAGGTTGCATCGGCGGAGGAGACATCGTATTCGATCTCGAAGCTAGGAGGCTGGAATATCTCCTGTATCCAGTCGTCGGTGCGCATGTCTTGATTGCCACGGGGGTCTCCAGAGGCTAGTACCGTCCTCATCTAATACCGCAGCCCTCACTGCCACCGTCGGACACCTGCGTCCTGCAGTGCATGCCGACACACTTACGAGAGTCGAGCACGCATGTAGCAGCCATGGCTCACAGGCACACAGCAGCTTGGTACTCTCCTACTTCAACATCTCTTACCGTGGATCCCTCAGACTCTCGTTCCGACTAGCGAAGGGTTTAGCTGCTGAGGCGTTCCTACCTCCTAACGCACATCCTGAACGGACTCTACGTTGTCTTCGATAGAAAAGAGGCTGGTGCCAACTGGGCCCCTGTCATCGAAGCGGAAGGCGGTGATGAAAACGCGTGAGACGAAGCAGACTCGAAGCTAACGGAGTGTACATTCGAGCGGGTATTCCGAATGATCCGGAGATATGCACCTGGTGAGCTCGCACGCTTCGCAGTGGACTCGATGCCGGAGAAGCTGGTTCCTTTCCATGGGAATGCGCCATACGCCGTGGACAACATTGCAGAAGCCGTGTTCACAGCGGTAGCGATGAAACTGGTGTTTGGCTTGTTCGCATCCGCTCCGAGACCGAACTGAATGGCGCATAGTGGATCGACATGTACGCTCGCCAGACTCCGCGGACGGGTCGAAGGACACTAATTGGAGTTCCCCGAGGTACAAAAGGATTACAAGAAGCTCGGCAAACAGGCGAGCTACTTGGTGTTGGTATATCAGTGACACGCCGAACGTGGAGATAGTTGGTCCACCTACCAGATCCTTCAGGGTAGCAGCCCTGCCTAAGTGTCTGGCTGGCTTGCATCCATCTGGAGTTAGAGCACTCCAATGTTCCGATGTGGCGTTAAATCTCCCCGTTCTTGTGCACTGTGCCTCATCTATATCTTGAGCCTACTCACTCACCGTCTTCTGCCTCATCGACGAGAACGACGCACGGCAGCAAGGTGCTCCATCGATATTGTGGCCCGCTCCTAGTGTCACGCCCCGCTCACCTTCAGTGGTAGCTGCCACTCTCTGAACTGGCCGAAGAATGCGGGTATCTGAGACTTAAAGGCATCCGAAGACCAGATGGGTGTGTCGAAGCAACTAGCATCCTGCCAGCTTTGGTCCGACAATCCACCCCTCAGCGCCGTGGTGTTACTATGATATGCTAGATGACCATGGGCTTGTCACAGACCCTGCGGAGCGCCTGTTGTATGGGCATGATCAGACCTGTGACCGTGACGATGGAAATGGATCATGGAGGACAGGAAGGAGCTCACGGTTCACAGGAATGTCCGTGCCACAGCGGATTCTCCCCGCAAGGCAGGAATTGAGTGCCGAAGTGAACGTCCTCTTCATCCAGCCAGCACATCATGTACGTGTAGGACGATGTTTCGACACGAGCCTGCACAAGTGCAACACCGCGGAAGTGCGTCGGTCGCTTCTTCTCAGCTGCCCTCTCCTGTTCGATGTTGTGGTGGTGGTTCGGCCTGAGCATGTGCCTGGCCCTCATCGCGAGCGCGTCGCGTGCAGCTCCGCGTCTCTAGGCTTCCAATGTCACTCCAACTGCTTTCTCACCCTCGCAATTCAGTACCATCGTTCCATACCGTCCTCTCACGCCACCCCTCCCGACGATCGGCAAGGAGGCGCCCGACTGACGATGAGCACCTCACTGAGCGCTAATGTGGCCTGGTGTGTGCAAGACAGCTACTCTACAAGTACCGCGCCCGCTGACAAGCATTCGCAGGGCCGTGCCTGTCAAACCAGATACGCTTTGCGAGCGGCTGGACGCCTTCATGAAAGTACTGCCGACAATCCATACGCTCCGATTGTGCCACCGCTTCGGACGCGGGCTAGACGTGCACCTTACCAAGCTCCCGGTCGAGATCGAGCAAACCATCGAAGCGCTGCTGGTGAAGTCTTCAAACCCTTTCGACAACGACAGATGGTTCACGCTCTGCGAATGGAGTGAGCAATTCGAATGCTTCGAATCGCGCTGCGAGCCAAGGCGGCATCTGCCGGACTCGAACTCCCCACTGAGCGACGCAGCCGACGACGAAGTGGCGGCATGCGAGGAGTGCGCGGAGCAGGGTGTGTACGAGAGCGACTGCAAGAACGTGTGCAAAGCGAAGAGCAAGGACCGTTGCGATGAATGCAAGTCAGGTGCGAGCAAGCAGTCTCCCGAGCTCTGTGAGAAAAGCTGTGCCGCAAAGAAGATCGAGCGAAAGAATGAGCTTGCCATGAGTTTCGAATATGGCCAGACTTGGGGCGATATTCACCACCACGCTTGTGGCCAGTGGAAGAAGCGCATTGACCAGAGGAACGGCGGTGGATTCGTCAAGTATGCCGAAGTAAGTAGGCATTCTTGCCTTGTCGATGCTGTTTTTACTAATAGCAATCTAGGTTCTACGCAAGGAGTTTGGCCTGGCGGTGTTTTTCTCCCACACCCGTGTGGCGGACGGAGAGCTGGAGACTTGGCCGAAGAACAGGAACTACCCAGGAACTACCGCTACCACAACAAGGACGAGCTTCGGACCACGCTCTGCTACCTGACTCTTCCTCAAGTGGCCGCGATCGACAAGGCGTACAGCACGAGCGAGGACGAGAACGAGTGTGGCTATGTCGGCCTCCTAGCGGCGCACGCTATGGATGTGCGCCTGCCCGGTCTCGTCGATGAGGCCAGGATCCGCTCCCGCTTCCACCGAGCCTTGAGAATACTGGGGCTGAGGCCGTACGTCCATCCCAGCCAGCGTAACCTTGCACTGCCGCCGCAAAAGAGTGGTGCCACTACGGAGGAAGGCGCAGCTGGTGGGACCAAGAAGAAGAAAGTTGTGCTCGAGCTCTGTAAGTCGCTACCTCGGTCGCACAGAGTAGTCATTCCATCATACTGACCGACTGCTCATAGACCCGGGCAAGGCCGATTGGCCTCGCCTGCTGGTGCTGGTGAGGGCCAAATTCTATGGTGATGCTTCCTGGCATGCATGACGGACGACGCGGTCGAATGCATTTTGGAGGGCTACTGGCCTTGCTGTACGGATGGGAGGTGAGCTGCGTTGCTCGATGCTGCTTACGGCAGCTTTGCTACGATCGTTATGTACACGTTTGCACGACACCGCGTCTCAAGTCCACTGCCATCTCCCCTCTTCCTGCCTCTTCGTCCTACCCCGATATCGCTTTGCGATCGTGACTCAAATCTCCTCTTTGGCGTCAACACCCTTCTTGCTCATCTCCGATAGCGGGCCTAACGTGACATGGTCAGCAGTGTCTCACATAGATCGGGCTTCACGTCGCTACTAACCGTTCATCACCATCAACGTCATAACCTCATAAAGAGTGTCAGCGGCCTAAGTAGAAGAGTATGGTCAGAACATGTCTCGAGTACGGGCTTCCTTCATGAAGACTGAAGACTTACAGCCATAGTCGTCAACTCGGCGTTCGTATCATACGCAGGAGCTACTTCGACGATATCAGCAGCGACGAGCTTGATGCCCTCCAGACCTCTGATGATGGTGCGCAATTCACGCGTCGACCATCCACCAGTCTCTGGCGTTCCTGTCGCCGGAGCAAAGGCTGGGTCGAGGGTATCGATGTCGATGCTGAGGTAGACAGGCTGCTCGGTGCCGACACGGTCACGGATCTTCTTGATGATTCCTAAACAAACGTCAATACATAGGTGCGATAGTCATCACTCTACGCAGGCTTACCCTCAGTGCCAATTGTATCGATCTCACGTGCCTCAACGATCTGGAAGCCACAGTAGCCGTCGTTCTCGTAGTCGCTGAGACCACTGAGCGTCGTGCGGATGCCAGCGTGGATGTTGGTGTCGTTCTTCAGCAGGCCTTCCTGCGAGGCATGCCAGAAGTAGGTGCCGTGGTTGATGCTGGCCTGGTGGGTTGGCGCGCCACCGAAGACCTTCGGGCGCCAGGTGTCGAGATGGGAGTCGAAGTGGATGACGGTGATTGGGCCGTAGGCACGGTTCATGCTGCGGAGGAGAGGCAGAGTGATGGTGTGGTCACCGCCTAGGGTGATGACACGAGGCAGGGTCTTGCCCTTCTTGCTTGGGCCTGGCGCGCTCGCGTTGGTCATCGGCTCGCGCATGAGGATGCTGTTGTGGCCTTCCTCGATCTGGTGGATCGCCCAGGCATTGTCGTAGGAGGTGACTGGGATGTCGCCTGCTCGGGTGATCAGCGCCCGCTTGTCCCTGTCTTCTGCGCTCCCTCACTTACCACAATCAATGACGGTTGCCCAGCTGTTGAAGGGGTTTGCTCCGAGGGGAACGTTGTAGCCACCGCTAAAACGGACCTTGCGTGAGCCTCGTGAAAAGCCAACGTAAGCCGGTGGTACATACTATAGATTGAGGCGGCGGCTACCCTGTCTGATGCCACTGGGACCGAACCTCGCGCCTGGGCGGTAGCTGGTACCGGTGTCGAAGGGTGCGCCGATGAAGGCAATGTCGTACTAGATTTGGCAGAGTCAGCGCGTCTCTTACATCACAAGTTCACAGTGTCGAAGCCAACAAGCGCCTCCGGGTTTGCAATGCAAGAAGCATGATGCAGCCTCCATTGTTGCATGTCGCCCTGTCTGTTGAAGTACCGAATGCTATTCGGGCCGTGGGAGCTCATGGCAGCTACCTCTTCCTCGCAAGTTCCCAGCCCGCTCTAACCGCCAATTGTGCGTTCTGAACGGCTGCCAAGGGCTGGAACGTACCTTCACATCTTCCGTGGCCAGGCAAGGCGAGTAGGCGATTCTCCCAAACGTCGAAATGCCCGAGAAGACACTATCGGCCTACTCTCTGCGGTCAGCCCATAATTCATATTAGAGCAAGGCCATATCGCTGTACCTGAGTTCCACCATCGCCAGGGAGAGTGCTATCATTTGGTCAGCTAACCGTCCAACTGAAAGCAGAGCTGAGTCGACATACTTGTACCACAGGTTGTTGTGGGGACCAGCCTTGATCGGCTCCTGATGGTCGCCGTGGGCGGAAACAGCTGCCGCAATGGCGCTGATTGTAGCAACGAGTCTGAACATCTTCAACAATCGCTCAAAGTGCAATGGTTGAGCCACCAAGGTAGCACATCAAGGTGCGGCGATCAAGGAAAGATATTGGAAAGCTGATACCTGGACAGCTAGCCCCGGCGTGAGCGATTTCGGTTTGTTTACCTAACGACGACATATTTTTCAATCGCAAGCTCATGGGAGCTCCAGCAACTAGGCCTGACAAGGGAGCTCGTCACTGTCATGTCCCGCGATGTCATCACTATTCAGCGAGTTGCATGGAGCTTGTCCTGTTCCTGTTGATAGGCAGGAGGCTCGTCCGGCGAGGATCAATGTTGGCTGTCGTCAGTCGACATGCTCATACCGTCGTTCCCCGATCTCGCTTGCCGGGCTCAGCTAATAAGGTCAGCTCGTAGATAACCATATGAGGTACGGCGGCCCGGTGTGATGTGTGTCAAGGTTCGTAGTAAGCTGGGTCTCGGACTCTCGGACTCTCGGTCTGGGGCAGTGGGGCCTCTGGTCTTCTGGGCGCGTCCAATGTATGGGGTCGATCGCGGAGTCCAGTATTCCAAGGATAAGAGGTGGGGTTGAGTTTACGATCAGGGTCAGGAGTCAGGACGCCGCCCGCTGGCGGAACTCCCGAGAGCGGTGAAGGTAAGCTTACAATCATGCACGTGACTTATGTCATGATAGGGCTTCAATCACATTCAGGATCTCGTGTTCTATGTACAACTCTAGCTTCACCTTCAAAACTGTCGCAATAGTCCATCTACCATATCATGTTGACTCGTCATCAATCACACCATCTGCCACGCCCTGCTCTGCTCTCTCACCTGAATCCATTCGCTTGAACGCATTCTTAACCTGCTTTTCGTAGTTCGTAAGTGCAACAATGGCCCACTCGGCAATGCCAACAAGGTACAACGCGATGCACTGGCCCACCCAGAGCCCACCAAGGCCCCATCCATGTTTAGCCAGGTAGATGCCAAGCGGTAAAGCGCCGCAATAGTAAGACACGATGTTGACCGCCGCCCCGACATGTTGCCGTCCCATGCCTCTCAGGGCTCCGCCACAGGAGCCGTTGAGGCCATCCGCTATCTGGAAGAGCGCCACGTAGGGCAGCACTTCAGCTGTCAAGCGCACCACTCGCAGGTCGTCGTTGAAAAGGTAGGCGAAGTGGTCTTTAGTGCCCATCAGGACAGCCAGCACAACGACCCCAAGGACGACCGAAAGGACCGCTGCAGTGTTGGCAGCACGCTTGGCCCCGCTCGCGTTCTTGGCTCCAAGGAGGTTGCCGACTCTGCTCGATGTGGCTACACCGACACCGAAAGGAATGGTGTTCATGACTTGGTCGGCCGTCATAATGACCGATTGAGCCGCCAATGGGATAGTGCCGAGCTGCCCGGCAACAATGGCGACGATCTCGAAAGCCCACCACTCGGTTCCAACATGTACAATGCCCAGCGCTGCGATGCGAGCAAATGTACCACTGTTGTGGAGAGACTTGCGATCCCACCCGCCCCAGCACTCCCAGCCATCCACAAAGCGTGTGTAGGCGAGCAACAGCAAGAAAGAGAGCCAGTACGATATGCCTGTCGCGAGAGGTGCGCCTAAAAGACCCATCTTGAAGGTATGGATGAAGAGGATGTTCAATCCAGCGTTGATAGGCGACGTGATTAGAAGGACGTATGTGCCCGGCCGCATAATCGCCTGCGCTTGTAGGTACTTCTTCATGCACTCAAAGTAGATGTAGCCAAAACCTCCAGGGATGAGCACCATCAAGAATCTCGAGGAGTCTCGAGCTATGTAGTCTTCTTGCCCCAGAAGCTTGAAGACAGGTTCTGAAAAGATCCACAGGGTTGCGACCGGAATGTAGAAGATGGTGAGGATCACGAAGGCTCGTTGCAGAATGACGCCCAGGTCATGCTTATTCTTGCTGCCGGTGAATGAGGCGCTGGCGAGCGTGTCGATGGCTGTTGTGCCTCCCATGCCTATCAGCCAAGCTGTAGCCATAGCAAACATGTAGCTGAAAGCAGCGACCGATAGGGCTTCAGGACTCAACCTGCCAACGATGAGGACAGAGATCGTTTGGAGGCTGTTCTGCAGAGTGTAGGCCAGGATGACCGGTATGGAGCCTTTGAATAGGGTCCAGAACTCGGTAGCGATGCGTTGCGTGCTGGTCGTCTTCTCGTTATCCTCAAGCTCGTACGTCTCTCCCTCGGCTTGGTCGTCAGGCTTGTTCAGGAGTGAGGTTGTCTCATCCGGTGGCGTCTGAGAGTCACTCGAAGCTTTCTTGTCCTTGGTGTCAGAGCCATGCCGTAGGAAGCTGGGCAGCCATGCCTTTGCACCGGTGATCTCGCCCTGTCTGCTTTCCATCTCGTTGTGTTGGTGGTTGTGTGCCGGGTAGAGAGGAAGGACGAGGGAGTATTATCAAGTTAGCCACCCACGATATAATCCTGCCATGTCAAGGGCGCCCAAAGCTATGCTCCGTCGAATTTGATGCTATGCCATTATAAAACGTAATGGGACACCTGCAGGGCAGATGAGCTCCATAGCAGAGATGGGGACACCATGAAATGATGAAGGTCGCCATACAATGCAGCGTGACGTTAGTCACAGATTGCCGGGCTGAGGAAGGCTGCAGATCAATATGCATGTCGGCGAGCAAGAAGAATAATCAGCCTGTGATGAGGGTCTTTGCTAGGGTGCTAGTGTAGACGTTGGGATCTTTGCTTATCGGTGGGTGACTAAAGCTGTCGGTAATAGCAGTCTGGAGGTAGGCTGCACCTACGGGGCGGCAGACTGTCCTTTCTCAGATATGGGGCTCTGCCATCATCGTTCGTGCGGGTCAAAAAAGTAATGCCTTGGGGCAATGGCCATGTGCATGAATCGTCAGCCGCACCCGAGCTGTGAAGATGTCACGGATGCCTTATCGATCTGAGACGGAAGGAATCATGAATTGATGCCGAGTCACGTGCAGCAACCATATCTCGGAATCATCGGCCCACGGGCCAGGACTCCACGAGTCTGTAAACTGTAAACCCCGACCGGACCGGCACTACTGGGCAGCCTCCCGGCAGACTGCCCTACTTCGTGTACTCCACCTTCCAACACATTGGCCCTCGGGGTCGACTGTCGAAAACACGGTATCACTGCTTCGTTCCGATGGACTTCCGGTGCAGAAAGAAGTAGTAGAGTTCCATACATTCACCTAAGATCGCCAAGGCTTGCGTGAACTTTTTTCGTCTCGATCATGCGGCGTCAGACGGTACGGGTAGGCCTGCATACGCCTGCATAGGAAGGAGGACGGGAAGGGCTAAGAAAGCCTTATCTCAGTTATCTGCGCCAACCAACGTGTGTATCTCTGGCTCGACGCCGGCACAAACAACGTACCTAAGCATTGAGATGTCCGGTGTCATTTCGCTGACTGCTGCTGGTCTCGGTTCAATAATGCGAGATCACCGCGTTGTCGCCGTGAAGAATTTTCCTTGCGCGTCTGCTTTCGTGTTGCAGAAAACATACGGCAGTGCTGGGGTGAAGTCTAGCAAGGACGATTACACTTTTTCTCCCTTACAAACCGACTGCCAGGGCCGGAAACAGCAGGAGCGCGAAAGCAAGCCATGGATTCCTTCAGCGACATGAAGTCGTCATCAGACGAGAAGAAGTCACCTCTTGAAGACGGCCAGATCCTGACACCGGAAGTGCTGAAAAACGCAGCGAACCGGCGAACGTCGCACGTGAGCAAGGAGGGCACCGTTGTCAACGCCTCTGGCCATAAGGATCAATTGCAACGACAGTATGGGACGCTGTCGATCTGCGGCCTGGCTCTGAATATTGACAATGGTACGTAAGCTACCAACCCTTGCCGGACACGTGCTGACTTCATCTTCCCTGTACGCAGCCTGGGTCGCTTTTGGTGGCTCACTCTCCGTCGCGGTGCTGAACGGTGGACCTCCGGGCATCTTGTATGAGTTCATCGTGGCGGCCATCTACTATGCCTTCATCGGAGCGTCGATTGCAGAGCTCGCCTCTGCCATTCCGTCGAGTGGTGGCGTCTACCACTGGTAAGACCCCTCAATGTCCTCAATGTCTGGCGCTCAATGAGGATTGCGCTGACACGCATGGCTCCTTAGGTCTTCCATCACGGCAGGAGCGAAATGGGGGCGGACCGTTGGCTTCTTCACCGGCAGTCTGAATTTCTTCGGTGAGCCTTCCACTCAACATTTCGATGCTGCATTCACACTTACCGCCTCCAAGGATGGATCTTCGATCTTGCTTCGATCGTGTCTATTCCGGCCAATGTTGTGGTACAGATGTACGCACTATTCCACCCGGAGTACGTGATTCAGCCGTGGCACACATTCGTCGCCTTCGTCCTCATCCTGTGGCTCTGCACCGCCTTCGTCATCTTCTGCAACAGGCTGATACCGCATCTTCAACATGCCGGCCTGTTTCTGATCCTTGGCGGCGGTCTTGTTACGATCATTGTGGTATGCAGCTGACTTGCGACGGTCTGATATGTCAAGAGCTAACGGGAGTAGTGTGTCGCCATGCCCAAGCAGCATGCCAGCAACGCCTTCGTTTGGAGTGACTTCCAGAACTTGACCGGTTGGAGCAATGGGGTAGCCTTCCTGACTGGAGTGCTCAATGGAGCATTCACCATTGGAACGCCAGATGCTGTAACTCATATGGCTGAGGAGCTGCCTAACCCGAAAGTCGATCTGCCGAAAGCAGTCTTTGCGCAAGTCGGTCTGGGCTTCATCACTGCCTTCATATATGGGATCTCGATTTTCTACGGCATAACGGATCTTGATGCCGTGACCTCGTCGGCCGGGTCCTTCCCGCTTGCGACAGTGTACTTGCAGGCCACCGGTTCCGCTGGAGGCGCTTTTGGGTTGCTGCTCATCCTCTTCCTATCGATCATGATCTGCACGGTTGGTACAATCATGATGGTCGGCCGTCTCTGGTGGGCGCTGGCCCGCGACAACGCAACGCCTTTCGCTGGCTACTTTGGCCAGGTTAACGAGAGGCTGTCTTGCCCTATCCCGGCCACCATTCTTTGCTCGGTTCTCTGCACAGCCTTTGGCGCCATCCAGCTTGGGAGCAAGACTGCTTTCACGGATCTTGTCGGCAGCTTCATCATCCTAACCACGACTTCTTATTTTCTTGCGTAAGCAAACCGAAGGGTATAACCCATATCAGAGACACTGGATGGCTTCTAACCTCCTTCTTAGATTCTTCCCGCACATCCTGAGTAAGAGGCAAAACGTGCCACCCGGACCATTCTGGATGGGCAAAGCGGGCTACTTCGTCAACGGCGTCGCTTGCGTCCTCATATTATTCTTCAACATCTGGTTCTGCTTCCCTTTCGCCTATCCGGTGTCAATCAGCGTGATGAACTGTAAGTATCCCACTTAGCAGACAGTTTTGCCGGCTGTGGGCAACGACTTTGTTGCTCACGGCCGATGCGAGAAGAATAATGGTGACTGACAACTCTCAGGGAATTCGGTCATCCTTGGAGGCTGCGTCTTTCTCACCGTCTTTTGGTGGTTCGTCCACGGCATTAGGAAGTACCCAGGGCCGAAGCTGGCGTCTTTATACATTGAAGGAATTGGCGAGTGACAAACGTCCATTGGACGGTCGACGTTGAGCGAGACTTTCTACTATGTATACCATGTACCACACTGGTGCCTTTGCGGCAGTGACACATGGAAACCCACGAAGTTGGCACCATTACCTAAGATGCCAGTTCAGTAGGGTAAACATGTGCACGTGTGTTGCGTTCCATCGCATGACGTGACTTGACGTGACTGGAGCACTTTGACGCGCTATACCGTGTCTCGACCCGTTTGCGCGTGTCGAGAGAGGCGGCACCTGATTGATTGTGTCGTGTAATAAACTCCGCCGAGCTCCGAAGCTTTCGCGGCGAACGGAGCATGCGGAGTTGGATATAACGGCTGCCTGGACTTTGCGGGCTCGCTCATGCAGATGCTATGCTAGGCAACCGTCTGTCACAGACTGTGGTCTGCGACCATCATTACGTTTCGTCCGCATCCAGCACGCCACGCACGCATCAATGGCGGCGAACGTTACCACCGTCGTGTTGCGATCCTTCGCGCTCTTATCGAACTCCGGAAAATTGTAGCTGGACACGGAGTGTAACAATCCAAGGCAAGGTCGTCTCTATCGTCAGTGCGATTGAATGCGTGATTCGTCGCGCTCGCGGGGTCTCTCGTACGTCTCTCCTTTGTCAATGCCATGGCGGTATTTGACTGCCTACGCGCCCTATCTCCCCTCGCAGCTATAACAGTGCGATAGCACCGCCCTCTTGGCCGCTGATGGTGCACGGCCAAACACCCAGTACAAGCGTAAACATGGGCTTCAACAGACCTCTACACGGCGATAGGAGCGACAGTCCCAATCGCGACGGTTCCTCACTGGCGAAGGGCACCGGGCTTAGCAGCTCGAGATCCTCATCAACGCACGGCGACGCAACAGAGCAAGCACCCCTTTTGCCCATTCCGAAGCGCGGGCATGTCATCGAACTCCCTCGAAGACGACCTCAATGGATGTCACGCAACACTCTTACAGTCATCCTCACGCTCGTCGTGGGCCTCCTCGCTTGCGGAGACCAGCTCATGGACAGCCCCCAAACCCGCATCATTGAATCTGTGATCTGCTACCGCTACTACGAAAGAGTTGACACACGCAAGATACAAATCGGACGAGATGCCGTAGGGCCAGGCGCCGTGGGCGGCGTCGCAGAAATGTGGTGCAAGGCCGATGCTGTGCAGGAAGAACTCGCTATGCTGCGAGGATACCAGCAGGTATTTGACGGGTTCCCGGCGCTATTGCTGGCCATACCGTTCGGATGGGCCGCCGACCGGTACGGGAGGAAGCCTTTCCTTATGCTGGGGCTGGTGTCCTTCGTGCTTAGAGCTTCTTGGATACAGCTCGTCACATGGCAAGTCAAGCCGCGTTCCTCTATCTGTCATGAACCTGCCCTGCAACCTCCCTCAAAGCGTCACGTACAACATCTAGAGATTCGCACTAACATGTATCACACAGGTTCTGGCAAGCCTTCGATATTCGCTTAACTTGGCTCTCGGCCCTACATGGCTTGATAAGCGGCTCTGATCCTGTCGTCTCGGCGTTGTTCTACGTCGTTCTTTCAGATATCACGACGGAAGCGGATCGAGCGGCCGTCTTCTTGCGGATGGGAGCGACGCAGCTGCTGGCCGGCTTGGTGATACCGCCTATTTCGGCTTGGCTGATGGAAATCAACCCGTGGGTTCCCAGTCTACTCGGCACATCGATCATGAGCACCTGTATATTCGTCTTCGCTCTGGTGCCGGAGACGCTGAACTATAAACACCCGTTCGGCTCACCTTCGAGCTCCCATCCACCGTCACCGACTACCGAGACAGCGCCTCCGCCGACGCCAAACACATCTGGGGCCCGAAACCCGATATCCGCACACTTCACAACACGCTGGATTGGTACAGTCAAAGATGCCACAGCTTTCTTGACTCTGGATTGGCGCGTCACAGCACTTATTCTACCTTTTGTTGGCCACATGCTCATCGGCAATGCCACCCAACTACTGCTCCAGTACGTCAGCAAACGTTACGAGGTCACCTTCTCCAAGGCAACATTGATCCTCACCATCTTCAATGGAGTCAGGGTGCTCCTACTTTTCGTCATACTGCCGTATGTGAGCACGGCGGTGATGCGCGTCTTCCACCTTTCCGGACAAACAAAGGATCTCTACCTTGCACGAGCATCGCAGGTCTTCGTCCTGGTTGGCTGGACGCTGGTGGGTCTGGCGCCAAACATAGTGACGATGGCCTTCAGTATGGCATTAGCCTCTCTTGGGCAGGGAGCTTATCTACTTCTTCGAAGCTTTCTGACAAGTCTGGTACCGGCACACCATATCGCACGAGTCTACAGCATCATCAGCGTAGTCGACACGATCGGTGCGATGCTCGGTGGCGCATTGCTTGCTGGTTTGTTCAAGCGTGGTATGACGCTGGGAGGCGGTTGGATTGGGCTGCCGTTCTTTTTCCTGGGCTTGATGTCTGCGGCGTTCGCCGTCCTAATGTTTGTCGTGCGCTTGGGGAAGGGTGAAGGGGAACTGCCGACAGAAGACGAAGAGATATAAGTGACGAGCCGTGTTGATAGATCAGTCGGAATGGTATCCCATTCACCTTTGAATTTTTGCGTAGGAAACACGGTGGCATGATTTCTCTTTCAGACACCAAGGCGACGCACCCTGCATCGCCTTTTTTTCACCTCCGACTTGGGAGAGCTCCAGCGTTCAAAATTCAAAAGCGAATGCCATTCGATCTTATGTCTTATATGTGTAGAGTATAGAGTTCGTACCTGCGTCCATTGACGTAATGAGTCGATCAGCTCCCGAATCCTGTACGGATACGCAGTATTAGAGCTGTCATCTCCAAGCGCCCCGTGGGGCGTGGGTATAGACACGCGCATAGGCTCTGTTAGTATACTCCTCTTCTCATCACCACTGCTTCTATAGGCATCACGTCGTGCATTTTACAAAACTGCACATCACCAACAATGGCGCCCTCGGGACTTGCGATACTCATTGGAGCTGGCCCAGCAACCGTGAGGCTTTTTCCATCACAATCAGACAGCACAGGTGGAAGTTGACGTGGTGACAGGGCGCTGGCATTGCCCGCATACTGGCCCATCCCTCCCATGGCAATCTCGCTGTTGCCTTGCTGGCGAGGCGACAGGATGCACTCAGCGATCTAGTCAAAGACTTGAGGTCTCAAACTCCGGAAGGAGTCTTCGAGACGTTTGCAACCGATACCTCGCCCGACAAGCTTCGAAAAGCCTTCGCGGACATCAAGAGCCACCAATCTTTCAAGGACTTGAAGCTTCGCTTGGCGATCTACTCGATTAAGAACTCCTCCAAGAAGCCATTCATGGAAGAGACCTTCGAGGGCTACATGCAACCTCTTGAAACATACGCCGGAGGCGCCATGGTGTTTGCTCAAGAGTCCATCAAGCGTTTCTTCGCAGACCACGGGGAGAAGACACTCGCCGAAGGCGCTGAGAAGAAGGGCACCATCATCGTAAGCGAGCGGAAGGCCATGTTCCATTCCACAGACATATACTGACCATATACCCTTGAAGTTCACTGGTACATTAGGCGCCTTGCGAGCAAATGCCGAATTCGCCAGCTATGGCGCATCCAGGGCGTCCGTGAGGCAGCTGGCTCAGGCGCTCGCTCGAGAGATGAGCGTGAAAGGTGTGCATGTTGCCCATGCTGTCGCCAATGGCCGTATCACAGATGCAGACAACGACGACACAAAGAGCGGCAAGCACATCGCTGCAGAAGCGGTTGGCAAGACGTACCTTTGGCTGGTAAGTCAGCTACGGGCGAAGGACCTCAAGGAACGGAAGCTGACCGGGAATTCATCACTAGGCCGAACAGCATCCAACGCTCTGGACCCACGAGCTGGACCTGCGACCGGCACAAGAGAAGTTCTGATTGACTTGTTTTGAGGGACTGCGCAACGTGCCCAAAAAGCAGACCGCAGCAGACTACGCTCAAGTGTATCAATGCACGCAACGCATGAGCAGCCCGCGTGCGTGCTGTATATACATCACACATGCTGTTGACGTGCCTCTTCCGACTTGGCCGAGTCCTGCCTGTCGTCAGCAGTCGCCGAATATTAACGATAATGGTGAACGAGGTGCGGCTCACAGCTCCCGCCTCAGGTCCGGCAAATGGGCATATTGGGTACCATCCTGCGATATGAGGCTAGAGCGCCGAAACCAGCTATCACAGATCGCATCGCACGCCCAACCATCGTTCACGGCCAGCTCATGCAAACTTCCTTCATCTGTAGCTTTCCGCGGTGATTCCGCGGGATATCTGCCACACAGTCACATGCCTATCTAGACCGGGCGTCCAGACAGTGTCCGTGAAGTATCGGACATTCCGCTGGTCAAGTACGTGCAGCACCGGTACGGCTGGGAAGCCTTGGCCGCGGTAGACGTCATGCGGCAGTCGAGGTTGATGCTAGTCATCTCATGCGCGAAGCTCATCAACGATACGCACGATGCAAGGCATACGAGTTCCCGCTTGCGGAACACCCTCCCATTTGCTCGGCCGGGCGCATTGCACAGCTTATTGCGTGACCCCTGCGGCCATGTGCCCTGACATCTGCCACCCAGACAAGTAGGCCATTGAGGGGCGCCGGCATGTGACGAGTTTTGGGGGGTCCGGCATGTGACGATCATTAGCCTTTGGCCCTCCGGCCACGCCAATGTCTCTCCATGTCCTCGGCTAGCCTAGGAACACCTCACACAAGTAATAAGCGATTTACTTACTCACAAGACAGCTTGCGTTTGGCGAAACAGCAGAGACAGCATGTTTTAGTATATACCCTAGAAAGCCCACGCCCAAGGGCCAGCCGCCCTTCTCCTTCGTGAACGTCTAGGCACGCCATACGCTCGAGGTCGAGTGTCTCGGCGGCTCAGCATAATGTCTGCCCATCAAATGCATACGCAACGTCGTCAGCACTTGGCGGGCATGCTCTGTTCTCCAGTGAACCATCCAGCCCTGCCACCCTGCAAGACTGATCGATCTTCGGCACGCGCGGAGAACTCGAGCATGCCTGCCTCGTCCTAAAGCCTCTGAGCACGCTCCACTCTATGAGCATGTAATTGAGCTCGCCTCGATCGAAGGTTGGGGTTGCGGTATAATGGCTGGTGCTCGTGACTCGGGTAGGGTCCCTCCCCTTAGCCTGGTGCAGTAGATTGTAAGAATGACGCTCAGTCTAGATCTGATGGGACGACTTACGATGCATTCCCCGCAGGCAGCACCCTTCTGAGTTACCAAGTTTGAACACCCCAACGCCCGATAGCGACAGGAGAACTTGTCATAGCCCATAGTCGATAGATGCATTAAGAATTCTGCCGAAGGTGGTTTGCAAGGTGTTGACAGTATCGTGCTGATCCGGATGGTCGACAGGTTGCTTACATACGATTTTCCCGTTGCTGTGCCGCCGACTTGGCTGTGCTAGCTTCGATGTTAGGAAGCCAAGCCATCTTCAACCTTCCAGGATCTATGCTCGCAGACCAGACATAGGCACCCGCTGTGCCTATGTCTGATCTGCCCGCCTCGAGCAAGCGGGGGAAGACGTGATGCGGTTCTGATGGATTCGATCGATTCTAGAAAACTGGAAAGCGCGGAGAAACGAAGCTCGACATGGACGAGTCCCCAAGGAAGGCCTGATGCAGACAGCAGCAATCGTTCGATGAGAGCGGGAATGGGAAGCCTTGCCTGATAACAGCTGCTCACGGAGCGAAAGTCCACGCTACCAGTCAGGGATTGGCTAGCGTGGTCGTTTTGGCTGCTGGGTTTGAACTTTGTGTTCAGCTTGCCGCGGATCAGACGCACCTGTCGCACCGACCGTACATGTCAGCCACAGTTCGTACCTACTACTGCTGCCATCCGTCGAGAGCCGAGGGGTCGGCAGCAGAAACCACATGCATCTTCCGCATCGGATCACAACCTTAGGCCTCCTTCGCTCGGATGTGCTTGTTTCGGTCGTTATCCAGCCATCGTCCAAGTCTCGGAGCTTTTCGGTATGAGCGGGACTGGCGGCTTTGCAGGGATTCCAGAGCCTCTACCGAGGAAAATAGAGGTTTCCAATTGGTGCACCCGAGTGCGGCATCGAAAGCGTTCATGCTCGTGCGGTATTACTCGTGCATGTGGCTTACGGCGTCTGCGGCACCTGGTACGGGTGAAAGCCCACTGCCGCGCGGTAAACGATGACCTCCTACTCGGTGCTGCGCGTGTGTAGTTTTGTGAGCCATGATTGATACACCATGTATGACGTGTGTGTGCCATGTAGTGGGCACAGCTCACTGGTCGTACCGATCCGGAGTGGTCTCCAAGTGAGCAACTCGGTGCTTGACCATATGGCAACGAGCTCAGTACTCAGCATCGGACAACCAAAGAGGGCGGGCATCCAATATGCTTGTTTGGGTCTTAGCACGGGAGGCTTGGTTAGAGCATGGTGCGCTCTAATGTAGTAGGTGTCCCACATCGCTAGGGGGCCTCGGGCGTGCGCTTAGCTGCATGCCCGCGAAGCCTTGCCACGCTGAACACAGGGTGCAAAATTTTGCCGAGCCATACTATTGCTCGAATTGTTCAGCGAGTATGTGGAGGTTGACGGAGACCACTCGGAGACCCCATCAGGCCCACGGGCCTACGGGCCACATCGGCGCTGAAACTTCTGGGAGTGGACTTTGCACGGCCCGAAGTACAGGTATAAGAAGGGTACGTAGCCGCGTTGCGCGCCGCACAGTCGCGCATGCTGGTGGCATCCCTGGTCCTGTCCGGAGAGTTGCGGATCTTGGGGGTCTTGAGAATATTATAAGATCTGCCTATCGAGACCTCTCTTGAAGGAGGCTCGCGCTTGCGGTAAGCTGCCCAGTCTGTGAGATTCCGAGTCCTGACAGCAAACAGTAATAACAAGCGGGAGCAGCGCTGGGCCAACCTGTGCACAACGTTACTGCGGTCAACGGTCAGTATCTGAGTGCACGCTGAAGCGCAAATGAATGTGGGGTCACGCGTTTGCGCCGACAGAAGGCTCCCACAATACGGTCTAGGCGTTTGGACTTTGGAGAGTGCGTCTAGCCTTATAGCCTTGTGAGGGAACTTGAGAAGTGAGCAGGCAAGCACTTGGCCAGGCTTACTCCTGGCTCAGCATGGACTGACATCCCCACAGTCGCGTGCAACCATGCCACTCTTGGTGTACGTAGCAGGGCGTCTCTAGGCAGGTACCTGTACCTAGGTAACTTGACGCCCGTTTGAGGCGGGGAGGTGTTCCCGGAAGCGCACGTAACGGCTCAGTTCCAGCTCGCGGTGGCAATGACGATGATGAAGCTTCGTTCAACCGTCGTGCCTTCTTGACTCCTTCTCGAGTCTCCGCAATGGCGCCTTGCCAGGAAGAAAGCGAATCCACTCAATAGCGGAGGGCAAGATAGCGGTTGCGTGTTGATGACGAGAGACCCGACAGCATGGAGCAGCCAGCCTCCGCCAAGACACGCGGGAACGTGCAGTGCTCATCACACCGAACGCCAAGCAGCGTTGTTGCTACCGCATGTGAGGCTCGGGCCTTCCATCATCGGCATGGAGCAACAGCTCGGTAAGCAGCTCGGCCCGAAATCCGCTCCTCCGGCGCGTTCCTGTTGTGCTTTGACGTCCAGATGTTGATGTTGAGCCTGGTGGCAGGCGTTCGCTTTCCGAGTCCGCTGATGATCGAGGCGAAATCAGATCTGATATGCGGTGAGCATGCCTGACGCAGCAAGGAGCCTCCGGGTCACTACTGCTGCACACCTCAGGCTAAAAGACCTGCGAGCGCCAAGTACTCATTATTTGCAGGCTCCATCATTGCACCATTGCATCATTTGCATGTTCGAGTACGGAAACCGAGGCGCTGCGATAAGCAGAGGTTCGTGCATGTCACACATAAAACGGCAGGCCGTAATTGGTGGGCTGGACGCCCTGCCGTGTTTCGTGCAGCACTAGTGCGTCGGTTGCAGTCCGCCGAATATAACGGCGCCAAGGGTCCCCACGCCTCCTGCAGCGGGGTGGAGCGCCGGACTCGGTAGAGTAGAGTGATGGACATGTGCGCCGGGTGACACACCGCACGTGGAGAGTTAGAGATGCTGCTCAGACGAGCAGCAGTGAGAAAAAGCAAACCGCCTCACATGGCATTTTGAGTTTCTGAGTGAGAAGGACGGACGCTTCCTGGAGGAGTGCTGCTCGTGTGCACGCATCAGCCAAGTCGCTGGATTGTTATTGACAGGAGCCCAAGCGTGCAGACTGCAAACTTGCAAAGCCGCTAGGTTCTGCCTGCCCGCTTTTCCATACTACACTGATAGGGCCCTGGTCAGGAACGATAGAGTAGTGGAGGGTGCGAGCATGGCCGTCCGTCCGTAGCGCCATAATAGTCCATCAAGGGTCCTGGGGTGAGGCCCAGAGGATTGCTCAATGCTGCTACTTTGCACCCTCATCTTCCATAAGTGCTCCCTTCCTGAACTATTGCAAAGGGCATAGGTACGCTTCTTGAGCCTCCTCGCAACCACCCAGAAATGACGTCTGCCGTGGTTACGCTAGTCGAACCTTTGGTCGACACGAGAACTGCCGCGGCACCACCACCGAGGAAGAGGAGAAGACGGACGGGTGCTGGGGGAGCCTCGGACGATTGCTTCGCCTGCAGCAAGCGGGCTGTGAAGTGCGATCGTAAGAGGCCATACTGCACTCAATGCATAGAGATAGGCAAGGACTGCTCGGGATACAAGACAACCTTGACTTGGGGCGTCGGTGTAGCAAGCAGAGGCAAGCTGCGGGGTCTCTCATGTCCCATTGCACGCAAGAACGCAGACGGCAGCGATGTCGTGCCGGAGAAGGCTGCGCGACACCGCAAGGCGTCCGTATCCAAACTCAAGAAGGAGGACGCTGCAGAGACATCTGCGGCAGGCGCACTGGCAGGCCAGCTAGCATTCTCCGCCCCATCTTCGGCGACGAGCCAGCGCCAATTGCCGCCACCAACCCTACCCATCCCGATACCTCAAGCGCACAGTGCGTGGCAAATCCCAAGCTTCAATGACCATATGCTGAGTCGACAGAATACCAACCCACGACATGGCAATTTCCAACTGCCACCTCTGCAGCGTATCCAGACCTCACTGGGCTCGCGATATGACCTGCCAGGTATACCGGCTTCTGGGCTTTCTGTTGGCTCGTACGCCGAGACAGAGTTCCACTCGCCAATGGAGTACCCGCACACGCCTGGCTCAATCGGCTTTCCTGAGCATATGCAACGGAACCCATTCGCGGACCAGCCGATGACCGCAAGTTCGACGGATAGTTACAGCATGAGTGGCACGTCCATGGAGTCTTATGATCATATGAGCTCTAGCGCTGAGTCTGCGCAGCACGGCCATCTCTTCATGGAGAGCGGCACCATGAACCCAAGTCAAGCCGAGCTCGACACGACGGACGCCATGCTATTTAGTAGCAGCGAGATGGACTTTGATACCTTTGGTCCTTTCGGCAACCCGACGCAGGAGGACGCGGACGACGAGCAGATCAGCTCCTCACTCATAGACACGCGCTTCAGCAATCCCTTCTTCCACCTTTCGCCACGGCTGCAGTCGTTGATGGAGTACTATGAGACATGTATCTGCCCGTTCCTTGTAGCTTTCGATGGAGCGCAGAATCCGTACAGAAGGCACATCTTGCAGCTTGCGGCGAATAACGAAGGCTTGCAGAGTGCGATTGCGGCGCTGGCCGTCAACAACATCCGGATGCGTAAGAAGGAAGCTCACCGGATTGGCTTTATCGAGGAGTTTACCGACGGCATGGACGTCACAGACGCCGCAAAAGCAGCCGAAGTTCCGCCTGAGGAATCGATGTACAAGCAGATGTCCATCGACCACCTGAACCTGCAGCTCACCGACGTACGGGCAGCGCAAGATGACTCTGTGCTTGCCACTCTACTCATCCTTTGTCTGTTCCACGTCTGCGACTCAGGCTTCAGCAAGTTCAAGACCCAACTAGCCGGTGTGCAGAAGCTGCTCTCCCTCCGCAACCCAAGTATACAGTCGGATTTTACAGGCTGGGTCGAGATGTTCTTTACCTGGTTCGACGTTATGACCAGCACGGTCAACGACCGCGAGATGCAGATTAAGGGCGAGTCGCTGGACATGCTCGATTTCTCCGCCAATCTCGGCGCACTCGAGCAGTTCTCTGGTTGCGATGGCCGGCTCTTCAAGCTTATTGCTCGGCTTGGACGGCTGAACTTGCTGGCTCAAGGTCGGCCGGTCAGGTCGAACAGCGGGCTAGAGCATACACCACGGATGTCTGCTGCAAAGCGGCCTCGGACGCGAGCTGGCAGGAAGAAGCGGCCAATGGCCAAGATCAGGGCGAACAAGACGCTGACTGCGTTGGACTACGATAACATTGATGGCAATGGCTGGGGTACACCGATCATCTCGTCTGACGAGGACGCAGATGGCTCCGCAGACGAAAACGCACCTGTGCCGGACGAGCGCCAGGAGTTCTGGGAAGAGTGGACCGAGGTACGCACACGACTACAAGCGTGGCAAATGGACCCTTCACCCGCACCCGCCGCGAACGACTCCACGCAGCACGACGCCGGACAGCGCGACCTTGTGCATATCAACGAGTCGTTTCGCTTCAGCGCGCTGCTCTACACTGAGCGCCTCAGTAACCCCTGCCTGCCGTCTTCGCACCAACAGTTCCAGCAGCTCGTATCGCAGGCGCTATGCCACATCACTGCCCTTCCCGTCACGAGCTGTGTCAATAAGTTCTTGCTCTGGCCTCTCTTCATCACGGGGACTGAGTGCGTGGATGAGGGACACCGCAACATCATCCGCACACGCTGCATCGAGATTCAGCGGGAGAGTGGCTTCTTCAACAACATCTCTGGGCTGGAGGTACTGGAGAAGGTGTGGCGGGAGGTTGGCAGTAATGTGCAAGGGCACGAGGGCGAGGAGGTCAATGCGCGCAGACGGGACTCTGAGGCTGGTCGCCGTGGGCATGGGCCGCGGTACGGGCAGGCGTTTAGGTGGCGGAGGGCGATGGACCGGGCGGATGGGGAGTACATTGTCATCTAGATGGGACCACAACACACAGCACGTATCGGCAATTGCAGCAAAAGGGCTTGTCCTGAGTATATAGCACCAGCGCCTCGCTCAGAACGCAATGAATTTATGAATACAGAGTAAGCTCACGCCTGCCTGGGGCCTGCTTCTGCGAGCCCTTCCAGTCCTTGCATCGGGTCTTCGGGCTTGCCATCGTCATCTCCATCTCCCTCCATCGGTTCGTCGCCGACGTTGTACTTGGTCGCGTAGCCCTCCTGCAGAGTGTGTCAGCACGCTACATCGCGACACGCTGCGATCACCACGAGCTGATGGCGAAGTGAAGGGATGGAGTTCATACCTGCTCCCATACAGCGGTCCTGCTCCCCAATTTCTCGTCAGCGCTCTTTTGTGGCTTCGCCTGGTTGACTTTGATCACACGGCCGTAGAGCTCGGACTGGTCCATGTTGTCGATGGCCTCCTTGGCATCGTCCAGCAACGAGAACTCGATGTAGCCGAAGCCGCGGTGTGGCGAGTCGGCTGCCGATTTTCTGCGTAGTGTGTGAGCACACGTATGTATGTCTGCCTCATGGCGATGTTGTCGGGCTCTTCGGCGCGACGACTCACAATTCAGGCTTCGGTAGTGAGACATCGACGATCTCGCCGAATGGTAGGAAGGCGTCTTGCAGGACCTCCAGGGTAACCTCGTTCGCGAGCCCGCCCACGTAGACCGTGGCCTTCTGCCTCGTTTGATCCGACATGATCAAGGCGCTTGGATTGTCTACGTAGCCCAGGTTCTGTGTTCGATTTGTGATTGGCTTGTGAAGATGATTTTGATATCACGTGTAAAGACCCTGTAGGTCTGAGGTGCCAACTTGCCAAGCGCCTGACGTCTGTCGGGGGAAATACCTTAGCTGCCGCGATATAGCGATACCTGTCAACATTGGATTGGGAAGCGGTCTCCAGTCTCCTTTAATTCGCGCGCATATCATCCCTTGGAAGTTCATGCGTGGTTACCGAGTCCAGCGACGGCGTTACGAATCTGAGTGACAATGGTGGGCTTACGCGAGATACAACGGACGGCCGTCTTCGCCTGGTCGCCTGGCGCAGCGGCACCACTCCTGGTTACCGGCACACGCACGGGCGCTGTGAACGATGACCTCTCCAGCGAGACGAAGCTGGAACTGTGGGATCTGGCATTGGACAAGCTGGAGCAAGACACGCACCTTACGCCGGCGGGCAGCATCACGACCGACGCAGGCTTCAACGATATAGCTTGGAGTGAGCCGGACGAGGAGCATCCACTCGGTGTTATAGCAGGAGCTCTCGAGAATGGGTCAGTGGATCTTTGGGACGCCGAAAAGCTACGCAGCGGGGGCTCGGACGCCCACATCTCGAGGACGACGAAGCACAGCGGTGCGGTCAAGGCACTGCAATGGAACCCGTACCGGCACAACCTGCTGGCCTCGGTTGGGGCGAAAGGCGAGATCTTCATCTACGACGTGAACAACATGAGCAACCCGTTCCGGCTGGGAGCTACGGCGGCAAGAGCAGATGACATCGAATGTCTCGACTGGAACAAGCAAGAGAAGACGGCGCACATTCTGGCCACTGGCAGCAGCGGCGGCTTTGTGACGGTCTGGGACGTGAAGCAGAAGAAGGACATCCTCACGCTGAACAACCAGGGCAGGAAGGCCGTGAGCGCCGTGGCATGGGACCCCGAGGAGAGCACGAAGCTGGCCACTGCGACGCCCAACGACCAAGAGCCGTCCATCTTCTTTTGGAGTTTGAGGAATAGCAGTGCGCCAGAGCGGATACTGAAGGGTCACGAGCTGGGTGTGCTAGGCTTGTCGTGGTGTGTGAAGGACCCTGAGCTGCTGCTTTCCTGCGGCAAGGACAACCGCACCATCTGCTGGAACCCGAGGACCGGCGAAAGGTACGGCGAGTTTGCAGCAGGGTCGAATTGGGCGTTTCAGTCCACCTGGAACCCACACAATCCGAATCTGATTGCAAGTGCATCTTTCGACGGCAAGATCCTAATCACGACTACCCAGACTACGAATTCGAAGCCTGAAGACCAGGCTGCTTCGAATCTGGCACTTGATGGCGAAGACTTTTTCGCGAAGGCGCAGACGCAACCACAGGGTATCCAATTCAGCCTACCGAAAGCGCCGAAGTGGGCTGCAAGGCCGGTCAGTGTGTCCTTTGGCTTCGGCGGCAAGCTAGTAAGAGTAGTCAAAGATGCGAATGGTAAGAGCAAGGTCGCCATAGAGACCTTCGCGGTCGACACTTCCATCGGTGAGGCGGCCCAAAAGTTTGAGGAGAGGCTGAAAGGCGGTAATTTGGCGAGCATTTGCGAAAGCAAAATTGATAGCGCCACGACAGACGAGGAGAAGGCGGACTGGCAGGTTATCGAGACGCTTAATGCTGGCAAGTCACGAAAGAAGCTGCGCGAGTATATGGGCTTCAGTGAGGAGGACAGCGACTTAGCGAAGGAGACGGAGAAGCTTGGCTTGAACGGCGACAGCTCGAAGGGCGAGACGAATGGCGAAAGCGACGACTTCTTCGGCAATGGCGAAGATGACGACAGCTTCCTGGCCAATCTCGCAGCAACAAAGGGTGCGAAGACGAACAACCCATTTCACATCTACACAGGGTCCGAGTCCGACGCAGATAAGAGCATCACGCAGGCGTTGATGCTCGGCCAATTCGAGCAAGCGCTAGACGTCTGCCTACGGGAAGACCGCATGTCCGATGCCTTCATGATTGCAGTGTGTGGCGGCCAAAAATGCATTGACAAGGCGCAGACTGCATACCTCAAGAAGAAAGCCAAGGGGCCGAACTACTTGCGCCTGTTGGCCAGCATCGTTGGCAAGAACTTGTGGGATGTGGTGCACAATGCGGACTCACACAATTGGAAGGAGGTCATGGCTACGCTATGCACGTACGCTGATGAGACCGAGTTCGCCGATCTCTGTGAAGCACTTGGTGACCGGCTTGAGGAGGCTTTCGAAGAAGGCGGCGAGTCGAAGAGCTTGAGGAGAGATGCTTCGTTCTGCTACCTCGCAGGCTCGAAGCTGGAGAAGGTTGTCAACAACTGGGTCCAAGAACTGCAGGAGCAGGAAAACGCCGCGCTCAAGGCTTCGGAAGAGAGCGATAACAACTTTTCCGTGCATGCCAAGTGTTTGCAGGACTTCATCGAAAAGGTGTCAGTATTCCGAAAGGTCGCCAAGTTCCAGGACGCGGAGCTTCAGGCTGCGGACGAGTGGAAGCTGGCTCCTTTGTACAACCTCTACGCAGAGTATGCGGACATCCTGGCGGCTCATGGGCAGCTTGGGAGTGCAGAACAGTACCTCAGTCTGCTACCGACGAAGTTTGGGGGCGCCGAGTCCGCACAGCAGAGGGTGAAGCAAGCTACGAAGAAGGCGGCTGCTCCTGCTGCTACTACTCAGAGGCAACCTACTGCGGCCGCCCAGCGCGTACCTTCGATTGCGCAACCTGCCCAGAGAGCTTTCTCGCCAGCACAACCGCTCGTCAACCAAGCTCGCAATGCGCCGTCGCCGTACGTGCCTGCAGCAACTCCGGCCGCACCTACACAGAACCAGTATGCACCAGCAACGAACAGCTACACTCCGGCCGGCTATCAACCTCCTCAGCAGCAAACACCTGCTTACGGCCAGCCTGCTACGTACGGCGGGTACCAGCCGCCGCAGCAGCAACAGGCGTCCCTTCCTCCGCCACCTCGAGGAGGGACAGCTTCGCCCGCAATGCCTCCGCCACCTGCATCGAGGAACGTGGGAGACTGGAATGACATGCCGGCTAACTTCTTCAAAGAACGACAGCCGAATTCGCGCCGCGGCACACCTGCACCGCAGCCAGTCAGCCAGCCTTTCCCGAACGCACCACCCGGCATGATGTCTCCGCCTATATCGACTGGACCACCACAGTATGGCCAGCAAAGATCAACGCCCCTCCCGCCGCCTCCCAAGGCTGGCGAGACTCCGCCCCGCGTCTTGTCACCACCGACTGCGCAGCCATCAATGCAGCGGCTTTCTTCGTCCGCAGCGAATGCGTACGCACCGCAGCAGCCTTCTCAGCCACAACCTGGATCTACCCTCCCGATGCCGAGCGCACCGCCTGTGCCAAGAGGCGCTTCGCCTTACCAGCCGCCTCCGTCCACATCCAACGCGGCACCTTCGAAACGATACGCGCCTGCTCCAGGTTCGCAGCCTTCTCTCGCGCCCGGAGGTATGCCGGCGCAGAGACAGGTCGCTCCGAACCCATATGCTGCGGCGCAACAACCATCTCCTTACGCGCCAGCGTCGCAGCCGCAGACGCCATTTGGTCAGCCGCCGCAAGCACAAGCGCCACCGCCTTCTAGCGCTGCGCCACCACCTCGCGGACCACCCAGGGGCCCTCCTCCGCCTCAGGCACCGGGCGGCCCTGTGCGAGGTGGACCGGCACCTCCTGTGCAACCTCTACCGCAAACGGCATCCGACGCAAACCCTGACGCGACGGAAAACGCCGCGCCGCCCACCCGGCAGAAACACCCCAAAGGCGACCGCGCACACATCTCACCACACGCTCAGCCCATCGTCGACAACTTGGCGCCTGCGATGGCGCACATCAAGTCCGTGGCGCCGCAGTCCTTCAAGCCGCAGGTTGACGACATGGACAAGCGGATTAACATCCTGTTCGACCACCTCAACAACGACGATCTGTTGCGGCCGGAAACGGTGCAGCAGATGGTGGAGATTAGCGAGTGCGTGCGGGAGAAGCAGTGGGATCGGGCGCAGGGCTTGTTCGCGGAGATGCAGCGGGGGAAGGCGGAGAGTGAGGGTGGGGTGTGGATGGTAAGTTCCATAGTCATTCCAGGACCCTCGGCAAGGGTGGTAGACGATGTGCGAAAGTGCTAACGTTTGTTTTGCAGGTCGGCGTCAAGCGGCTCATTGCTATCGGCAGGGCTACGAAGCAGTAGCGGAGGATCATTGTGGTGTGGTGTGGTGTGTGGCTGCATAGCAGTGTTGTGGGTTTCCAGCGTCATGCATAGACTCTATCGTATCGTGGATGTGCCTAGGCAGCGTGTTGTCCGGCCGTGATAGGACGGTCACTACCACTCTATGAACCGGGAGCATGCATACGTGTTCCTACACGTTCCTGAAGCGGTCCACTATGCGTACTCACCGTTTCCGACCCCATGACAAAACGCCACGGCATCTTCTTGACGTGAGCGCCCTCGGATTCGCATCGAGTCCAAGGGGACCCACCCCCCACTCCATAGAAAGACAGGCCTAAGAATGAACTTGTCGAGCATGCGTAACACATTCGTCCTGTCTGTCAGGCTTTCCGCTACTCACATACTTCTCAGGTAATACATAGCAGTGCCTCCACACTCCCCCCCAACTAACCCGCCCTCTGGTATCTTCACGCAATGATCTAGTCCGTAAAACACAAAAAACCAAAAACAACAAAACGCCGCGCCGCGCCATGCATGCATGCATCCATCTCACAAACCCCAGAGAGTAGGGACTTGTAAACCCGTTGTTACCCGTTACCCGCGCCCCGCGCCCCACCCCACCCCCACTTCATCATCACATCTCATACCGCTTCCTCCCGCTCAATCCGCCTCAACTCCATCTCCGCCAGCTTCACCGCGACATGCGCCACATCCGCCCCGACGCGCCAACTCCGCAACGTCACGCCCCGCGGCTCCAGCAACCCCTGCGCGCGCGCCCACCGCTGCCGCCACAACCGCTCCTTGGTCGTCATGCCCGCCTCCCCGCCAGGGGCCCCAGGAGTGCCGGGCGGGCTGTCCGCGGCGTCCCAACCACTGCCGCCGCCGCCGCCGGCGCCCGAGCCGGCGCCGGAGAGTCGGTTGGTCGCTTTGCGCGCCGTGGAGGCGAAGGGGTAGGCTGAGACGTTACGTCGTGGGGGCGGGGGAGGCGGGGCGGGCTTGCTGCGTGTCGACAGCGGGGTGTCGGTGGTGCGAAGGTCGTCCATGGACTTGGACGAAGACAGTGAGGAGGACATGGAGCGCGGCGTCTCGGCGTTGTTGTTGCTGCCGCCGTATGAACTCAGCGGTCTGGGTTGTTGTTGGCCGCCGACGGTAGGGTTGCTGCCGCTGCCATGCCAGTACGTGCTCGCGGCGGTGGCGAGTTTCTGATGCATTCTGGGGCGAGCGGGGAGTGGGGGCCGGTGGTGGTCGGAGGGCAGAGGCGAGTCTTGCCGCGAGACTTGCGAGAGGGGCGAAGGCTGATGGGTTTGCAGCTGCGGGAGCGGCTGAGGCTGTGGCAGAGAGGACGGCGGGGTGGGCGTCGCCTGTGTCTGTGCACCGTCCATCGTCATCGTCTGCTGGGAAGAAGGTAGCGGGAATGTCGGCTTGACGGCAGAGGAGGGCTTGCGCGGGCGCGGCGGCCGCAACGGTTTGGCGGCGCTGTCTGGCGTGGGTGTGGCCTGCGGGTTCGGAGACGGGCTGCGCAGGGCTCGCGGCTTGGGTGGCGGCGACGGGGTAGGGCGGGACTGCTCGGCCAGCCCATTGGCGTGGCCGCTCATCGGCGACTGGCCTCGCCCGGATAGTGGAGGTGCTAGCCAAGGCTTACTCGGCGCGCGCTCCTCGCTGAAATCAATCAGGTCCTCCTCCTCCTCTGGCGATGCCGTCATGCGCGCTTCGGAATCCATCCGCTGCGCGCGACGCCGTAGTGGCAATTCCGGCTTCGAGCCTCTGCCGCCGCTCGTGCCGTCAAATCTCGCTAGACCTGGAGCGTCCGGATTGATCGACTGCCGCGCCAGCCGCGCCTCCTCCTCCATATCGCCCAACGACGCGGCAATAGCTGCCTGAAGCTCCGCTTCATCATGGCGAATGTCGTCAGGCCGTGATATCCGCTTCGACGTTGCCAAGCTGTCGCCGCTCCGGTGTCGTGAGTGGTTCCGCGAATGTCCGGCGCTGCCACTCGGGCCCATCGACGAGTCGAAGTAGCCCGTCTTGACCGGCGTCGTGACGTCTCGGATGAAGATGCCAAGGACTCGGTTGGGGTTGGCGAGCGCGACATCAGTGTACACTTCGAGATCCGCTTCGCCGCTGTCGCCGACGAGCATGAACTTGCGATCTGGAAAATCGCGCAGGATCTTGTCGAGCGAGGACTTCTTGCGCTCGGCGACCGGCTCGAAGATGCCGTTCAGCATGCCGGTGTATTGCTTCAAGTGAAATGAGCCTTTCGGTAACTGAGCCATCTTGAAGTAGCTGGTGAGGATGGGGTACATCTGCCATGGCGAGTTTGAGACGTAGTGGACCTTGACGCCCATGTCATATAGTGTGTTGTACCACTCGCGGACGCCCTCGATCGTCAGGTCGTTGAGATCGCGGATGAAGGCGTTGCGGAAGATCTCCTGGAAGCCGGCGCTGATGGCCGAGTGCTTCACCGTGTCGTCGATGTCGCTGATGACGCTGACGCCCTTCGGCGAAGTCACGGCGACCTCCTCCGTCGCCGACAGCTTCTCCCCTGCCAGCACTCGCACGTGGGTGGGCACAAAGTCCAGGGAGGCGTGGAAACTGAAGTGGCCCGAGTCGTTGGTGTACACCGTGTGCTGCCGCGAGGACTTGTCGTTGTAGAAGAAGGCGCTGATAGCGGTGTTCGCCAACGGGTTGTGCATGAAGGGTTTCAGTCTTGCGATGAGGTGTGCATTTGCGACCGTGAGCTCCGTCGCCGTCATCTTTGACGGTTGCGCCCACGACGAGCGCTTCTGGAGTGGCGTGATTGGTAGCTCGTCGTCCATGGAAGACATGGTGGTGACGCGCGAGAGTCGGCTCAATCGATCTGGAGATGGATTGCGGCTGTCTGGGCCATAGACGCTGTCGCCGTCTGTGTCTTTGGAGGGAGTTTCGCTATAGGCGCCACGCTGGGCCTTGCGCTCTTCGGCTTGGCCTCGTCTCACAATGGTCTCGGCCTCCAGGTTGATAAGGTCCTCTTCCTGCCTTGTCAGCCGTGTGGGACTCGGCGCTCTACTGGAAGCTTGGCTGGACTGCAGAGAATCGTTAGATTTCGTCGCAGGCGGAGCTTGTATGCCCGCCAGCTGCCTGGCAAGACCAATAGCAAGACGCTGCTTGCGCGTGTTCTGTCCTCGGTGAGGCGTATATATCCAGCCTCGGACATCCACATCCACAACCGCGTTATCGTTCTGATGCTTCTCCCATTCCTTCGCCCAGTACTCCCTCTCGGATGCGTCCTTGCCCGGCATGACATCAGCCTACACGGGCGGTTAGCGAGCAGTGCAGACACGCCAGGTGCACCTCGCAACGTGCAGCCTCACCTTACTTTTCACATGTCTCCGAGCATAGCTGGGGAACAGGATCATCTCTTCGTTCCCACTGCGCACCACCGCAGCATCCGGGAAGGCACCCAGACCTTCCGTGCCGAACTCGTCGCCGCCCTCCCTCACGGTGCTTCCATCGCCGGTGAAGTAGCTCTGCCGCACCTCGTTGGCCGCCTTCAGCAAGCCGGCGATCTTCTTCCGCTTGTACCCGCTCTCTCGAGCCTCCGACCGCAGACCGCTGTAGTCGCCATAGGCCAGTGGGCCGCTGCTCGATCCGGTATAGGCCATCTTGTTCGCCCGCCGCGCAACCGCACCATCTTTCAAGAGCCGGGGTCGGGGGAAGCCAAGTCCGCGCCTTCTTAGGCTCGCAAACACTCCGTTTGCTCGCGGGTTCTGTTTGCGGAACTGATGGGCGAGTAGGTAGCGGTAGATGCGTGACTTGGTTCGCTCCTTCAACGCCGGAAGGTAGGAATGGCGAAAGTCCCAGACACGCTCGCTCGTTCGTTGGGCGGCATTGGGGAATAGGGAGCGGAGGAGAGAGACTCGGTTATGAGGTCTGGAGGAGCGAACGAATGCTCTCCACGATGGCGCCAGCTTCGACGACGCGGAGGAGTAGTTGAGACGCCCTCCTTGTGCAGGTTACGGGAATGCGACTTCTAGACCACTAATGGCCCGGACGTGGTCGCGGCCTCTTCTTTCTGTCATAAACTTAACGTCATCCGCCAAGCCATTTCGAAGCTTGGTGAGAGCTTCACGTCTATTTTGGGGGGCGGACGCGCAGGCCGCTTGACTCGAGTCCAGTCCATGTACTCCCCATTGCAGTTACCTTTCGAATGTGCATCTTGATCTCTCACGGTCCTTACCACGATCGCGTACATACGTACCGAATCTTATGATATACACCTCTATCGCTTCCCGGAGAAGTCCAGCCAGTTGATTCGCCGTCCTACCCAACCCAAGCTCCTGCGTTTCACGTCCTAGCAGCTTAGATAGCGAGACTACCACCATGGTCTTCCCAGACTTCAGCCCAATGATGGAGTTTCCGGACGTGAGCAAAACCATGGAGTTCCCAGCCCTGCATACAAACCATAGCACTACTAGTCACGACACACCGCACCCCAAGACCAGTAGTGTCCCCCAAACCCACATCATCCCCGCCGCCCACGGCCACGCCTTCACCGTCAAGAAAGGCGAGCACTTCCGCATCGTCGACCTCTACGGCGAGCAAGTCGTCGACTTCGCCGCCTGGGTCCAGCACACCGACCTGATCGAGAAGCTCTCCATGGCCTACACGCGCTACCACCTCGCCGGCGCCACGCCCGCCATCGGCGAATACCTCTGGACCAACAGAGACGAGCCCCTGCTGCAGGTCATGGCAGACACGGTCAAAGTGCACGATATGACGTTCATGTCGTGCTTCCCGGAGATGTACGCCGCGGCCGGCCTCCCCAAGCACCGCAGCTGCGCGGAGAACATGGCCGAGGTCATGGCGCCGTATGGCCTGCGCGGCGGCCATCTGGGCGTGACGGACCCGTTTAACATCTTCCAGAACACGCCGAATTACGCGCTCAAGCCGCTGGGGAGCAGCAAGCCCGGGGATTACATCGAGTTTAAAGCGCTGAGGGATTGTATTTGCGCCGCGAGTTGCTGCCCGTATGATCTGAAGGGGTTCAATGGGGGCAAGATCACGGATGTGGCGGTTGTTACTGGGATCCCGGCGGCGGTGGGGTAAGACAGGGTTAGTGGGTTTGTGTATTTGATTACTGAATATGGAGAACTGATGGTTGCGGCATACTTTTCCACACGGGCGAGTGTCTGAGAACTGTACTGGACGTGAGGCAGGTCGGGAAGATGCACGTTTCTCCGTGCACACCATGTTGGCGAGTGCATGGGGCCGAGTGGGAGGGCCTTTGCCAGATCAGAGATACCCGCCAGTAGGCTCGTTTTTTGCCACCGTGCGACCATGGGAAGGTAGTCGTACGTACACACATACATACATACATACATACATACACACATACATACATACTTTGCCTTGCCATAGGCACAACGCACGAACCACGATGACTTAGTCCAATTGCTTTCTCAGGCAAGTCCCACTACAGAACGTGCAACCGCTTCGTTTGCCTTTCTGCCGTCTCGAATCGTCCACAATTCTGGCCACGCTATGAACGCTACAAAACCCCAAAACTCACCCCTATTGGGGCCACACGGAACCACCGGCATGCACAGCCCAGCCCTCTTACGTTTTATACAGCGTATCCAGAAACCCGCTCGCCAGCTCCCGCACAATCGACTTATCCGGCAACGCGCCCGCCACGCCGTACAGCGCCGCCGCATCCCCCTTCTTCTCCGTCGCTTGCCCCTGACAGCTGACGACCACCGCCTCCAGATCCCGGATCAAATCCTCCACAGCCGCCACAATGGGCAGCGTCACCGCAACATGGATAGCCGGCGGGTCCTGCAGCGCATTGAGATGCCAGCCGCGATGGCTCATCGCGTCCGCGACATCGTAGATGTCCACCCGGAGCGCCGGGTCCGTATTGGTTACTGCGGCGGCGCGGAAGGCGACGACGGAGACCATGGGTTTCCCAATCACCGTCAGACTGTACTTCAGCTTCTCGTTCTTGCGCACGGCGTCCTCGATCTTCTGCCGCGCGGCGACGATCTGGAGGCAGGTGTCGAGGTAGCCGTCGGCGCCCATGCGCATCAGGCTGGCCCAGCACCCCGCGATCAGCGCGCCGGGGCGCGAGCCCGCCATGTTGGGCGAGGCGTAGACGCCGCCGGACCAGTCCGGGCAGACGTAGTACTGGTAGCGGCGCAGGTCGGCGGTGCGGTAGAGGACGACGCTGTTGCCCTTGGGCGCGAAGCCGTACTTGTGCGTGTCGACGCTGATGCTCGTGACGCCCGGGACGCGGAAGTCGAAGTCCGGGGCGGGGAAGCCGGCGCGGGCGAGGAAGGGGATGATGAAGGAGCCGAGGCAGCAGTCGACGTGGAGGGGGAGTTTGTGCTTGACGGCCAGCTGAGACAGGGCGGGGATGTCGTCGACGATGCCGTGGGGGAAGTTGGGGGCGCTGCCGACGAGGAGGATGGTGTTGGCGTTGATTAGACGGCGGACGGTTTGGGTGTTGACGCGGTAGGAGGGAGCGGGGCAGGCGACGAGGTGGACGCGGATCTTGAAGTACTCGGCGGCCTTGCGGAAAGCTGTGTGCGCTGTTTCGGGAAGGATGATTTCCGGTTCCCGCACGCCGCGCTCGGCGTAGGCTTTTTGGCGGGCGGCCAGGACGGCCATGATGATGCTTTCCGAGCCGCCCGATGTCGTGACGCCGGCGCCGGTCTCGGGAGCGTTGAAGAGGGCGAGCGTCATGGCGACGATCTCGGCCTCCATCTTCCTGACGCCCGGGAAGACGTCCGGGTGGATGGGGTTGCTGACGCCGAAGCGCTTGAAGGCTTCACTCTGCAGGTCGGCTAGCTCGGAGCCGCCGTGATAGACCGCACCGCTCACCCTGCCGTCCTCCCACCGCGTGTGCTGCATCTCCGACAGCTTCTCCAGCTCGGCGCGGACTTGGTCGGGCGTCCAGCCTGAGGCGGGGAGGGTGGTATAGCTCGTCACCCCGGGGCCTGAGGGCACCAGCTTCATCTCCAGCTCCGCGATGGCCTTGTCGACATCGGCGCGGACTTTGCTCTGCACGAGCGGCAGGCGGAGGAAGACGGCGTAGAGGCGGCGGTAGGTGTCCTTGTACAGCTTTTGTATCGAGCCCAGCACACCATAGCCGCGGAGGTGGATGAAGGTCTTGCGCGTGTAGCGGAGGAGGAAGAGGACGAGCAGTAGGTTGCGGGCGAGGTCGATGGCTTGGGCGAGCAGTTGCTGGCGGGTGCCGGCGTGGCGGAGGTTGTACTGCTTGCGGAGCTGCGGCAGGGAGACGGCCAGTCTGCTGGAGCCCGGCATGATTGGGGATGAAGAGGTGCAGCTGCTATTATTGGCGGATGTTGTCGTTCATCGTTTGTGATGTTGGACTTGCTCGTCCACAGGGAGAGCTCCGAGAGTGATCCTCACGTTTAATGTTCACGTTCACATGTCATGGCGGGGCTGGCCAATCAGAGCTCACCTCGTGGCATGGTCTGCGACCTCATGTGTATTCAACTTTCAACCACACCTCCGTTCAAGCACGCCAACACATATCTAGCGTGCGACGGGCGATGAGCATCCCATTTCAACTGCACAGCTGAGCACGGCGGTCAGTGGAAGGCAAAGGCACGAGAAGGGAGCATGAGTGAAGAATGTTCGCCACCTTCCAAGAGCACGGCCTCTCTAGACTACCGCACGAGCATGTAGGCATACCTTTCGTGAACGCCTGCCATGCGAATCACGAAGCATGCCAACCATCCTTGGCCGCTAGAGTCAGAATGGACCGCAGTGGTCCCTCTGTCGCCTACTCCAACACCCCCCCCCAATCCAGCTCCTCAAGCACCACCACCACCAGCTCCACCAACTCCACCACCCGGTCCATCCATCGCCTGGCCCTGCCCGCCCATCGCCTGGCCCGGCCCGCCCATCGCCTGGTCCTGCCCGCCGACGCCAGCATGCTGACCGGAAGCTCCGCTACCACCTTGCCCTTCATGCCCTCCACTTGGTCCGGCTTGACCGACGACTCCTGGACCTTGCCCAGCAGATCCAGCAAGTTGCGCAGCATTCTCCCGGAGTACTCCGTGCGCCGTCTCCTTCCTTTGCTGGTACTGCTCGTCCATCTTCTTCCTCACAAACGCCTTCACAGTCATCGCCGCGGCTAGCCGCCCAAGTCTCAAGCCCAAGTCCCTCTCACCCATCCCGTGCAACTCGCCAGCATCTTCCATCCAGACCTGCGACATCACTAGTTGCCGTCCCGTACCTGCCTCGCGTGGCAAGAAGGCGGTGGCATCCGGCATGATGATGGTCGGGCCCAGGTACATCATGCGGTCCCACACGATGTTGATCTCGTCTTGGACCAGACGCAGCCGACTGTAGCCATACTGGATGGTGTCGATCAAGTCGCCGCGAACGTGCGCGCGGCGGTTGAGCTGACTGCGGGCCTCGTGGAGATTTTTGTAGGCCTCGTTGGCGTCCGTGAACGTTTGTACGTCGAACCATGTCCGGAGGCGCATCGATTGGGCGTCTGGGTTGCTCATCGTGGATCTCCTAAGCTAATCCACGCTGACGGTCATGCTGGGAAGGGTCAGGGTCCCTTCTTATCACTCCCATCCCGCTCTTTCACCGCTTTGCACCTTTGTCCTGGTGGAGTACATTCCTTCCAGAGCAGTCTCGTGGTGCTATGCGCGACACCCGTACATCTCAGTGCTGACAATGGACAAGGCTTCTTCTCAAAGATAACTAGCCTTTGAGACGAGCAAGCAAACATCGTCCAACCGCACTACCGCAGCGACATCCTGGGGTATCAAAGACGTCTAACTCTAAGCCCGGCTGCAGCAAAATGACACGAAGGGAGAGCTTGGCACTGAGGAACATTTACGATGCACCATGAGATGCAATCTGACATACACGCTTTTGACCGAGCGGATATCGTTATGTTGCCCCATCTTCAACCCGATCTCGAACTACGCCAAGCTCACCACAACTGTATGCCGCCCTTCACATCTGCAGTACCGCTGTCACCTGCATCCTCACCCTGACCTTCACCCGCTGCTTGTTGTTGCTGCGATTGCTGAGCTTGGCGGGGTACCTGCTGATGTTGCGCTTGCTGGGCTTGCTGAGCGTGAAGCTGATCAGCTCGTTGAGGCTGCCGAGCATACTGCTGCTCAGCCAGCTGCCCATCCCGTGCCTGCACCCCCATCCGCGTCATCAAATGCTCCCCACCCACCACATCCACCTGCCCCGCCCACGCCACATTCAGCATGTTCCGCACATACAACCTCCCCCGCGTCGCCACCGCAAGCTCAACAATGCGAAAGCGCAGCTCCGCCTCGCTCATAAACCGCAGACTCAGCACATCATGCACGGGCACCACCCTCAGCTGCACATACCACGGCCCTCCGCCCTCGCCTTCCAGGATGTTGGTGTAGCGGTTCACGTCGGCGTAGGCCGGGCCCAGCAGCTCGAGGCGGCTGTACAAATGGTTGATCTCGTTCTGGATGGGCTCGAACCGCTCGTAGCAGGTTTTGATCACGGCGTGGTACATGCCGAGGCCCCATCGGACCGGGTCTGGGAAGGCCTGGGTGAAGGCGGCGTAGGCTTGGTCGACGTCGAGGTGTCCGCAAGTGTCGAACCAGGTGTCGATCTGCTTGATGACCTCCCTGCCAGTGAGGATGGGATCCATGAGAGCGATGTTGGGAGCGATATTGGGGGCGATATTGGGAGCGGTGTTGGGAGCGGTGTTGGGAGCGATAGTGGGAGCGATGCTTGGAGCGATGTTGGGAGCGGGCTTGGGAGCGATGTTGCGGTACTTCGTACGCGGAGTCTGGGAGGTGTCTGCCATGCTGTGGACGACCAGGGGCGAGGTTCTGTGTCTTAAGGGATGCCCCCTTTCTATTCATTTGCCTGCTCACTTGCCATGACAATCCAGCTTCCAGCCGCCGCTTCTAGGGACGTCGTTCAACTGCGACGGCAAGACCCCTCTGCATCATGTAAAGACGAGGGCAAACAGCGGCGCACAAAGAGGAACATCGAGAGTTCTGGAAGATCCTGAGGGACACAAAGCTCTCCCTTCCATGACTGGGGAGGCGAGTGGCTCGCAACGCAGAGGACTTCGGCCTCTCACGCACCGGGGGTGCGCATGATTCCTTGTTACGGGCATGAGGTGGACAACAACCGCCATCCTTGCTGTCGCACCGTTGAGTCTGACAAGGCAGCAATGTCCATCGTGAGCATCTCAGGTTGCCTCCGAGGAGGGACCAAATTACTAATACCATCCAATGCATGCTAGCGCATATTGATCGGCCACAACTGCAAACACACTTTGGCCTCGTTGAATGATCCATAGTACCCAGCAAGAAACACATGGTTCTCAAGCGCTACCCGCCTTGACCCAACCCCCCAAGTCATCCGCCCCACCGCCCTGCTGGCCTTTCCGGTCCGACGAACACCTCTATGGCGGCCGATAACGCTCTACTGGTGCGGGCTTGGGTATGATCTCGCGCCAAGTTGCCTCTGCCACCCGTGCCGCCCACACCACCTCCAGGTTCCCTCTCAGCAAGACCCGAACCCGCAGCGCCACCGCAAGCTGTACTATCCTAGCCCGCAGCCCTGCTTCGTCGAAGGTGCTCAACAGCGCCCGATCCTCCATCGGCATCTCCACGAGCACCAGCTGGTGATGGCCCTCCACACCGTCTGGAGCGGCGAGGAACGCGTTCATGTCGACCGTGTGCCCGTACAGTCCGAGGTGTGGCAGGCGCATCCACATGTGGTTGATGTCCGCCTGAATACCCACGAGGCGCTCGTAGCCGGTGCGGATGGTCTCGAGGAGCATGGCGCTCGGGTACCGGCCCTGATGCTGCTGGCCGAACATTCGGTCGAAGTCCGCCGCCGCTTGCTGAAGGTTGGAGCACGAGGAGGTGTCGAGCCAATTGCGCATCTGGTTCAAGTCATCATCGTCCATGGCGGGCGATGTGGAAGATGGGTGTTAGCAAGCCCGGAAGTCGTGGGAGGATGCAGTCTTATAAGTCAATCTGCTCTCTTTCAGGACAGCCGATGTTTTCCACCGCTTTCATTGCATGAAAGCGTATACTTTGAGAAGGGCGACGAGCGTGACATTGGCTCTTTGCAGTTGCTGAGATCATGCAAGCACGCTCTATCGTGCTTGCGGTCATGCTTTGCGAAGTAAGACAGGCAGTGACAACTGTACGAAGCCCCAGGTGTAGAAGCAGCGATTTGAGCTGCGCTCGAGTGGAATGCACGCAGGATACCGGCCACTCATGTGATCGTAACACCGAGACTAAGGACTGTTGTGCCGCGTAAATTTTGTTGTAGTGAGTGTCTCTGTACAATACTGCCAAGCACAAGAATCGGATTCTGCGCTTCTGCATCCCTTGTCTAACCCCCTCGCCAGGCCTACACCATCCACCGCCCCATCAACAAGAGCAGATTCAAACACGGCCGGCGTCCCTAATATGTTCACATATGTACCACAGCCCGCACCATGTCACCAAACCCAACCTACGTTCCTTTCGGAGGAGTGGCGACAAGAATGATACAAGGCACACGTGGCAACTCAAGCCCATAGCACCTACACACCCTTCCGGCATAACGCCCTCCGGGCTTCGGCCAGCTAAAGAGGGCAAAGTTCATCTTCGCATAATGACTAATTGTCACGCCATCGGTGTCTCCCGGGTGAAGGGGATGGGGCGGTGCCAACTTAAAGTGTCTGCGTTCGTTTCTTGTATGCTGGGGCATGGAAGGGGTGGAAGAAAGGATGGGACTCGAGCTGAGAACAAGCGCACAGGTCGTGGGTATCAGTGCTGTTCTCCAGTGATCGTACAGTGCGCGCGAGGGACGCGCAGTCATCACTCGTCTTCGTCCTCGTCGTCATTCGTGCCGGGGACATCCATGACCCTCTCGCCAGCTTGTTCAAGCATTCTTCTGCTCCAAGCTCGAACGCCTTTCCAGACGGCCCACAAGAAAGTCGCAACGCCGAGGGCAATGGCGAACCAGCTCAGGCCTTGGAGCCGGTCTCTGCCGGTGCCACCGAGCCCACCACTTCGGCCGACTACTACGCCGGTCCCACGCATGTTGAACCAGTGCCATGGACTCAGCGTGAGTAAGAACTTTGCGAAACCAAGTAGACCGAGGGATGCGAGGCCCTTGATGAAGTGTTCTGTCCACGTCGCGGGCTCGTCTTCGAATAGTAGGCTGCCCGTCGGTCCGCCAGCCGTGGCGATGGTGCTGACGGGGTCTAGGTACATGTTGATAATGGGATCGGCCACAAAACCGAGCATGAACATTGCCGTGACGAAGATGAATGCGGTAAGTGCCAGCTGGGAGGCGGTGCCGCTGATCCAGCTTCCCCAGGTCAGGCGCTGGAGACGGTACTTGTACCTGCAAGTCGGACACTGCCAGTAGTTCCGCTTCTGCAGTGGGTCCTGTCTCCGCCACGCGCCCAAGCACTCCTCGTGGACGTACTTCTGGCTGCCTTTGCAGGTGCAAGGGCGGAGCATGCGGCCGCCGTCGCCAGGTGGGGACTCGTACGTGACGCGCGGAGGTGGGCGCATAGCCTCTGGCAGCAGGGAGGTAGTCTCATCGGTGTGGAACGTAGGGAGCACGACTTCGAGGCAGATGCGGCAGGTCCGCGGAGGCCAGTGTGTCCTCTGTTTCTTCTTCTTCTCATCACCGCCTGTCTGCTGCTGCGGCTGCTCGGTCTTAGTAGACTTCGGTTCGCTCTTGTTTTCACTCTTGGCCTCGGTCTCCGCGTGTAGCTGCGCATCGACGTCTCCCTGCGTCCATGTGCCGGGCATGTCCTCCGGGAAGGACCAGCTGGATCCGGTGGAATAGGCGGCCATTGTGATAGTGATGTTCTTGTGCAATGTCTGCGTTACGTATTCAGCCTATTTCATGCGTCTCTATCATACACGATAGATGAGATGGATGTGTTTGCATGCTCGACCACAACACCTGCCGAAGATGTGGGAGGAGGATGAGGTTGTGGACGGTTGTGTGAAGAAGGAGGAGTAATCTGTCCTCGGCGGCGCGGGGAGCGGCGTTCGGGACCCGCCGAGGTGCCTGAATGCCTTAGAGGCTCATTGGAGACCGCGTCTGCGCGTTTGCCTGAGCTTCGAGACGAGCTTCGAGCATCGGGACCAGCTGTTTCTCACGACACACCGACGACACACTTCCGAACACGCTTCAGTCAAGTCTTCATCAACCGCACCGACAACACGCGCATCGATTGATTCGGCCTTCACCGACAGCAAAGGCCCATCATGGCCGACCGCTACTCCTTCTCGCTCACCACATTCTCGCCCAGGTACGAGTCGTCGTTGCGCATGCATGTGCCTATCGCTAACATCACCGCAGCGGCAAGCTGGTCCAGATAGGTACAAATCAGCCAACTCCATGATTGACCCTCTCACGTACTCACCCTTCTCAGAATATGCCCTCAACGCCGTCAACCAAGGCGTCACCTCCCTCGGCATCAAAGCCGCCAACGGCATCGTCCTCGCCACCGAGAAGAAGTCCTCCACCCCGCTCATCGACGCCTCCTCTTCCTCCAAAATCTCGCTCGTCACGCCTAACATCGGCATGGTCTACAGCGGCATGGGCCCGGACTACCGCGTGCTCGTCGACAAGGCACGGAAGGTCAGCCATACGGGCTACAAGCGGATATACAACGAGTACCCGCCCACGCGCATACTCGTGCAGGATGTGGCGCGCGTGATGCAGGAGGCGACGCAGTCGGGCGGTGTGCGGCCGTACGGGGTGAGCTTGTTGATCGCTGGGTGGGATGACGGGATCGAGCCGGAGCAGGAGGCCAAGGAGGCTGGAGAGGATCTTGGCGCGATGGATGTGGACCAGAAGAAGAAGGCGACGGGCAAGACGGGCGGGATACACAAGGGTGGGCCGTCGCTGTACCAGGTCGATCCGTCCGGCAGCTACTTCCCGTGGAAAGCGACGGCCATCGGCAAGAGCGCGACGAGCGCCAAGACGTTCTTGGAGAAGCGGTATACCGAGGGCTTGGAGCTGGAGGATGCGGTGCACATTGCGCTGCTGACGCTCAAGGAGACGATTGAGGGCGAGATGAATGGGGATACGGTTGAGATCGGTATGTTAACTACGAGTGCACGCCAGGATGAGAAACTAACATGTTGCGCAGGCATCGTTGGCCCACCCGCCGACCATCTCCTCGGCTACGACGGCGTTGAGGGCGCCCAGGGCCCGCGGTTCCGGACGCTCAGTCCGCAGGAGATCGAGGACTACCTGACAAACTTATAGTCTCCGTCTCAGCCACATCACGAGCGAGCGAAAGAGCTTGGCTGCATGCATACATGGCAGGCGTTCAGCGGAGCCGGGCGCTGGGACGGTGTATAGTACGTAGAGATTTGCGGGAAAAGACATTGCACCCATATTCACACCATGCTCCGTACACTACGCTGAAGCTGAGCTCTTACGGCTAATCTCCGTCTCTCCGATCCTTTATCCCAGCCCTGCTAAGACTATGTGAGTTTCACCGCATTTGTTTGCCTTCAACCAATGATGCGGGGATGTGGTGCAACTGGTTAGCACACTGGCGTCTCTCCCCACGTGCGATAACATGCTGCCCTCCCTCTGATCTCGCCAAAGGGAGGAAGTGCTGAGGGCAATGCGGTTAATAGTTTGGAATTAAATACCTAGACGCGTGTCGGCCTGCGGCTCCGGTCGCGGCCGCTATCGTGCAGATGGGACAAGAGGAGGAATGGGAATGGGGAAAAGAGGAGGATGGCTTGCAGTGTCAGAGGCAGCATGGTTTGCTTTCGGGGAGAGTTCGCCAGAGATGCGGGTTCAAGGCTCGCCATCTCCACGGAACCACATTTTGGTGCTTTGATAACGGGGCAGGGAGTGCACGCGGTGGTTGTGCACTCACGTCTGACCAGTGGATGTGCACTCATTTCTGCCCAGAGCTTAATGTGCTCCTATGCTCATGTATGGTCACCAGTAGCTTCACGCAATTGCCTCACTCGTGAGCGACGCATCATGGAAGCCGTGGACGCCCAGATTGGGGTGCAGCACGATTAGTCAAACTTCTCGTCGAGCGTTTCTCCTCATGATCGTGCTCGTAGGAGTGCCATGATCGGGGGTTCACTAAATGATACGGGAAGGCAGCGGTATGCAGTGATGTCGGACTTGGGGGGTTAGAGCTCTCGGCTCGGCATCTCCAGGTTCGGCCCGCATCTACAACGCGCTGCGAGAGCGCGTGCCCGAGCGTCACTGTACATCGAAATACACAAACCCGTCGGCCAGAAAGCCAAACCTCAAGTAGTGTAGCCCCAGACTTGGATAGATCGAATGATGCGGATGCTTGGCAACTCCCGCGACAGGCTCCGACTTCTACGATGAGCGCCCCCCTCACTCCCGGCCAGAAGATCGAACTCAACGACGGCCGCATAGCGACAGTCCGCTTTGCGGGTGCCACATCCTTCCAACTCGGCGACTGGATTGGCGTCGAGCTCGACGAGGCGACTGGCAAGAACGATGGCTCCGTCAAGGGGGAGCGCTACTTTGAGTGCGAGCAGGGCTATGGCATGTTCCTGAGGCCTGCAGGCGTACGGCAGGTGGTGGAGGATGTGAAGGCCAAAGCCAGGCCTGGTGCAGCCACCAATGGTCTCGCAGGCAAGAGCCGGCCGAGCAGTGTACACACGGCTGTCAACGGGCTGAAGCGACAAGGTGCTGCGGATGCGCCAGGCAGGCGAGCGAGCGTCCTTAGCGGAAGTCCTACGCCAGGAGCGAGGTCGGGCAGTGGAATACGGTCGCCTGTCAAGTCGCCTACCAAGCAGTTGGGCACCAATGGCTCTTCCAGTGCATCTACTTCGAGGACCAACACTCCGCCTGCTGGAAGAAAGCCTGCTCCTAGCGTAGCCGCGAAGCCTAGGCCGAGCATGGCACCTCCTGGACCGAGTACGGCCTCGCGGAGGATGTCTACACTGCCAGGAACCGGTCCAATAGCACCTCAGCGAAGCTCTCGGCCGTCGCTGGCACCACCTATGCCAAATTTACGGACTAGTTCTTCCAGAGGTGTACCTGGAAGAGGTCCGCCAACTGCCTCAGCACCTGCAGTCCGCCGGGAATCTGGACGCAGAATCAGTTCCACGACTGAGGACACTGCAGACGACAACGATAGTGAGCGACCAAGCCTTCTTTCACCCAGAGACACGGAGAGCTCAGCACGAAGCCAGCCAGACGCCGATAACGAGCCGCAACCTGAGGAAGAGGTTGTGAAGCCAAACTTTGCGCCTCCACCTATACCGCCTAACTCGCCAAGGCCAACAAGATCACGACGGCCGTCGTCTCCGACAGCAGCATCCATCCACTCAACACGGACAATACGCAGCACCACCGCTTCAACCCGGCAAATTGAGGAGCTAGAAGCAAAGGTTCGCTTACTGGAGCGGAAGAGGCAAGATGACCGCGAGGTGAACAAAAGCCTTGAGCAAGCGAAGCAAGAGCGGGACCAATACAAGAGCATCATCGAGAAGCTGCAGAACAAGTACCGGCCGCAGCAGCAAGAGATTGCGGATCTTAAACAGGCGCTCAGTGAGTCTGAGAAGAGGTCCGTAGACATTGAAAACATACAAGCGGAGCATGACAGCGTCATGGAGCTTGTCACCCTCGACCGAGAGATGGCAGAAGAGAAGGCGGAAGGCTTGCAAGCAGAGCTGGACGCATTGCGAGCGAACAATGAGGAAATGGAGCTGGAGCTGGAGGTGTTGAGGGACGACAATGGCGAACTGAGTAAGGAGATGAGTCCGGATGAGCGAGCGAGCGCCGGGTGGCTGCAGATGGAGAGGAGCAATGAGCGTTTGAGGGAGGCATTATTGAGGCTGCGGGACATCACACAGGACAAAGAGGCTGAGCTGAAGGAGCAGATAGAGACTCTAGAAGAGCAAGTCAAGGAGGTTGATGTGGTGAAGAATGAGTATGAGGAGACTAGGGAAAAGCTTTTGCGCGGCGAGGCGGATACGAGCGATCTACGGCAGCAGCTTGAAGTGGCGCTGGAGTCCGAGGAGATGATCGAGGAGCTCACGGACCGGAATCATAGGCTGGATAACCAGCTCGCTCAGCTTCGTACCACCATCGAAGAGCTCGAGGACCTGCGGGAGCTGAACGACGAGCTGGAGATCAACCACGTTGAGCAGGGAAAGCAGTTGCAGGAGGAGATCGACTTCAAAGACAGCCTGCTGTTCGACCGGGAGCGCACTTCGAAACAGCAGCAGGAAGCGCTCGACGAAGCTGACTACACCGTCACGCGCTATCGCGCACTGGTCAGCCAGATGCAGAGCGACTTGGCGGACATGCAGGCTTCTAAACAGCTGTCGGAGACCGAGGCAGCAGGTCTGAACAGCAAAAGCCGCGCCATGCTCGACCTGAACTTGAAGCTCCAGTCCAGTGCGTCGAAGACCCAAGTGAAAACCATCGACCTCGAGTTGCGCAAGCTAGAGGCGCAGGAAGCGTCTGAGCATCTGGCTGTTGTGCAGCTCTTCCTGCCTGACGCGTTCCATGCTGAGCGAGACAGTGTGCTCGCACTGCTCAGATTCAAGCGCATCGGCTTCAAAGCCAATCTCGTGCACGGCTTCGTTAAAGAGCGTGTCGCGTCCTTCGGTACCCGGGGCCAGGAAGAAGATGTCTTTGCGGCCTGCGACGTCATGGACAAGCTTACGTGGATCGCGGCGATGGCCGAGCGGTTCGTTTACTCTATCTGCGGGTGCAGCGTCGAGCAGTTCGCACGCTATGAGGGCGCGCTGTACGAGCTGGAGCCGGTCGAGCGGGCTTTGAACAGCTATGTCGATGCCTTGCGGCGAGAGGAGCTACAGGAGAAGGACATGGCTGAGGAGCTGCAGCGCTCGATTGCTGTCATGGCGCACCTGGCCAGCATCCATGTCCAGGATGATCTCGCCAGTCATGCAGATGACTTGCTCATGCGGACGCTGTGCTTGCAGAGCCAGCTTGAGACGGCGGCTACTGCGCTTGGACTGACTAGGACCATGGTGGAGAGCAACGTGAAGCCCAGCGCGACCGATGACGAGAGCGAGGATGAGGTCGGCAGTGCATCTGATCTGGCAATCATACTCAACAGAGCTGAGGCTCTGATGTCGCTTGCCAGGAACGCGAAAGTCATGGCGGGCAAGACCTATCGGTCGCTGTCAGATCTACAACAGCGGTCGTTGACGCTAGAAGCATTGCATACCGATCCTTTCGACCGCACCGAGTCAGCTGCAACTCAGGTCGCGGCATACACTAGGCACGCGGGAGAAGCGTTGCAGGTACTGTTTGGCGAGGAAGGGCGCAACGAGCCTTTCACGCCACATGAGGTATCAGGCGCGCTGGCCAGAGCGGCCTCGCACGTTTTTGCTCTGCCAGCTCCGGAAGCCGGACCCTTCTCAGCACTTGCCACTCGGCTGAGAGAGCTCACGGACATGCTCATGGATCTCGCTCAGCTGCCGACGGACCTCGACAACACTGTCGAGTTCGAGCGTGCGCCCGCTCCTTGGGTCGCTCGGGCGAACCAGCTCAAGCAGACGAAGATCACTTCCATTGATACTGAGGCTGAACTTGCTCGGTCCTTGGAGGGCCTGCGGGAAAGGGATGTCTTGCTCCGGGAGAAGGAGACCGAGCTTGAGGAGCAAAGCGTGCGCATCGAGATGCTCGAAGCTCGGATGAAGGAGGCTAGCAAGCGCTCTGCCAAGATCGCGGAGCTGGAGCGAGTACTGCACGAAGCCAAGGATAACGAGAAGCGAGCCAGATCCGAGCTCGGCAAAGCGAAGCAGGATGCCGAGAAAGAGGTCGAGAGGGTGAGGGAGGAGATGGGCCGCTTGGCGGAGGAGCGCAGGAAGGGCGGTGATGGTAGGGAGCTTGACGACAGTGCCATGGGCGCCGGCGCGCGCTTCACCGTGAAGCGGCAGGAGCATAGGATTGGCAGTCTGGAGGGCGCGGTGCGGTACCTGAAGGATGAGAATAGTCGTCTGCGGCTACCGCCCGTGGACTCGCCGCTGTCTGTCCGCACAACGCTTGATTGGCTGCATGAACCGCTGACCCAGCCCGCGAGCGACAAGCGGAGGAGGCAGGATGCGTTGCAGAGGGAGAGCAAGGACGTGCTGCAACGGATGCTTCTTCTGGCCACAAGGCCCCAGAACGTGGACTTGACGAAGTTGCCGGAGAACAAGCTGGCGTGGCGGCCGGCGAAGGAGACTGCGCGGTGGAACGTCGAGCGGAGGAAGGAGGAATGGGAGAATTTGAAGGACTGGCGGGATGATGTGGCGTGGAAGAGCAGCAGCAGGCCTGTGGTGAAGGGCTTTCCGGCTGCAAGTGTCCCGCAGGGCCAGAATGTCGAGACAGTGGGCGTCTAGGATCTATGTGACAGAGCTGTGTGCGTTGGGCAATAGCCAGAGTGATGCGAAGATACCCCGAGTAGAATGCATACGATCTACGCTGCTTCTACCATCTCGTAATTATCAGGGGCCCTGTGGTGCGGGCCGTGCAAGAACCCTCTGAGCTCATCTCGTCGATCAGTTCTCGAGGGAGCGACGTCGACTGGGAATGATGAGTAACATGTTGCGGACATCTGTTACAGACGATGTTCGTCTCAGCTCATGCACCACAGCTCGTTACTCTGTCCGCACACGTAAGCTGCAAATGACCCCTTGCAAATCGGCGTACATTTGGGCATCGTTCGACGCAGATTGTCCGTCTCAACCAGCAGCAACGTGTATGCTCAGCACAGCCCAGTCACTTAGCAGCCCAACCGCACCCGCACCCACCGAGCGCACTTGTTGCAGCCCGGCTACAGTACCTCGTTCATGGCCGTATGACTCCCTTCATCCGTCCCTCTGCCTCTCGCCGCCTATTGGTTAGATTAGCATGCAGCGCGCCATTGTCGTCCGAATACCGCGCCAGCTCCATCGCTGCGTCAATCCACGTTGCGGAAGCCGGAGCATCCCTCAACGAGAGCGCGTCCACCGCCTTGTTGAAGGCCATAGTCGCAAGCCACTCCAGCTCGTCCTGCGGATACGCATCGGCGTTGCCATCGTAGCCTTTTTCTGCAATACTCGCCGCTTGCTGCACGATCTTCAGAGCAAGGTCACCATCGTCGTCTTGCAGATGGATCGTGAAGGTCAATCGAAGCCATCTGCTCATCTTGGCAATGTCTTTGTCCTTCCTCCACGTCTCATTAATGCACTTTTGAAGAAGCTCTGGGATGCGCGCAGAGGCATTTGGGGCGACTCCCTGAGCGCTTGCTTGCTCGTGAACAATGAGAGCTAGGTCGGCAAGGCTGTCCCAGCGATCTGCGTCCCTGAAGTCGAGGAAGGCTCGCACAGCTTCGTCTAGCTGATCCCACTGCTGGAGCCTTAGGATGCATTCCAGATCAAACTTGAGAAGCTCGAACTTTCTGGCCATCATGTTATCAATGTCCTGACTCTTGTCGCCGTCAGCTTGTAAGTCTTCCAGCCGCCTAGCTTGCGCCACGAATGCCTCAATCTCTCGCCTAGCCCGCAAGTAGCACTGCAGAGCATACTCGGAGCTTTCTTCGCTCGACCTCGCAAGCACAATGAGTGCGCTCGCAGAGAGGAAGTGGCATAAGGACCTCCGACAAGTCAAAACATCATCGTGCATCAAACCTCCGTCATTCGGGTAGCATTCAAGGAAGCGTATGCAGACATTGAGCAGTCGGACGAGATGCTCTGGGTGTATGTCGCCGCAGAGGCGCAGCGCAAGATTGTAAGCGTTCTTGCTCCACCATTGGATCTCAGCGCGCCACTGATCATCAGTGCCCTGTCTGAAGACTTTGACGTCAGCGCCAGCTCGCTCGAAGAGCAGGACGACCTCGTCCATCATCTCGTCTAGGCTGCGTTCCTTCGCATCGAGCTCGCCGATGAGTAATCGTGCTGTGCATCGCAGAAGCGATGGCAGGTGAACACCAGGTGGCTGCTTGTCGAGGAGTCCCTGCAGTGCCGCGACTGCCAAGTGCCGGTGATCGGACTGTTGGGCTTCGAGTACGCATGCATACAGGAACGTTGGGTCCCGGTCAGCATGTTTCGTGATGACTTGCAGACTCTCGGTGGCAAACTCATGATCCGAAGACCGCAATGCGATCTTGAAGGCAAGGTATCGAGACATGTCTTCGTCCCGAGTCGCCTGCGGCATCCCAAAGAAAGCTTCGCGCGCAGCCTCAATGTCGTGGCGAGTGAGAGCTGTCATCATGGCTTTCCTCCCTATTCTAGCTTTGTTGAGCTGTCCAGCGCTGTCGAAGATTGGATGGCGTAGCAGCTTACACCATTCGTCTGCGATATCTGCGCGCGGTGCTCCTGCGGTCTTCCAGATTAGTGTCTGAGCTGCATGCGTTGCCTTTGCTGAAAGCGCGCTATTGCTCCGCTTGATGACAGTATCAAACAAAGTTTGTAGACCAGCTATCGTCTGTGTTGGTGAAGCTTCATCTTGCGTAGTTGCGAATAGCACATAGCTGACGGTCGCTTTCTCCAAGCGGTCACGGGAAACGCTCTCCTCTTGTGCATCGGGCAAGATGTCGGAAAGTAGTCGCAATGTGATGAGCTCGTTAAGTGCAGTGAGCGCGCAATGGCCGCTTATTCGCCTGGCTTTATTTATGGTCTGCATGATCCTGGACGCCATTTGTCAGCCAAAGTCGACGGCGATGTACTGATGAACTCACGTCTTGAAGCTTCTATCGGTCATCAGCGCCAACCTTATCGTATGCTGCAATACAGCAGTCAGTGACCTCACATCTACTGGCTCTTGTGCACACAAAAGCTGGAACCGCATCACTGAAAGCGCTACCCGGTTGCCCATGCCGTAGTTAGACTCGAGCTCGTCCATGACCTGTGCAGCCCGATCGCGGTCAACAGCAGTTCCTGTCGATGAGAGTGCTTCCACGAGTGTGCCAGTAATTGCCAGTCGCAATTCGGGAGCATCTTGACTGAGACTCTCGAGGTCGGACGAGTCGAGAGTGCTGAGGGCGCGCTCGCACCATTTGATTGTAGGTTGTGGTTGTCTGCTAGCTGCCAAGGACCTGCCAGCTTCGTAGAACAGATCAGCTGCCTTCTCGGCTAGGTCCGCGGAGCTTGTGAGCTCTCTCGCGCTGAGCTTGTTGAAGAAGTGGTCCGCCATGTCGAAGCGGTCGGATTTCCAGGCGTGCGTCATACGCAGAAGATAGTATTCAGCGACGAGGCGGCGCAACGCCAGCTGATGGTCACCATGTCCGAAACCCACGATATCCGCGATCTGTACGATTGGCCATTCCTCCTCCGTCCTACTGACGTAGTCCGAGCTTCTCTCCAACACCTTCAAGGCCAGCTCGAGCTCCTCATGATCCAAGCAGAAACGGCAAGCTTTGTTGGCGATCTTGAAGGTACGCACGCGCTGGTCATCGTCCTTCGACCGTCGCGAAGACGTCTGATGTGCGGCATCGATGAGCAGAAACGCGCACGTGCGGAGAAGGACGGTCAAGCGTGCGATATCATTCCGCGAGATCTTAGGATCGTGTTGGTTCTCCTCGTCGCGTATGATGTTTGTCGCCGCATTCCAGAGTTGGCTGCCCAAGGTATCAAAGCTTGTCGATGTTGACTTGCCAGCTAAGGCCGCTGATGATGGCAATGGGAAGGACCGCTTGATGATGGCTTCGAGCTCAGCCTCAAGGCTGGCTGGTATGGAGGCGCGGTCTTTCAGGAGCGCGCAAGTCTTGGTCACGCAGTCTAGCGCCTAAGTATGAGCATCACAACGTCTAGGCGTGCTGAGGACCAGGCTTACCAACGATATGCTGGACGCGCTTGTCGGTCGCGTCCTTCTTCACCGGCTTCAGAGGCGCCATCTCTGCATCTCACTGTCGCGACTGCTTCTGGGAGGTACTGGTCGACACACAGGCGCCGGACCTAAGCGTTACTAGTCAAGTAGGGTGTATGCTATGAAGTTCGGTGCGAGGAGAGTGATGGATAATTTGGAGTCAAGTAGGCTGTATGAGGTGAAGTGCGGTGCGAGGAGAGTAAAGAACAGGGATGAAGTGAGGTCAAAAGAAGCTTGATCGATCGAATGTCAGGAGTGCTTTCCTGATACAGAATCTTCATGTCACCCGGTGGTCTTGTGCGCAAACGTATTCCATCACTACGACCAAGCCTTTGCACGTCAAATCTGATGATCATGACCACAACTCTGGCAACTGATCCTCGTATCAATGCTCATGGCAGCAAACCTCGACCCAGCCGTAAATGATGTGGTCCTGAAGCCGCCCCCCGGCTTCGTAGTTCGTACTCACGGCCACGGCATGTTGACGTACATTCATCGGTCGCCGGATGATGGTGGTTGTATAGAGAACCAGAGCCGACTAGGGCTGGATGGACAACTTTGCGGATTCACTCCGTCATGTTGTGAAACGGCTTGGCGGATAGCATGCTTGCCGATTTTGCCGGCTTGCAACACCTGCAGGCTGCGCCCCCCTGGGCACTGTCTTCAAAAACATCATGCAAGAGCAGAGGCACGGCAGCGCAGGTGTCGCAGCCTCGCAGGTGTCTCAGCGGACCTGGGCACTGCGGACGTCCGCCTTGTGTGCGCGTATGCCTCCTCCTGCCACAAATACCAAGGTGGGTCTTATTGGCTACTCTCATTCTATGCTTGGCTGCCAAGCTGCAAGTGCAACTTGGCGTAACCCAGCAAAAGGCATAATAAGACGAAGGCATCCACCGCCGCCTCGCCGCCAAGGGCGCGGCAAAGAAGGTGGTGATGCAGACAATGTGCTGTTCATGACCTTACCAGCGCCCCGCGAGCATGCCTGCTGGCATACCGCATCCTGGTCCAGCTAATGTCGCCAGCGACCACGAGCCGCCGAGGACGAGATTAAGGCTACACAACCACTGTCATCATGACTGCGGCCGCCTTGGCACCAAGCGATGACAATGCTGGGCGACAATATCACCAAGCCCAAGATCCCTTCGCATCTCCTACTCCGAACTATAACCAGACACCAACGCCATGCGCTCAAATCCAGCACAGCCCACGGTCTGCAGGAGACACGGTAGCAAACCAACAGGCAAATACTGGGCACGACAGATCAGCGCCACACTCGACCCACGAACCGTACAAATCTCCCTCCATGTCATCGACCGGCGGCAGCTCGCTCATGACACCGATATCTTCTATGGACCTGGAAAAGAACAGTACAGCGCGCCAACAGACGACTGCACGGTCCGATCGAGACCCCGAGAAGGCAGTGTACGATGCGAGAGGCGACTCGCAGCAGCAGCCGGGAATCATGACAGACTCCGCAAGTTTGTCTTACTCGGACGACGACGGGGACAACAATGGTAGACGACAACAGGAGGAGAGTGCGGTCAAGATCGTTCTCTTCTTCTCCGGACCATGCGTTATCCTATCAGCTCTCAACACTGCATGGGCATGCATATCACTGGTCATCACGCTACTGACGCAACCCGTGCGACTCTGCGCGAAGCGACCGACCTTCGCTCAACAACTCGCTGGCTTGCTGGGACCTGCGCTTAACCTTCAACTGCGGTGCATCTATACGCCACTCGCGCCACATGCGAACGAAGACAGCTCGTACCACATAGTCATGCTCGTGGCAGTCCATATACTGTCTCCCTTTCTGAGCTTGGGAGTAATGCCGGTGGCGTGGGTGCTGGCTGCCTTTTGGGTGTCGTCTGCCATAATTGGTGATCCCGCAGGTGTTGACAAGCGGGACGATGGGCGGGATACGGTTCTCTGGTTGCGAGGGTGGTGGGAAGGTTGGCTGTTGAGGAGCGTGAAGGAGTAATGAGGACGCGGAGGCGAAGAGGTCTCCGGGCTGGGGTGCATTGGTTTGAGAGGATTTTATGGCTCCACGAACGTGATCAGAGATATGCTTGGGATTAGCGTGGCGTTGGCGGTGTAAACCTACTCTTTATGACTACCCGGTGGACGCGTTGAGCGACATAGCTCGACCCAAATACAGCAATGCTGCACACATGTTGAAACACTCCATATCCATCTCTCGCATCGATCCCCGTTTCACTCGTGAGGCCGGTTCGGATCATTAAGCACCCTCGTCCTTTTGTGGGGGTTAGACGTGCTACAATGGCAATTCGTCCTTCGTGTTGTTCCTATGTAGATACCTACAGTCCTCCCAATCGGATCGCTACTGGTTCGAAGGCTAGCGAAGTAGTCAAAGATAATATCTGCAAATGACTGCCTTTCGGATAAAGGTCGGTCAAAATTTATTAGCAATATAATAGTACCCAGCGGGGCAGCATACATCAACAAGTCATCACTTCCTCATTGGTCGTAAGCGCAATCACATGCCTTCAATCCAATGGATGTTGTTCTAACAACCTCCAAGTAGTGGTCATGATTGTTAGTAGACTCGATCAAATCACCAGTTGTACATCAACTAATGTTTCAATCAGTCCGCTTGTCATAGTCGTCTAGACTGCCAAAGCGCGGGAGAGTCAGTTTCTCCCTCCTAGCACAGCTAGGAACGCTGGCTAACAATTATACAGCCTGGGTTCGATTCCCAGATGGGGAGTTCATCAATTCTTATTTTTTGCTGTCGTTCCATACACACCTTATCATCCAAGAGTTAGCGCTGAGGATTCTCCCGCCCTTTTGCTGGTGCAGAGCAAGGCATAATGCTGCACGGGTGACTCATAAGCTAGATCCTTCAATCAAAACCGTCAGTTGGCCGGCAGAGCCTACCTCTACCTACTGTCTCTCTGCTTCTTGCCCCATTCAATATTCCATCCATTTACTACCCAAGCAGCAGGTAATCAAGAAACTCTCTCAAAATGGATACTGCCGAGCGTGGAACATCCAGCAGCACGCCTGATATCTTACTCCAACTTCCAGATGGCATAGCGCTCCGTAACTGGCGAAGATCGGACGTGCTGTCCAGCGTCCGCCACCTCAACGACGAGAAGGTGTGGAACAACCTCCGTAACCGCATACCCCACCCCTACACGGAAGCCGATGCCACAGAATGGATCAATTTTTGCCAAGGCACCTCGCACCACGTCCGCTCCGGCAAATGGACATCTGAGAACGGATCCGAAGGTCCAGCGGTCTCACCAAGCTACGCCATCACTATCAACGATGAAGCAGTCGGCGGCATCGGCCTAGACTTCAAGGATGACATCTACTTCCGCACAGCAGAGGTCGGCTATTGGCTGGGTGCGGAGCACTGGGGCAAGGGCGTGATGTCGAAGGTCACACCTGCTTTCGTTGAGTGGGCCTGGCAGACCTTTGACATCTTGGTGAGACTCAACGCAGAGACTGCCGAGTCCAACGCTGTTAGCGGTAAAGTGCTCGAGAAGGCTGGGTTCAAGTACGAGGGTAGGAGGCCCAATATGGCGTGCAAGAATGGAGAGATGCGGACGACCCTTGTGTGGGGTGCTCTAAGGCCATGATGGAGCACGCTCTAGCTCAGTAGGTATCCCGATTATTTGACTGCGCTGCATTCATACTCGCCCTTCTTGCAACTCCTTCGCTCATCCAGCACATAGATGGCTCCGTCACCAGACATGCCAAGCTAATAGTCTCTCAATGAACCCCGGTGCCGTCACCATCGTTGCAAGGATCAGCCGGGGCCTGTGGGCTGCAGAACCGGGGGCCGCGCGCGCTGCTCGTAGCTGCAGGAGTCTTTGCGTTTGATACTGACGACAAGCTGGCTGAGAGCGCCGGAGTGTACGAAATTGTGAAGCTCTTCTCGAAGGGGTGCCCGATGATGGTCTTGCCAACCGTTGAGGGCGTGAGCTTGGCGTCCAGGCTCGACACGACGGAGCTGATCGAGCTCTCGGCTCCTTCGCTCGCACCGCTCGCTTGGACTGGCGCACTTGTACTACTCGGAGCAGGCACCATCTCAGTGATGATGACGGTGATGGACCTTGTGTGCCGGCTGTAGGTGGTGTTGGCAGGGGATGAAGTGTAGGTGGCTGCCGTCCCCATCAGCCGCGACGTTGCTGTAGGACTGGTCACATATACGGTTGCCGTACCGGTGAACGTCGCAGCGATAGGCGCAGGATCCGAAGTAGAATGACCGGCATCCTGGTCGTTGTAATGAAGGATGACGAAGCCGATCAAAGTCCCGACACCTACCAAAGCCGGAAAGAGGAACATCATGACCAGCATGATCCGTGCCCATTGCGGTGGCCTGCCGCGTAGTGTCGGAGTATCTGGGTCAACGATCGCATCAAGCGACTGCAGAGGCGTGCCGATCTTGTGTGCTTCCACTCCGTAGAAGTGCGCCAGCTCGTTGTTCTGGTGCTGTCCATATGTGGGTGGAAAGTCTTCGCTGTGCGCGGCGAGCTTGGGGTGAGCAGTCATTGCGGAGACGTCGTGGGGTTCGAAGTCGTTCTGCCTCAATAGAAGAAACTGTGTCAAGTGATGCTGCGGCTCAGTGTCAAACGGCTGAGGTGTGTTTGGTTAGCAGTCGTCCGAGAGATCTTGTGGGTCTCAAAAAACTACGGCTTTTTGTGTTAGGCAAGGTCCTGTGTATGGCGTTGTGTTGTTCAAAGCGGGAGACAAACATGTGAATGTTTCTCAACAAAGGGGCGAGGCTTGTCACGGTGTTCTGCGGCAGTCTGCATCCCCGGCAAACGGCAGCATGCTCAGCTGTTGCGTGGCTCACCAACAGGCATAGTATAGTCCTCACTCGAGAGTAGCTCGCCCACCACCCCGAAGCTCTGCACCTGTTTGGGGCGGGTATGTCAGCCTCTCGATGCCGGCAGACCTCTCGTTGCGCTGCTACGTCCTGTTGTACATGGCCGTAGTCCATAGCGGTAAGGTAGGTCATCGCACGGATACATTATAACATACAACTCGTCTGTACAAATCGATCTCAGGAGGGGTATCCAATGCGCCAGCCAGGGCATACCGCAGTCTCGACCGAGGAGCCTCCGCATGGCCTCCAGGCTCCCGCTCATCCAGATACGCCGTAACCTGCTCGCAGCCGCTATGCACAAAACCAAGTTATGCAAAGATGGGGTGTTTGATATCCTAGGCTGCTCCATCGCCGATGAGGATGCGGCGGCGCTGCGCTCGCTACCCGTTCATCGCCGCCTGCACGTTAGCCCAGCGCTGGTGGAGGGCGTCGTGGTTTGATTGCGCCTGCGATCTCCGTTAGCGCACGTATGGCGGAACACGAAAACGATGAAAGGCGACTGACCTGCGCATGCTTCATCTTCGCCCCAACAAGCTCCTGCTCCATCTCCTCGCACTCCTCCTTGAGCGCGCGGTTCTCATTCTGCACCTCGATATTCCGTTGCATAATCCGATCCATCTCCCCCTTGAGCTTCTGCTCCACCTCGGCGGGTTGCGCATCGGCGATCTTCTGCAGCTCCTCGACCTTCATCTTCAAACCCTCGTTCTCGTCGAGCAGAGCGTCGTTCTGGACTTTGAGCTTCACGAGGTCGGAGGCGATGGCGACGTGCTCCGTGTCATGCTGCTGCGTGCGCTCTTCCAGCGCTTTGACGCGCGATGTCAACGCAGCGTTGGCCGAGCGTAGGCTCTCGATCTCCTCTGTCCGCTCGCGCTCGAGGCGCTGCGATTGCTCCCACTCAACCGCGTACAGCGTGAGCACGTCATCGGTGATCTTGACGTCGCAGGCATCGCGCACCATCTCGTCCGCACGATAGAGCTCTTTATCTGCTCCGCCGGTAACGGAGCCGAAGAAGCCAGAGTCCAGCAATGAGGAAGCGGACGGCGATTTGTCAATATACACATCGAAGATCTTCTCCTTCAGAAAGGTGGTTAGCTGGCTCATGTCCTTCATCTCGAGCAGCGCCTCCCGATTCCGCTGCATGAGCACAATGCCGAATTTCAAGATCGCAGTCAGGCCCTCGCTGAAGATGAGGTCGTAGACTCGCAAGACGAGCTGGAGTGGGAAGCGGTACGCGAAGAGCGTGAGGAACCACTGTGTCGCGTACAGCTGTGGCCCTACATGCCGACGCTTCAGATGGCAATACAGCGCTGGCTCAAGGTCTTCGAGTAATCGCTCGAACTGGTAGAGTCGAAGGTGCAGGCCCGCCATATCGGCAGTGAAGAGACTCCGGACATCGTACTTGCTCATCAGCCGTACGAGAAGTGTGAATGCCTCGTCTGCGCTCATGTTGAAGAGAAGTGGCATAGCGATGAAGTTAATGCCTTGCGCGTAGCCCACGCCTTCATCGAACAGTGCGTAGGCTTTGCAGACGCCGAAGAGGCCGTCCTGGAGGCCTGCCGACTGCGTGTACTTGCTGAACGATGTCCGGGAGCCGAGATCGCGCTTGATGGCTTTCTCAAGCTTGCTCACAGCTGCCGCGTCACGCTCCTGCTTCTCTGCCACGAGCCTGCTGTGCAGATCTAGCGTCTTGCCGTCGACTGGGGGTGGTAGACCGGACGTTGCTGATGTGGTAGCTGTTGATGACGATTCGGAGTGCATACTAGACCGCGAAGATGACACGGAGGGATTCTCCGTCCCACTGCTCAGGCCGTTGGTCTGCGACTCGCTGCGTGGCATTGGCACGGGCCTCAGCTGCTGTTCCATGTCTGTGCCTCTGGTTTTCAGCGTACGGTAGATCAGCTCCAGCTCCTCGCTCTTGCTCTCGGCTAGCACCTGCCAAACCACGCCTCGTAGCGCTGCTGGTATACCGGATGCTATTGCCTCTCTCAGCTCCTCGCCACTCGTCCGCCGCACAGCCGCCGGACCTTCATACACCACAGACTGCCAAAGGTCCCAGTTGACAGGCCTTGGCTCGTCGGCTGGGCCCGCTGAGAGGCCCGAAGCTGTACCAGGCGGCAAGCCAGGGTTTAGATCTGGAGACTTCAACAGACCTGGCGGTGACAGGGCCCTCTCCGTGTGCGGCTCTACCTCCTGGCTCTCTTTCGTGGGTGACAGGACATCCGCATCACTTTGTGTCCTTACCACCGACGCCCTCCGCGCATCACCGCTCACCGCATGTCCGTTCGCACCGCCCATCGCGTACTCCTCTTGCCTCCTCAGGCTCTGGAACTGATCTTGCAGGCTCGGCCTCGGCGTGCCTTCTGGCCCGTCAGCGATCGACGCCAAGCCGTTCACGTTGCTGTCCACTGTAGCAACAGTATTCCGTCGCTCTGCCGCGAACCTGCCCTCTTGCCTGGGCGCTGGTGGTGATCGAGCAGGCTTCCTAATACTGCCCATCCTCCCCAGCAACCCAGCAAACCCGCTGGATGCTTTCCGTGCTAGCCCTGCTGACGGTGACGGTGACAGCAAAGGCCGCTCGCCCACGTGTCGCTGCTCGAGGGCCCGTGCTCGGTCGGAAGTGGAAGGTGGTGGTGGCGTGCCGACGGCGAAGTCACCGGACAAGCCCTGCATTTGCTTGCTGGGTGATGCGCTTCGTCCTCGATCAGGCCTCGGCGGTGGGGGCATGTCCAGCGTGGGTTGACGGGAATGAGATGCCTCCGGTCCAGCACCATCACCGCCGTACAGCATTGGGTCGTCTGAGCCGAACTTGGACCACCGCGCGGACATCTTGGGTTCGGCGTCGTCATCGTGTACGTCACCCTTTATCTCGACTGTGCTCTGCGCTGCCTCTGCAGCTCCGTCGATAGCTAGACCCGTTGCATCGCCGTCGCCATTGGTATATGCATGCCCATTGGTCGCAGGCTCGGTCGATGTAGGCCTAGGTGTCGTATCGGGGGCATCCTCAAACGTGTCGTCGTCCGCATCAGGGGTCTCCCCATCCCGAGCCTTCATCTCCGCCCCGATGTCCGCCATGGTGATCCTGATGGGCGGTCCACGCACCTTCCCACCTCTTGTTGCTCGGCTTTGGGAGCGCTTGGCTGGTTTCGTGCTTTTTCTCCTATCAAGAATGCCGGGCGCCTGGTTGCGCTCCTCGGAGGGTGAAGCAGGAAACGTCGCGCGAGATGGACTTGCTATAGCATCCTGAGAAGGTGGGCTCGAAGACAAGGTTTCCTGCGCCGTCCCTGCAGCTGCGTCCGGAGAAGCTGCAGCGTGTGTTTCCGAGCTTGTGTTACTTGCGGCTTCGGCCATCGCGACGCGACTGCGCTACATATGCAAACATACTACTGGGGCCGGACCTTCAATGGCTGAGGTCAGCGACACAACGGTTTTGAACCAAGTTGAACGGGTTACGGGTGTGGCTGCTGTGGCACACGACCACGCAATGCCAGGGGGCACGCTCCACCGTAAACGTTCTACTACTTTGGGACAGCGCGGCGTGGATGTATCGCGCTTCGCTCTTTGCTTACGCCGCAGGTGGAGACATCCATATACCAAAATACCATGACTGCAGCCGACATCCATCTCGACACCACGACTGAGTCGGATGGTGCTCGTGTCGGAGGCCTGCTTGCATTCCAGCCGGCCAGACCGACCGATCGACGCAATGCAACCTTGTCGTCGCAGCTCTGACACTCTGACTCCCTAAGGCAGAGCTGAGGCTGAGCCTCGGCAGTCGGCAACCAGGCAGGAGCCGTGTCTCGGTACTTCAACAGATCCTCCCTCTGAACCTATACACACACTACGCGCTCCTGATCAACATCTATGCCTTCTATAGTCCCCAGCGGACAGATCAGTTCAAAGCGCGTTCTGGTGGCAAGCCTTCCCGATAAGCCCTGTCGCGCTGAGCAAGACATCGGTAGGCTCCGAACTCGCGCTGGAAGTGGCTATCGCAAGAGCTGCAGGCGAGAGATGAGGTGAGCAATATGCTCGCATATCCACTTCAGGCAATCATGACCCATGCCGGCCGCTCAAGTCCTATACCCTTGTGGCTTCTGTCTCCGAGTTTCATCTCTTACACCCCTAGCAACAAGAACTACTAAGATACAAGCCTGCCATGTTCTACACCGATCGCCTCATGCTCCGCAACTTCGACGAGCAAGCCGATCTCAATACGATGCTGCAATGGCTGAACGACGTCGACTTTCTCCAGGCCTTGTCTTCGGATGCCCGAAGGCCGGCTTCACGAGAGACGGCCAAGGCGTTCGTGCAGACCCGCATGAAGAATGAGGGCGGACAGCCGTGCTTCGTTGTCTGCGCGAGGCCTGAAGATCACCTCCGCCCGGAGAAGCTCGCGGTCGGGGATGATATGTTCGTGGCGGATGGGAAGGCGAGGTATCCCATGGTCGGCCTCTTGAACATTAGAAACCCGAACTTCAGCGCCACCAACCGTGTCACTGGCCTAGGAATCGCGTTGGACAAAGAACATCAAGGCATGCCCGCGCAGTCGTAAAGTACATCTAGACTGCTCGCAATCTGACCAGCGACCGCAGGGCGAGAATACGGCGCCGAGCTCTTGAGATGGGCTTGCGACTACATGTTCAACGATCTGGGTTTGCATCGATGCGAGCTCGAAGTCGCGGCGGACAATGTGCGCGCGATGAAATGTTACGAGAAGGTTGGCTTTGTTGTCGAGGGCAGGCAGAGAGAAGCTTATTTGGCGCGTGGGGTTTGGAAGGACCATGTGCTTATGGCGATGCTGGAGCGAGAATGGCGGGAGAAGCAGAAGCAGGTGCCCGGCAGCTGATACTTGCGATGCGCACGGTGGCGGAATCTGCAACATCTTTCAAAAGCTCTGCGGCAAATTCCGGCCAGCGGCTTTCGGCCAGGTAGCTCACAACCGTCAGGACAGCCTTCTCAATATTGGCAGTCACTCTCCCATTGCGAGTACCTGCGCCCCGGTTGGCATTGCAGCGCCGTCGCTCATCTCGACAATAACCGTTATTCACGACTTCGGTCAATAAGGTGAAGGTGAGTGGCTATTGAGCAAATCTGTGAACTTCACTTACAATGCCATTGTCACCCGAATGTGTTGCTCAAAGACAACACCTATTCGTACAACGCCAGCATGCTTCCTCCGCTTCTTCCTTCTCGCAAGGAAACATCCTCAGAACCACTGCTTGATCACTACCGCAATCCGACCGTCTTCGCACATCAAGCAATCGAAGAACCTCGACAAGAAGTACTGTCATCACGCCGAGACTGGCTCTCGACACGATTCAGTCAAGCAGAACCACAAAGACCAGCACCACCAGAACCATGAGCTCCTCCATCTCCGAGAAGAGCGCCTCCTACCAGCATGCAGGCGTGCCCCAACCACACTCACCAATACAAGCACCCTTCGAATCTGTACCCCTCGGCTTCTTGCCGAAATATGAGGCTCAGGTCAACGACAACCTCCGCAACTTCGGCGACCCAGAAGCGCAACACAGCAGCCACAGCTTCGATGGCATCCAAGAGCCGAAGCGAGACAGCCCGCAGCGTCGCAAGGCTAAGCGCAACCTCATCATCATCGTCGTCGTCAGTTTGGTGTGTATCTTCGCCGTTGTTGTCGGCCTGCTCGCATCACGAAAGGCACACGAGGTACCTACTTCCACACCGGCTGCACAGGTTGTAGAGACCGCTCCGAGAGAAACCGAGACTGAGACGGTTGCGCAGACATCTCTGATCCACCGCTCCACTTCCACTATTCCAACTGGACTTGTGGTTGTCACGGCGACGGTGACTGCGCTCGAGACGGCGCAGATGTCGACCTTGACGGAGTCCGTCACAATCACGCAGGTCACCACACTGGCAGCAGCGAGCCCGCCGGTAGCCGAGGTCTCTTATGTCACTACTACGGTGTCAGAGCTGTCCACCACACGCATCACGCTCTCTAGTTCGGCTCAAATCTCGAGCTTCTCGCCTACTAGCTTCAGCTTCAAGCCTACGACGATCTCCACAGCTTTGAGCAGCAGCAGCAGCACGACAGCAGCGGAGACCAGCACATCGACATCGAGCAACCCGGCGGTCGAGAACAGCGGCGCAGCGGCACTGTCCAGTCTGGCAGCAGCACTGACGCTACCGAAGACGTTGACCTTCGCGGCATCGGTCACACGGCAGCCAACCCCGACAACCACTCAGCCTCCGCCGGCGTCTACGCCCGCTTCATCTGCTGCTGCTGCAAAGTCCACTGCGTCCAGAACCGATGGCGGGATGTTCAATTTCTGCGGCGTGCCTGGCAGCAGTTGCAATGAGAAGCGCGGGGGTGATCACGATGGAGAGCTTGAGCATGGTGGGGACATTCAGATCGACGGGCATGAGCTTAGCGGGACGATTGAGCTCGGTGGCGGTGCTGAGACGGATGGTGATGGGGTCGGCATTGACATTCGTTTCAATGGCACGGGATACGCGGACAACAGGACGGCTAGTGTTTCCGCGTCGGCGACAGGGTTCGCTGACATCAGCTTTGCTTGATTACCTGGTCGCGCTTGGTGCATGCGTGTATTGTGGGTATATGGGCGCACGAGGGAGGATTTTTGGAGAGCTTAATGTGCGATAGGCTAGTGGCAATGATACCAGAGGAAACTGAACACCTAGCGTTTTGATACAGCCGGATCACCAGAGTGCGAGCGAGATCGATACCTCCTGCCAATGTTCGACATGCGGCATGAGACCGAGCGAGATGACCAGAGAGGCGAGACATCGGCGCCCTTCCGTGTTAAAGTTCCAGTATGTCTCACTCAGAGATGCACATATTATGGAGCCAGAGATCAGATTGCAACAGTGCTACAGAGTAACAGTATGTACCCTTTCCTTCACTCGATATGTGTTGAGATTTGACTTTCCGGCACATGGTGCCTCTCATCCTTACGCTCTTATACATCACTTCCTCGTTGTAACAACACACTCTTGAACCAACAAAGAGGAGCACAACATCATTGTGACGTTTGACGATTCGCCAGCTTCATAAACCTCGAGAGCATCCTCCTTTTTTGCACCTCCGGCGTGTCCAGTACATCACGAAGACACTTCGCCACTTCGATCGTAACAATTCTCGGTCACAGCAGGACGGGACGACAACCGCATAGCCTCCCAGTACTCCACAGACATAGAGCGGATATGTCAGGTCCACCCGCATATCCAGCCGCTGCCGTGCAGGCATAGCAAACCGGCTTCTCCATGACATACGAGCAAAACGTCAACAACGAGCTGCGCAACTTCCAGGAGCACCAAGCGTACCCGACCGCTGCACCTCAACCCTTCGACCGGATCGAAGAGCCTGGTGTGGCAACACAGCGCAAGAAGCCCCCAAAGCGAGCGACGATCATTATCGTAGTGGTTTGCGTGCTCTTAAGCCTGGCCGCAGTGGTCGTGCTCGTGGGAGTGGTAATCACGAGAGGTCGCAGCTACAACAAAGGCCAAGATGACACCGGCGCCCTGACGCCACTGCCTTTCGGGCCGCTGTCTTCCAGCACGACCACGGTCACCATCACCGGCACCGCAGATCGGACGAGCACAAGCGAGGCCGAGTCGACCAGTACGTCCACAATAACGATCACCAGCACGGCTTCTCCGCCCGACCCGTCGACGCTGCGCTTCACCTACAGCCCTCCCACCAGCTTCGTGACTGCAACGGTCAGCGAGACGGTGACCAAGACAGTGAGTCCGAGCTTGCCGGTTGTGGCGACTGAGGCGCCTACGAGCTCCTTCACGTCGTTACTCTCGAGCCTACTCATCCCCCTTTTCACGGCCACCGCAGAGAAGTCGCCGCCGAGCAGTGTGCAGGCGGCAGTCTCAAGTGTCTCTGCTGACCGAACTCCAGACCCGACGGCGATTAGCTTGACGTTGTTTGCCCCGGAGACGCTGGTGACGCCAGTGGCCACTGCTGCACCCACAACGGCAAGTGCGCTTTGTGTTTCGAACGAGCATCAAGTAGAGTCGGCTTATGCCGTGATATGTGCGTGAACAGGGAACGATCAGCTAAAACATAGTGTCATCCACGGCGAGAGCGGACGATAGAGAGCAGCGGACGATAGAAAGTGGAAGCGAGAAGAGTAAGCTGCACTCAGTGAAGCTGGGAAGATGAGCGTACATTTCCTCCTCTAGCTTTCCAGGCACACGTGCACGGTATCAGTTTCTTGAAGTAGGCTGTGAACAGACACCCGCCAGATGAGCTAGAGTCTGGCAATGTGAGTGCTGCCAGACTCTCTGCGCCAGACCGGAGTGATGGCTGCAATTGGAAAATTATGAGATGAGATGTGTTGTTACTTGGTACGTTGTCATGGCTGTTGTACGATATCATGACTCAACTGACGCCGCTGGAGCAATGACGGCAGCAAACTACTGAACTTTGCAGATGATCCAGTCAGCTGACACAGGGTCTATGATCATTATTCTCGAGTTTCAATCCGCCTATGGACTAGCTAGAAAGATAGAGTAGCGGTAAGCTGGATGTCCAACACACTCTTGCCGACGAAGATGCTGTATGCTCCCTTCTGCAGTGCCCAGCTCTGAGCCACAACATCCCACTCACTCAAATCCTTCCTCGTGAGCTCGAACACCACATTCGCGCTCTCGCCAGGCTTCAGGCACTTTTTGGTGAAACCGCGGAGCACTCGCTCGGGACCGCCAGGTATGTGCACATACAGCTGCGCAACCTCGCTCGCCTCCACAGCGCCAGTGTTGGTGATGGTGCAAGAAACCTCGGCGACCGTCTGCCAGAGCGCTGGGTCGCCGCCTTCGGGTGCGGCAGAGCTGTTGCTGGGGGCAGCGTACGATGAGGTGGAGTTGACAACGTGGGCCTGGATGGACGAGTAGTTGAACGTGGTGTAGGTGAGACCGTATCCAAACTCGAAGCGGGGCGTGATGTTCTGAGCCAGGAAGTGCTTGTAGTCGATGTACACACCCTCTGTGAAGTTCGTCTGGGTGTGCAATTGGCTTGTGTTATCCGGTACGACAGGGTTGAGTAGGCTGCCATAGTCGGTCTCGTTCTTGGCGACAGTATACGGAAGGCGGCCGCTTGGGGACTGATCGCCGTACAAGACTTCCACCAGTGCCTGGCCGCTGTCCTGGCCGGGTAGATGTGCATAGATAACGGCCGTGATGTTGGGATGGTCAATCCAGCGGTCTACGAGTCTAACACCGGCGTTGTGGATGACGACTATCGTGTTGTTGCACTGCCCAGCAACATTCTCAATCAGGGTGTCCGAGTATGGGTCTGCCAGGTATGGGCGATCCCAGCCCTCAGACGACTGCTCGTTGACGAACACCAGGCATGCCTCAGTAGCGCCGTTAACCGCCGGGTCCTGGTTGTAGAAGTCCCAACTGAGGAAGGTACCATCTTGCCGAGCTCGTCGCAGTATGGCGTCGTAGGGTGCGTCCACATAAGCAGGCGTGGTAGCTCCAGACCCGCCGCCGCTGATCATGGTGCCGTTCAATGCAACGCCAGGCACTGGTGAATCTGCAGGTTCCGAGGACAAGAACAAGTCGTAGAGATATGTGTCGTTGAAATCTCCAGTGCCTGGGATGACCTGAGTGTTCTCCAGGCCAAAAGGCCACTTTGAGAATCCGGCGGTGCTCACGGGCGTGTTTTGCGTGTATGCAACAGCGTCGTAGCCGTAGAGCGAGAGGAAGTACGGCTTCTTGAGAGGCAGAGCGCCGTTGACGTTCTTCACGAGGACGTGGCCCTCGACGCCTGCTTGCAGGATGAGATCCTTCGATGCCGGGTCACGAGCGTTCACAAACTGGTGAGGCGCGAGGAGATCGATTGGCATGCCGGCGCCGGGGTTGTCGTTCTGCGCATATCTGTACCAAGATGCAAGAATGCGAGTAGCCATGTCATCGAGTCTGCTCTGGGCCAAGGAGCCATTGGACACCATGAGTGTCAGGTTACCATCCTGCCAGTAGGTGCTTGACGGCATGACCATATCCAGACCGGCCTCCGCGCTTGCGAGGCCCGAATGCTGAGCACCCCAGTCGGTTACAACAAAGCCTTGGAAGCCAAGCTCACCTTTTAGCTCTCCGTTAAGTGATTTGCTGTTTTGGCAAGCGTGGCTGCCGTTGATCTGGTTGTACGAACACATGACGGCACCGACACCGGCGCGTACTGCCTCTTGGAAAGGCCAGAGGTAGAGTTCATGCAGCGTCTTGTCGCCGATGTTCGCAGAGTTGGAGACATTCAAAGCGCCTACGATCAAGGATGGGGGGTTGCGATTTGTCTCCTAAACAACGATGGTGAACGGATTAGCGAAAATATCACTCCAAGCCTTCTTCCCTTCGAGTGCCATACCTGTTCGTTTCCGATCAAGTGCTTGACGCACGCAATAACACTCTCCTGAAGACCTTGGATCGTCACATATGTCAGGCTGCCGGCGAGGTACGGGTCGTTGCTGAAGCCTTCCCAGTTCCTTCCGCCACGGGCGATCCTGCCGAGCGGACCGGCGACAGGGCCTAAGGCGACATTGACTCCTTTGCGCTTGAACTCGGCGCCCTTGGCCTGCGCTTGGAGATAGGCGAGATCCTTATTCCAAGAAGCACCTACGTGTAGGCCAGAGGGGTAGCCGTTGACACCGTCGGTTCCTCGCACGCCATTACCGGCGTCCTGGAGACACATTCCGGGGTAGTCGAGACTTGGGACTGCACCACTGTTGCCCGAACAGCCATTCGTGGTGCTGGTATATCTACAGCGGTGTTAGCTTGCATACGGACCAATCGACCCAATTCAGACTCACCCGTATGTAATATTATTCTTCTCATCATTTGACATTTGTACCACTAGAGCTTTGGCTTGAGCATATGCCTCTGCCCATCCACCAGCTCCTGACCCTTGAGGAGTCGGGTAGACTGGAGGAGATCTCCCATACGACCAAAAGTGCTCGAGATTGGCCGCAATGGCAATATCGGCGGCCGTGGCATTCTGAGCGGTCACCAATGAAGCCAGAGAACTCAGGCCCAGCACGGCAGCTGCAACGAGTTGGGGAGACAACATCTTCGACTGCCCGATGCTGCGGGACAAGCTGTAGATTCCAGGATGGGTGCAACAGTGTACAAGGGAGGATTCTTCCCACCTCTTGTATCTTCCCCCACCGGATAGAGGTCCCCATAGACATTGGAGTTGCCGACACCGTGCGACAGAGCCTCCGTTCAGAGTCCCGTGCGCTGCAAGCTCTAGAGCCTGGGAAGCCACGCACTACGCCGCCTTCGCTCAAGAACCTTGAATGCAGGCATCAATCGAAGTTGCGGCTCTTGTGACCGGATGCTCGGATCCACAGCAAATGAGGGGAAGAGGTGTGTTCGCATCTTCACTACTGTGTTGCCGAGGGTGGCGCTCTTAGGAAGTAGAAGAAGGCATTAGGTGGACCCACGCCAAGCCGCATGGTATAGGCCACTTTTCCTGCGCCGGCGAAGTTGTCGCGACAACGAGATGAGACATAGCGATTCTGAAAAGCGCAGTTGACTCACCGTATTCGGTTCTATAAGAAAAGACCTATCCGATACTCTCGGTTTCTGCAGTCGTAGGAGGTATTCAGGATGCAGGAAAAGACCGATGACGCCGAATAACTACTACCCCGTATGATATACCCGAATACCGCTGCCGGCGGCTACGAGGCCGAAGCCTACCAGGCACCTATTCCAACTTCCAAGGGCAGCGACTCAGAGGCTGGCCCCACCGAAGAAGACCACATGGGCAACAATGCCGACGAAAAAGACAGTACCGTCTCCGCACTTGACGTCAGTTCTAGCGTGGGCGGTAAGCCCATATGGCATAGTGTTCGTGCAGTCAGGAGTCAGTGGCTAAGACTCCACTGCTCCGCATACTCATACTCCACTGCCCCAGCCTCCAGTCTCCAGACAGTGCGCCCATGGGACATCTGATGAATGGACGGCATCCTCGCCGGCATCCTCCTGCAATACTGGGTCCGGGAGCGCCCAAGCCAATTGAAACTACACCGTGGATTATCCAGCGAGTGGAAACCTGGAGACGGAGATCCGGAGTAGCACCGGCACGCTGCATGCCACGTGTAGGAGGATGCCGTCCTGTCAACAGATGGCATGAAGTGGGGTGGGCGCATGATCCTAGATCCAAGAAGACTGAGTACCTCGGTATTCGGTAATGTCTTTTGCCGCGTGAGAAAGCCCTAACTATTACCTGGAAGGTACCTAGTGATTGGAGTTTGGAAAACTGGTCGCCACGCAACGCCTGGCACCTGCTCGCAGGGTTGCGGTGCTCGGAGGCTCAGACCTCAGCTCCTCAATAATCAATTCCTCGGACTCTTCGCTTCTTGAAGTGGCAGAGACAGACGACGACGCTACTATGTCTGTGAACAAGCATGCCTGGCTACTCTTGCACACCGTTGGTAGCGTTATTATGTGCCAAGCCTTTGCGGACACGGGCAGGTCGAGGCTTTCGGTCAGGTGCGTAGCCTGCTTCCTTTACCCATGCGCAGCAGGCTGTGGCACCACGGTCCACGACCCCCCCCCTAAGCGTACATCACCGGAGCCTCAGGTTCGATGAAGATCTGACGAGGCGATTGATGAAAATGCTGTTCGCAGTATGCTCCCTGCAAACGAAAGACACTGCTGCAGAAAGCGTCTGACAAGACCGGGCTCTTCGCCAGGGTTTGGGGCCCATAACGGCAGAAATTCGTATGCGCACCAAGGCCACCGGTCTCACTGCCCAGAAGATGGGTCTGACTCCCTATCACACGCCAGGGGATGTTGACCGCTCTCGAGAGTCGAGACCCGCTCGCCTTGTCCTGCCCGTTCGTAATGACACGGTGGGTATTCGGGCCATATGCGAGCAGGTTTACAATGACTCGTCGCCCTGCGACGTCCGCCTTGACCAGCAGGGATGACGTTCACGGAAAGCTCTGCCTGATATTGGATGCACTACTTAAGATTAGTGTGCCCGACTCCGAAGAAGTTCAGCATCGGCCTTAGCAAATTTCCTCTGTTAACTTAACACAGCGTTATACTAACGGTGCTCGGTACAACGGCGAAGACATCAACAATCTGCAGTCCGGTATCAACGTCCGAGCATTGGTCAGCCCATTCCTTATAAGTACGGTGTGCCGTTGGATCTTTGGATTTTGCCGAAGTGAACCGCTCCTTTGCGCCTGATGTGCTTAGTATATTCGCACTTGGTACACGCCTATATACTGGCTAATGCATAGCCCTCTTCTGCAGAGGCTTGCAGGCCCACAAGTTATGAAAAGGCGAGGATGTGGCCCGATGGTTAGTCTTGTGTGCGGACTGTGGCGGAGAGACATTGGAGGAACCTCATTGTCAAATGGACATGGCTTCTTATTGTCAGAAGAGTACAGGGTGTATGTGTGCTGCGTGGCCTCTCCCAAATGCAACGTGAAGCGGAAGCGAGCCTCCAGATTGTCGCTGGTTCAGACCCCACGACTACAGTACTAAGATCGACCCTTTCCATCTCAACGGGACTCCGATGGCATACGCAGAGCTGGCCAAAAGATCGATGCCGCGTCCCAAGATGGCTGCATGTTGCACCCGACAGTTACATATTCCGAGGCTCAAAAACTGACGTACCTTCAAGCAGTCATCTGGAAAGGGTTGGGCATGTATTCACCTCTCTTCGTCCTAAAGAATAAGTGCGCACCTTCCTCTAGTGGCGAAAGAATGAAAGGCAACGATTTTCTAGGAGGCTGTGAACTCGGCATCTGTGACGCTGCAATGCTACACAACAAGAAGGTCTCTGGCGAGGATGCCAGTGTTTTCCAACCCGATCGATGGAATCCATCGAGCCCGTGTGTGGTTCTACTGGTTCTGCACAATTGATGGGGAGCATTGACTGGCCGGTCGGAGAATCGATGAAGGGCATCGACACGCATTCCTGCGGCGTCCGCATCAAACTGAACATGGTGGTTGTTGCGGCGGCGAGGGAGGGGGAGGGGTTCCACAGTGTTTGTCTTGCATCTCGGATGGACAAGCAGTGGTTGCTGACCTACGCTTGCTGTGCTGGGTCTTGTAGGCAGTCGTCGTCCAGCTCTTCGTAATTCGTCGAAGTATCCGCGGCGTCCTGTGTTGCTCTTAAGGTCAACGGTGCTCAGTGCTGCCATCGCTCATCGTCATCGACGGATTCCGCCGGGCAAGTGTACCTTGGATGTCACGTTAGTAGCCGGAGTGCCTTCACCGGTGAACTTCGCCGATGAGGTGATGCCGAGAAGCGCATCTCGGTACCTTACCTTAGTGTCTGGTAGAAGCGGAGGTGGTGTTGCAATCGAAGCCGGAGTCGGAGAGTCTCGGGCCGAATCGACGGCAACACTGCATACTTGCTCAACTTCTCCTACATCTATTCAATTGCACAATGTCATACCTGGGGCCTCGCACCATGGTCTGTAGCTGCAATGGCAAGCCATCTCCATGAACATCTCACCTGTCGACCACCGACAACGAACACCCAACAATCTCCGCCGTCTATTTCGGGCGCCTTGGCCTCGCCGTTAGTCAAACCAGCCAAGACTTCGACACCACTAGTGAGGACACCGCTCCGGCGACAGCGAGGCTATATGCTCCGATCTTTCAGCCCTGTTCTGTGTCGTCAGCTGCTGCTGATTTGGTTATAGCTACGAGACATTGCTATATAGCCCAGATCAGGTCACTCGAACGACGGTGTCAGAAAGGTCAGCGACAAGCCGGCCGCAGCAACGCCAAGTTCACCGACGCCGCTTGGTATCGTGCTCAGTAGTAAGGGCGGACTCCAAGAGGCCAAGCAGCGATGGCGTGGCGGAGCGCTGTTTGGAAGATCGCTCGATGTCTTAGCAGTTTGCGCCTCTCTTGTTCTCATCTTACATGGAGAAGCCAAGTCTACAACGCGCGTGGCAAGCCTCTCATAGAGCAGACTACGACTGCCCTATGGCTGCTGCCCAGCATGCGTTCTCCCATTCCGGTCACGAGGCTAGGGCTACCATGAATGACCCATCGCAGCTCAGACGCCCAGGTGAGGCCAAGGTGGGCGTGGTGATGACGGTGGATCCCGCTGCTATACTTACTACTCTGTCCTTGAACAGTCCAGATCTGCTACATGATATGAGATGGAGGTACTATATCAACCGTCCTTTTTTCCTCTCGAGATCTACTTTTCTCATTCGGCACCAGCATCCCAAAAGTCGTTCGCCGCAGCCCCGTTTCCCAGCTACATCGGATACTCCTCTTTGCAATCCAACACTCACATCCACCCTACATCCATAATACCAACCTCGCTAATATGCGTTTCGCTACCACATTCGCGACCACTGCGGCCCTTGCTGCGTCTACCCTCGCCGCCCCGGCAGCAGAGCCTGCGCCAGTCTGCAACCCTCAAAGCCAGAACCAAGGGCGTCCCGCCACGGCCGCGACCATGACCTTCCCAGCAACCTGCACCGCCATCGTCACCTCTGTAGCGACCTCGACTGTCGTCGTCACGAAGACATACACCCATATTCCATCCTCCACGCGCGTCCCGTCACTGCCCGATCAGCCAAAGTGCGTAACCGACGAAGACGCCGAAGTCATCGCCGACATCTTCCGCCTGCTGATCCAGTCGTACTCCGATGAGCTAGCGCTCGCCGCTCTGACGGAAGACTTCGTCGACTGGGCCTCCTCGGTCAACATCCTCATGAACGGCGGCGCCCAGTTCCCGAAGAACATCACCGGGCCAACCTTCAGTGGCCGTCAAGCCTTCATGGACGGGCAGGGCAGCCAGCCGGAGATCCCCTTCACCAAGCTCCACGTCTTCCACGGCTGCGACAGCGTGAGCATGAACTGGCTGACGGAGCGTTCCGCGGCTGGTCAAAAGACCGAGGTCGCCTCCATTGTACGTTCACAATCTTTCATGCTACCTAAATGCCTTGAGTTACGTGCTGACAAGGTTTGTTGATCTAGCCCGTGGTCGGAAATGTCATCCTCACCGTCGTGCCGGCCGAGGCGGGCAGCGAGTACAATTTTCGTATCAACAACATCTACTCCGAATTCAACACCGCTGCATGGATTGTCAACCTGGGCCTCTTCACGCCAGCTGGGCCCGTCAACTACCTTAATGCCACGAATACCACCAGCACTGCCAAGCGCGCCATCAGTTTCGATCCTAGCCTCCGTGGCCCCATGATCTAAGCGCTCAACAGTCGTACTTCTTGTCAATATACGTTTCTCGCGACGCACATTGTGCATATGGGGGGGCTGCTTGGAGGGTGTGCTTGTACTGGGTTTGCTTGTTCATAGGAGGGTGTGGCTTCGTGCCCGTGTGCGACTGGGCTTACCCGCAAGGCGTTCTTTTTTGGTCTGGCTTTTTGACCTGTATGCTCTACACCACTACCTCATTCCTATGCGCTCCCGAAAGTGCTAGATAGCTGTGTGTGACTGCAAACAGCTCTACTCCAGCAGCAACCTCCCACCGCGAGTCTCTGACTACTCGCACTCCAGCACCGCTTGGACTCTGTGACCGTCAGGACGCCCCTCCACCACGAGCGCAGGGCGCCGTCCAACGACCGCCAGGTCATCGTACGAACCATTGTCGACATTCAGTGGCGCAAGCACGTTTGTGTGGCCCTCGACGCAGTAATCGGACTTCGTGGCCCCGTCCTTGGGATGGACCAAGACCGAAGCCCAATCACCCTCGGTCAGCAAGCTCTCCTCCTGTAGTATGCGGTGCCGTTCCGATTCCCACGTCCGCTCCCTCGCCCTTTGGCCGCTTGGTAAAGCCGCGACAGCGTTGCCTTTGCCGGACAAGACGGCTTTGCGAGTGCGCGGGTCCATGGTCTTGCCGTTCAACTGGCCAACGGCCTTGAGCTGCTCCTTGAGGTTTGCTATCCGCTTGCTGCGCCTCTCGTGTGCTTTGGCCTGCTCCGCTGCCTGAGCTTGCGCTGCCTCATTGAGTTCATCCTCGAGTTTAGCTTCTTTCGCCGCCTCCGCCGCCCCCCACTGCACTCGCAGCTTCGGGGTCAAGTAGTACGAGTTCTCCTCCCAGTCTTCGTCGGTCGGTATGGCTGCATTGAGGGACCGGACGCCGTTGTTGTGCTCGGCTGCCTGGAAGGCCTCTAGCGGATCCGACTCCTTAGTCGTGAACCTCTCTTTCCGCGAGACCTGCGTGCTCGTAGCATCGGCGTTGCGCTCAACTTCCGGGCGCCTAGCAAGTCCCAAGCCACTCTCGATGACACCTTTCTTAGTCAAGTCAGCCAGTGGCCCTCGCGACTCCTTGCCCTGGCCCACAGAATCTCGCAAACCCGCCGCCCAGTCGCTCCGTTCCCTCACCGGCTTCCTCTCCTTGCCCGATCTCTTCGGCCTTTCACTAGGCTTTGGAGCCGAAGTAGCTTCACGCTTGGCTGGGTCTCTGCCCTTGCCTCGGCTCTCCTTTGCTATCCGTTTAGCCCTCTTATCCGCCCCCCGAGCCTCTAGCTCGACCCGTGCGGCCGCTTTCTCCTGGAACTTTGCAGTCTTCGCGGCAAACTTCTCCTCGCCAAGGAGGCTTTGGAGTTCCTCGGCCCATTTTGAATGGAGTGCCTCCTGGCGAGCCGCCTCAAGCCTCGCTTTTGCATCAGCGACTCGCTTGCGGACTTGCTGCGGGGAGTGGAAGTCGGCGTCCTCCTCTCTGGCGACTATGTCCTCGGTCTGGGGTTCTTCTGATGCCATCTGGGCTCTGATCTTGTCGTAAGCAGTACCCACCAGCTGGAAGAGCTCGGTCTGCTGCTCCGTAGTGAGGCCATCGGAAGGCCTGTCGGGATGTAGCTGTAGGGCATGTGACCTGTAGGCGTCTTTGACATCTAGAAGCGTACACCCTACTTGCAGGCCGAGGACAGCGAATGGGTCGCTGCTGTTGTACTCGGCGCGCATGCGTCTAAACTCGGTTTCCGCCATGGTGTTGAGCTTGTTGATTTGCTGAGTCTCAGTCTAATGCTTCTTCTCCGGGTGTTTAGCAGATATGGTGTCGATTCCGTGAAGATGGATGGGTTGTTGAAATGTGCCAGCGGATTGTGCTGCTTGACAAAGGTGGAAAGCTTGAGGAATGAGAAAGAGAAAAGAAGGGCAGGTTGTTTTGTAGTTCAACGCCAAGGTGACTGGGTGTGTTTGGGTTTTCGAGTGAAGGCGTTGCAATAAGCTTGCCCGCAGTAGCGTTCAAAGCATTACGACAGAACGTGTGAATCAAGGTCCAACATAGCGATTTAACCAGTTCGCTCGAGAGTGAATTGCAGGACTACTACCGGTCATGAGCATGCACGCCGGTTCACACATGGCCCACACTGTGTCTCAACTCCGCGTATTATGCTCGAGCTTTTCCGTGGGCATCACTAGGAGATCAGTGGGCTTGGCGTTCTATCGCAAGGCGAAGGAGTCGAGATACTCGTGTAGAGCACAGGGTGAGTTAAGATTGCCGGCGTCATCTGTGAAGTTATGAAGCAAAGCGAAGAGGGAAGAGCCGGGAGTGGTGTGAGAATCGAGGCAATTCCATCTTGAACCCCGAGCGCCGCCGTATCTCGGCCTATCCTTCCGCATTGGGCAGAGTAATTGATTTCACGAGGACAGTCACACATGGGCATTTCACAGAGAAAGAAGCGATAGTCTGCTTCTGACTACGTCAGGCATCAGGGTCCCCGAAGGAGAACGTCTTTGTGAGCAGGCTACACACAAGCCGTCTCTACACACGAGACCGCTTCCACATCGCCTCGGATGGCACAGCCGGACATGAACAGTCTCGAATGGCGGCGAGACGTCGACCACGAGACATATGTCGTTTGCACCAAGCCGGACATGCTGGATCACGACTTCATCAACACCGCGTTTGCTTCAGATGACATGGAATGGGCTCGACCGCTCCCGAGTGATCAAATGTCCACCATGCTCTCGCAATCCATCACTCTCGGGCTTTACCGAGTAGACCCACCAGTACCGCCTGCAGCAACATCAGACGAGCCTTCATCACCTCGTACCCCATCACCAACACTCTCACCCCGGCTTCAAGAACTGGAAGGATTAAAGCAGATCGGACTCGCCCGTCTGATCACCGACCACGTCACCACGGCGTACCTAACAGACGTCTACATCATGCCGGAGTACAGACGGTATGGCCTTGGCAAATGGCTCATCGCTTGCTGCAAGGGAGTGCTGCAGAAGCTGCCGGCCATGCGGCGAGCTTTGTTGGTCACGACGCCCGTGGTTGGGAAGGCGTTCTATGAAAGGGAGCTCGGGATGTGGGAGTTTGACGAGGAGCTTGGAAGTAAGATAGTCATGACCAGGAAAGCGTACGGGCATGGGGATGCATGAGGTATGCACGACGGCGGTTTGGCTCGAGGGTGGTAGATTTCGTGTTACATCCATCAAATGCCGGCTCGGTTGGCTTTCGTGTTAAAGGCGTGGAGGGATGGAGGTCGTTGACTGAGTGTTGAATGGAATGGGATTGGAGGCTCAGGAGCTCCGTGGCGAATCGTGCCGCGGTATATACATGGTTGGCCTGACCTCTGCCTCGATCTCAGCTGGACGATATACATGATTGTTATTACCAAGAGCCTGGGATGAAAGTCAAAGTGAAAGGGAACGTCGGGGAATCTGCCGCCGAACAACGCTAGACTCTTTCCGGCGGCTGGTGTGTGTACCTGCATGATTAGCTCCAGTGCGATTGCCAATAGCATACCGATAAGCATCCGGTTCATGCACAAGCCTTCATCACCCTGACGATTCCGCACGCTGCGCACCTGGCGGGCTACCGTATTGGCAAGCGCGCATCCTGAGTGAGAGCGGTTTGCAGCGAGCATGGCGAACGGCAAAATCCAGGTCAACGGCTCCAGCTCTGGCGGCGACCCCAGCGTCCAGAGCCAGATCACCATGGCACTGCTCCAGAACGGCGGCGTCAAGCGCATCCAGGACACCCTGAAGCAGCGCCTGGACGACGAGAACTGGTCGGAGAATCTGCGCAAGTACTTGATTGCGCTGTTCCGGTCGGGCGAAGTGAACACGTACGATGAGGCGTGGAACAAGGTGATGCAGCAGATACGCAATGGAGCGCAAGGCGGGACGGTGAATGGAGTAAATGGCGGCACTGCGGCGCCGGACTTGAGCATACCGCAGAGTGCGAAGAGTGGAGGCGTGGAGGCTGTCAAGAGGGAGTTGGCGGAGATCTGCATGATGGATAAGTGAGCTGGCTTGGGGAGGGCCCACGAGCGCAGTCACGCTTCTGGAACAGAGAAGCCCACGCGGACGACGCGTACTGGATCAGCGTTGTCACGGAAAAAAACTCGAGAAAGTCGATTATGAAGAAACCGCATGCTGCTCGGCTGCGCGATCGCAGCCGTGCGTCGCCTTCGAGCACTCGGGAACAGCGGCGCAGAAGGCAGGATATGGAGACTGATACTTAACAAGGCATGAACAATGCATTGCCGCACTTCCATTACGACGCCCTGGTATGCGCAAAGCGAGGAAAGGGCACTCTCAATACGGTCGTAGGAGCGCCAGCATCCGCCTGAGTGGCAGGCACAGCCTCAAGACCTGCTTGCCTGTTTCTGAAGGAGACATAAGCTAGAGACCGGCAGACCTCGAAGGAGCGAAGGCCATTTCTGTGCATTCGAGGCCAAGGCGCCTATCCGAGTACCTTGCACACACATATACGGACCTGTCTAGCATGGCGGTGACCGCTCGGCTGTCACGCCAACCATCAAGCTGGATCTGATCAACCGCCACGGAGCATTTACCTAAATACCACTATCCACGGGATGGTCGACACGCTTCGCAGAGCTTGCCTCAATCCGCTTCGCTTTATCGCACGATGTATCCCTGCGCACTCAAACCCGGCGGGATTTTGATGGAGCGCCACCGTCTCACGCTGTAGCCCGAATAGCCATAGCCATCTCTCGAGCGACGTCACAACGCGGTAGACCTAGCGCAGTCGTGAGGTCTTTCTCCCACATCACTCGCGCAGTGGTCAGCGTCGCTGACCTGATGCGAAGGGCGCGCGGGCACGGAATCATACCGCACTTGTACATAGGGCGGCCGAGGAGAAGATGCACTACGACGAATTGCATAAGCCGCGGCAACGTCGATCGTACCCGCTCACTTCTCCTCACGATCAGTTCTACGCATTCTGCCAGCTCCTGACCATCATGCTCTTACAGCCATTATTGAAGGCAGCAACACGACGTCACGCACTCGACACACCACGGTTGCAACGATGCTCAAAGACGGCGCAATGACCCCCGATGTGGACTCTGCCGTGAGCGATGACGCCAAGCTCGGCGCGCTGGAAGCAGTCTCGTCTACGGAAGCTATTGGCGATGCGCCAATAACGCTAGCGACACCAATCCAACAAGATGGCGGCAGCCGCGCCTGGCTCCAAGTCGTCGGCTCATTCCTCGTCTTCGTCAACCTCTGGGGCTTCACCTTCGCCTTCGGTTCGTTCCAGAGCTACTACCAGCTCGACTACCTCTCCACGCGCACAGCTTCGGACATATCCTGGATCGGCACCGTCTCGACCTTCCTCCTCATCGTCGGCGGCGTCTTCTCCGGTCCGCTCTTCGACCTGGGACACTTCAAAACCATGCTGCTCATCGGGGCGTGCGTGGAAACTCTGGGACTGTTCTTGCTGAGCTTGTGCTCGGGGTACTACCAGATCATGCTGACGCAGGGCGTCTTGGTCGGCTTGGCCAACGGGCTGCTGTACCTGCCTGGCCTGGCCCTCGTCGGACGGTCTTTCAAGCGGCACCGCTCCATTGCGATGGCAATCACGACGTGCGGGGCGCCTGTGGGAGGCATCATTTACACGGTTATGTTTGAAACCCTGATCAACAAGCTCGGCTTCGCCTGGACGATCCGAGCCATGGCCTTCTTCATGCTGGCGTCTTACCTCGTCGCCTTCCCCCTGCTGCTCTGGGGCGCACGCAACATCGGCGACCTAGCCTCCGGCCACGCACGCAAACTCTTCGATCACACCGCCCTCAAGGACGTCCTGTTCTGGAGCTATAGTCTGAGCAACTTCTTCCTCTTCTTCGGCTACATGGTCCCGTTTATCTATATCGCCGCCTACGGCCAAACGCACCTCGGTCTCAGCCGGAACATGTCGCTGAACATGCTCATCGTCGCGCAAGCGGCGTCCATTGTCGGCCGGCTGGTGGTGGGCTATACAGCCGCTAGGATCGGCGTCATGATCCCCTGGATCACCTGCGGTTTCAGCAGTGGCATCTTCTGCATCGCGTGGATCGGTGTCAAGACGGAAGCGTCGTTCATCGCCTTCGCTGCGCTGTATGGGTGCTTTAGTGGAGCGCTGATACCACTGCCGCCCAGCGTTTTCCCAATCGTCTGCCCGGACCCGAAGGTCCTGGGCGCAAGACTCGGCATGGCGCAGGCGATTGGATCGATTGCCAGTCTGATCGGCAGTCCCATTGCAGGAGCGCTGTCGGAGGTCAATGCCGGGAGGGATGGGAGCAATTACCTGGGTCTGCAGCTCTTCAGCGGGCTGGTCATGATTTTGGGCGGGTGCCAGTTGATTGGGCTGTGGGTGCTGTTGATCAAGAAGAGAGATGTGGGCAAGTTAATATGACTATACAGTGTCATATAAGCTGGCTGAAAGCCAACCAATCCCCCTGATGGCCTGTAACCTGTGGTGCTACTCACAGCTTGCTGTTGGAAGCGTCAAAATTTGTCTCGGCCAAGGTGTCGGCCTTCAGTGCCGGCCGGCCCGCTTTGCCTGCAGTTGTCTGCGACGAATCGTCAATCATCGAGGCAGCAGCCTCACGGTTGGGCCACTCACGCCAGCATCGACCGGCATAATCAGTCCCGTGATCCACCTTGCCTCCCTCGAGCACGTAAACCGGATGGCTTCCGCTAGTCAGCAGCCGTTCACGACGCATTATACCACGCTTCCGAGCTTTCTGCGGTTGCATGGCTTACCATAACCAATGTCCCAGGCGTCTCCTTCCGTCTTCATCAGATTCTGGCCCACACGGGCTTTGCGCATCTCATCCGACAGGCCCCGCCCTCGAACCATGGGCGTGTAGACCATGCCGGGCGCCACGCAGTTGACGCGGATGTTCTCCGGGCCGTGTTGTGCGGCCATGGCTCGGGTCATCTGGATTATAGCCCCTTTCGTCGCGGGATAAATAGAGCGTTGTCGATGCTGTGGCCGCCAAATCGAGTTGGTGCAGCTGCAGGAGCGTGGCCCAGGGCCGACGGAGGCATGCTCATCACCTGAGCCGCGAGATCGGATAATGCTGCACGGCAGGCTCGCTTGTGGCGCGCAAGTCAATCGATTGAAGCGGCGGTCGCGCACTCGAGCTGTAGTGGTGCCACTCGTTATGAGAAGACTCTCCGCTCGTCCGAGATCGCCAGACGGTCCCTGCCATCGTACTGTCGAAATATCGGGGCTCCCGAGAACCGACATCGTCCCGTTTGTCCCGTCTAGTAGGTCCATTCGTCCCTTCAAGCTATTCCTTCTGCATGCCTTCGCGCCCTATGTGGCAACGCATGGCGGATGCGAAGCAGCGATAGATGTAGGCTGCAGCTCAAGACTGGCGTAGAGAGGTAGATGGGCCCACAACGTCAGCCGTCATCCTCCGCCTCCTCCTCGCCGTACATCTCCTCCATCTTCGCCTCCTCCTCCTGTGCCTTGCCCTTCCCACTCTCGGCAGCCTTGTCCTCCTCCATCTTCTGCGTCAGGATGGCATTGATGTCGCTCTGCATCTGCGTCGCGCTGGAGCGCAGAGCGGAAAGGTAGGCGGTCTTCTGCTGCACGTTCTCGGCTTGCGTATCGCTTGGGAGAGGCGGCAAGCTGGAAGACAGTGTCTGCGTCGCGGCCGGCGAGCAGTAGGTCGCTGTCAGCGCGTTCGTCGACATGCTATCTGCGTCTCGTGCCGCGTGGACACTGGAAGCACAGGAGGGTGTGTGATGCGACTCATTTCAGGACGGCTCCTTCCTTTGCGTGACTTGCATAGAAACATCCGCTAGCTGCCGCGCAACTCAAGCCACTCAAGCCACTCAAGTCGTGGACGGTCCGATACGACATGCAGACGTTGGCTTCAGCTCGACCTCCGAGTCCTACCTCAACGTGGGCACTACCAACACCCGGTCCGGTATACCCTCGTGTACACTCACGGTCCCCCGGACTGCCACATTTCATGACAACACGCACGAAGTCAGCATCGACACCAACAGGTAGGTTCGTCCGAAGGGTCAGATGCTCCGATGTACCAGAACCGGTCAAACCACATAAACGTTGATATACGACACACTCCCTGAGGCGTACACACTCGGTCGGCGCATCTCAGAAATGTCAAGGCTGTGAGATCTGGTAAGAATTCGGGTATTACGTTGGGTCAACAGGTGCTGGTCAAGCCATGAGATGCCATATTGCAACATCCCTACCGCGTTAGCAAGACCACTATCCTCTCCCTCTGTGCTGCCATTGTACCCAGCTTAACCCCTGTCAGCAAGCGCAGTATCCCTCTGGTACGCCAGTGAAACACATGGTGATACCGAGGCTGTCATTGAGATTTCATCAACCATTCCAGTGCTCGTCTAAAGTTACAAGACCTTCTACGTAGCACGACCGCGCACTTTCCTTCGTAGACCGCAGATCGAAACGCCAGCCTCATCATCTCTGCTCTCGTATACTGTCGTGCCACCCCCACCAGAAACGCCGAAAGAAAAGGCTTGAGAACGAAAAGCTTGAGAACCAGCCCCAAGGAGGCGTGCAGATCTCAATCACTCCTCAACATACTCTCGACCAGCTCCCCCAGTGGACCAAACCACTCGCCCTTCTTCGCCCCCTTCTCGTCCGCCAAGCCGAACTCCTCCACAAACAGCACATAGTGCTTGAACCCCGTATTGAGATGCGCCTCCAAGCCCAAACCCCTCACCACGCCGTAGTGATGGCAGTAGATGTGCGCGTAGATCCGATACAGCCGCTTGAAAATCGTGCGGATGGTGCCCTGGAAGTTGGGCGGGAAGGGCACGCCCGGGTGGGTTGGGAAGACGTTGGGGTTGCTGAGGTGGTTGCTTGTCCAGGTCAGGAGGTGCGAGATGTAGGTCGGCGCGGGGAGACGGGTGGGTTTGGGGTAGGCGGGCGGGTCGTGCCAGAGGTACTCGAACTCGTCGGTGGCTTTCATCTCCGGGCAGGTTTGCGGCGAGCAGAACTCGGTGATGGCGCCGTAGAGGAGGTTGATCTGGTTGTAGAAGTCGACGACTGTCGCCGTGGGTTATTAGCTTGCTTGCCCGCTTGTCATTGTATCACCATTTGACGCACCATTGACCGCCAGCCACTCATCCCTGTCCTCGCCTTCCGGCAACTGCACCACCTTCCTCAAACTCCCACTCCCGAGCGTCGCCTCGGCGAACTGCTTCAGCTGCCAGCTGTTGGTGCCCTTCGCTCTCTTCTGCGGCTGGAAGCTGGTCTGATTGCGATTCCGGGCATTGCTGTTACTGCGCGTCAAAAGGTCAGTCGTCTTGCCGATGTCCTGCAGCCCGAATCCCAAGCCTCGGTGCGCGCGGTGTGTCTCATGATGCCTGTCCTCTTGCCTCACCGGCGCCGGGATGTTGGAGTGCGGGGATGAGGGGTGGTGGTTGGGCGGCGTCGAATCGAAGACGTTCTGGATGTGGCGCTGCAGCGGCGACTGGTAAACGGATTGCGGGCTCTCCGGGTACTGGAGGTGGATGTAGGATTCGGATTCGGCGAGGACGTTGGTGTGGAGGGCGGGCAGAGGCTGGGGGCACTGGCTGTAGGGCTGCGGGGGGGAGTTGTGTACGAACATTGTCTGGATGAAGGAGGTCATCGCGCCGCTCTGAGAGCCTGCGAGGCTCTACTTCTAGCTGCGCTGGCTACTCTGCATTCCTGTGGTTAGCTTGGCAATGGTGATGGAGGAAGTGGAATGCACACCTTGCTGGGGTCCTTGGCTACTTGTGACGGTGATGCTGCAGGATCCGACAGCACGAACGAGTGTATGAAGTGAGGTGATGGCGCTCGAGTGTATCGTTGACGGGTGTTTGCTTCGGATGTCCAAAGTCCGTAAGCCCGCCATGTCGAACCTCCTACGCCAAGGCCGCGTGTAAACAGACTTCCCGATTTGGCCTGTGGCAACGAATGGAGATGAGGCAACTCTGGCCGCCTGCCGTAGAAATAGAGCGCATTACACATTACGATACTATGTAATAACATATATATACACAACAGAGCGCGTACGACAAGGACTGCCACCAACACCTCGTCTGGCCCAGAATCCGTCTTCCTCAGTGGGTATAAGCTGAAATAGTCAGGCGTGAAGTCGTCAGGAAATGAAGGAGCTTTGCTCATAGTAGCGCTGCGATGCCGAACACAACGGCCACCACTCCACCGAACAGGCCGCTTGATACTGTCATCGACGCCGCACCGGTCTGCACGCCGAGCGATGCGCTTGCTGTTGCATATGCGCTAGCACCCGACGAGGTGGCAAAGCTGCTGGCACCGCTCGCTGTCGTCATGCCGGTCGCGTTTGCATTCAGGCTGGCCGGGCCCAGGATATACGTGTGGCCGTTGACGACGAGGATGGAGCTTTCCGCGGAGCTGGAGCTTGCTTTGGCAGATTTAGTGATCACCGGCAGAGTCGAGATCTCTGTCGTCGAAGCGTTCTCAATAACAAGCTGCGTCGTCCCATTGGCCGTCTGAAGCTGAACCACGGCTGTGGACGAGGCCGCGCCTGCCGTAACGAGGCTGCCGGGGGTGAGGGTTTGGGAGCCGAGCATATAGGCGCCAGCGGAGTTGCGCGAGACGGTCTCCACGCCTATGGTCAGGACGCTAGGTGATCCTACAATCGTGGAAACCGACGCCGATGTATCTGCAACGACCGAGGCGAAGGAGAGCGTTACGGGCACGGTAGTTGTGCCAGCGTAGACCTCAGCATGATCTGCAGAAGTCTGGATCACCACAGGCGTGTTGTCGATGGTCAGAGTCTGGCCGACAGACGCTGTCTGGGTTCCGATGACGAAAGCAGCCGGGACGGATGTGCTGCCGCCTTCAGCCGACGACTGCGACACTAGGGCGATGGAGATGGCAGACGAGCCCACCAATATCGTCGCTGCGGCGCTTTGCGCGGACGAAGAAGGTGAGAACACAAACTTCGGCGTAGATGCGGTTGATGCAATCGAGGATGTCTGCAGCGCAGGCTGGCTGGTGGTGGCGATCGAGTCGCCAGTCACTGACGATGTGGATCCCGGCGCCAAAGTGAAATGCGGCGCAGACACGCTGCTTTCAGCAGTAGCGCTCGCAGTATCTGGAGCATACGTGAATAGCACGGCGGAGGCAGTATTCTCAGTCGTAGTAGTGGTAGTGTCTGGCGCGTACGTGAAGAGCACTGCCGTTGTGCTCTCGCTGTCATCCGTGACCGAGGCGCTGGTGGTGGTAGTGTCTAACGCAGACGTGAAGAGGACTGCCGTTGTGCTCTTGCTATCATGCGTGACCGAGGCACTATTAGTGGTAGTGCCTGACGCATACGTAAAGAGCACTGCCGTTGTGCTCTCGCTTTCATGCGTGACCGAGGCGCTGTTGGTGGTAGTACCTGCCGCATACGTGGAGACCTCTGCCGTTGTGCTCCCGCTCCCTTCCGTGGTCGAGGCGCTGCTGGGAGCGTATGTGAAGAGCACAGATATGGTGCTGCTGGTCTTGGTAGCCGTAGGTGTTGTCAAAGATGCTTCTGAGGAGGTTACGACAGCGATAGCTGACTGTTCGCTGCTGGTATACGTATTCGTGGCCGAGGCGCTACTGGGAGCGTATGTAAACAGCACAGATGTAGTGCTGCTGGTCTCTATAGCCGTGGGTGCTATCGAAGATGCTTCTAAGGATGTTGCGATAGCGGTAGCTGACTGCGTGCCGCTGGTAGGCGTATCCGTAGCCGAGGTGCTGCTGGGAGCGTATGTTGAGAGCACAGATGTAGTGCTGCTGGTCTCTACAGCCGTAGGTATTATCAAAGATGTCTCTGATGATGCTACGATAGGGGTAGCTGGCTGCGCGCCGTTGGAGTACGTCGTGGAAGCGGCGCTGCTAGGAGCGTATGTAAGGAGCACAGATGTGGTGCTGCTGGTCTCTACAGCCGTCGGTATTATCAAAGATGCCTCTGAGGATGCTACGATAGGGGTAGCTGGGAACGCGCCGTTGGAGTAAGTCGTGGGTGCGGCCGAAGCAGCGGAATTGGAGCTCTGGATAGTCGTCGAGGATTGTATGTCGGTACTGTCGGCAGTAGACTCGGCACTGGTGACTCTCACAGTCACGCTCGTGCTGCTCACGTCCAGGGAGCTCGACACTGGAACGGGAGCGTACCCGGCAACGCTGGTGTCTGCGACAGCCGTGGTGGTGGTGTTGGAGACGCTACTCTGGGCGGAGACATCGCTGGCGAGGAAGAGAAAGAACGGGAGGGTAACGAGAGTAAACCGCGAGAACATCTTGACGAATTAGTGTAGAGAGTGGACGTGGTATCAGACTACCACAAGGCCTGAAGGAGCGTGAGTAGACTGTAGGACAACGAACGTGAAAGCAGCAGGGTGTCCGAGGAGGAGACTCCATGAAGAGGACCCGAATGGTGCGCCTCCAGCTTACAAGACGCCATCTCCATGTGGGCGAGGTGATACGCCGGCCCGTGAAGGAGTCGTACCTAGGGCAGTAACGCCATGTTGAGTCGAGATGAGATGGCCACTATATGGCCCGTGGTTGGAGTCCTGAACGCCGGGCTCTATCAGGTCGGGCCGAGCGCAATCTTCCCGAAGGCTGAAGCCGAACTCCCAGAACAACGACGGAGGGAGGGAGGAGTGTCGAACGATCGATGTTGCGAGTTGAAACGCTTGCTAGATAGGACATGCTATTGCGCACAGTTTCCCACGATGTTTCGGTCTTTGCAACACTTTGCCTGCTTCGACTCTTCGAGGCTTATCAAATCATCACAGAGTCACAATAATGAACGCTAAAGTCGCTAGCGTCGATCCCCTCCTATTCGAAGTATAAGCGACATGAAACGGATGAACAATCTCCGCACAAAAACACCGCTATCTAATATTTCGAAGCCGTCAGGCACCTACTGAGGGCCTGAGGCAGAGGTAAGACTGTAAAAGAGGAAGCGCGCGAGTCGGCGCAATGATCTTTGAGGAACCACACAAATGTGCTCCCCGTCTGAACCTGTAGGAACGACTCAGCTGAGAGACGGCCGCTCTTGCCCTTTTGAGCACCGTGAGCATTCCGGTTTTCAAGCCTGTTATCTCATTCTTCACTTCTCACCACTACTCGCTGGATCCTCGATACTGTTATCTCGTTCTTCATCTCTCGCCACCGCTCACTGGAGCCTCAATACAAAACCTACGGCATCATCACTGAGAACCGCGAAAAGCATGTCCTGCAAACTCTTCGAGCTACCTACAGAACTTCGACTCCAGATCTATGAGCACGTTGCCCCGCCGGACGCTTCAGTCAGTGTTTACTTTGATGGCAAGCATCTGTACATCAAGGGCTTCAGCGCCGCAGCCTCGGCAGGCTTGGATCTACTGAGGGTGTGTAAACGGATCCGGAACGAGGCATACAGCGTCGTCTGGGACAACATCCGCTTTGACGTGATGGCCGTATCCCTGCGGTGCGACTTCGGGCACCTATATCGCCAGGTCGGCGGAGGAGAGAGCTGCCCCATCACAGATCAGATGCGACACGTTCAACTACTCTTCTCCCCAAAGCGCTATCATTACGATCGCCGCTTGGGTTTGTATACCCAGCACCGCCATTCTCCGTTGACTGAGCGTTGGCTGAGACATATGGCTAACCCGGCATCACTGGCAAGTCGATTTCCTGCAACGAGCAGAACGCCTGTACGGCCTTCTCGGGCGCAGCAAATCGCTCACATCTGTCACATTCGACTGTGACGCTAGTATGGATGGCGACGACACGGAGATCGATGGCGCCTTTGAGCACGAGACCGCGGTGCTGTTCAAGAGCACGTCCGATCTGTTGAAGAGACGAGGCGTGACTGTCCGCTTGGTGAACACCGACATCAACGAACAGACTCAAGCTTGTGCGAGGATATTTTTGTGAAGCTCGCAAGAGCAGCGGCGGTATGATGCCAGCGACAAGGCAGACTGCACCAGATGCCAGACTGTTGATGGCGAAGTGGCAAGATGGCGGACTGGCGTCTGAACAGTTCATGAAGAACTCGGGACGCAAGAAGATCCGGAGTGGCGAAGTTACGGCAGTTTCTGGGCGCTACCTCCTGAGGAGCGCCGGTTTAATACCATGAGCATTTACAACGACGAGCGCAGGATCTCATCGGCGTAAACAAACTTTCAATTCATCAAGACTGGAGCCTATCCCTGGCTATGGGGTATCTGGGGTCTGTTCACCGCTGCGCCTGTTGGCCGCTTACTCCCATTTCGCCTGCCATTCATCCGTGATCCGTTCCAATTCCCTCTCGAGTCTCCGCTCGTCGTCTTCACTTCCACTTCCCTCTTTGGACAGCCGTTTAGCCCGCCGCACCAAATCTTTGTACCTCTCCTGCAGCCTCAACTCCGCGTCTCGACGCTCGTTGGCTTTTCGAGCCAAATACTTGACATCATTGTCCTGCAGCGCACGTTGAAACACTTTGCGCATGCGTCGTGAATACAGCTGGCAGCTGCTACCCATGCCTTCGCCGTAGACCGGCTGCAACGTACGGTTGAATCGCATTGCAACGTCCGAGTTCTTCTTGACCTCCGGCTCCACTACAGCCTCGTAGCAATCTTCGCAAACGGTCAACGCCGGGACGTTCGGTATGAAGTGCCACAGGCCACCAATGAGCATGTTGTCTCTGGTGCATTCGCGCAAGCGTATCTTGCGCTCGACAAGAGCGACGAAGGGCATTGGATCAGGTCCCTTGCGTGACGCAAGTGCTTGCTCATGGGTTACGATGAGGGCATCCAGATATATCGAGAAGCGATTGCTCCCTGCGCGAATGCCGCAGACGCGCTTCTCGTGAGACGCACGGTGAGTCAACCGGACGAAGAAGCCAGACAGGGTGGGCAGCAAGCGCTCGATCTTTCTAACATCGGTATAGCAGATGTGGAAATCGGGTACAAAATAGCCCTCGTTGTCACGAAGACCATACCAGGAGCGAACAGCCTCGTGATGCCCGGGACAAGGCTCGCTCGTTTCATCGATTTCAACAAGGTCCCTTAGCAGGGTCAAGTCGGTGCGATGCTGCTGAAGCGTGAGAAGCCATGCCAGTCGTATCCAAGCCGACGCCCCAAAGGCACACTGGACTTTCGTGTCGAGGTTCAGTTGCGGTAACCGCCTGATAGAGGGTCGGAACACGGTGCGCTCGAACACCGAGTCAACGCAATCTGGGCAGAAGGCGAGATTCGGAGCACCAATGACAGTGTACCAATCATCATGTCCTGCCAGAGGGTGTGGTCTTGGGCAATCGGGCAAGCCTTTCTTGATCAGCGCAGCTATCTCCTTCTTCGTCTGAGAAGAGCTGCTGAAGGAGTTGTGTCGTGGTTCAAGCCTCGGCCGCTCCTCTGTAGGCGAGACATTGGCTACTGAATGTCGAGTTGGTAGCGAGGGTCTAATGACCCTGGAGGACGTTGCCGTACGTGATGCCATGCTTGGCACTGGTGATGCGTCCCGTGGATGGCTCTTTGCTTCACCACCGAGCGTACTAGGAATCGGCCTGCTCGGCGGGAAGTACTGATAGCCCCTTTCCGAAGGCATGTACATGGATGGCGTGCCGGGACCATCATCCAAGGGATATGGCAGCCCTTCGGAGGTAGAAGGTCTTGATGATGGACCAGCGCTCGTAGGAAACCGTTGCACGTCCGGCACCGACTGTTGCCGCATCGAAGTCTGCAGGCGTGATGGTGGTTTATTTCGTCGCGCAGCGTTAGCTGCAAGCAAGGTACTCCAGTCGAGATCGTTCCGTGGCAACCGGGCCGGATCACTTGGCATCCGCGGAGACGGCGACGACGGTCTCGAACCTGTTGCAGAGTCTCGCGACGACGATGATCCTTCCCGGACAGCGAACTGCGACATATCTGCGCTGTGCCTAGTCGAATGTGGCGGTGATGGACTAATACGAGAGGCAGCCGAGGTGCCGGAGATGGCGGATGCTGCTGGAGACACTGCTCTGGTGGAGACATAGCTAGACTCCCGTGACCGTGGATAGTACATGCCACCCTCTCCCGGCGTTCCAGGTGCCGAGTAGACAGCGGGATCGTTCATATCGCTCAGGGCACTAGCCGCCATGAGTGGCGTCCCACGCCGCGATTTCTCGACACGAAGCTGTGGCAAGCCGGACACATTGTTGGAAGTGTCCGTGTTCCTCCTCGCATCGAGGTTCTGCTTCCTTACTGATGGTACAGTGGCTGACGACGGCACTGCAAAGTCCATCGCTGAGGTGTGCGGACTCGTGCTAGGTTGATCAGTTCTGCCTGGAACTGCACTAGGTCTGTAGCGGTTCGTGCGAGATGCGGATCCCGAAGTATTTGCATTCCAATCATCATCGGCAATGGCGTTGTCGGAACCATTATACGTACGAGAGAAGTAGTCATTGCCCTTGCTGCTTGACGGGCTGACGCGAACAGAGTCCCTTCGCGGTGATGATGGCTGTGTGGAGGTTGAGAAACGCGGTCTTCGCCGAGCAGTGTCCGTTAGAGGTGGGGTCATTGTGTCAGGAGACAAGAAGCGATCACCCGAGGAAGCCTCTTTTTGCAGTCTGGCGGGCTTTGTGAAGGCATATGGCGAAGAAGTCCGATTCGACAACTCCGGCACGCCATCATCTAGAGCCGTGTTGAGCCTGGACGGCCTTCGTCGACCCTTGCGCGCACGCTCGTCCTCGCTCGTTGGTGGCGTTGGGATGCCCGACGACCTCTGCTCCTTCTCTGAATCCGACACTACAACGAAGCGTCTATCGTGCTGGTTGCTGAACTCCGGTACCTCTTGTATGATCGGGTCCTGATCAATGGTGCCTCGTGAGCCTGCCTCATCTTTGCCAATCTGCTTCAATAACTCCTGTGTGCCCGCTTCCTTTGCCAGTGCCACTGTCTCATCTTCACATGTTGGTTGTGGAGGCCACTCGTATCGCCGACGAAGCGGCGAGCGGTGTGGTCTGCTTAGACGGCCAGTATCGGGAGGCGGCGGAGGAGGATAGTGATATCTAGGGTCGTAGCTGTGCCGATATGGACGTCCGTCGTTCTGCGAGCCGACGTTGTGAGAAGCCATCCACGTTACATGAGCGGGTCTCAGGAAGTGAACTCGCGGATTAGGAAGTACAGTGGCAGACGCAGAAGAGAGACTCCGAACTTCAACTTCAACTCCAAGTTGAAGTTGGAAGACGAAGGGTCATTGGCAATGGTGCAGCGGCTATCTATCGATAACTCCACATGTTTCAACGGCATACCCTTGCTGGGATGGCTGCTGCTCATGCACTGACATATGTACCTTATGCGAGTTAAAGGGCGGCTCCCGGCAGATCGCCTTCTCCGCCCTTGCAGTTACCCTCACCGCTATTAGGTCCGTAGCCGGACATGCTACCAATACAAGGGCGGCGTACTCGACACCATCACTACCACAAGACTCGATCACACGGAGATGCTTTGTACGCGTTCCAGTGAGCGGTTGCCTTCGAGGCATCGTGCGTTACACTTGGGCCTTCATCTCCGCTATACGACGCATACGTCCGATATCCACAGTACATGGAGAATGCATCATGCATGTACAAAGCCCACCACATCAGAGTTTTGCCTGACGCGAATGGACCCGTCGAAAGCGAGCCGGGGGAGACATCATGCCGGTCCTGCCGATTTCGTGGCCCCTGTCAACGGCGGCGCGCAATCCGCGCATGTCAGGCACGAGGTTACTAATGCATCCTTCGGGAACTGTTCCAACTTCCGCCCCTCATTATCATTCGCTTGGGGCAGAACAAGACAGCTGTTTGTGCGATGCGGGAACACTGGGCATCACTACCTCGTGTCACCGTCGCAAAGAAACTGCGGTAGTCGCCTCACTGTAGCGCTCGTTCACCAGCATTAGCATCGTCGCACGGCCGAAATTGCTCAACGTAAGTCCTTGGAGCGCCGGCTTTGCACTGCCCTCTTGTGGATACGCGGACCACGAGAGCTGCTCACGCCGGCCTTACGAGACTTGTGGCTGTGCCTTCCTGATGTGTAAGCATTCACGCACGGAGAGATAGCACAAAATAAGCAGGCTGGCAGATACTGACTGTCGGAGTTGGCGAGCACGCCAATGAACTCCGTATGTGCGCGATGAACATTGCAGGCAGCAGAATACCAACAAGCTATTTGCAAGTTATAAAGGCTCAATGTCGCACGGCTGCCTGTGCCCTCCATGCCTGTAAGCTGCAATTGCAACAACTTGCATTGTATACACCGCGTGCCTCACGATGGCCCAAGGAAACCAGAGCAAATACGAGATCCTCCCAACGTGTCCTGAGGATGCCGAAAGCATGTCCAAGTGCAACTACAAGGCCTTTGCAAACAGTTTCTTCAATCAGATGACGTTTCCAAAGGCCCGGGAGCACCTCACGCCCAAGGACGAGGTCCTCGCATATCGGACGCAGCGCATGGCCGGACGACTACGCCAGGACGATGCTGTCTCATACAAAGCAGTCCTCAAAGACCAACCTGACGTTGTGGTTGGCTACGCGAATTTCCTTAAGCCCGGGCACTATAACAAACAGAAAGCCCAGGCATCCGTGGAAACGACTCTAGGGGGCGTCGTCGAGGCCAAGCCTGACAAGCAAACCCAGACGGACGAGCACCCAGCATGCATGGATGTCGAGATGCAGAGCAAATTGATGGCAATGATGGACAGAAAGCGAGAGGAAGTGTGGGGTGACGAGACCAACTTCTGGTGTGAGTGCGGTAAACGTCACCATGCAGCAGCCCTATACTGACCGACCGACGGAGCTCAGACCTTGCTGGCCTCTGCGTTGATCCCGACTATCAACGCCAAGGCATTGCCAGCCTGCTGATGGAGGGTGGACTGCGCCAGGCGGACGAAGACGGACTTCCGATCTATCTGGAGTCGACGCCAGAGGGTGTACACGTATACCCGCGCTTGGGATTCGAGACGTGCAGTGAGCTGGTTCTTGTGGATTATGGTGGTCACACGGTCAAGCTCATGATTCGGCAGCCATTGCAGCGCATGTAGTTAATCGTCCCCGTCATGGCTCCGATGGCACCAGGCACGGATCCAGATTCATGGCCGATCTGTGCATGTATTTCGACTTGCACTACCACTAAAGGTAGCTAGAGTGATATACGGCTGCTCGAGAGATCTGTATGTTTATCGGGCGACATGTTTCTTTCGCTGCCTAGCGCGGCGGTCACCACGGGTATGGCTAGTAACGTCAGCACTGCTATCCCAGAACGACGTCGGACTCCCATACCTTGTTCTCCCACGTCCAAAACGTGCCGCTGTCCCCTGGCCCCTTACTCTCGATGGTCTTCACGCAGGCAGAGACGCTCTCTTCGGGCGTCATCTGCCCCTCGACCTCCCAAGCAACATCAACGTTCGCCATGTCGGTCTTCACCTCCCCCGGATGAAGCAAAAGCACCGTAGTGCTGTCGCCTTTGCGCTTCAGCTCAGCCGCCAGGTGCCGCGCCATCTGGTTCAGCGCTGCCTTGGACGCTCCGTACGCGGCAAAGCCATCCTCCATCTCGCGGAACAGTTGGACAGAGCCCGAATCACTCGAGATGAACGTCATAGTGCCGATCGATATGCCGGACTTGAGGAGTCTTTGCGCGCAGATGATGGGGCCGATGGTGTTAGTGTGGAGATGGAAGGCGAAGTTGTCATAGGAGCTGTTCGCAAAGGTTTTAGTGCTGTGGCCATGCACGAAGATGCAGCTGGCCGGCGAAAGCGAGGAGATAGTTGGCAACATACAGCTCGGTGGCTCGCTGGTGACTGTTAGCACCTACCTTGCTTTCATACCATGGGCATTCTCACATTGGGATACTTCAGGACACCAGCGTTGAGGACAACAAAGTCCAGCCGCAGGCCTGGTCTCGCAGCGAGAGCGGCAACGCAGCTCTAGATTCCCTTATCAGTCCTCATCACGGGCTGTGATATTTTGTAGTATTGCTCATCGTACGGCGATGCTTGCCTCGCTCAGCACATCACAGTCGAGGACCTTGAGCAGACCTGCATCATCTACGTTTTGGGCCGTCCAGAACGACACATCGTGCTTCGAGTTGGAATTCCTAACCGTAGCGTAGACACGATCACCGCGATTGAGTAGCTGCCGTACGAATTCGTGCCCAATGCCTCGGGATGCGCCTACGATGAGCCATGTTTTCGGCTCCGTTATTTCCGATGGCATGTTGGAGGATCCTGATAACAACACGACTGCCTTTGTACGCGTCGAAGTTGTGAAGCAGCGAGGCAAGACGGTTGTTCGCTTGTTCACAGCCGGCGGCCAAACCAAGCTGGAAGCATTGAAAGCACGCTAGCAAAACGTCATGGTGATCGAGCTAAGATCGACTTCAGCCACTCTTGGTTCTTGAAATCTGGTGATTGTGATCATTGTATAGTCGTTCGCTGTCGTGTCTACGAAAGGGCAAAACATCATGGACGTTGGACGCGTGCAACGCACTATAGACCTGGAGCTACAAACGCTTCAACAAGCTGCAGGTGGTCTCGGGGGTGTATTGCGGCCTCGGGAATAATCGGAAAGATAGGTACGCCACAGCTCTCGCAGCTGGTTCGTCCAATCAGCGACAGGCGTAGGTAAAAGGGACCTGCATCCGGCTTCGTCCACCAACTTTTCTTTTGCATCATCATCAACACATCGTCTGTACTCCTACACGCTCTCACACGCCGCAAGACTGTACCAGCACTACCTCGACTCATCACTAAACACCACATCCTAATCCCCAATCACAATGCCTGGCAAGGACAGCTTCGCAGATGGTACGTTCTTCGTCATGCACACGCATCGGCAGAGGCGACTCTAGCGGAAGAGGCGCGTGGCATACCCAGGGCCATCTACACATTGCGTGTGGTGCAGATCTCGGCATCAGCATCGCCGGTAGACAATGATGCCGAGCCGCAAGCCCCGCGACCTCCCGGCTGCTGCTCTCGCACGATGCGCCACAGTCCGAGACGAACGAGGCTGACAGTACGACAGGCGACTCTAAGAAGGGCGCCAACCTGTTCAAGACACGATGCGCGCAGTGCCACAACTTGAAGGCGTCAGAGGGCAACAAGATCGGCCCCAACCTCCACGGCCTCTTCGGCCGCCATACCGGCTCGGTGGAGGGCTTCGCGTACACGGACGCCAACAAGGCAAAGGGCATTGAGTGGAAGGAGGACACGCTCGTATGTTTCGGCGAGGCGGATATGATGTCGCAGGGCACGATGGCTGACCAAAGTGGATAGTTCGAGTACCTCGAGAACCCCAAGAAGTACATCCCGGGCACCAAGATGGCTTTCGGCGGGCTCAAGAAGGCCAAGGACCGGAACGACCTGATCACCTTCCTCAGGGAAGAGACGAAGTAGACTGCGCTGCGACCGACCGTCACACCTACGCCATCACCACACCTCTATGTACTCCTACCTACCTACCTCCCTCGACCTGTAACACTATCCCGTTAGAACCGGCATTAGATCGCACTGGCGTGGGTCCGCGAAGCGTGCACTTGCTGGGGATGGAGCATCTTTGCGAATGCGACAGAGGGTCGCTGCTGCGGATTGTACATTTTTCTTGCATTAGCGGTTCCTGATCGGTGGCGACCTTTGCAATTTGGCTCTTCACTCTACCGCGTGGCGTCACGAGACGTTTCCCAGACGTCCATCTTCTCATATCGCAGATGTTCGTTCTCGATGCCCAAGGATACACCACCTCCTGTTGCAACACTTGGCCCGTTTCCGGCCCTCAGCTCGCCAGGACCCAACGCTCACTTTCGTTTGCATCTCCTAAGCTCGGTCGGCATGTGATAGATCGAGGCTTTACACGTGCTTGTTGTATCCTCATGTTCTACCAAAACAATTACACTGTGCGAACCATCTCTCCAATCACCATTGCTCAACATCTTCGTTCGGAAACCTATAGACGATCTGAAGCTCGCCCAGGCTGAAATCAGACCGGTATGTACTGCATCGCCCCTTCCTCGTCACATAGACTTTGCCAAGCTGGTCGTTTGGCTTGCGTAACCACATCTAGCATCATCAACTGAAACGGAGTTTCTCCCAACACAACGGACCACCCTTACATCACTCACTTGCCTTTGCTCCATCCCATCAGATGCGCTCAGCACACAACGACATCACCAGTATCCCTTCTGAATTCGAGCCTTGCGGTTCAGACACCCTCGCCATCTGCATCTTTCATTCTCACGCCGGCGACATCACTGACTGTCCGCTGAAGCCCGGCAACGATTACAAACACCGAATCACCGAATCGGACAAGGCTGTTATCCGTGCCGCGATCACCTACCTCTACTGAACGGCAAGCATGGCACCAAACAAGGTCGGATACTCCCAGGGCGGGTACAGCAGCACAGCCGCTGAGTAAGTTGTTCGACCCATGTGCGACAGCCAGGTACTGACGTGCTTTCCCCAGCCGCATCGCCACCCCAGACAAGTGAGCACCACCTCCCGCGCCGCCAAACAGCGAGCGTATCTTGCGGGTCTTGCTGACCCTTCAAACAGGATCAAATGCGTCCGCTGCGACAAGATCAAGAACTCCAACGCCTTCGCCGAGACGCGCCTGAAGGAGCTCAAGATCCGCATTGCCAATTCCAAGGACGGCCGCTTCAATGCTGCGGTGTCCAAGGTCATCGCTTGCAACATGTGCACCGGCGGCCAGGTCGTCGAGCTCCACTGCAGCGGGTGCAACAAGGATAAGGGGCTCGACAAGTTCTCCAAGGTGCAGCGCCGCACTCCGGACAGGGCGGTATGTCTACCCTCCCTGACTTGGCTTTGTCGAGGCGCTGACTGCTGACGGCCCATCGCAGAAGTGCTGGACCTGTATGGAAAAGCAACTCAACACCGAGCCGGGCCAGGGCAGCAGCGACGACGACGACAGCAAGGGTTCGGGCGGCGACAACGACAGCGGCAGCGACTACGACCCCGACGACGACGACGACGGCGCCACGCTCGCCGGCACCATGGCCGGCACGTCCCTCCACGGCAGCAGCCACTTCCACTCCTTCGCCAACTCCTCCAACGGCGGCGTGAAGCTCAACGCCTCCGGCTCCAACGGCGGCGCGAGCACGTCCGCCGCCAGCAGCGGCCACCCCAACGTCGCCTCTCCCAGCCGCGCCACCTCCTCGACCGCCGGTGTGCCGCTGCGGGCAGGCTCGAGCCTCAAGCGCCCGCCCACGCCCCCGCACCTCCGCAAGAAGCCAGCCGGCAGCACCACGTCCGGCACCAGCAAGTTCGCTAAGATCCGCTCCGTACGTTTACCCCCCTCCCTGACTGCAAGCTAACCTTGATTGAACTGGGCTCACCCACTCTGGAGAAGACTGGCTGGACGCAAAGGCATAGGAAAAGGGAACACAAAAGCTAACACGCAATCCCTTCTTCCCATTCGTAGGTCCCGCAGAAGACTGTCTTCGACAAGGCCGAGCGCGAGGAAGAGGGGCAGCAGGAGGCCCAGAAGAAGAAGGAGCAGGGCGGTGGCCGCAAGGCGGATCCCGAGGAGGACGGGGATCTCGACGATATCGTGGTGGAAGAGTCGGAGGAGGAGAGCGAGTAGGACGCGACACAGCCAGCGTCTCCCTCCCTGAGTCCGGGCTCCTGAAGTCACTGTGACGACTGGTGACGGCGGCTGACTGAATAGATGGAGGGGAGCGGCGCGAGGTCTATGGGAAGGGGGAGGGGAATCCCGGCTGCTGTACCTGCTTCCGGAATGAAAGCCAGACACATTCCATTTCATACTTTACTACTGCGGGCTGGGACGGCTTAAGGTAGGCAGGCTGATTTGCAACGAAATCAAACTTCCACTCATGGGTTCCTCACTTCATTGCCTATTTTCTCCAGTTTCTGTGCGGGGCGTTGATGCTATAGACAAGAGAGGAGGAGGGGGGGTATATGGCGGGGAAATTCCGAGATTCGACGGGGGAGTGATGGGCATCGACCGACCCACTCACGCACGCCTCCGCCTCTCCTTCAGGCTTCAGGCTTCAGGCTTCCCCGACCCCGGCGAATTGCCCCAGGCCTTCCCATAACTCCGCCCAAGCGCTCTTGGTCGGCGACTTGGGCGGGGCCTGGTGCTGGGGTTGGAGGACGGGCGAAGGCTCTGCCGTGGAAGCCGAGGTCGTGATGGCGCACTCGTCCTCATCTTCCCGACTGCCAGTCTCGCTCGCGCACCCCTCCTCCTCCTCCTCGTTCTCATTGTGTTCCCGGCCATAGTTTTCGCTGAGGAGCTTTGTCGGCACCCGCAGCTCATGTCCGCTCGCGCGGTTGTGATGATGCCCCTCGGTCTGCGTGCCGCGCTCCATGTACTCTGCGAAGCCAGCAGTTTGCCGGGCGGCCTCGGGCTCCTTCGTCTGGCAGGCCCGCTGCTCAGCTGAGTTTCCGAGTCGGAGCGACGTGCTCGCCGTCTGGCAACAAGCGGCAGGAGCACCATTCTGCTCCACGGCTCCTCCAACCTCGCCGCTCTCCTCTCGTTCTCGTTCTCGCGGTCGTTCAGCATCGTCCTCAGCCGCTCCGTCGAGCCCACATCCATAAGCCAGCGGCTGGTCTTGCCGCCATAGCCCATCGCCCCTTCGTCCTCGTGGTCGTTGTCGGCGGCAGATCGTAATGCGCGCCACCCTCTCACCGCCCGCATGGTCTTCCTCCCTCACAGCCTCTACACGCCATCCTCCACCCTCCTCCTCCTCCTCCTCCTCCTCGTCGTCATCATCGTCTCCAGCAGCAACGCCAAAAGCCGTACTCCCAGAGCGAGGAGTTCGGCGGTCGTTGCGGAGCCCATCGTCTTCGCTCCGCCGCGCGTCGAGCCTCGCTTCCACATCCCGCCAATCGCGGCGCCAGCGCGCTATGTCCTCGACTCCCACTACCCCGCCGCATCTGACGCGCCTCGTTCCCGTGCCCGCCCTACTCTCTTCGCCGCTGTGCGCAGGCCCCGCCTCGTCATCATCAGCTGGTGCCCCCGCCTCGCCTCCCAAAGATTCCAGCTGCAGCTTCAGCAACAGCAGCTCGCCCCGGTCGCGGCCGAGGTCGCTCTTCAAGCCTTCATTCTCCGCGCGCAGACGCTCGGCTTCCCGCTCCCGCGCCTCGATCTGCAGGACGTGCGTGTCGTTCAGCTGCACGAGCTCGCTGTGCCGCTTGCGCAGCTCCTCTTGCGCTTTGGCGACGTTCTCCAGCACGCGCTGCGCTTCCACGAGCTGGTAGTCCCGCTCCGCCCGCCTGTTCTCCGCCGTCACCCCATCATGCGCGCGAGAACACAACACGCCGCCGTTCTCTTCTTCTCGGGACCCGGGGCGCCGCGCATCCGCTGCGGTCTGCTCCTCCGCTTCCTCCTCGACCTCTCCGACCTCCTCGACCTCCTCATCATCCATAAACAGTCCCGAGTCCTCCAAATCAGCCGGGAGGCGCGTCTGCGAGTGCCGCGCCTCAAGCTCCTCGTCGATCTCGCCCAGCTTCCGGCCCACGATGTTCAGCACGTCGCGCTCCCACTCCCCCGCCCGCATGACGTGCGCCTGCAGCTTGCTCAGCCGCACGAGCAGCTGCTGCGTCTCGGACGACGGCGCGTGGTACGACGCGCCGCCCGCCGTGTTGAGATCGTTGTTGCTGTTGTAATGATGGTCGACCGAGCGCGCATCGTCGGTGAAGTAGTCGCTGAACGGCGAGTCCTGCGTTTGCATATCGAAGAAGTGCGCCGGACGCTCCTTGGCGGGCGTCACGAGGCCTGCTGGTGGTGGTGGGGCTGCCATGGTCGTTGCTGGAGGAGTGGGCGCGGTGTAGCTCGAGTAGCGGCCGAGAGGGGACCGACTGTGCTCGCTCGCCGGCGGTGTCCACGTCGCCGGCGCATGCGCATGCGGAGGTGGGTGCGGGTTCGTGGCCTGGTAGCTTTGCGCCCGTCTCTGCGCCCTCCGCTCCGTCGACAGGACCGGCGCGACGGGGGTGGTGTAGGTGCTCTTGACCAGGCGCGTGGGTTTCGGGCGTTCGCGTTGGTGGTAGCGGGAGCTGGGGCCGAAGGGGAAGTGCCAGCCGGGTGAGGGATGCGAGAATGGCGAAGGGGAGCTGCAGTCGGCCATGATCGGGGCCCACTGCGAGGGACGGATGGAGCGGGCTGGGAGTGCAGGAACAGAGTTTGGGGTTGCGTCGAGCTGCATGTGCCTTGCCGGGCGCATGGCTGGGACGAGCCGGCGGGATGGTGCGGGAGGTGGGGCAGCTGGGAGTTTTTGGGGATTCCCGAAGTTGCAACGGTGACGAGACGAGACGAGACGAATGCTTCTTGTTGTTCCGAATCGTTGTTGATGTTTGTATATCTGTACACATGTGCAGCTCCTTCGTCTTCCTAACGTCGCCGCGCCCAGTTGCTTAGCAGGAGGGAAAGATGGTTGCCAATGTGAGTCCCCCCCCCGCTTCGAAAACCACCTACGCCCCCCCCCGATGCATGTCTGACATATATATGCGCCCCAGATCACGGTGCAGCCATCGTACGAAGATGTCCAAACCATAGTGGCCGCCGGCAAGAAGCTGGCCAATGCGCCCAACCTCATCCCCCTCTGCGCCTCCATCTCCTCGGAATTCCTCACCCCGTCCTCCATCTACCTGAAGATTGCCGCCAAGTAGGTGTGAGATCAACCGCCCCCAATCTCCACCACCACCACCGAACTAACCCCCCTCCTCCCCTCTCTCCAGCGCCAATGCCAAACTCTCCTTCCTCTTCGAGTCCGCCGCCACGACCGAGACCATCGGCCGCTACAGCTTCATCGGCGCCTCGCCCCGCGCAACCCTCGCCTCGGGCCCCGACCATGGCCTCGCCGCCGACCCCCTCCCCCGCCTCGCCGCAGAGCTCGCCAAGTACAAAGTCGCTCATGTCCCCTCCCTGCGCCTGCCGCCCATGACGGGCGGCGCGATCGGGTATGTCGGCTACGACTGCGTCAAGTACTTCGAGCCCAAGACGGCGCGGCCGCTGAAGGACGTGCTGGGCGTGCCGGAGAGCCTGTTCATGCTGTTCGACACCATCGTGGCGGTGGATCATTTCTTCCAGAAGGTCTTGGTGATTACGTATCTGCATGTGCCGCCCGGACAGGATGATGATGCTGGGGAGGGTGCGGCGCTGGAGAAGGCGTACGAGGCCGGCCGGGAGATTATCGCCGCGACATTGCGGGTGCTGAAGAGTAGCGACATCCCCTTGCCGCCCCAAGGCCCGATCGAGCTGGGCCGGGAGTACACGAGCAACATCGGGCAAGCCGGCTACGAAGCGCACGTCACGCGGCTCAAGCAGCACATCACCGCCGGCGACATCATCCAAGCGGTGCCCTCGCAACGCATCGCGCGGCCCACGTCCCTGCACCCCTTCAACATCTACCGCCACCTCCGCACCGTCAACCCGTCCCCCTACCTCTTCTACCTCGACTGCGAGCACTTCCACATCGTGGGCGCCAGCCCGGAGGTGCTCGTCAAAGCCGCCGAGGGCCGCATCATCACGCACCCCATCGCCGGCACCGTCAAGCGCGGCGCCACCCCGGCGGAAGACGCACGTCTCGCGGACACGCTGCGCGCGAGCCTGAAGGACCGCGCGGAGCACGTCATGCTGGTCGACCTGGCGCGCAACGACGTGAACCGCGTGTGCGACCCGCGGAGCACGCGGGTGGACCGGCTGATGGTGGTGCAGCGGTTCTCGCACGTGCAGCACCTGGTGTCGGAGGTCAGCGGGGTGCTGCGGGCGGGCAAGACGCGCTTCGATGCTTTTCGGTCGATCTTCCCGGCGGGCACGGTGAGCGGGGCGCCCAAGGTGCGGGCCATGGAGTTGATTGGGGAGTTGGAGGGGGAGAAGCGGGGGGTTTATGCTGGGGCGGTGGGGTATTTTGGGTATAACACTGTGGATACTTCCGCTACTTCCATTACGGACAGCACGGGTGACAACGACGACAACAACAACAACACTCCTAGCAGCGGCGGCGGCAGCGATAGTGGCGTGGAGGTGGAGGGCGCGATGGATACGTGCATCGCGCTGCGCACCATGCTGGTCAAGGACGGCGTGGCGTACCTGCAGGCCGGCGGCGGGATCGTGTTCGATAGCGATGCGCGGGAGGAGTACGAGGAGACGATGAACAAGGCGGCGGCGAATGCGCGGACGATTGAGCAGGCGGAGCGCATGCATTGGGCGGAGCAGCAGGAGGGGCCGGCCGTGGTGGAGACGGAGGAGGATGTTGGGGCGGGTGTTGGGGATGGGGAGGGGGTTGGGGAGGGGCGGGGCGGGAAGGTTAGTGTGGGGGGTGGGTAGGTGGTGTACGTAGATAGTATGTAGACTCTAGAGCTGGGCGTATGCAGTGGTAGGGTCGGGCTGCGTCTTATCTTTCTTGCCGTGGGGGGGGGGGGGCCGGTATCGTGTAGCTCGAAAGCTCTCGCACCGTTTGATGGACATCGTTGCTGGATACTCTTTTTCATAAGAAAAATGCAGCCGCCACAACCCAGATTCTTCTCTCTCGCGAAACCCACCTACCTATTGCTGTATCGACCTAACCACCCCACCGCACCGCACCGCACCCTAACCAAGCATCACCCTAACCAAGCATCACCCAATCCCCCACCATATCCCACCACCCCGCCGCCTTACGCATTCAATGAAACTCTCCGCCTCCTCGTTGCTCTTCGCCCCCCGCATCCCCCATTGTCCCGCGTATCCTTACGCCCCACCCATCCCCTGCCGCTGATGGTACTGACCCAACACCTCTTCTTCGAAATGGCGGTTCAACAACTCCTGCGGCTCTAACAACTCCTTCGGGTAGGTCCGCAGCGAACTCCCTCAAGTGCGACCCCGTCTGTCTCTAAGGAAAGGGGCAGTCCATTCCGCGCGCGCGATGACCATCACGGATGTCATTTTGCACGGGAGGTAGGTGCTTCTGGTCGGAAAAAGCCTCAATGCCACAAAACCCATGATATTCGCTATCAAACCCCACCGATTCTTTCTCTATCTACACGCGCAACCACCACCAGCAAAACGACAAACGACGCTGTCCCACCGCCCCCCATAGGCCCGAGCACAAACCACACCCCTCCCCCATCGCATCCACCAAGCATCACCCATCTCCCACACCCTACACCCCACACCTACACTAGGCATCGATCAAATTCTCCGCCTCCTCACCGCTCCTCGCGCCCCCATCCGCGCCATCCACCTCCCCATTATCCCGCGTGTCCTTACTCCCCGGCCCCAATTTCCCCTGCCGCTGATAGTACTTATCCAGCACCTTCTTCGGGATGCGGTTCAGCAGCTCCTTCGGGTAGATCCGCAGCAGCTCCCACGCCATGTCCAGGCCGTCGAAGATGGACCGCTTCTCGTACGCGCCCTGGTTGATGTAGCCCTTCTCGAAGCGCTCGAGGAACTCCAGCGACAGCTTGTCCTCGCTCGACAGCGCCTCCTCGCCCACGACGGCCTTCATGCTGGCGGCGTCGCGCCCGATGGCGTACTTGGCGTAGAGCTGGTTGGAGACGTCCGAGTGGTCGCCGCGCGTGTGGCCCTCGCCGATGGCCGACTTCATGAGGCGGGAGAGGGACGGCAAGACGTTGATGGGCGGGTAGATGCCCTTGTTGTGCAGCTGGCGGTCGACGAAGATCTGGCCTTCGGTGATGTAGCCTGTGAGGTCGGGGATGGGGTGGGTGATGTCTGGAAGCAGAGGCGAAGTCAGTAGGCGTAGCAGGCGGGGCATGGGCAGAGTTTGGTTGAAAGGTTGAAGGGTTTAGTAGTTGGTGGGTGTGTGTGAGGAAGAAGAGTGGTGGACGCACCGTCATTCGGCATAGTCAGAATGGGGATCTGCGTGATACTCCCATTGCGCCCCTCCACTCGCCCGGCACGCTCGTAGATGGTCGACAAGTCCGTGTACATGTACCCTGGGTACCCACGCCGACCGGGCACTTCCTCGCGCGCGGCCGAGACCTCGCGCAGGGCGTCGCAGTAGGACGTCAGGTCGGTGAGGATGACGAGCACGTGCTTCTCCAGCTGGTAGGCGTAGTACTCGGCGGTGGTGAGGGCGAGGCGGGGCGTGATGATGCGCTCGATGCTGTGGCACGTATGTCAGTATCGAAGTCGGAGGCCTGGGGTGGGGGTGTGGGTGGAGGGGAGGGGAAGGATGGGAAGGGGAGGGCGAGGGCAGCCTTACGTCGGGTCATTGGCCAAGTTCAAGAACAGCGATACGCGCTCCATACTCCCATTCTCCTCGAAATCCCTGGTGAAGAACCTCGCCGTCTCCAAATTCACACCCATAGCCCCAAAGACAATGGAAAAGTTATCCTCGTGCCCATCGTGCACGCCCTTATCCACGCCGTTCCGCCCCTCTTGCGACACCAAGCTCGCCTGCCGACAAATCTGCGCCGCGATCTCATTATGCGGCAAGCCAGCGGCCGAGAATATGGGGATCTTCTGCCCACGCGCAATCGAGTTCATCGTGTCGATGGCCGAGATGCCCGTCGAGATCATCTCCTCGGGGTACATGCGGGCGTAAGGGTTGATCGGACTGCCATTGATATCCAGATAGTCCTCGGCCAGCACCTTGGGCCCCTTGTCGATGGCGCGGCCACTGCCATCGAACACGCGGCCCAGCATGTCCTCGCTGACGCCCAGCTTCAGGTTGTGGCCGGTGAACTCGACCTTCGTCTTCTTGACGTCGATGCCCGAGGTGCCCTCGAAGACCTGCACGACGGCGCGGGTGCCGCGGGCCTCGAGCACCTGGCCGGAGCGCTCGGTGCCGTCGGGCAGGGTGAGGGAGACGATTTCGTTGAAGCGCGGGAACTTGACGTTCTCGAGGATGACCAGGGGCCCGTTGACGCCGCCGATGGTGTTGTAGCGGATGCGCGGCTTGACCGACAGCATGCGCGCGTCCACCGGCGCTGCTTCATCTTTGGCCATCTTTGCCGATATTCTGTATGTTCTGTTTCGGTCCGTCTGTCTGCTTTTTCCTGGGTCCAGGCTCTTTTCCGCACCGACAGCGATCTTCCGGAAACGATGAAGCTGCAGACACGCCGGCTATACGCAATTGGCACTGCAGGTGCTGTTCTAGTGCTTCGGTGCAGTGACGGTGCACTTTTGTGTGGTTGTGGCCTGCGAAGCCTCAAGTCAAGTTCAAGCGATGGAAGCTCCAAGCTTTCCGACGTCAACGGTCAATCCCGCCCTGCACCTGCCGCAAAAGCCACAGCCAGACCCGCCACAGTTGCCGCGATATCGCGATTCAAGGTTGCAACAAATGGAAAGTAACATAACATCATTCAGGAAGCAATACAGGTATCTACCAGAAGACGGGCATGCATGGCATTTGTGACGGTCAGGGATGGATGGGCTGCCTGGCTAGAGACGGACGGATTCATGAAAGCAAAATTGTCTGCGTTGACAGGATCCACGTGTCCGATGAGGACGAGAAATCCACGAGAACCAAGGCAACGCCAACACAGCTACGTCTCTTCTCCAGCGTCCAGCCAATGAGAGGCTCGAAGCTGATGAAAAGAACAAGTCGGGCACGACAGAGCCCAAGAGTGTGTTTGAGTCCTGCGAGTGTGGTCCATTGTCAGCAAAGCTTGCTCGTCATATCGCAGTATCTCCGATGACAAGTAAAGTGGTTTGCTGATGGTTGGGGTCAGACATCCAAGGAAGATTGTACGCTCAACGGCTCCTCTAAATTAAGTTCTAAGGCGAGGGCTCACGTGGAAACTGCGAATGTGGAATGGATTTTCATCATCCAGCTGGGTAGGGTTTGCGGGGGAGGAGAGAGAGGCTTGAGGACTGACCTGTTGGTAATGCACTGATGCCCAGAGACGTGCTCTGATGTTCTGCGATCTGGTGCTTGGTGGGCAGAGACGACGTGGGCCGTAGATGCGGGCGCCACACGGGTCCTATCATCGTGGAGATCTGCAAGCTGGTTAGCTACGCGTGCGCGATGCTTTGTATGGGTCGTATATGCGCGAGGGTGTGTGTGTAATGTCAGACAAAGGTTACTGGCAAGTATTACATCCACCGGCGAAGGTGGACGGCAAGACTGATTTCTTCATGGGCGATTCGGCTGGGAAAAGAAGACATGTTTTGTGGTTGTCATCTCTCAAGTGGGTGTGTGGTGGGTTGGGTGGAGTGTAGCGAGGTGTTAGTACATACCTGACAGCGCCCATCCTCTGCCATGAAGAGTGGTGATGGCGGAGGTGTTGTCGTATGGATGAAGTTGAGGTTGAGAGGAAATTTCCAAGTCGCGAGTTATAGTCGGCAGGCGCTCGGACAGCGGACAGCGCTCGGCAGTGGGCCGGGTGCCCGTCTCCCGAGACGCCATCGCAGCATCGTCGTCTCGGTCGGGGTGACTTGCTCCACTCTCCCACCCACACGTCGACCACCGCGTCCGCCCGCTTTGTTTACCCACTCCAGGGCATACGACACTCTGCCGACGCCGCCAGTGTGTTCACTCGGCTTTCTACTTCACAGTCCAGGTCGTGGTCGCGATATCGCACGGCGCATTCCGGAGTTGGTTCGCTTGGCTTACGCACCCGACCGTGGCGATCGGCGAATGTGCGCGAGATTACATATCCCGGACCGGACACGAAGGCGCGACTGCAAGAGAGGGCTATCACACAATTAGAGGAAGCGTCTGGCCGATTACAGGCGCCTAGGCCGAACAACTGCTTTGCGACCAACTGACGGTTTCGCCCGCCTTCTGCCCCACAGGCACGTGTCAGAGGACGTCTTCCGTTGAGGAGGTCGGTATAGATGCGATAGCTCCTCTATGCATCGCGCCACCGGCTCTGCACCAGCTACGCGACCGCTTCCCGGCCGCTGGCGGAGTCTTGTGAACCTCTCCCTCTCCACCAACAGCAATCTCGTCTCGACCTAGCGCCCTCACCTCGACAAGATGATGGCCGCATACCAACCACAACCCGGCATGCACCCGGGCATGGCCTCACACGGCCACCCGGGAATGGCGCCGAACCCAGCACAGCACATGGGCCAGCCGATGATGCACCAAGGCGTGTCTGGCCCGGGACAACCACACGTCAGTCAAGCGGGCGCGATGATGGGGATGCAGCAGCCCGGCGCGAACGGGCCGATGGGTGGGATGCCAGGCGGACAGCATCCGGGTGGTGGTGGCATGGGAATGTCGGGACAACCGGGCCAGCCGGGCCAGGGCATGGGAGGACAGAGCATGGCGGGCGGGGGCCCGGGTATGCATGCGCTGAGTCATATGACACCGCAGCAGCAGCAGCAGATGTTGCAGCAGCAGCAGATGCAGCAAAGTAAGTCCTTCCTATTCCTTATGAGTCGCGCCTGCCGGTTCGATGGATCGCGGGGTCTGGCGGATGCGCTTGCGGTTCTCCCTGTTGCATCTTCGTGCACACGTCCTGCGCGCGCTGTCGACACACAATCTGCACTCTGCTGCCGACGCAAACATGTCTTCGACGCTGTTGCGGGATGCATTGGTCGTCGTCGAAGGCGGCGACCTCGAACATAACGAGGAACTTGCACGCCTCATTCGCACCGCCTGGCAAGAAGCGTGCTCGGAGATCAATAGCCAGCCCTATATCTCTGCAGGCGCAGTCCAACGGCGCCACTACAACCTGAAAGTTGCACTACACAATTTCTTCAAGCGTATCGGGATGACTGTGGAAGATGACGTTAAAGAACACCACAGGAGTCATGCTGACCTGTTTGCTTTTCTATCAGTACAAGCGAACCCTCAGCAGTACGCCATGCATCAGCAGATGATGCGGCAACGAGCTGCGATGCAGGCACAAGCGCAAGCGCAAGCTAATGGCATGATGGGCATGCAGCAGCAGGGTGGTATGCAAGGCTTGACGCCTCAGCAGCTGCAGCACTTCCAGCAGCAGCAGCAGCAGCAGCAGCAAGCGGGCGTTCATCCAAATGCCGCTGCTGTACAACTTCCTGCACATTTGATACAGCAGCAGATGCAACTCAGACAACAGCAACAAGCTGCTCAGAATCACCAGGCTCAGTTACAACAGCAGCAGCAGCAACAGCAGCAGCAACAGCAGCACCAACAACAGCAGCAACAACAGCAGCAGCAACAGCAGCAGCAGCAACAGCAGCAACAGCAGCAACAGCAGCAGCAGCAGCAGCAGCAGCTTGCTATGCAACATGCGAATTCCCAGCAAAGCAACCAGGGACAGCCTGGACCGCCAAGCCAACAAGGACAGTCTAGCCACCCACCGCAAATGCGGCCCCAGTCACGGATGGCCAATCCGAACGAGCAGACTCCGGGCCCACAGCAGCAACATCCACAGCAAGGACAGCCTCAACAACCGCAACAGCAGACCCCCCAGCCAGGCCAACAGCCCAACCTGCAACAAGGACAGCAACCCGGCATGAATCCGCAGCAGCAGATGGTATTTCAACAGCGGCAAGCGGCTATGATTCATCAACAGCGTCAACAGCAAATTACAGCCCAACGGATGCAACAGCAAGCAGCAGCGCAAGCCCAAGTGCAAGCTCAGCAACAACAGCATCGGCCTGGTACCTATATCCTGCGGATCAGCCTGTTTGCAGACCACCTGAGCAATTTCAATCTTCAGAACGGCAAGGATCTTAATCTGTGGAACGAGTTTGTGGAGAAGCACTTCGCGGTGGGCGGCCGGTTACTGCACAGCTTCGATGACAACTACAATGCCAACGGCAAGGCCAAGACGTACGAGGTCCTCCGGCAAACGATTGCGCGGTACTTCTGGACGTATTTCGAGTCTGGCGCGCAGTCGTTGCGGCTGCACACGGAGCACGCAAGAGAGCAGCAGGCCAGCAACGGCGGATATCAGGTGGCCTGTTCTCATGCTACATTGACCGTCTCCTATCCGACTGGTGCGCGGCTTGAGATGACCGGCATTCTCAATGTTGTGTTTGCGCAGGGCTCTGATACCATCGAATGCCTGGAGATCCAGCAGACTGGCACCGAGGAGATCATCTCACGATCCGAGATTGAGAAGGTTTTGAGCAATTGGTCGCCTACCATGGAAACCAAGTCGCCGAAGATGACGAAGAACAAGCTACCCAAGGCGCAACAGAAACTTCAGCAGCAATTCGACCGCTTGACGATCGACCACTTCCCGAAGGCGCCCAAGGGCACCATGGGCGTGACGTCGCGGGTGCAGCAGTTTCTTGAGGTATGTGGCGAAGTCCCAGAACCCATGCGTGCGCAGAGCTGACGAGGCGGCAGCTCGGCGAGACCATGAACGTCATGTCGGAGCTCATGTACTTCTCGCAAGAGAAGAAGCTGCGGCCGGAGCAAGCACTCGAGGCGTGGGTGGCGCAGCACGACGCGCAGAGCGGCAATGGGCAAGGCCTTCCGCAAGGCAATCCGCAGATCCACCTGCCGCCCAACGGTGTGCCGGCGGGCAACCGGACGCCCGGCATGCAGCACATGCAGATGCCGCCGAACCAGCCCGGCACCTTCGCCTCGCCCTCCGTCGCCAATCTCGGGCTGCCGATGCAGCAGCAGCAGCAGCAGCAGCCGAACGGCCTGAACGGCTCGCCGCACATCCCGAACCACGCCGCGGGCCAGCTGGCCCCGAACCCGAACCTGCCGGCGAACGCGTCGCACACGCCCTCGCCGCACCTGAGCAACATGGCGGCGCCGCCGATGCTGCCGCAGCACTCGCAGCAGGGCACCAACAGCAGCGCCGCGAGCGCCAACACGAGCCCCAACGTCAATAACAAGCGGCGCCGCAGCCAGGTGAAGATGGAGGTGGACGAGGGGGCCGGGCTGGAGGGGCCTAGCCAGCAGCAGCCGCAGCAGCGGGTCAAGCCTAGTCCGCGCATGACGAAGAAGTCGAAGCCGGGCGGGTAGCCGAGAGGCGTTGCAGGCCCC